>CM062628.1:33238951-33883951 GCA_025617555.3 Puccinia polysora
CACATATCAGAGTGCGATTGTGCCTTGCCTCTCACACTGGCCATAGGGCCCTCCTCCCCGAATTTGCCGCATTATGGACTAGTACTATAGTATTATATTACCCTAAGCCAACCCTTGAATATTAATTTTTTATCATGCCAGACCAAAGTGCCCATACCTCCCAACCTGCTGCAGCTTCTCAAGACACTCCAATGCTGCCTGCAGAGAAAATATCCTCTGGTGCGCAAGACACAGTATCCTCTGGTTTGCAATATCATGAGGGACTCCTGGATGACTTACTCAGGGGGGTTCCCCCAGATGTGAATACTATACCAGAACCAGATGAGCAGTATGATTGAACTGGGAAGTCTACTAATTTCATTAAAACAGAGATGCTTATTGCACTTGGTTTAGTGGAAATGAATGATTGCACTGCTGAATCTAGGATTGGACTGACCAACCGTTCTGAAAAGCAAAAACTTGAAAAGAATAATTTAGACTGCAAATTCAGACAAGTCTGCCCAATGGCTACAAAACCCCCCTCCCCATTCAATCTAGTACAATCTCACGTTATTTACGGCAATGGATCTGCTTTTTGATGGGGATGCCAGAAAACATAACCAACTTCCCCCACCTCCCTCTCCTGAAGGAATACTGAAATGGGAACAGTTGGCTCCCATGAGGGCGCAGCGGGTCATGGCACATCTGGAGTCTGTCTGGACAGAGAATGGAAAGGGAAATCAGGCGGATGGGCAGCTGAAATACAATGAAGAAGTGGCTAGACTCAGAACCAACATTGTACCCCCACAATTCCACCCAGCACCCAATGTGCCATCAACCAACAATTTCCCATGGAGTGCTAAGGTAAAATGTGAGAGGGATGTGCAAAAGGAAGGTTTCTCAAGGATTAAGTTTGAGTGGCATGCAAGGTCCTTTGTATCATCAGGCTGGAATGCAGCAATATGTGTGATCATAGTCCAGCATTAATCAAACTGGAAAAAGGCAAAACCTGGTATGGTGTGGGATGGAATGGAGAACATGAGCACATTATTGGAGAGATGGGTCTTGGGGCAGAGAAAAAAAAAATTTGGCAAGCTGAACTTTTAGGGTCAAAGTTTTAAGAAAACAAAATTACCAAGGACCAATGCGCATCCATCCAGCAAGTCAAAAATAAGGTTAGAGAATGATTCCTGGGGGTTTGTATTCAAATAATGGATGCTGATGGTGTGTGTTGGTTTGCGTTCCAGATAAGTGAAAAGTGTTTTCACACATCCTGCAAATAACTTCCTTAAGAAGCAGCAGAAGTCATTGCAATATTTGATTTCTGATTGGGAGGAGGATAAAGATGGCACTTGCAAAACCATTGAAACCCCCTGGAGAAGCTGTGAACTAAATCATCTAAATCAACTCCTAGATGGAATAGCATTATGAGTTGCTATGAAGCACCAATAAATCAAGAAGTTGCATTCACTACTTGATTGTGTGTCAGGCAAGGTGAAAACCAAGGAATTCAGCCTCCTCAAATGCCCCAAAAAACTTCCAATTGATGAAGCCTCAAAGGCAAGGCAGACCACTGATGATCTGGGAGGGATGACCAACCATGCAAGCCACTGACAGAAAGCTGCACGGACAACGGAAAGATGATGAGCAATGTATTTGCTGATTGGGCCAAAGTTTGTGGGAGATGATTGGTGAGTTTGATCATTGAGCATGGTTTTAAGGATGGGAGAGATTGGTCAAGGGTAGGATCAGCTGAGGTTGAGGACAAGATTTGCTGCAGCTGGAAGATGAGCAAACCAAAGGGCATGGGATGCTGATCTGTTGGATGGGGAGATTGGGTGGATGATGATGGTGAAAAGTAGAGTGATGACGGTGATGATGATCATTGTGATTGAAGCAATTGAATGGAGTGCCCAATTTAACATAGGTGGGGATGAGATCAGATGATGATCCTGTTAGGTTCTTGGGACTCATCAAATTAGGGGTGGTGATGATGTTGCTGTCTGGTGAAGAGGGATGAGGAGATCAAGTGTTTGGATGGATTGGATGACTGTTTGAGATGGAGGGAGTGGTGATTGTAGGATGATGAATCAAGTATTTTTGATCAAATAGGTTTGAGTTAATGGGGAGTTGTTGTAAGGGTGAGAAATTGGTCATGGTCTGCTGCAATGGTGGTGATGATGGCAGCCATAATCATCTCAAATTGCTTTATTTTTATTGATTGTATAAAAATAATTGTCCATGCTAGGATAAGGATGAGGATGAGGATGAGAAGGAAGATGGTGAGATGAGATGAGTCTGGATTTGATCAAAAAAAATTAGGATGCTGAAAACAAAGAGAGGGAAAGTTGAGAACAAGGCCTGGGTACTTGGAAAGTCCCAGGAACCTTCTTAGACTTCTAGTACAAAGAGTAGTTGATTAAAATGTAAATTTAAGGCTTCCCATACAGGATAAAGATTTTTAAATATATATATATATATATACATTTTTTTTTCATAGAATAAAAATTATGTTTTTTTTTTTGGAAATTTTTCCCCATTTTAAGAGGTTTCCCCAATTGGTCACCACATCTCTACTCAAATTACCAACTGTCCCTATTCTGCATCTCTATTTTGAAGATATTAAGAAAAAAGGTGGAAAAAAAGAAAATGAAACAAATAAAACTGGCCATTCCTTGATCTTGAGAGTGACTGAAGAGTTGAAAATATCCTCATCCACCAAAAAATATACCTAGAAGCTTCAGAGATAAAAAAAAGGGCTTCCCAGGTGCTCACATATGTGGCATAAAGTAGAGTTTCAAAACAAAACGCAGCAGATGACCCTGGTGGTGCACAATTGGGAGGACTTACTTCTGCAAAAAGTTGCCTCCACACAAATAAAACTTCTTAACTTGATCAGCAGAGAAGCTTCTGGCCAACTGAGTACCATCCAGCTCTTCCAAAAAATATGATAAAACTCTGACTTGAAAAACAATCCAATAACAACCATTAAAGTGGTTTGAGAAACGCTTTCCCCACTGGGTCTCCAAGGATCAATTATAGGCTAAGACTAGATCACCAGGATTCAAGGGATCCCTGATTTGATTCAAGTTCTTATCTTCCCAATACTTAACCAATTTTTCTCTTGATTCCATCATCTTCTGATAAGCTTCACCATGGATATCTTCACTTTTCTCCAGTTGCCTGGATCTGGAAACTGATAGATCAGTAGTTGGGGAGACCTGTTCCCACCGGATACCCATAAAGGATTCAATTAAAAGATTGAGAGGAAGGACAGCCCTTTGAACAAAGATTGTTAAAATGCGGATGCACTCAGGTAATGTGCATAGGAGTGTGTAATCCAAATGGGATGCAAAAATGGGCCTCCACGGCCCATTGGACATCACGTGGGCCACGTGGGCCTATGTGGGTGTTATTGGTTTTGGGAATTTGGGCGCCAAAACACGTTTTTATGGTCTTTTAGGACACGGGCCCTCACGGGCCCGCCAGGGTGGATGGACCACCCAATCCACATGGGCTTGTTTGGGCATAAAAGGGCCCAAGCTTTATTATGGACATACTTGGCCAGACGGCCTGGCCCGCCTAAGTATGTAATTCTCACGGTTTGGGCTTGGGGCGGCCCATTGGGGCCGCCGCCCATGTCGCGGCCCGCTTGGGGCTGCTGCCCGTTTGGGGCCGCCTGTGTTCCTTGGTACGGCCCAGGCGGGGCTGTGGCACAGCCGAGGAATCCTGCGTGGTGCAATGCCCTGCGGGCCCGGCTGGTCGCACCCGGTGACCAGCGCCGCGGAGCTGGGGCTCGCGGCCCCGGCTTTCTCCCCCTCCCCTTGCTTGCCGTTGCAAGGGGGATGAGGGCGAGCTGGCTGGGTTGAACCAGCCAGCGACCGGCCACCACAGTGCGGTCGGTCAGGGCAGGGGGGACCTGACCACCCCCTTGCCCAAGGAGGTGGGGGCGCCGGCCGCAAGCGTAGCAACCGGGAGGTGGGGGGGAATTCATCACCCCTCCACCATCAAGTGTGTGAAGCAACCAAGCAGGGGCGCTTTCCCCCCCCCCTTTACCAAGGGGGAGGGGCAATGGGCCTGGGGGGATCTGATCACCTCCCAGGCCAACTTTCTTGACAACACCCTGGGGGTATCAACCCCCAGGGCCCCTGGTGAGGGGATTTGTCTGCCCCCACCAGGGATTTGAGAGAAAGAGGGGGGGACAGCATGTCCGCTGGTCACACCCCCCCATGTGAGTCTGAGACCGGACCCAGGTGTGCCCTGGGTCCCACCTGGCCCATTTGAGGGGCCAGGGGCTGGCTGCATGAGGCAACCAGCCCGTAAACAACGTAATGAGGTCATCATGGCTGGTTGTAATGGACAACAAGCCAAGGGGGTTGAACAGAAAGGGGCTGGTTAATCCCCGTAACGGTGGAAACACTGGAATGGACCGGAATAGGCCGCTCATAAGGGTTCAGGAACTGACGCCATGTGGGCTGATGTAGTCCCAACCAAGTAACAAGGCTAGTAGAGCCTGTAGAGCTCTTTTGGGGCGGAAAATTTTCCTTTTGGCTTGTTTTATCATGGGCTCACCAGAGGCCAATCTTTTGTACTTAAGGAGCTCTTCTCCCTGCTGTTTTCCATCCATTCATTCATCATTCCAATCAAATTCATCCAACATATTTCCCCATTGTGAGAGCCCCATTAGCCAATATTGACACCCAGGTTCCAGAATTCCTTTTGCTTTAAATACTGCTCATTTGCCTAAGATAATTGCTAGCCATAATTCTAACAAAGATGATTTGATAAGGTCAGTAGCCAGTGGTTTGTTTGGTTGGGATTTGATCAGAGAAAAGAACCAGAGGAAGAAATTTGTAACAATTCTCCCAATGTCACTAGCCAATTTGACAAGAGCAGCCTTCAAAGGAGCATGGCCTTTCTCCACAATGCCTTGGCATTCAGGATAATAAGGATTAGTAACTCTATGTTTCCCAGGAAGAGATCAGATCATTTTGGTAAGCTTGCCACAAAATTTGGAGCCACCATCAGTAGAGTAAGATCAGGCCAAGCCGTAAGGCATTTTCCAAGTCTCATAAAGGAAAGATTCCAATTATTTTGAGCTAAGATTCTTAAGAAATTTGGCTTTGACACACCCAGGAAATAATCTCTAGCCACAATGAGGTACTTACCTGCACTTGCCTTGATATGAAACACAATTATAGCAATCCTTCCAAAAACAGTGGACTTCCCAGTAGGATAACAAATTTCAGTTGGAAGCCTAAGATCACATTTTTGAAAAACTTCACAACTCTTGCACCATTGAGAGACAGATTTATTCAAAGATAGCCACCAGAACTTTTTGGATAATTTTCAATATGTTTTGGTTTCCCCAAAATGACCAAGACACTCATGAAGACTTTCAAGGATCAAATCTTGTTTACAAGCAATAGTAACAACAAAGAGAGCACAAGGATTTCCTCTTTTCATAAGCCTAGAACACTTTAAAAAGAAATTATAGGGCTTTCTTTTGAGAGATCAAGATTCTTTAGCTGAAAGATCAGGATTTCTTTGAAGAGTTAAAAGTTAATGCTCTAATTAAAGCAAGAAAACTTGCTGAAAGCCAGAATAATCTTGAGAAGAGAAAGAGAAAACAGGGCGGATAAGAGGTTCCTCTTCATCTAAATATACTCAAACATCAGATTCATCATCCCCCCGAGGAATTCAAGATAAAACATCAGGCATGGTGAATGATTTTCCAGGCCTGTGAAAAATATCAAAAGAGAAAAGCTGGATAAAGGCCACCCAATGAGTCATAGGAGCATTTTGAAGGCTGGGAGAATTGATCATTCCAATTATGGATCAAGAATCAACTTGTAATTCAAAATGTTGAACCCAGAGGAATTTTTGGAGTTTCTTCAAAATTCAAGAAACACCAGAGAGTTCCAGTTTTGGTTGAGAGTATATGGATTCTACATCTGAAAGTAACCAGGATTCATAAAGAGCAGGAGGTTTCCAACCATTTTAATCTTCCTGGGTGAGAACCGCCTCAACATATTGAAAACTAGAATCTATAGCCAGCTTGATCTTGCCAGTTCCAGGTCCATAAGAGATATTTTTCAGATCTATCTCTTTCCCAACAATCATTTTGAGCCATTGAAACACATTTTTGCAATCTTGGTTCCAAAACCATTTAGTTTCTTTCCTGTTTAGACAACACAAGGGAGAACAGATTTTGGGTAAATATGGGATGAAGTTTTGAACATAAGTTACAACACCTAAAAAAGCCTCTAACTTCAGTTGGATTGATGGGAGTGGGCCAAGAAAAGATCTTGTTGACTTTGGATGATGCCATCCTTCTTCCTTCTTTGCAGAACACATGAACAACAATTTCCAGAGCAGGGACGCAAGCAGCCAATTTGGATCCAGAGAAAGTAAGGCCATACTCATCAATTCAAAACAGTATCCTTTCCAAGGTAGTAGCATATTCCCAGATAAATTGATGAATTCATGAATGCAAAGGTAAGAGATTGTTATCATAGTCAGAAACTGGAACTATAATTCTGCCATCTTCAATAAAGATACCAGCATGATCAGGGATTTAATCCTGGAGGATCCACATCATCTTAGCCTGATATACTGCAACCAAATTAGTAGCACCCTGTGGCAACCAAGTAACTTGGAATTGTGCAAGAGGAGTATCAAAAGTCGTGAGAGGGAAAGAGATAGAAATGAAGGATTGTTTGTCATAACCACCCATAATGTCCCCAAAACCATAGCAAGCTCTCCCAGAAAAGGATTCCACAAATTCTTCAGTAGCAGGTGGAATACCAGAGTCTTTAATAGTAAATTTTTTGAGGGGTTGAAGATCATGAACTACTTTAAGTTTAACATCACTTTTAAGGACACAGAAGACAGGGCTGGAATGGCTGGAAGTTGGCTTTTTTTAGAGACCAGTACAAACTAATTTGTGGACCAACTTGATGAATTTGTTGGCTTTAGAGGCAGGGATTGGGATCTTTTTATTTTTCCAGGGATTGTTTTCAACTAATGGGATTATAAGGGAGTCCGTATGATTCTTTCAAGAGACCTCTTTCTTCCTCACAGAAGGCAATACATTTCTCTCTTAGGGGTAGAAAATTCTTGATCAAATTTAACTCATCAGGAAGAAGCCATCCATTTGGACCAAAGTTTACAACCTTCAGACGTTCTTCAGTGAACCAACCATTAGGCACAAAAGGATTTTTAAGGGATTAAGATGAGCCACAGTAAGGATCACACAATAAAGTAGGGTGCATGTGAGGGGGATTGAGGTTGGGGGGCATAGGCTGGTTGACCAGTTGGACTTTATTTGAAACTTTTTTATATTTGGTAGCAAAAGAAAGAAGTTCCTGCTTCCTCCAAACTTTTACCAATGAGAACTGAATATGAAGAAGGAGAACTTTTTCCAACATTTTACATGTTTGATGTTCCAAAAAATCCTTGAAGGGTGCTTTTTCCATAAAAGAAGATCCAGGAGATAATGTTTTTCTCATGTATGTGGCACAAGGTAGGGTTTTGAAAATGATGGTAGAAGAATGACCTGGTGGTTTGTAATTGGGAGAACTTAATTTTACACCCAAGTGCCTCCACTGAAGCCCATATTCCTCCATAACATAGCCATTAAGGAAAGAATCAAGATTGGGATCTAGTTTATAATCATTGCAGATATTTGATTGAGAAATGAAGGAAGACTGATGAGCATCAAGAGTACAGTGAAAAGAAGAAATGAAAGTTCTAGAAAGAGAAGAAGAAATATTCATTAAATATTCTATTTTTTCATGTTTTTGATTTTTAGTGTTTTTTAGATCAAAAGAATATGATGAGAAAAAAAATTAAGCCTCAGGGATGAGGGTTGAGCCTTGAGTTGAAGTAAAAGGCTGAGAAGAACTACAACTATCAGTAGGATCAACTACTCTTCTAAAAAATGAGAGGAATTAGAAGTATCCTTCTGTTACCCCTTTAGAACCAATTTACAAGGATGACCAGGAAAGTTTTGTTCCCAACAACCAGAATCCAAGGAACAAAGAGGAACTTCAATTTTTCTACCATCAGGATCAGGGAGGAGAATTCTCTACCCAACTTTATCAGAAAAAATCAAGGTAGCAATAAAATGCATCAAGAAAGGTTGACCCACCACCATAGGGCCTTCCAAAAAAGTGATCCAAAAGTGACAAGTTGCAATGATATTTCAGCCAATTTGAACTTGACCATCTTCAGAAATACAAAACAATCCAAAATATTTATTCCCTATCCCATAAACTGAAGATTTGAAGCTAACCCTAGGACTGAGCTGGAGGTTGCAGGCCATAGCATACAAAATTAAGTTGAGCTGAGAACCAGAATTGAAAAGGAGAGAAACCTTTTTAATTAAATTGCCACAATAGAAAGGAAGAAAACCAAGAGGAAAGGAGTAAAGGTAGGAATCTGAAGGGAAATCTGTTCCACCATAATCCTCCATCAAATTTCCAGATGAAATCTTTAATTCATCAGGAGCAATCTCCACATTTCAACAAGAAACCAATTTCTTTGTTCCTTCAGCAACAGATGGAGAGATTGACAGAAGTTCAGCTACAGATAGATCAGTAATTTTTAGATCTGAAATTTTATTTAATACCCCTTCCACATAATTGTGGTGATCCTTATAAATTTTGCTCTAAAACCAAACTTTGGACTGGGTGGAAGTAAACAATAGATATGGAAAGCAACACTATCTGAGGCAAGATGGAGATGAGAAAAGTCTTGAACAGAATAAGTTTTAGTTGTTTCAGATTTCAATTGAAAAAGGCAGTCAAAAGTAACAAGGAACACAAGATAAATTCAGCAGAAGCTTGGGATTGATCAAATCAAACCCAAAAAAAACTCCAGGTTCTCAATGAACCCGCCCAAATCTCCACAATCAAGCACTTGAAGGGTACTGGATAACTGTGGGTAGCCGCACAAACAAAGCAATTTGTTTGATGAAGAGCTAGAAGAAAAGCAATAACAAAATCAAACAAGAATGACCCAAAACTTTTCAAGGAACTTTATAATAGCCTGGTGAAATGCACCTTTGAGGAAATACAGGGATTTTTAACACTTCAGGTTTTAGCTTATTAAAACCTCTCAGTCAAAAATGACTGGTTCCAGAAAGAAAATCAAAGAATGATCAAGACCAGACCAGTATGTTCAGAAAAAGGGATGAAGGAGTAGTATAAAACACTCAAGAATCCAAATAAATGGATTCTTTTTTAACCAGCAAGGCTATTGGTTGGTGATAAGGAACAGGGCCACAGATGAGCGGATCAGAGTTTTTAGTATGGAGGCTTAAAGATGAAGGGACAATCATAGATATAACCAAGATAAAAGATGATGGATTAATTGGTTCAGGATTGGATTACAATGAAAAAAATAACCTCCTGATTCTGAAAATCTGTGATGATGATGGGAAAAGGCAAGGGAGCGCCCCCCCCTTTATGGGCAAGAGACCCATTAGAATACTTACAAGAGGATTAAACAGATGAGAGCAGATATATTTTTTTTTTCATAGAAAAAAAATGATGAACAGATCAAACAGACTTGCATTGGAGTGAAATTGATACAAAGAAGAAAAAAGAAAGAAACAGACTTTAAGGAAGCCTTGAAGGCAAGGCAGAAGACTGATGAGCCCCATGGCATGAACAACCATGCCAGCCGCGCGGACAACTGCAAGGTGATGAGCAAGGGATTGGCTGATGGGGCCAAAGTTTGTGGGACATGATTGGTGAGTTTGATCATAAAGCTTGGTTTGAAGGATGGGAGAGATTGGTTGAAGGGTAGGATCAGCTGAGGATGAGGACAGGATTTGCAGTGGTAGCAAGAAAACTGTGCAAGATGAACAAACCAATGGGTGCGGGTTGCTGATCCCTTGGATGGAGGGATTGGGTGATGATGATGGTGAGAGAGGGAGGACAATGATGATGGTGAGAGAGGGAGGACAATGATGATGGTGAGAGAGGGAGGACAATGATGATGATCATTGTGGTAAAATGTAAGTATTTTAGGAGGACATTGATTGAATGGAGTGCCCAATTGAATATAGGTGGGGATTAGATCAGATGATGATCCTGTTAGGTTCTTAAGACTCATCAAATTAGGGGTGGTAATGATGTTTCTGTCTGGTGAAGATGGATGAGGAGATTGAGAGTTTGGATGGATTGAATGACTGTTTGAGATGGAGGGAGCGGTGATTTTAGGATGATGAATCAAGGATTTGTGATCCAATAGATTTGAGTTAATGGGGAGTTGTTGTAAGGGTGGGAAATTGGGAATGGTCTGCTGTGATGGTGGTGATGATGGCAGCCATCATCATCTCCAATTGCTTTGTTTTTATTGATTGTATAACAATAATTGTCCATGCTAGGATAAGGATGAGGATGAGGATGAGAAGGAAGATGGTGGGATGAGATGATTCTTGAGTTGATCAAAAAAGAAAAATTAGGACGCTGAACACAAAGAGGGAGGGAGTTGAACACAGGCCCTGGGGACTTGAAAAACCCAGGGTTCCTTCCTAGACTTCTAGGACAGAGATGATTTGAGGAAAATGGAAATTTAAGGCTTCCCATACAGGATCAATATTTTTCAATATATATATATATATATATATATATATATATATATATATATTTGGATAGAATAAAAGTTATAAAAAAGTTTTTAAATTTTTCCCCATTTTAGGAGGTGTTCCAGATTAGTCACCACACCGTGGCCAACGCAACCAACTCAATTTTGGAGAGTTTTCCCTCACCCAGCGTGTCACCCTGGGTGGATACCACTCCTCCTATGCCACCCCAGCTGGAATCAACCAATGAGGAAAGAATCAAGGCATTAGTGGAAGAGAAAGTGAGTTATTGGGGATAATTCAAACTGGTTCAGACCCAGGAGGATGAGCCCAGCATGAGGAAAGCCATTTACCTGGAAAAGAGGTCCCAAATCTCTCTTTAAAATTTGATTCCAAAGAAAGAAGTAAAGGGTTGCACGCAGAGTTGGAATCCTTGGAATCGACTAGCTAACTTAAAGGGAAAGGAACCCAAAAAGAAGAGATCCTCAGCCCATCAGAAGTTAAGGAACTCATAAGATTGGGAAAATATAATATCATTAGCCCAGAAGTGGAAGAAAGTGTACCAAAACTAGATGTAGAAGCTCTGAACATCTTTTCTGTGAATGTTTCTCACAGTTTTACTATTATTAGAAAATGATTTGATCAAGTATATGAGCAATTTGATAAAGTAAATATTAACATTAAAAAATTAATGCAGTATCAATCCACCTTAACTAAAATCAATGAGGTGGAATTACAACAAAAAAGAGACAGTATAGGCTTAAGTGAAATCAATCTGGTAAAACATATTGGAAATACTAAATCTAATCTCCAAGAATAAATTCTTATGTAAATTAATTATATTAAGGAAGAAGTTGAGAAAATAAGTCATACTACTTAAGCTCATTTAATTAATAAAATTGACATTTTAAGTAACAAACTTGATTTGGAATTAGGTATGATTAAAAATGATCTCACAGATTTTAAAATCAATTTTACTAACCCTCCAGATTATAACTTGGAAGAAGCTAGACCAACTAGATCCAGTAATACTCCCAGTATTCCCCTTAGATCAAGAACAGCTAGGAATGAATCTTTTAGGGCCAGTACCACACCTGAATTGGAAAAAGCTTCAAAATTACTTCCTCCCATCACTGAATGGCCTTAATTTTCTGGAGAAGGAGAATATAATCATTTCAGTTTTTTAGGTTCATTTATTACACTCTTGCATCTTAAAAACTCCTTGATACCATAGCTGTGGTAAGATTACCCAGGTTATTTGAAGGAGTGGCCCTTGATTGGTTTATTGGTAAAAGGGAAGAAGTAGGACATTTTCACTGGATCTCATGGAAAGTTTTAATCAACAAACAACTTGGTACCAGTATTTGGAAAAGAAAGATTATGAAAACTTTTGTAACTTCCCACTTTGATCCATCCAAAGACATGCCTCACAAATGGTGTCTTGATAAGAAAAGAAGATTGGATTTTCCTACCCCAATGATGATAAGGAAGAGTTCAATGAGAGAATTATTAACTTATTTCCAGGAAAACCTAACCATAGTTTAAGGTGAAGGATGCCTATGAAATCTGACCCTCCTGCCCTGATAGGAGTGTTAGAAGAAACCATTGATATGAATGGTCTTGACAAGAAAATAAATAAACCTAGGGAACAGAATATTAGGAATAAAGAGGAATATACCATCAGAAGTAAAGATTCCTCTACCCCTAATTCACCAGGTTGGAATTCAAGAAAACTTCAGAAAAAAAGGAAAACATATTCTAGAATTTCAACCAGACAGGGCATGTAAGACCTGACTGTCCTCAACCCAGGAGAAGGATTGGTCCTATTGAGGGAGAAGAGTATGATAACAACGCTGATCCCCAACTTGATGAAACTGATGGGTCAATCTCTGAGTGTGATTTAATGATCACAAAACCCATCAAGTTGTTGAAGGAAGTATAGAATCTTCACTGGAAATAAACTCTGTCAATGAAGATTTCAACTTACCACAACAGTGGAATCCCAATATGAAGATTCACCATGTCTCTGAAGCTAAAAACTTTACCCTGAAGCCCTCTTCTGGTAAAAGTCATACTTCTGGAAAAACTTGCTATTCTACTGGTCTACTCCAAGGTTCCCCTGGAAGTAAATCCTGGACAGTGGAGCTTTTTTCTCTTGTGTTGGATCAACTTAATTGTAAAAAAAAGATCCAAATTTGAAGGTGAAATTATTACCAGTACCTCAGGCTAAGTTTAGCATTTTTAAATCTTCCCTCAATGCCATTGGAGTATGGTCTTCAGATATCATACTTCCTCATTCTCAAGGGTCACTCAAAATGAAGATTGAATTTGTATTAATTCAAAATGGAGTATGTGACTACTTCATTTTAGGGAATGATTCTCTTTGTTTGTATGGAATAGATGTGTTACAGAGTAAGGGTAGATACTTTACTGTAGGAGGAGGCTGGAACAAGAAGTTAAAAATATTCCAAGTTAATTCTCAAACTCCTGATTCCACCAATGAGAAAAACTTGAAGACCTTCAACCAAGAGTACTTCTCTCAAGCAGCTTTGAACTCCCTGCTCAGTGAAGACCAACAACAGGACATCCTCCAAGTTTGCTTTGAAAAAGAGAATGCTTTCTTCACCAAGGACCTACCCCTTTGTAGTATCAAAGAACATGAAATGATCCTCAGCTTGACCATCAAACCTCCTTACCCTCCTAACCTCAGGAGACCTCCCTAGTGTTGGAGTATAATGTCTTCTGCTGCTAGCCTTGATCCCTTCTGTCACAGAATCCTATTACTACATATCACCTAGTACTCTATTAACTCATTGACTTTTCATTTATTGTTTCTGCCTTGGTTGATTAGTCATCAAGTCCTTAGGCCCCCTGTGAGGGGCTCTCTAGTTGTCTATTTAAACTGGTCTTTTCCAGGACCTTGCAATTAACTAATTGACTTTTTTTCTTACAAATCCAGTCCTCAACTTTCTGGGTTGAGTAAGAGTCCATGATCCAATCATTGACTCCAACACATAGCCCTCTAGTCCAAAATCTAGGGCTGCTCTAGAAGCTCACATACAAGAATTAATTGGCTTAGAGGTCCTAAGGAAATTAGGACACAATTAACAAGTGTAAATTACTACTCCAGTAATCATAGCTTGGCTTAATGATAAATCAAGAATTTTTGGAGACTTTAGAATGCTTAAAAGCTACACCCAAGCTGATAAATATCCTATCCCAAGGATTGACCATGCTTCACATAACCTCTCAAAGGATACTTTTGGGGTGATGATAAACTCACAACTCCCAGTTGTGTGGGAGTTGTGTAGGGCCCTACACTGCCCATTTGAGCCATGGGGACCCATAAACAACTACAAAAGGCTGCTCCAAACACATGAAACCCCTTGGGGGTTGTATAGGAGCCGTTTTTGGGGATAAAAAACTCCCCAGAAGTTGTTCCAGAAATTTGGGCACCCCCTGGACCACATTTGGGCTCCCTCAACCCAAATTCAGGATCAACATATACTATGTGGGACTCCTAGGGAACCTGCAGTGAAACCAAAGTGAAAGTAAAGTGAAATTTGAGAACCCACAGTGAAAGTAAAGTGAAATTTGAAATCATATAAAAACCTGCAAACAATTCTTTCTCAACTCAAACGTTGTAGAGACTCCTGTGGGATTATATAAAAAGTAGCAAATAGCTTGCTGGCAGTCCTTGAAGGGGAATTTATTATTACTTCTACTCCTTTGGAGTATTAGTATATACTAAGAGTGGTTTTGAATTGCCTGCCCTTCTAGTACTATAGTAAGTCTTCCTAATAATTTATTTAAATTAATGGCTGGTTTATTTGAGACTTAATATAGGTCTCAGATCAGAACTAGATTTATTATTGACTGTGATATTGGTAGGGTTTGTTGAAGAATAGACCAGATGTATTGGACTATTGGTTAATTTACTGATCAGATATGTTTGATCTTAACCAATACCCCAATATTAAAGGGTTCAGGGTTTATCAAAGGGCTGGTTCAGGAGAGGACCCAAGGATGGGTTTACCCACAGGGGGCTGGGCAGAGGAAAGGTTGGTAGTTTCTTTTTGTTGTGCTCTCTTTCTTTGTAAGGGTTATTTCTTAACTAATGGGTGGGGTTTCTTTAATATGGTGCTGAATATTCAGGTCACAGAAGAACCCTTATTCAAGCACCTGTTGGGTGGTTTAATTGGCTAAAGATGGGTAATAACTTGCTTTCTGATTTCTGGTTTCCTTTTATAACCAATTCACTACTAATATTTTATCTGGGTAGGTACCACAGATGGATGGGCCAAGAGGGCCTGATAGGGTGGATGGGGATAGCTGGATAGGGATGATGAGTTGGGTGATGATACCACTTGGATAGGACAGAGAGGCCCTCCTTAAATAGAAAATCCTGCCCCAGGGGTGCTCAAGGCTGCCCCTGAGGGTTCTTCCTGTTCTGGTGAGGAACAGTGAGCTACAATTACATGAGACATTTTAGCTGGTTGAAAAAAGCTTGTACAGTTACATGAGGCATTTCTGCTGGTTGGGAAAAGCTGGTACAGGGGTTTCATGCATTCACAGCCCTGCATAAACTGCTGTGAAGTGCAGATAAAATGTATTCCTGTGCAGTACTGATGGTTGGTCTGGTGCTACTTGATTCCCCCTACATGTGCTGCTGTTCATTCACTGGTCATTTGTTTGATGCTGCATGGTCTTGACTGCCTGCATATATTGCTGGGTAGTGCTGGGGGTTGTTGTTACTGGTGGTTTGCTGGGTATCACATGCTTCTGAATACATAAATTGCTGTGTGGTGCTGTGGTGGGTTGATACTGCATGGTTCTGACTGCCTGAATATATTGCTGGGTAGGCCTGTGGTACTTGTACTGGTAGTCTGTTTGGCATCACATGCTACTGGCTGCATAAATTGCTGTGTGGTGCTGAGGTTGTTGGTACTGGTACTCTGTTTGATATCACATGCTGCTGGATGCATAAATTGCTGTGTGGTGCTGATGTTGTTTGGTACTGCATGGTTCTGGTTGAGCCTGGTTCCACTTCCTCCTGCATATATTGCTCCTGTATACTTCTGCACAGCCTTTGGTATGTATGTTTGCTTATTTGTTTGGTCCTGGTTGAGACTGGTTCCACTTCCTCCTGCCTACACTGTTCCTGTACACTTCTGCACAGCCTCCTGTATGTATATTTGCTTGCTTTCTGGGTGAGGTGATAGGAGGTGAACTAGCTGTACTGCCTCTTGTATCTGTATTTCTGTATTCTGGTTGGGGTGACAGGGTTGTTGTATGGTCCTGGTATTGAGGGTAAGCTGTTACTGGAATTTATTTAAGATTTTACAAGGTATGTATTGTGTCTTCTACAGAGATGTGACACCTGGTTGGGTATGAGTTTGCCACATTTGGAGGTTTGTTGGACTGTATCTTCTAATCCATCAGAGATAGTGGGGTACTTTGGCTGAGTGACTATGGGTTATTTGTGATGTAGAATCCAATTCTGAGGTTAATTTGAGGGATTGAGCTGTTGTTACACTAGAAAAGTGAGTCTGATGGCTATAGGACAGGTTTGGACTACCACAAAGTGAGCAAACTTTGTTTGTTCAATTGAAAGTTGGATTGAATACTGAAGTATACCATTTCATTTTTTTGCAGGGAATATTGGCAAGCCCTCCTTATGATATGGCTCAGTTGAGGGACTACATTGATAGTGCTGTTAACAAAGATTTTGAAAAAAAGGATTTGGGTAATGAATCATTTGAATCCCTGATTGCATCCTCATCTAGGGTTACAATTGAGGACAAAATGTTTCACAGATGGATTTGACCTCTGGCTGTCAGTAAAATGTTATGTTACTGAGGTCTTTTCTGGATTTAATTTGTTTGAAACTAATGGGGTGCATGTAACTGAAACCATGACTTAACCAATGAATGTTTACTAGATCCACTTGACCCACTTCCTGTGAGAGCTTTTCCTACTAGGCAATACATGCAAAACTATTTTCAAAAATGGGAAATGAAGCATGGTTATGCTCTGACAGTTTTCAACTCAAAGAAAGATAAATATGTGGATTCAGCCTGTGATGGACATGGTTCCTACTCCAGGAAACTCCTCAACAAAAGGTCTAGGCAAACTCACACAAGGAAGGTTGGGTGCAAATTTTCAATTTGTGCAAGTTTTAAAAAGGCAGACCCCTTGTTGCAACTCTCCTACAAAGAAACTCAACACAACCATTGACCATCAGAACATCCCTCTGTGCATCCTCAACTGAGGAGAATCTCTGTGGTAGCCTTATACAATCTAAAAGAAGGAATGAAGGATGGGTTCAATACACTACAACTGAAACTGGAATTGAGCGAGATTGAGGGAGGCAATTATATTGATGACCAAAAATATATAACACTAAGAGGAAGGTAGCTCTTGAAGAACTGAAAGGGAAAAGTGTTATGGACATAATCTATGAACAGCTTGAAGGAAAAATTTGGATTCATTGGTCAAAATTCAGTGGAGAGGTTCACTTGAAGGCCCTGTAATTAGAACACCCAGAGTAATGAAAGCTTTTTAAAAGATTCCATAATATTTCTATTTTGGATAGTACTGATTGAAAAAATAAGTACAAAATTCCACTATTGCATGTTGTAAGAATGAAAGCCAACCAAAAGAATTTCACAAAAGCTCTTGTTTTTATAATAAAAGAAATGTTTAAGTTCTACAGTTGGTATGTAAATGCATTAAAGGAGTTGGCTTATGATCCTGAGAGACTTCCAAAAGTCTTTGTGATGGACTGTGAAAAAGCTCTGATTTTTGCCATTGAATCTAGTTTCCCTGAGTCATCAAGACAATGTTGCACGTGAAACTTGTCTAAAAACATACAAGCAAACTGTAAGGGGGGCTTTGTTAATGAGGTTGAAGGATGAAGAAGCTTTATGACTCTGTGGGCAAATTATGGGGCCTCAAAGACCAAGAAGGAGGCGGAGGTCAATGATGCAGAACACAGAGTAGTTCCAAATAACTGCTTCTTAATCTTTCTATTTTGGGGAGATAACTTTATGAATTGTATAGTGTTTCTTGAAAACCATGAGGATGTGCTTGAGTATATGTAAAATAACATTTTACCTCTCAAAGAGAAGTTTGTGACAGCTTGGACTTGTATCAACCCAGACTTTGGAAAAAAAAAAAATTCTTGGGTTGAAGGGGCCCATGCCACTCTCAAAGCACTCCTTGCAATCTCTTTGGGAAAAATTTTGGATTTTTGGAAAAACCTTGCAGGAAATGCTTCAAATCAAATTAAATTGGTTCATGCATCACTTTATAACTATTGAATTAAGTTAGGGACAGTTAATCCCCCTGAACTGTTACCATTGGGATACAACTTGTCTTCAGAAGCAATTCAGCTTGTTAGGGAAAAATTTGAGCAATTCAAAAGTGATCATGATGGCAAAGTGTGCACCAAGGCATACTCCAAGACTATGGGTTTGCCCTTTTACCACAAAATAGGTGAACATCTAGCATTCAGAGGATCCGTGTTACCTGAAGATGTTAATCTTCAGTGGAGGTTGGACTATGACCCTTGCAGTTCTTGTTCTATAAGTTGGTTAAAGTGGGATTTTGAAAATCACTTTTTTATTAATGCTTTTTGAAATGCTTTTTGATTCATTATTCCTAATTTACTAATGGTTGATCCTTTTGAATTTTCAAAGGGCAAAATTTACAAAATTCTGAACAATCCTCAGTTACGCAAAAAAGTCACCATAATGGTCTCGGAATCTCCAGATCATGAGCATGGAGGGTTCTCGAAGTAAATAATTCATCAGATTGAAAAATATTGGTAAAAAAAACTTTAACACAAAGTCTTGCAATTGAGTAGGGGTTGGCCAAAATTTTCAGATATGCAGAGAGAACCATCTTGGTTTGAGCATGTTGAAAAACAACTAAAGCTGGAAAATAGGAAAAGAAAGGCACCAACCAAGAAAAGACAAAAGATTGTAACTCTTTTCTTTGGAGACATGTTCACTTTTTTGGCTCAATGAACTGATGATGATAATTGTTATTCAAAGTTGGAAGGATCTGAATCTGAATTTCATAGTTCAGAGGAAGAGACTGAAAGTGAATTGGGATCACTTAATTTGGAATCAGAATCCTCTTCAGAGGAAGAGAAAATGCAGAAAAGCTCAACCAGAAGCTCATCTTTTTTGCGTATTCATTTCATTGATTCAATTGAAAAAATGAATACAAAGTTACTTTTGATGATAGGAAACAAACGTGAAATACCTCAATCAAATTTCCAAAAAATTCCATAAGTTCTTGAGTGAGGTTTGGGATCTGATTGGAGATGGTAATTTCAGATTTAGATTCATTGCTAAATCTCTTGGTTAAAATGAACGTGGCTGGTTTAAATTTAGGAAGGAAATGATTGAAAAATTAGAGAAACATAAAGCATACTACATTAAGATGCTTGGTGGTGCAAAAGAGGTAGAAAACATTAAAAAAAGTCTTCATGTTGAAGATATCAATAAAAATATTCCCTCTTCAAAATGGCTTGCTAAACTAGATATGGGAAAAGTATAAGAAGAAAAATATACCAGACCCACATGTTTAATTTCATTGGAGTCATGGTCTTCTTATACTCCAATGAAAATAGGTGTTAAAGATCAATCAGACCCTATTTATATTTTCTTTGTAAACAATAACCACTGAGTTCTATTGGTACTTGAGGGTGAAATGATTCCAATCCCGCCCATTGTAGCAAAACCATGTTCCTTGATTTCTAAAAAAGGCTCTGGTTGGGTTGATCATCTCAAAGATCAACTGCAAATGTATTCTAGATTATAATAGACTTTGACTTCATTTCATCATTGGGTTTCAAAAAACTTTGAATTCTAATGAAGCCAACTATTTCTATTAATATAAACGTTTATCTCATTTTGAACATCATTATGTTGAGCTTTTTGAGTTCAAATCATCATATCAAGTGTTTTGAATGAGAGTTTAGTGGTAAGTCAGTTCAACTTTTGTTGGGCTGATTCCTTCATAAGGAGTATTTTACTCCTTATATTGGGATCAGCTTAACACAAGTTGAACTGGTTTTTTTTGGTGTTTTTAGTTTAGGGCTAGTCCACTTACTTGTCTTTTTGGTTGGTGTTTCTAGTTTAGGGAAATTCCAGTTACTTATGATTTTTTTTGGTGTTTTTAGTCTAGGGATAGTGAAGTGAATTGTGTTTTGTTTTAGGGGGTGTTTTTAATTTAGGGCTATTATATTGTATAGTCGCAGTTTTTTTGTTTTTTTATTTATTTTTATTTGATTTTTATTTGATTTTTATTTTATTTTTTATTTTTTGCTTTTTTTAACAAAAAAATCAACATTTTTTTATTTTTTGGTTGACTTCTGTTTTCTTGAATGTTTATTTAGTTAATGGGAACCCCTAGTTTATTTTGATACCCTTTAGTTCTTCATTTTGTTCATTTTTTATTTTTTTTTGGGCCAACCATGGTCCGGTGTTGTGTGGGATGCCACACGACTACATTTGAGCCATGTACAACTCCACACAACACAAATGTAGTCGTGTGGCATCACCCACAAAACCATACCATGGTGTGTGGGCTGCCCAACTCTTTGAGCCGTGTAAAAATGTACACGGGTCAAATGTAGTTGTGTGGCGTGCCACACAGCCTGCTTTGAGTTGCTTCCACAGCTCAATGAGTCATGAATTTAACATTACCCCTAAGTTTATCACTACCATGGATATACTGAAAGGTTTTCACCAGATACCCATCATCCCTGAAATCCTTAAATTGATGAGAATCATATGTCATTTAGGAATCTATGAGTATCTAAGGATGCCTTTTAGTATTAAGAATTCCCCTTCTCACTTCCAGAGGATGATGGACACAGTCCTAGCATTTTTCATCAGACATTGTTGGATGTCAGTATACATTGATGATGTTATCATCTATTCTGATTACTGGGATAATCATATGGATAAAGTGAGGCCAGTCCTCATCAATATCTCTGCTGGGGGATTAAAAGTATCAATGAAAAATTGTAACTTTGGGTATTTAGAACTCAAATCTTAAGGAAAAATTGTCTCTGGAATAACTCTAACTGATGATCAAAGCAAGATATCCGCTTTTATGAAAAGACCAATGCCCTTGAATAAAACTAAACACCTATCATTTTTCAGTTTTTGAAGCTACTATAGGAAGTACATACCTAAGGTTTCCCTTCTCACCAACTGTTTATATGAAATCTTCAACCACAACTCTCCGTTTGAGATGGCCCATGAAATTCTGAAAAATTTTAAGGAACTTAAAATAGCTATTACTACTGCTTCATTATTGATTCAACCTGATTACTCTAACCCTCTCAAGCTATATACACATCCCAGCATGGAAGGACTGGGAGCTTCTTTACATCAAGAAGTCATAGAGGATGATAAGCCAGTAGATAAACCTATACTCTTCATATCCATACAAGTTAAGGATACTGAGAAAAGGTATGGTTCAAGCCAAATGGAGTGTTGTGCTCTAGTTTGGGCTCTGGAGAAAGTCCATTATTACTTTGAAAGTACCAATTTTGTGGTCATTCTGACTGTAATGCTTTCAGGACTCTCATGAATATAAAGACTCCTAGGAGGAAAATGTAAAGGCAGAATATAGCCATATAACAGTATAGAGGCCAAATGACCATATTTAAACAAGCTGGAGCTAAACATCAGAATGCTGATAGCTTAAGCAGGAATTCTCTACCTAATGACCCCAGAAAACCTGCTCATGATCCAGAAGAAAATCATATATTTCCTATACTGAACATTAACATGTTTAACACTGAAGTTTGCATTCTAAGAATAAACATTTGTGGAATAGATGAATCTTTGATCAAATCAATAAAAGAAGCTTACAGCTCTGACATGAAAATTCTAACCACCATTATAAAAAGCACTTCAAATCCATCTGAACTTGTCAACAGTTCACCTGAAACCCTTCTAAAACCCTACAAAGCTGGAAGTTTCAAAATATGGGATGGTCGAGCATACTACAGAAATCAACACTCCAGTGTCATAGTCCTGAGTAAGGAAGAACATATTAAACATTTCCTAGCTGAGTGTCATGAAAACTGTTCATCTGGTCATTTATCTACTGACAGGACCCTGGATATATTCCAAGAAAATGCTTTCTGGATTGATTGGAGAAATTCTACAATGAAGTATGTTTCTAGTTGTGAAACTTGCCAAAACTCTAATAGGACTACTGGAAAAATGTTTGGCCTCCTTCAAAGAGTTTCTCAGCCCAGGAAAAGATGGAAAGAAATCAAGATGGACTTTGTAACCCAATTTCCCCCGGGAGGAGCCTATTCCTAAAACTCAGTCCTAGTCATAATAGTTAGGTTTTCCAAGAAAGCAAAGTTTCTACCTAAATTTAAGGAAGAAACTGGTATGGAAGTAGAATTGCTATTCTGGAATAGACTCATTGCTGATTTAGGAGAACAAAAGATAATCATCAGTGATAGATACCGTAAGTTTACCTCTGAGTTCTGGAGAAATCTTCATGATATTTTAGGAACTAGCCTAGCTTTCTCCACAGATTATCACCCCCAGAAAGATGGATTAGCTGAAAGAATTATTCAAAATTTAGAAGATATTATCAGAAGATTCTTTTGCTTTGTTCTAGAATACAAGAATTCTGATGGTTACTGCCATGATTGGGTTAGCCTTTTACCTGAACTAGAAATGGCTTATAACAGTAGAAAACACTATAATACTAAGGAAGCACCCTATATACTGGAAAGAGGATGGATTAATAAGTTACCCAAGGATACCTCAACCAGCAGCTAACCTATATTTATCCAAAATCACTTGATTTCAAGGAAATGATTGATTTAGAAAACAAGCATGCCGCCAAGTGTGTTCAAGATGCCATTAAATATAACCAACAGAGGTAGGATAAAACTCATAAAGAACCTGATTTCAAAATTGGTTATCAAGTCTTAGTTTTTAACACCAATTTTACCAACCTAGCTGAAAATAGGAAGCTTAGAACAGCTGTTGTTGGAACTTTTAATATTAAAAAGCTCCATGGTAACAATGCTGTAGAAGTAATCCTTAGTGATGAACTATCTAGAAAACACCCAGTCTTCCCAGTAAGTCTTATCAAACACTACCATCATAGAGAAGTAAAACATACTCCTTCACCAGAAATACCAGTTGCAGATGATCCTGAAAAAGACAAAGGGAAAGTTAGCAAAATCCTGAAAGATAAGAAAGAAAGGATAGAAGGGAAAGATGTTAGACTTTACCTAGTTGGGTACAAAGGAGAATCAGCTGATGAGGATGATTAGTTACCTGAACAAAACATCCCAGATGGACCCATACACTGGAGAAATTACAGGTCCAACAAAAGACATTAGACAAAATTTTCTTTTCAGATATAGACATATCTTTGAGTGGGGGATTGTCAGCTTGCTACTATTTACAGAGAAAGCTGTCAAAGTAAAAAAAATAAACCAAATAAATAAAGATATTAATATAAATCAAAGAGGGCCAGGAAATCTATAAATATTATTGCAGAAAAGGAATAACCACCCAAAATTAAGTAGGGTCACTCAATGACCCCACTCTTGAATTATAACTACTTCATATTTTAAATAATTAAAGAAGAAATGACCAAAAATTCAGGGCACCACTATGGCACTTTTTTGCCAATTTTATATTTCACACATGCGGTCACGTATAGGTTTCACACCTAAAATCAAGTCGGAACTGAGGTTTTGTGTATATTTCAAGAGTTACACATAGAAATATGTTATGTC
Organism: Puccinia polysora; assembly: GCA_025617555.3. Lineage (NCBI taxonomy): Eukaryota > Fungi > Basidiomycota > Pucciniomycetes > Pucciniales > Pucciniaceae > Puccinia > Puccinia polysora. The sequence goes on from CM062628.1 coordinate 33,262,330, forward strand.
ACAATTCACGCGCGCAGTCCTGCCTCCCTACACAAACCCTGTACCTGTACCATCATACTCTTGTTTACAGAAGTAACCTGCGCAGCTAATCTTGCCACGCACACAGCTCATCATAACCTGCGGGCATCTAAATGGACTGATCCCCACATCAGGATCTGTCGTGACAAATCTGACAATGGGTACTTCTCACAAGAGCTACAATCTTGTAGGATACACCTGGTATATGTGGTATTGTGACATATGCATGAAAAATGGTCTAAAAAACTTAAAACCTAAATAAAATTATTAAATAATTAATCCTAAAGTATTTTAAATTAGAAATTAAATATAAAGAACTACCATGACACAGAAAGATCCTAATCTTTGAAGACCACCAAAAACAACAAGGTGTGGCCGTAAAAATTATTAAAAACTACTTACGTGATCAGCAGATGACAGAAAATCAATAAGGATGATGATAAGTTAACAAATCCCAGTTGTGTGGGAGTTGTGTAGGGCCCTACACAGCCCATTTGAGCCATGGGGGCCCATAAACAACTTCAAAAGGCCGTTCCGAACACACGCAACCCCCAGGGGTTTTTATGGGAGCCGTTTACCCCCCAAAGAGGGAAATTTTGAGTTGTGTACCCCTGTAAATGGCTCAAATCCACCGTTTTTGGGGGTATGCAACCCCCCCAAAATTTTGGGCTATTCCTTTGGATAGTCCCAGTTTTTTGTTTTATTTATTGATTTTTATTTTATTATTTATTTTTTATTTTTTGAACCAAAAAAATTAACATTTTTTTTATTTTTTGGTTGATTTCTGTTTTTTTTGAATGTTTTTTTAGTTTATGGTAACCCTTGGTTTATTTTAATACCCTTTAGCTCTTTTTTTATTTTTTTTTTTGGGCCCACCATGTTCCTCTGTTGTGTGGAATCCCCCATGAAAGCGGACTGTGGTGTGTGGGCCGCACAACTCCTTGAGCTGTGTGGAAATGTACATGGCCCAAATTTAGTCATGTGGAATGCCACACGGCCCATTTTGAGTTGTGTCCATGGTTCAATCAGTTGTGAATTTAAAATTAAACAATGAATAAATATCCACATCTGACCACTTTAGTCCAATATCAAGAGTAAAAATCAAGGATAAGTGCAGAATGATTAAAATAAAATTATTAAAATAATAAAAGCTCCTGTAGCTTAAATAGTGCAGAAATCCAGAATATCTGAGGTCAGCTGATTGACAGAACCAAGTGGACATGCAAAGAATTCCCTGGCTAGCCTGCTAGCCTCAGCCCATGAGACAAACCCTCTCTAAGTGCCCTGAGAAGCTCTTTATCCCCCTAAAAAGGTAATTATACAGACCTCTTTGTATCTATGTTTCCCCATCAGTTTTACCAGAAATTTATTATTATCAATCAGAAAATGTGTCATTGTTAATCAAGTGCTTATCAAGAGATAAGCAGGTTATCGATGAATTAGTCTGGAGTATTATAATTATTTCCCAAACCCAATCAACCTGATTCATTGAATTATAGCCAAGAAATCAACCTCATCTGCTCTGAAAGGCTTTACCTGAATATTTTCAGGATTTCTGTGGATTATTGCTCAGAGTGAGTGGTTCCCTTCATGCCTTGGCCTGAGTGCTGTTTTTCCTGGCAATATCGGTGGATAAGTACTTAGAAGGCACCCACCATCATTCCAAGGTTCTGAAAATTTCCAAGGAGGCCCCTTGAAGAGAGGTTGTCTGTCTGTAAAGATCCTCAGTAGTATAATACTGTGGCCCCTCTTTTTATAAAATATTGAAAAACTTTTTAACCAAACCAAGTAAACCCTTTCAATGGCTCTTAAAACATTTATTGATTTATCTTTTTAGAGGTTTGTCTTTGAAATATTATTATTCCAGTATTTTTATCACTTTCTGTAGCTAAAGGACTGCAAGGTTCCTGGAATCAGAGAGCTGAAAATGAGCCTCTCTGAGTGGGTGATGTCCTGGATTATATTTTCTACGTTGGATGCAGTTTGTTGAGAATGGTTTATCCTAGGATTTCTTTAGTAATGGAGATTCCCACTTTGTGTAGCTGATTGATCAATATCTTGATTTTGATGTTGAACCTCTGGATATTGTTTTTATTAAAGGTGATACAAATAAAGTCTTTGTATACCCTGGCCCTATTTGATGCTTCAGAAAAGGCAAAGAGCCTCAATATTGACCTCCAAAGAGGTTTTGAGTCTTCTCTGTTATTGTGGTCGATGATTTTAGAATTGATTGCGGGGTAAAGTTTGGATAGAAGGATTGTTCTGATTCCAAGGTTTTTGATAGCTGTCAGATCCTATCCTGGGCAGTTAAGTATGTCCTTGAGCCCTTGCAGTTCCAAAGATTTGTCCATCCTGTCCTTCCAGAGAGAATTGTTGAACATCTTCAAGCTTGGAATTCTTTCAATGGATTTTTTTAAAATGGCTTGAGTTAATGCTTCCAACATGTGTAATTATTTTTCTTAGAACTGGAGTTTGTTTGTCTGATTTATCAAGGATTCTTCCTTACAGAATTTCTTGAGCTTTCAAAGATCCTTTGGAAATGGGAGTGAATTTTGAATGTTAATTGTGATGATTTTTTGGCTCCTAGTCCTCAAGTTCTGAATTGATTGATTTTTCTAAAACCAGTAATTCCAATGTATTTTATCTGATTTCAAATGGAGAAATAAATTGGGCACAGAAAGTTTAAAGCATTTTTGGATAATCATGAATGTGCATGATTCAGATCTTCAGGTCAAGGTAGAGATGAAGTGAGGCAGAAATTTTGACCAAAAGTTCTGTAAGGAATTCTTTGTCTTTATTGTCCTCTTTATCTGTTCTGACTTCATTTAGGGCCTGTCTGGAGGACTTGTTATCTTTCTACCTGCTTAGTCTCTGGCTTTAGACTGGTTTAATTCTTGTGTTTGTCTGTTTTCTGGTCAGATGAGGGTCCTGATCTTGGCTTGTTGGTTGGACTCAGAAATTTGACCTGGGCTTGTTTGTTTTACTGGTGGCCTTGAGCCTGGTTTTTTGTCTGATTGTTTGGTTGGGTATTTCTGGCTTCAAGTGGTTTTCTTTTTGGTTGATGGATGGCTGGTTGGGGATGAGATTGTTGTGAATGTGGTATGAAAAGAGGAGGGATTTATGTAAAGGATAAAGGAGGAATTCATTTTAGTTGCCCAAGTATCTGGCCCCCATAGTTGCTCCAAGTTTTTCCAATCAGGAAAACTCCAAGCTTCTTTGGTTGTAGGAGGCAACTACCCTTGACTTAAAAAATTGATCCACACTGGGACAACTCAAAGTGGTCGTGATATAGTTGCTTGGATAAAACTACATATAATTTTTATTCATAAGATTTCAACAATTTTTACATATTACATTGAGTAAATTGGCCTCCATACTTGGCTTCTTAAAATGATTCTACCCCAGAAAGGCCTCACAGGCAGTCTGGTGGCCTTATCTCAGCCAGAAAGGCTTCAATTAATGTTTACAGGCCTTGGGGGGCCCAAATGCCCCAAAAATTAAACACAAACCATAACAGATTTTTATTACCATTTCATGATAGTTGAAGGTTGTTTGGGAACCCACCCAAATGAGGCATTTTTTTTAATAATTCTGCGCACCCACTCATATTAGGAAACATTTTTGAAAGCATGCTGGGCACACCCTAAAGGCCCCATTCCACCCCCCCACCCCCCCAAAGCCTATGTGGCAAAAATTAAAGCACCATTTCGCACCTTGTGGGTTTGGGCGGGTAGGGCCAAACTTTGTCTTGGCTTTAACCAAATCTAATTGGCCACAGTTTCCAAATTAGATGGGGAAATTAAAAAGGAGTTAGGAAGGGGGAGAGTAGTGAAATGGAGTTTAGTGAGGTGGAAGAGCAAGCAAGGGGGGTTCCAACAGCTTGGCCTTTTCCAAGTGGAAGTTGGCTGTGCACCAAGATCCACAGTGCAATTGGATGTGGAAATCAAGTCCACCGGAACTTCCACAATTGAAACTTGAAGGTGTGCCCAAGGTATTGTGAAAATTACAATAAATTGTGTGACACATCACACATATGTTTATCACAACAAATTTGCTCCAGTTACAAAAATGACCAACTCAGCCAAAAAAAAGAACAAAACCAACCTACCCTGTCACTGTGGGACTTGTTTTCTACTGTATTTTTTCTTGCTTAACATTTGAAAAATTTGGTAATGTTAAATTCACAAACCTTTGAGTTGTGTACACAACTCAAATGGGCGGTGTGAAACCCTAAAAAATTCAAATGGGCCGTGTGGCACACTAAACAACTAAACTCAAGTTTTGTAGCCTCCACTAAATAATTATTAATGAAGAATCAATAGTAAATTAAAAATAATAAATAATAAAAAATAATCAATAAATAATAAACAATAAACAATAAACAATAAATGATAAATGATAAATAATAAATAATAGGTAATAGATAATAAATAATACATAATGTATTATAAATAATAAATAATAAATAATAGATAATAGATAATAGATAATAAATAATAAATAGTAAATAATAAACAATAAATAATAAATAATAAATAAAATGGTTGTCAGCTTGCTACTATGTACAGAGCAACCTGTCATAGCAACAAAAAACTATAAAAAAAATTAAACAAGAATATCTAAATTAACAAAAAATGTGTCAGCCTCCTAGATGCCAAGACCCTTGCTATCCTTTAGCTACCAGAGGTGATAGTATAAATGATAAATATATTATTTAATAAATGCAGAAAAAATCTGTAAAATATTTGGATTAAGCTTATTGCAAGGTTAAGTGGTTTGGTTATGGTTTATTGCTTTGAATCAATATGAATAAATTGATTATTAAATATTTTTATAGAGGGGCCACAATTATATTGGGGATCTTTAACACCTCTCTTCAGGGATTTCAGTATGAAAACACGTAGTCCTGGTTACTTTGGGCTCTTTAGTTTAAAGAATATTTTACCCAAAGATAATATGTATATAAAACACACGGTGAAGTTGCAGGGCCTTGTAGCCAAGCTACCACGACAGAGAAAGCATAATAAAACTCACTGGTATATTATTAAATCCTTTGGTTATCTGTTTGAGACGTGCACTGATGGGTTAAACCTGTACACTGGGGTTATAAAGGTTGTTCAGAAGTTTTAATTTTTATAAAAGAGGTTTAGGACGGATACTATTGATCAGACTTAGCCATAAATCACTTAATTATCTCTTATAAGTACTTGATTACCTTGGCACAGTGTCTGGATATAAATATAACTGGGTCTCTACCCATCAATATCCTCAAAAGAGATCTTTATTTATAGCTTTTGGAGTCCCAAAATTGTCTTTCTGAGGGTTACAGGGGCTCAAAGGGATGGAAACTAAGGCTAGCAGGGTAACCAGGGGTGGCCTTTCATGTGTTTTTGGTGCTATAGCATGGGTAGCATCTAATTCCTCAGGGTATGGGAATTATTCTACTTTATAATAGACATTAGGACGTGTGAATAACACTAATCTGTCCTATTTATGTATTATTTAATTGATTATCCTTAGTAAATGTTCCCAGTAATTTAATAATTATATAAATAGACATTTCTACGGAAATCTTGATGTCAGGTAAGTTCTCATTATGTATTGTATATCTGGAGTAAAAGTCATGATATTGATTTTACTCCTTATTTTCGAGTTTCAGTTGATTTACTAAGATAATTACTTAAAAATATAAGTCATGGTAATTCATGTAATATTTTTACATCATTATTTTTCTTACTATGTCCTGAAGATATTTATGTCTAGAAATTCTCATGAAAGTATATTAAATTATTTTAATATATTTGTAGAATTTGTCATTGTCTTATTTTTGAAATTCTTGGTACTTTGAATTATATTAAATAAAAAATACTTATAAGGATTATTTAAGTATTTTTATATAATATTATGTATTTTTAGACTGTCTACTATCCACGGGAACATTTATTACATATGTAGAATGTTCCCATGTAGGTTGTAGCATGTTTACGCGGTACCTGAGCCTCTCAGGCCGCCTGTCACTCTGTCAGCCCGTAGTCCCATGGCTGCGTACTTGTCAGAGGCCCGGGGCTGCGTATACAACCTTGACGGAGTGACAGGGCTGTATCTCAGCCGCGCGCGGGTGCATTGGCTGACGCGGCTGTGGGCGGGAATTGGGACAAAACACATTTCCGTCTGTAACTCCTAAAATATACACAAGACCTCAATTTTGACTGAATTTTAGGTGTCAAAACTATACGTGAAAATGTGTGTGAAATATTTAATTGACCAAAAACTCACTAGTGGAGCCGTAGTATTTTGGTTTTTCTTTCCTTAATTATTTGAAAATATAAGGAGTTGGATTTCAAGGGTGGGGTCAGTGAGTGACCCTACCTAATTTAGGGTGAACAATCAATTTATGTAATAATATTTATGGTTTTCCTTTTCCTTCTCAGGTTAATTGTATTATTATTATTTTTGTGTTATTTTTGTTACTTTTGCAGCTTGCTCTGCAATAGTAGCAAGCTAACAGAAGGAGTGAAAAATCCATAAATATTATTAAAGAAATGGATTACTCACCAAAAATTAGGTAGGGTCACTGCTGACCCCACCCTTGAAATCCAAGTCCTTAAATTTTGTAAATAATTAAAAAGAAAAGTACTAAAAATTACAAAACCAGTATGGCACCTTTTGGCCATTCTAACATTTCACATGTGTTTTCACTTATAGGGTTGACACCTAAAATTCACTCAGAATTGATGTGTTGTGTATATTTTAGGATTTACACATGGAAATGTGTTATGTCACAATTCCCGCGTGCAGCCCTGCATCCTTACATATCCCTACATACTGGTAATTACAAATTCCCACGTACTAGAGACCCACGCACAGCTCATTCTGCCATGCACGCAGCGGATCCTACCCTGCGCGCATCTTTACTAACTGATCCCTGCTGTAAGACTCCAAACGGTGCTGGGCCATTGCAGTTCTGTGGAGGGGGAAGGTGCTGTTTAGTCTGCCCTCCTGAGTGTTACAAAAATATTTAAATTTAACTGAGATCAAGGTCCAGAAACTGGTAAATGAGGAATCAAGTAGTAAAGTATAAAGATGATAGTAGTTCAGTAGTGATGGAACAGCACTATCTGAGCCAAGATTATGTGGGAAAAACTTAGACAAAAGATGCTAAAGTTTGTTTAAAGTTCAAAGAAAAAAGCTGTTGAATGTAAACAACGCCAACAAGCTAATAAATCTGGTCTTCAGAAGAAGATTGGGCATTATCAACTCAAAACCAACCAACCTCCAGGTTCTCAATTAACCTGCCCAACTCTCCGCAATCAAGCGCTTGAAGGGTACCAGATAACTGAGGGTGGCCGTAAAAGACAAAAGCACTATGTTTAAGAAGATCTAAAAGCAAACAGTAACTGATTTGAAGCAAGTGGGCGTTGTTACTTACAATTGCCTTGTCTTGTTGAACTCTGAACAAACCTTGACTTCTTCTATTCAAGTTTTCACCGGAACCATCTGGCCTCAGATAGTGTTGTTTCCCAGCTACCAACCACTATAATCTTTATCCTCTTACATTTGGTCCCCAGTTTACCAGGTTCTGGAATTTGATCTTAGTTACATTTAAATACTTTTGTAACACTCAGGAGGGCAGCCTAAACAGCACCTTTCCCCTCCGCAGAACTGCCATGGCCTAGAACCATTTGGAGTTTTACAGCGGGAGACCAGTGAGCTGGTGGTGGATCAAGGCGGCAGTGCAAAGGTTCCAACAACCACAAGCAACGCTTGCGGTCATTGGCCAATGGGTTGGGCGGAGGATGATGGTTGGTGGGGGTAATGATGATTGTGTTGGTGTTGGTGTTGGTGTTGTGATGGGATTGATGATAGTTTTTGATGGATTGGTCTGATAATGATGGTGAAGAAGATCAAGAGGGAGGTGACGGATGAGAATTTAGCCATGATGGATCAATGATGAGGATTGACCTGAGCCCAGGTGGTGATGTGAAGATGTTGAGAGGGGAATGAGAGTGGATCAATGGTGAGGGAGTTATAACAAAAAACACAAGTAGGAGGCAGGTTGGGAGCAATGAGCTTGAAGAGGTTGGGGATCTTGTTGGAAGCTGGAGGAGGAGGGGATAGGATTAAGGAGGAGGTTTGACCGTGAGCAAGTCTGGGGGCGGGGATGATGGTAGCACCAAAGGCGTGAGCCAAGGCTTGATGACCCAAGCAGATCCCAAGGAGGGGTAGATGATGACCACGGCATAGACTGGGTAGGCTGTGAGGGGATAGGATTTTTGAGAAACATTGGGTTGGATGGAGATTGGAAGAGGGTTGTTGAGAGGGACTACCGGAACCAGGACCAAGGATGATAGCAGCAAAGTGAGGGATGATCTGAGTGGAGAGTGAGAGCCAATTGATCTGATGAGTGGATAGGATGATCACCCTGCATTGTTTGACGGATCCTGTGAAGGGGATATGGGTGATGATCTGTATCAAGATTGGATACAGTGAATTGATTGAGCTCTTCTCTCTGGTACCATGGTTTAATAGGATGCTTGACCAAATGGTTGGGATGAATATTTTAACCAACGAGTTGATCTAGAGCAATCTTAGAGTCAAAGGAAATATTGAGTTCCTTGATCTGGTTTGGAATCATCATGGTTGTGGTTGTGATGATGATGTAGTGCTTTGTGGGAGAAACTAGAATTGGTCATGAGAGTTCAATGAGGATGGTGATCAAGGGTTGTATTGGTTGGGGAGGTGGGGATGCCTGTGCCAGATAGAAGCCTGCAAGCCAAACCGGTCTTCCTCCGTGCCTTTGCCAAAAGGGTGGATAGCAATGCAAAGAAAGGGAAAATTGAACATAGGACCGGGCGCTAGAAACCCAAGAGATGATCCTAGACAACTAGGAGAGTGGGAGCTGGAAATTTGGGAACTGTATATGGGAATCATTCTGGATCAAAAAGTTTTTTTTTGGATCTAAATGGAGGCTATAGAAAAGTTCATAAAAATTTTAGTTTTTCCGTACTGGTCCAGAGGTGTCCCAGATTGGGCACCACATCTCTCCCAAACTCACAGACTTTCCCAAGTCTACATCTGAGTATCTTTGATGATATATATAAAATAAGAAACTGAGGAATTGAAACAGAAAAACGCCCTTTTAATCTTGAGGGTGATTGAAAAGGGAGCTTGATCCATCCAAAGAAAAGGTCCTGGAAGTGGCTGAGATAAAAGAATGAAGAAGGCTTCCCAGGTGCTAACATATGTGGCATACAGTAGAGTTTCACAACAAAATGCAGCAGATGACCCCTGGTGGTGCACAATTGGGAGGACTTACTTCTGGAACAAGTTGCCTCCACAACAATGAAATTTGTTGAAATGATCAGCAAAGAATCTTCTGGCCATCTGAGTACCATCCAGCTCCTCCAAAACATATGATCCACCTCTGACTTGAAGGACCACTTGATAAGGACCATTCCAGCAGTTAGAGAAAATCTTTCCCCACTGAGCTTCCAAGGATCAATTATAAGCTAAGACTAGATCCCCAGGATTCAAGGGATCCCTGATTTGATTGGAGTGCTTATCCTCCCAATACTGGACTGATTTTTCTCTTGACTCCCTCATCTTCTGATAAGCTCTGTCAAAAACATCTTCACTTTTCTCCAGTTGCTTGGATCTGGCAACTAATAGATCAGTGGTGGAAGAAACCTTTTCCTGAGAAATACCTAAGGAAGATTCCATTTCCAGATCAAGAGGAAGGAAAGCCCTTTTTCCAATGATAATTTCATAAGGTGAGTAGCCAGTGGTTTGTTTAGTTGAAATTTGATTCAAGAAGAGGACCAGAGGAAGAAATTTGCAACAATATTTTCCACTTTCACCAGCCACCTTGACAAGGGCAGCCTTTAAAGGAGCATGGCCTCTTTCCACCATGCCTTTAACTTCAGGATAATAAGGAGTGGTCACCCTATGTTGACCAGGAAGCAATTGGATCATTTCAGCCAGTTTGCCACCATACTCAGAGCCACCATCAGTTGAATAAGCTCAAGCCAAGCCATAACTCATTGTCCAAGTCTCATAGAGGAAGGCTGCTACTGATTCAGAGCTGAGGTTCTTAAGGAATTTTTCTTAAACCAATCCAGAAAAATCATCTCTAGCCACTATGACATACTTAGCTCCACCAGCCTTAATATGAACAACATCCATAGAAATCCTTCCAAAGACAGTGGACTCTCCAGTGGGATAACAAATTTCCTCTGGGCGCCTAAGATCACGTTTCTGACATACTTCACAACTCTTGCAACATTGAGAGATTGATTTCTTCAAGGATGGCCACCAGAATTGTTCAGATATTCAACAATAAGTTTTGGTTTCCCCACAATGACCAAGGCCTTCATGGAGACTTTCAAGGATCCAATCTTGTTTAGAAGGGATGGTGACAACAATAAGAGCACAAGTGTTGCCTCTTTTCATAAGCCTAGTACCTTGGACAAAGAAATTGGAGGACTTCCTTTTGAGTGATTTAAAATCTTTAGCAGAGAGATCAGGAGGCCTTTGGAGAGTGGAGAGATACTGCTCTAATTTAAGCCAGAAGCCTTGTTGGAAGCCAGAATAATCTCGCGAGGAAAAGGTGAAGGCAGGACAAATTAAGGGTTCGTCCTTGTCAAAATCCACTCCAACATCCAATTCTTCATCCCCAAGAGGGCCTCGAGATAAACCATCAGGCATGGTAAAAGACTTTCCAGGCCTATGAACAATATCAAAAGAGAAAAACTGGATGAAAGCCACCCAATGAGTTATTGGAGCGTTTGGAAGACTGGGGGCATTGATCATTTTGATAATGGATTGTGAATAAACTTGTAACTCAAAGTGTTGACACCAGAGAACAGTTTGAAGCTTCTTCAAAATTTTGGCCACACCACAAAGCTCCAGTTTTGGCTGGGAGTACCTGGATTCCACCTCTGAACAAAGAAGAGATTCATACAGAGCAGGAAAATCCAAACCATTTTCATCTTCCTGAGTAAGGACAGCCCCAACAGATTGATAACTAGAGTCCACAGCCAGCTTGATCTTGCCAGCCCTAGGTCCATAAGTGATCTTCTTCAAGACAATGTCTTTTCCAACAATTTTTTTGAGCATCTGAAATGATTTTTCACAAGATTGGGTCCAAAACCATTCAGCATCCTTCCTGGTTAAGCAAGGCAAGGGAATGCAAATTTTGGATAGAGAAGGGATAAAGATCCAAACATAGATTACAACACCTAGGAAACCTCTGACTCCATTTGGATTGATGGGAGTAGGCCAAGAGAGAATTTTGTTGACTTTAGATGGAGACATCCTTCTTCCTTCCTTGCAGACCACATGACCAACAATTTCCAAAGCAGGGAAATAGGCAGCCAATTTGGATCCAGAGAAAGTGAGACCTGACTCCTCAATTTGAAACAGGATCCTTTCCAGAGTGGTTGCATATTCCCAGATACATTGACGGATTCCTGAATGCCAGGGTAAGAGCTCATAGTTATAATCAGAAACTGGACCTTTAATCCCGCAATTGTCAATAAAGATACCAGCATGATCAGGGATTTCATCCTGGAGGATCCAAACCATCTGAGCCTGATAGACTGCAACCAAATTGGTGGAACCTTGAGGTAATTGAGTAAGTTGGAAACAACCAAGAGGAGTATCAAAAGTAGTGAGAGGACAAGAAATTGGATGTAAGGATTGTTTGCCATAGACACCCATAATGTCACCTAGACCATAACAAGCTCTCCCAGAGAAGGATTCAACAAATTCTTCAGTAGCAGGGGGAATACCAGAGTCATTAATAGTAACTTTATTTAGAGGCTGGAGATCATGAACTATTCTAAGTGCACCATTACTCTTGATAACACAGAAAACATGTCAGCTCTCTGATACCAGGAACCTTGCAGTCCTTTAGCTACAGAGAGTGATAAAAGAACTTGGAGCAATAATATTCCAAAGAATAAACACTTTAAAGCTCCAATAATGGTATGGTAAGAGCAAGTGCAAGGTTTATTTCGTTTGGTTATAAATATTTTAAATATAATATAAAAAGAGGGGCCACAGTATTATACTACTGGGGATCTTTACAGACTAGCAACCTCTCTTCAAGGGGCCTCCTTAGGCAGTTTAAGAACCTTGGAATAAATATGGGTGCCTTAGAAAGGACTTATTCCACTAATGGCCGGGCTTAACAGCACAAGTGGCCTAGACAGGAAGGGAAACACTCACTCTGAGCACTTGACCACGAAAATCCTGGAATAATTGGAAGGGTTTCAGAGCAGATGGGGTGGATTGCCTGACTAAACTTCAATGGTTGATTGGTTAATAAAGGTAAATAATACTACTACAGACTAAGTCATAAATCACTTGCTTATCTTCATATAAGCACTTGATTAACAATGACACCGTGTCTGATTGATAATAAATAATTCCTGATAACTGATTAACTTCTTGAAAAAAAAGAAGGGCAAAAAGAGCCTGTTTAAATATTCTTTTGGGTGCTTGAGGACCTCTAGGAGGGGTACTAGCCATGGGCTGAGGCTAAGGGGGCAATCAGGGCAAGATTGGTACGTCCTCAAGGTGCTGTTAGCCTGCTGGCCTTAGATCTGTCAAGGAACAGCTCCTTTTTAGCTGCAGGATCTGTTAATCAATAGATTAGTCATTTTGCTGATCCTGCACTGATCCTCAATTTGTACAGTAAGTACTGGTCCAAAGTGAGCAGACGTAGATTTTTATTGATTCTCCATCCTCTGCTGATCCTGTATGTAATTTTTAATAATTTTTACGACCACTCCTTATGTAGTTTCGTGGTCTTTGAAGGTTCTGATCAACTTACTTCGTGGTGAGTCTGGATCTTTATTTAATTAATAAAAAAAATACTAAAAATTAGTTATTAACTAATTTCAATTGATTTTTAAGGTTTTTGAACCATAATCTATGCTCGTGTGTTAGCTTTACATAGGTAGTGTAGATCCTACTATGTTGTAGCTTCTCTGAGCGGTACCTGGATGTCATAGGAGGCGCGGGGATCAGTCCATTCAAATGCGCGCGGAGACTGATCCGCTGCTCAGATGCGCGCGGGAGTTCAGCGCTGTAGGGACGCGGGGCTGCGTGCGGGAGTTGGCGTACGCGGGAGTCCAACGCTGTAGGGATGCGGGGCTGCGTGCGGGAATTGTGACAAAACACAATTTCCCGTGCAACTCCTAAACTACACACAACACCTGGATTTCGACTGAAATTTAGATGTGAAACCTATACATGACATATCATGTGAAATATTAAAATGGCTAAAAGGTGCCATACTGGTGCCGTGGTCATTTACCATTTTGTATTAAATTAATTAAAAATATAAGGAGTAAGAATTCAAGGGTGGGGTCAGTGAGTGACCCTACCTTATTTTGGGTGGGGAATCCATTTCTGCAATAATATTTATGGATTTCCTACTCCTTCATTTTATAATAATTTTATTTATTCATTTATCTTTTGTTCCTTTTAATTTTGTTAATATTATTTTTGTTGTTGCTTTGTCAGGTTGCTCTGTGCGAAGTAGCAGGCTGACAAAACAGGGCTGGAATAGCTAGAATTTGATTGTTCATATAAACCGGTTCAGACTTGTTTGTGGACCAACTTGATGAATTCCTCAACTTTAGCAGCAGGGATTGGGATCTTCTTCTTTTTCCAGGGATTATGTTCTCTTACAGGGATAATGTAAGGGAGGCCATAGGATTCTTTCAAGAGACCTCTCTCTTCTTCACATAAAGCAATAGATTTTTCCCTAAGGGCTAAGACATTTTTGAACAAATTCAACTCATAAGGAAGAAGCCATCCATCTGGACCAAAGTTGACCACTTTCAGACGTTCCTCAGTGACACAACCAGAGGGGATGAATGGACCAGTAAGAGATTGAGGTAAACCACAGTAAGGATTGCGGGATAGAGGGGGGCGCATAAGAGGAGGGTTGAGGTTGAGAGGTATTGGTTGGTTGACTGGTTGAACCTTTTTTGTAACTGGTTTATACTTGGTGGCAAAAGAGAGGAATCCTTTCTTTCTCCAAGCATTGACCAGTGAGACCTGACTATGAAAACTGAGGCCAAGTTCCAACATCTTCCAAGTTTGATGTTCCGCCTCATCCTTGAAAGGTGCCTTTTCCATAAAAGAGGATCCAAAAGCTAACACATTGCTCACATGTGTGGCACAGGTTAGAGTTTTGAAAAAGACAGTAGTAGAGGCCCCTGATGGTGCACAATTGGGAGGAATTACTTCTACTCCACATTGCCTCCACTTAAGACCATACTCCTTCATACCAAAACCACCAAGAAAAGAATTGAGATCAAGATCTAGTTTAGACTCATTGCGGAGATTCAAAACAGAAGTAGAGGATAATTGATCAGGCTGAAGGGAAAAAGGAAAAGAAGATACAGCAGAACCAGAGAGAGAAGAAATATTTTTGAAATTTTTGGATTCTTTATGTTTTTGAATTTTGATCTTATTTGGATGAGGAAGAGATGATGAGGAAAAAAAAATATGCCTCTGAGGTTGAAGTTGATCCATAAGTTGAAATCTGAGGCTGAGAGGAACTACAACTATCAGTAGGATCAACTAATCCAATAAAAAATGAGGCTGAGAGGAATGAGAGTTGTCCTTCTGCTTTCCCTTTAGAACTTTTTTGGGAGAAAAACCAGAAAAATCTTGTTCCCAACAACCAGAATCCAAGGAACAAAGTGGAACTTCAATTTTTCTGCCATCAGCATCAGGGAGAAGGATTCTCTCCCCAACTTGATCAGAAAAAATCAGGGTAGCACCAAAATCCATTAAGAACGGTAGGCCCAAGATCAAAGGACCTTCCAAACAAGTGATCCAGAAGTGACAAGTTCCAACAATATTTTGACCAATTCAAACAGGAACATCCTCAGCAATACCAACCAGTTCACATGACTGATTCCCTATAACAGAAACCGCAGAAGTAAAGCTGACCCTTGGGCTAAGCTTGAGTTTACAGGCCATAGCATCTGAGATTAAGTTGAGCTGAGAACCCAAATCCACAAGAAGAGAAACTGTTTTAGCCAATTCACCAAGATAGCAGGGAAGGAATCCAAGAGGGCAGGAATACAGATTGGAATCTGAAGGGGGATCTGTTCCACCAGAGTCCTCCATCAAAGTTCCAGAAGAGAACTTCAATTTGTCCGGACCAATTTCCACACGTCAACAAGAAACCCATTTCTTCATGCCTTCATCCACAGATGGAGAGATAGACAGAAGTTCAGCCACAGAAAGATCAGGGATTTTGAGATCAGAAATTTTCTTTAATACTCCTTCCACAGCCTTAGGGTAGTCCTTGGAAATGACCCTCTCAAACCAAACTTTGGTCTGGGTGGAGGGAGGAAGATCAGGTAAGGCAGGTACTGGAAGAGGATCAGAGGATTGAGGGGGTTGATCAGATTGAAGAGAAGGAGAAGGATCAGAGTGGTCCTGGAACCTTTCCATGAGTGGTTCCCTTTCTACTTCCATGTCTTCCACATCAGAGGAAGGAGAATCAGGCAAAGATTGATGTTTGAAAGGTTTTCAAAGGATTGAAGATGGAGCAGGAGGAAACTTGTGAGGTTTGGGTTCCTCATGGCGTTTCCTAGCTGGATCAGATTGATAGGCACCAGAGAAGCTGGAAGAAGTGATAGCTGGAGGATACAAAGGTTGAAGAGTGCCACAGGATGATTGAAAATCCAAGGAGACCAGAGATGCCTTCTTGGGAGTTGGTGGTTGGTAAGAAGCCATCACATGACAGATTGGACAAGATGAGTAAAAAGGGATCAAAGCACCAATAGGAAGAAAGAAATTACTTCACTTCTGCTCTACTAATTTCTCCTCCTTGTCCTTCTGGAGTTCAGGACATCTACCAGTACCATGGCCTTCTCTATGACAGTAATAGCAGACTAAGGTGGATTTAGGAACAGAATTAGCAGGTTTATGGGTAGCTAAAGAGAATATTTTCTGATCTATTTTATTCTCAAAGGCCTGAAGTAGCTTCGTAATCTCATCTATGGTATCAGTATCCTTATTGGCCTGATGGCTTGATTTAGGTCTACAATTTGCTTCCATCTTGTTCTTGATTTTGTTGGATTCTTGGAAGGAAGGAGCATGGAATGGTTCAGTGATCCTGGGATTTTCAAAAGTTAAAGCAGTTTGACCTTTCATGAATTTGTCCACCGCATTCCTAAGGACCAGAAAAAAAGGGCGTTTGAATTGATTATCCCTAGTAGTGATCATGGATCCAGACTTGACCAATTCATCCCTAATTCTTTCCTGCACTCCTGGCAAAAAAGATTGGAAAAATCAAACTCAAATTTTGTCCACAGTTTCAATGTGATCATTCCTGATAAGATAAGACTGAATAAAATCCCAAGACTTTCTGAAAGACTGATAATCAGAGGCTGAAGAGACACCACCATTGGAGATCCATTGAGAAACCAGAGAATCCAAGTCCTGTAATGTAAACCTAGCCACATCGATTTTCCCCCAATAAGCCAACATAGTGGAAAGTTGAAGGTAGGTTATGATACCAAAGAGAGATAAACAGGAAATGATGAGGCTAAAAAGAACCAAAGGGGAAGAGGTAATACTTGTATAGTCAAGTGAAACTGATCTGATGAGGAGGAAGGGACACTCCGGTTTAGTTGTCTGGTAGTCAGATGGGTTTCATTCCTGGTCCAAGGTAAGGACCAGTATTTATGGACAAGTAGAGAAACACAAAGGGGGCCTAAGGTAGCAGGGTTAAGACAACTAGAGAGCCCCAGAGGGGGCCTAAGACATGGGTAATGATTTAATGAAAACATTAAGATAGCAATAAGGTAACTAAATTTGTTAGTTACAGAATATGAACATCAAAAAGACAACACATAGCCTCCTCCAAGAGCCTCCAGTTATGAGTTTGAATCCATTGAACAATATGATCACTTCCATAAATTCATCAGAGGAGATAAAAAATTGTAACTGATAGGCCATATCATGTTCACTTGCACCATCCACTTCAGCAGCCATTTCATAGGAGTCCAAAAATTGTTCCATGTTTGTTCCATTGAAGCCTTGGTTCTTGTTTTGGGGTTTGATCTTGACCATCTTGGCCCAAATAGTGGTGGAGGGAACAGATCCCATTTTGAAGACAGAGTTCCTCAGGGAATACAAAAAAGCAGAGTTCCAAGGTGGCTCACAAGCGTGGAAAGGGTAGAGTTTAAAAAAACAACAAGAATCCTGCCAAGATGGTGCACAATTGGGAGGAATTACTTCTGGAACAAGTTTCCTCCACGGACCAGATCTTGATGATGACAGAAAAAAGAAAAAAATAAAAGGATTGGATCAGATTTCAGAGTTGATTCTTCAAGTTGGGACTGTAAATCCCAAGGTTGCTGGTTTGAGCCCGGCCCGGGGGAACCAAATGTAAGACTCCAAACGGTGCTAGGCCATGGCAGTTCTGTGGAGGGGAAAGGTGCTGTTTAGTCTGCCCTCCTGAGTGTTACAAAAATATTTAAATGTAACCAAGATCAAGGTCCAGAACCTGGTAAATGAGGAATCAAGTAGTAAAGGATAAAGATGATAGTAGTTTGGTAGCGATGGAACAGCACTATCTGAGCCAAGACTATGTGGGAAAAACTTAGACAAAAGAAGCTGAAGTTTGTTTAAAGTTCAAAGAACAAAGCTGTTGCATGTAAACAAGGCCCACAAGCTAATAACTCTGGTCGTCAGCAGAAGATTGGGGATGATCAACTCAAACCCAAAAAACCTCCAAGTTCTCAATGAACCTGCCTAAATATCTGCAATCAAGTGCTTGAAGGGTACCAGATAACTGAGGGTGGCCGTACAAGACAAAAGCACTATGTTTAAGAAGATCTAAAAGCAAACAGTAACTGATTTGAAGCAAGGATAACCCCAACACTTCTCAAGGAACTCAAGAGTAGGCTGGAAGAATGCAACTCCAAAAAAAGGGAGGTATAACACTCCAGGTCTTAAGCTTAATAAGAACTCTTCAAACAATTGTGATTGGCTCCAGAAAGATGATCAAGGAGGGATCAAGACCAGTATGGTCAGAGAAAGGGATCAAGGAGTGGTATAACACACTCAAGAATTCCAACAGACAGAATTCTATTAAACCAGCAAGGCTATTGGTTGGTGATAAGGATCATGCCACAGAGGGGAAAATACTAAGGATAAATGGATCAGGGGGCAATCATAGAAATACCCAGGATGAGGATGAGGATCAGATTTCAATGATAACAGGGGGACATATGCACACACTCCCATGGATGATTGGAAAATGGCGGGGGAGATCCCTTCCTTTTATAGAGAAGATGTCTATAGACTATTTACAAGAGAGATTTACAAATAGAGCGGAAAAGAAAGTTTTTTTTTTTTTTGAGGATGATTGTCATGAGAAAACAAAAGAAAAAAGTAACAAAAAAACACTCAGAAAAAAAACAGAAGAGTTGAATCAAGTCCCTGGCCTGTGCCAATGATGGGCACGGGAAGGAGAGTAGCTATTGAGGGGCCCACAGACATGCTGACGGGCCCAGGAGACAGTTGAGACCCGCGCAGGCAACAGACAGGCCGTGCGGGAGACCGGAGAGCTGGAGGTGTATTTAGGTGGCGGTGCAAAGGTTCCAAAAACCGCAAGAAATGCTTGCGGTCATTGGCCAATGGGTTGGGCGGAGGATGATGGTCAGTGGGGGTAATGATGATTGTGTTGGTGTTGGTGTTGTTGTCATGATGGAATTGATGATAGTGTTTGATGGATTGGTCTGATGATGATGGTGAAGAAGATCAATAGGGAGGTGACGGATGAGAATTTGGCGATGATGGATCAATGATGAGGATCATCCTGCGCCCAGGCGGTGATGTGAAGATGTTGAGAGGGGAATGAGAGTGGATCAATGGTGAGGGAGTTATAACAAACAACACAAGTAGGAGGCAGGTTGGGAGGGATGAGCTTGAAGAGGATGCAGATCTTTTTGGAAGCTGGAGGAGGAGGGGATAGGATTAAGGAGGAGGTTTGACTGTAAGCAAGGCTGGGGGTGGGGATGATGGTAGCACCAAAGGCATGAGCAAAGGCTTGATGACCCAAGCAGATCCCAAGGATGGGTAGATGATGACCAAGGCATAGACTGGGTAGGGTATGAGGGGATAGGATTTTTGAGAAACATTGGGTTGGATGGAGATTGCAAGAGGGTTGTTGAGAGGGACTACCGGGACCAGGACCAAGGATGATAGCAGCAAAGTGAGGGATGATCTGAGTGGAGAGTGAGAGCCAATTGATCTGATGGGTGGATAGGATGATCACCCTGCGTTGTTTGACAGATCCTGTGAAGGTGATATGGGTGATGATCTGTTGATCAAGATTGGATTGAGTGAATTGATTGAGCTCTTCTCTTTGGTACCATGGTTTGATAGGATGCTTGACCAAATCATTGGGATCAAGATCATAAACAACGATTTGATCTAGAGCAATCTTAGAGTCAAAGGAAATCTTGCGTTCCTTGATCTGGTTTGGAATCATCATGGTTGTGGTTGTGATGATGATGTAGTGCTTTGTGGGAGCGACTAGAATTGGTCATGAGAGTTTAATGAGGATTGTGATCAAGGGTTGGATTTGTTGGGAAGGTGGGGATGCCTGTTCCAGATAGAAGCCCACAAGCCAAGCCAGTCTTCATCTGCGCGTTTGCTGGAAGGGTGGATAGCATCACAAAGCAAGGGCAAATTGAACATACAACCAGGCGCTAGACACCCAAGAGATGATCCTAGACGACTAGGAGAGTGGGAGCTGGAAGTTTGGGAACTGGATATGGGAATCATTCTGGATCAAAAAGTTTTTTTTTTTTGGATCTAAATGGAGGCTATAGAAAAGTTCATAAAAATTTTAATTTTTCTGTACTGGTCCAGAGGTGTCCCAGATTGGGCACCACACCACGTCTGGATCTGTTGTGACTGATCTGACAACCAGGTACCGCTCAGAAGAGCAACAACCTAGTTAGGGTTGCCTGGAATATGTAACAAGTTGACATATGCATTATTAATAATATAAAAATATCAAAAACTAAATAAAATTAATAAAAATTAAGTTTAAAACATTTTTTAATAATAAATAAAAGATCAAGGATTACCACCTGAATCATTGACTCTGATCTTTGAAGAAAACAAAACACTACAAGGATTGTTAATAGAAATTATTAAAAACTATCTACGTGATCAGGAAATAATGGAAAAACAGTAAACATCCACATCTGTTCACTTCAAAGCAATAATAGTAGTAAAAACAAAGGATGAGTGCAGAATGATCAAATTTACGCCACAATGGATGAACAGATCCTGTGGCTAAAATAGTACAGAAATCCAGCAGATCTAAAGTCAGC
Source organism: Puccinia polysora (assembly GCA_025617555.3). Lineage (NCBI taxonomy): Eukaryota > Fungi > Basidiomycota > Pucciniomycetes > Pucciniales > Pucciniaceae > Puccinia > Puccinia polysora. Next base: position 33,282,738 of record CM062628.1, read on the forward strand.
TGATTGACAGCACCAAGTGGACGTGCTAATCTTGCCATGACTGGCTTTTCAGCCTCAGCCCATGAGCAGAACCCTCTCTATGTGCCCTGAGAAGCTCAAAATCAACCCAAAAAGGTATTTATACAGACCTCTTTGGATCCATTATTCAGAGATTATCAGTTTACCAGGAATCATTATTATCAATCAGACACTGTGTCATTGTTAGTCAAGTGCTTATGAAGATTCTAAGCAAGTGATTGATGACTTAGTCTGTAGTATTATTAATTTCTTAAACCAATCAAACCATTGAAGTTAGTCAAGCAAATACACCCCATCTGCTCTGAAGCCCTTCCTATCTTTTCAGGATTTTTGTGGCTAAGTACTCTGAGTGAGTGTTTCCCTTCCCTTCTTGTCCCTTGTGCTGTTTAGCCCTGCCATATCAGTGGATAAGCCCTTTCTAAGGCACCCATCTCGAATCCAATGTTCTTAAACTGCCTAAGGAGGCCCCTTGAAAAGAGGTTGCTTTGTCTGTAAAGAACCCCAGTAGTATGATACTGTGACCCCTCTTTTATATATATATTGAAAAATTTTTATTAACAAACCAATTAAACCTTGCAACTGCTCTTATTATATTATTTGTTTGAGCCTCTAAGTGTTCATTTTTGGAATAATAATTATTATTATTATTCAAGTATTTTTATCACTCTCTGTAGCTAAAGGACTGCAAGGTTTCTGCTATCAGAGAGCTGACAATGGTTGTGTACAGGGCTAACAAAATAAAAAATGCCCATTATGGGGGGTATATGGCCCCCCAGGGTTTCATGTGTTTAGAAAAACCTTTTGGAGAAGTGTATGGGCCCCCACGCATTGAGGGGGCCTAACCAACTCCCACAGGTTGTGTGGGGCCCTAAATGACTCCCAAAGGTCGTTTGAGGCCCTAAAAAACTCCCACACAACTTTAGTTGTGATTTTATCATCACCCTAAAAAATTTACTTATTTTTTTCCCTCAATTTTTGAACCATCTACCTGAATTTTTTAAGGGAAACATTAAATTCACAGCTCATTGAGCCATGAAAACAGTTTTCAAGGGGCTGTGTGGCATGCCACACGGTCCAACCCAAGCTGTGTAAAACCCCCCATGGCTTAAAGAGTTGCGCGGCCAACCCAGCCTGTTCTGCCGGCATGTGGGATTCCACACGCCACCAGACCGCAGTGAGCCAAAAAAAAAAAAAGAAATGAAAGGGTACTTACATAGCCCATAAACTAAATAAACCTCCCAAAAAAACAGGAATCAACCAAAAAATTAAAGAATGTTTTTTTTTGGTTAATAACAAAACAAAAAAATAAATAAATGAATAAAAAACAAAAAAAAAATGGTACTATCCATTAGACTACCCTAAAGTAAAAACACCCAAAAAAACACAAGTAACTGGACTAGCCTCAAACTAAAAACACCAAAAAAAACACAAGTAAGTTGACAAGCCCTAAAGTAAAAACACCAAAAAAAAGACAAGTACCTTGACAAGCCCTACAGTAAAAACACCAAAAAAATACAAGTAACTTGAAAAGCCCTAAAGTAATTTCAACTTGACTAGTCCTAAAGTAAAAGGGCCCAAAAATTAAAGAAGTATTTTGACCAGCCCTAAAGTAAAACTGCCCAAAAAATAAAAGTCTTTTGACCAGCCCTAAAGTAAAAACACAGAAAAAACAAGTTCAACTTGGGTTAAGCTGATTCCATCCCAGGGTTGAAATAATTTACGCTTGTGATGGAATCAGCCCAACCCAAGTTGAACTGACTTACCATTGAACTCTCATTGAAAACACTCAATGAACTGATGTTAATTAAAAACACTCAACATGATGATGTTCAAAATGTGATAACCATTTATATTAATAGAACTTGTCATCTGCATTAGAATTACAATTTATATGAAACAATATGATGAAATGAAGTCAAATTCTATTAAAATATAGAATATATTTTCAGTTGATCTTTGAGATCATCACCCCAACCAGAGGCTTTTTGAGAAATCAAGGAAGGGGGTTTTTCTACAATGGGCTGGATTGGAATCATTTCTCCCTCAAGTACTAATAGAAACCAGTGGTTGTTTTTTACAAAGGAATTTAAAATTGGATCTGATTGATCATTAACACCATTTATAATTGGATTATAAGTATCACATGAATCCAATGAAATGAAACATATAGGTATGGAATATGTGTCTGCTATGATTTGACCCATATCTAATTTAGCCAGCCATTTTGAGAAGGGAATCTTTTCATTGATTTTTTCATCACCAAGTCTTTTTCTAATCTTTTAAACCTCCTGTGAATCACCAAGCATCTTAATGTAGCATGCTTTTTGTTTCTCTAATGTTTCAATTTAAATCATTTCCTTCCTAATTTTAAACCAGCCATTTTATTCATAACCAAAGGATTTAGAAATTAATCCAAATCCACAATCCCCATCTCCAATTGGATCCCAAACCTCACCCAACAACTTCTGGAATTTCTTGGGTATTTGATTCACGTATTTCACATTTTGTTCCTATCATGAAAAATAAGTTAGTATTAATTTCTATAATCAGATCAATTAAATGAATACTCACCAAAGATGAGGTTCTGGTTGATCTTTGCTGCAATTTCTCTTCCTCTGAAGAGGATTTTGATTCCAAATTAAGTGATCCCAATTCACTTTCAGTCTCTTCCTCCGAACTATGAAATTCAGATTCAGATTCTGCCAACTTTGACTAACAGTTCATCATTAGTTAGTAAATAAGTTCATTAAACCAAACAATTGAACATATCCCTAAAGAAAAGACTTAAAATCTTTTGTCTTTTCTTGTTTGGAGCCCTTCTTTTCCTTTTTTCCCCCTTGAGTTGTTTTTCAACTTGCTCAAACCAAGATGGTTCTTACAGTGTATCTGTCAATTTTGGCCTGCCCCTACTTGATTATAATACGTGAGGTTCAGGTCTTGGATTTGATTGATATTTCTTAATCTTCTGAATGATATACTTCAATAGGCATCTTTGATCATGATCTGGAGATTCCAAGATCATTGCATTAACTTCTTCATGTTTTTGAGGAATGCTTAGCATTTAATCAACATTGCACTTGAAAAATTCAAATGGATCAACCATTGGTGAATTAGGGATCATTAATCACATAGTGATTTGAAAAATCCAACTTGAACAATCCAACTTAAGCCAACTTACAGAACTAGAACTGCAAGGGTCATAGTCCAACCTCCACTGAGGATGAAAATCTTTGGGTGCCATGGATCCTCTGAATTCTAGACAGTTACCTATTTGGGGGGAACATGGGAAACCCATAGTCTTGGAGTATGCCTTATTGCACACTTTTCCATCATGATCACAATTGAACTTCTCAAATTGTTCCCTAATAAGATGAATTGCCTCTAAAGAAAATTTGTAACCCAATGGTAACAGTTCAGGTGGAAGAAATGTCCCTAACTTGATTCAAGAGTTATTAAGTGATGCATGAACAAATTTAATTTGATTTGAAACGTTCCGTCAAGGCTTTTCCAAACATCCAACAGGCTTCCCAAAGAGTTTGCAAGGAATCATGTGAGAGTTGCATGGGCCCCTTCAACAAAAGATGTTGTTTTGTTTCCAAAATCTGTGTTTACACAAGTCCACGCTGTTACAAACATCTCTTTGATAGGGAAAATGTTATTTTCCATATACTCAAGTACATCCTAAGAGTCTCTCAAGAAACACTATACAAGTCAAAAGGTCAGAACCCAAAACTAGTAAGAATAAGAAGCACTGATTTGGACCTACTCTGAGTTCTCCATCATTGACCTTCACCTCCTCCTTGGTCTTTGAGGCCCCATACTTTGCCCACAGAGTCATTAAGCTTTTCCATCCTTCAAATTCATTAACAAAGCACGCTTTACAGTTTGCTTGTATTTTTTTAGACAAGTTCCAAGTGCAACATTGTCTTGATGACTCAGGAAAACTAGATTCAATAGCACAAATCAGAGCTTTTTCATGGTCCGTCACAAAGACTTTTGGAAGTCTCTCAGGATCATAAGCCAACTCCTTCAATGCATTTACACCAACTGTAGAACTCAAAGGTTTCATTTGTTATAATAAAAAGAGCTTTTGTGAAATTTTTCCAATTGGCTGTCATTCCAACAACATCCAGTAGTGGGGTTTTGTACTTATTTGTCTTATAAGTACAATCCAAAATAGCAATATGATGAAAATTTTTTGAAAGCTTTACTGCCTCAGGATGTGCTAAGTACAAGGCCTCCAAGTGAACCTCACCACTAACCTTTGAAAAGTGAATCCAAATTGTTTCTTCAAGCTGTTCATAGAGTACCTCCATAACACTTTTACCCTTTAGTTCTGCAAGTGTTACCTTCTGCTTAGTGTTATAATTTGTTTGGTCATCAACATAATTCCGCCCATCAATCTTGCTCAATTTTCTGTTAAGTTGTAACTCATTGAGCCCATCTTTCATTCCTTCCTTAATTAGATCCAAGGCCTTCCCAGAGATTCTCCTCAGTTGAGGATGCACAGAGGAATTTTCAGATGGCTGATGGTTATTTTGCGTTTCTTTATAGGAGATTTGCCACAAGGGGTCTGCCTTTGTGCAACTTGCATGGATTAAAAACTTGCACCAAACCTTCCTTGTTTGATTTTGTCTAGAAATTTCTGTAAGAATTTTTCCTAAATAGGAACCATGTCTATCAAAGGCCAAATCAATGTATTGTTCACGCTTTGAGTTGAAAAATTTTGAAGCGTAACCATGCTTCATTGTCCATGTTTGACAATATTTTTGTGCCTCTTCCCTAGTAGGAAAAGATCTCACAGGAGGTGGGTAAAGTGGATCTCTCATAGTTACATAGTTATATTGATGGCATGCACTCGCACAATTTGAATCAAATTAAATATGGAAAAGACCAATAACATAAAATTTTACTCACAACCAGAGGTCAAATCCCACTGTTAAACATTTTTTTCCTCAATTATAAACCTTGATGAGGATGCAATTGGGATTTCCAATGTTTCATTACTCAAATCCTTTTTTTCTTTTTTCAGAGGGCTTGCCACTGTTCCCATGAAAAAAAATGCAATGGTAGTATTCAATCCAACTTTCAATTGAACAAACAAATTTTGCTCACTTTTGAGTTGAGAAAGAATTGTTTTCAGATTCTTATATGATTTCAATCTTCAATTTACTTTCACTTTGGTTTCACTTTAAAGTCTCTTTGGGATTGCTAGTTGTGGAACAACAGTCCTACAAAGCATGCGTTGATCCCAAATTTGGGATGACAGAACCCAAGTGTGGTCCAGGGGGTGCCCAAAATTCTTGCACAACTTCCAGGGGGTTGTGCACCCCCAAACACAGCATTTTGAGCCATGGACAGGGGTACATGGCTTGAATTTGCCGTTTTTGGGGCCTACACTGCTCCTAAACAACCCCCCCAAGGTTGCATATGTTTGAAACGGCCATTTGTAGTTGTCTATGAGCCCCCACAGCTCATTTTAGCCGTTTAGGCCCCTACATGACTACCACACGGTTGGAGCTGTGAATTTAACATCACCCTTCTTTTAAACAAGAAAGTGAGCATATATTTTTATCTGTTCTGATCATGATTCTTCATATTTAAGAAAAAATTACAAGAATGATTTTGTGTACTTTCTCTTCCCACTCAGCTTTTCAATCTTCTTGATTTTTTCTCAAAATTCCTTTTTGGTTAACTTTTTTCTTTTCCTAACTGACCTGTATTGACAATCCAATAATCAAATTGCAAATGTCAGGTTTTATTTCAGCTTTGTTCAATAAATGAAGCCTGTTATTTATATTCTCAATCTTTCTTTAATTTTTCTCCCAGTGCTTTCCAGGTTTTATTTGCATGTAATCATTGAATTTCTCTTGACAATTTCATCTAAATATTCAAAATATCAAGTATTATCTTCTTTTCCCCACTGAATTTGATTGAACAGCTCATCTGACTATTTAAAATCTGTCAGCTTGCTACTATGTACAGGCAAAACTGTCAAATAGTAACACAAACTATGAAAAATAAGAATAACTCATTAAGGAGTGAGAAATACATGAATATTATTACGGGAATATATTCCTCACCCAAAATTAGGTAGGGTCACTCACTGACCCCACCCTTGAATTCCAAGTCCTTATATTTTTAAAATAATTAAAAAGAAAATTACTAAAAATTACAACACCAGTATGGCACTTTTTGGCCATTCTAATATTTCACACGCATTGTCACATATAGGGTTTACACCTAAAATTCACTCAGAATTGAGGTGTTGTGTATATTTTCGGAGTTACACGCAGAAATGTGTTATGTCACAATTCCCGCGCGCAGCCCCGCATCATTACATATCCCTACGTACTAGTAGCAGCAGGTTCCCGCGTACTAGAGACCCGCGCGCAGCTGATTCTGCCACGGGGCAGCGGATCCTACCCCGCGCGCATCTGTCCTAACTGATCCCCACGTCTGGATCAGTTGTGACTAATCTGACAACCAGGTACTGCTCAGAAGAGCTAAAAACTAGTTAGGGTTGCCTAGTATATGTAATGAACAGGCATATGCATTACTAATGATCTAAAAAGATCAAAACTTAAATAAAATTAATGAAAATTAAGTTTAAAACATTTTTTAATAATAAATCAAAGATCAAGGATTACCACGTAAATCACTGATCCTGATCTTTGAAGACCACAAAACACTACAAGAACTGTTCATAAAAATTATTGAAAATTATCTACATGATCAGGAGATGATGGGCAATCATTAAAAATTCACATCTGCACGCTTTAATGCAATATCAATAGTACAAATAAAGGATGAGTACAGAATGATCAAATTTACGGCATAACAGATTAAAAGATCCTGTGGCTAAAATAATACAGAAATCCAGAATATCTAAGGACAGCTGATTGACAGCACCAATTGGAAGTGCTAATTTTGCCCTGACTGGCTTGCCAGCCTCAGCCCACGAGCAGAACCCTCTCTACGTGCCCTGAGAAGCCAAACATCACCCCAAAAAGGTACTTATACAGACCTCTTTGGATCCATTATCCCATCATCAGTTACCAGGAATTATTTATTATCAATCAGACACCGTGTCATTATTAATCAAGTGCTTATAGGAAGATAAGCAAGTGATTTATGACTTAGTCTGTATTAGTATTATTTAACTTTATTAACCAATGAACCATTGAAGTTTAGTCAAGCAATCTACCCCATCTGCTCTGAAACCCTTCTAATTATTCCAGGATTTTCGTGGTAAAGTGCTCAGAGTGAGTGTTATCGTTCCTTTCTTGGCCATTTTTGCTGTTAAGCCCGGCCATTAGTGGAATAAGTCCTTTCTAAGGCACCCATCTTTATTCCAAGGTTCTTAAACTGCCTAAGGATGCCCCTTGAAGACAGGTTGCTAGTCTGTAAAGATTCCCAGTAGTATAATACTGTGGCCCCTCTTTTATATTATATTGAAAACCATTTACTACCAAACCAATTAAACCTTGCAACTGCTCTTATTAAATAATTTATTTGAGCTTCTAAGTGTTTCTTGTTGGAATAATAATTATTATTATCATTCCAGCATTTTTATCACTCTCTGTAGCTAAAGGACTGAAAGGTTCCTGGTATCAGAGAGCTGACAACTGGGGGTCTGGCTGGGAAATATCCTTAAATAATTAATTTTTAATTATTTATTCCTTAGACCAGTCTATTTATTTTTAATAAATAAGTTAACATACTTATAAAATATATTTTTGATCGTTTGTTTCTCTAGTGGATCTTAAGACCAACAGAGAATTGATCAATTATTATTTGAACTTTCTTAAAAAGAAAAAAGAAGAAAAACTCCGTAACTTTGTCCCTTTTATTATAACTCCTGAGCAAAAACAGGAGAAATTGCTTTATTATAAATAGCAGGTTATAAAAGACAAAGAACTTGAGCTTGAAAGAATTATCAATTTCAGTTCTTTATTAAGGCAACATAAGGAGTGGAAGATTTATCAAAGGAAGCTTTATATTTATAAAATAAATAACCCTGAAGATAAAGAAAAATCCAAAAATAATAAAAGTGACTATTTTTTATAAAAACCATCATTTTAACACGTAAAAATACAAAAAAATATTAAACTCTTATTTTTATGTTTTTATCCATCTCAGTGGATTTTGTTTTTGGTGAGCTCATTGAGCAGGACCTCCTAGAGGACGTCCCAGACTGTGTACCATTGGACTTACCCTTGGATTTATCCCAGGATCTGATTGGAACTCACTCAGACCCCGTTGGAATACCCTCCAAGGATACTTGTGATCCCAACCAAGTTTTGGTACCCTTGAATTTAACTCTAATTAAGTTAAAATATTTATAAAAAAAATTATTAAAAATATAAAACACACAAAAAATATTATTTTTATAATTCTAAAGTCTTTTTCAAAGTTTCAACAAAAGACTTACACATTTTTTTTTGGCGCTATGTATCCAAATAGGCGCAACACCCGTGCAACAGGTAGAGCCCCGTCATACAGATCTCTTCCCAGAAGAACCCGTGCGGGCAAGGACTTCAGTTGCGAGCGCGATGAGGGGACTCAAGCCCGTGACCATAGCGTCACGCAGGACAACAAAGGCAACAACCGCGGCCGCCAACTCGACCAACACACCGTTGGAGAGCCATCCATTGCCCACCATGTTATCCCAGGGTGGTACAGATCCTCCTATGCCACCCCAGCTGGACTCAAACAAGGAGGAAAGAGTCAAAGTATTAGTGAAAGAGCACGTGAGCTATTGGGAACAATTCAGGTTGGCTCAGACCCAGGAGGATCAACCAGGTATGAGAAAATCCATTTCTCAGGAAAACAAATCTTAGATTTCTCTGCAAAGATTTATCCCAAAGAAAGAAGTATAAGGCTACGTGCAGAACTTGAATCCTTGGGATCAGTTAGCTTCCTTAAAAGGAAAGGACCACAAAAAGAAGAGGTCCTCAGCCCATCAGAAGTTAAGGAACCCAAAGGATTGGGACAGCATAATATCCTTAGCCCAGAAGTGGAAAAAGGGGTACCACAATTAGATGTAGAAGCTCTTTATAGCTTTTCTGTAAATTTGTCTCACAATTTTACTATTATTAGCAAATGCTTTGACAAAGTTTATCAAAAATTGGACAAATGAAGTTCAAGTATTTTCAGAGTGATTGACACTCAGTCTCAGATTATGAGAATTGATGAGTTGGAAATACAAAAAATCAAGGATAGTATAAGAGCTAGTAAGTTGGACCTGATGAAACATATTGATGACAACCAATCAATTCTTCAAGAAGATATTCTTTCAACCATAGACCAGCTTAAGGAAGAAGTTAAGAAAACTAGTCCTACTCCTTCAGATCTTCTGACTAACAAAATTGAATTATTAAGCAACAAACTTGATTTAGAGTTAGGTAAGATTAAGAATGATCTCAGAGATCTTAAGATCAACTCTACTAACCCTCCAGTCATTGACCCAGAAAAAACTAGACCTGCAAGGTTCACCAGTACTCCTAGTTTTCCTCCCAGAACCAGGATAACTAGGAATGAGTCTTTCAGACCCAGTCCTACTCCTGAAATGGATCAGGCTTTGAAGCTACTTCCTCCCATCACTGAATGGCCTAAATTCTTGGGAGAAGGAGAATACAACCATGTCAGTTTCATTAAATTTATTGACTATCCTCTTTCTTCTTATGAGCTCCCTGATGCAATAGCTGTGGTAAGATTGCCCAGATTATTTGAAGGAGTAGCTCTTGATTGGTTTATCAATAAAAGAGAAGAAGTTGGATCTTTATCCTGGAATTCTTGGAAAGAATTGATCAAAGTGCAGTTTGGTACCAGGATTTGGAAAAGAAAGATGATGAAAACTTTTGAAATTTCCCAGTTTGATCCATCCAAGGAAAAACCTCACAAGTGGTGCTTAGACCAGGAAAAGAGGTTAGAATTTTTTTTATCCTGATGCTGATAAAGAAGAAGTCAATGAAAGAATCCTCAAATTATGTCCCGGAAAAATCAACCACAGTGTATGGTGCAGAATCCCTATGGATTCAGATCTTTCCATCTTAATAGGTGTATTGGAAGATACTATTGATATGAATGGTCTTGATAAAAGGGTCAATAAACCTCCCAGGGAACAAAATACTAGGAATAGGGAAGAATATACTTCCAAAACTAAAGAATCCCCTGCTACTAATCCATCTACCTTGGAAGTCAAAAAGACTCCAGAATCAAAAGAGACAGTATGTTGGAACTGTAACCAAACAGTACACGTAAAAACTGATTTTCCTCTACCTAGAAAAGGATTAATCTTATTGAAGGAGAAGAGTATGACAATCCTGACCCTCACCTTGATGATACTGACGGATCACTCTCTGATTGTGATCTAATGATCACTAACCCTATCAATGTTATCTAAGGTAGTATTGCGTCTTCTCTGGACATAACTTCCATCAATGAGGATTCTAACTTACCTCAAAAATGGAATCCCAACATGAAGATTCACCACATCCCTGAGGCTAAGGCTTTGAATCTAAAAACTTCTGCCGTTAAAAGTTACACTTCTGGCAAAACATGCTATGCTACTGGTTTAATCCAAGGTTCCCCTGTTAAGTTACTTCTAGACAGTGGAGCCTTTTGCTCTTGTGTTGGTTCAACTTATCTGGAGAAACAAGACCCAAACTGGAAACTGAACTTACTACCAGTTCCTCAGGCTAAGTTCAGCAGTTGTAATTCTGCTCTCCATGCTGTTGGAGTATGGTCTTCTGATATCATACTCCCTCACTCTAAAGGATCACTCAAACTAAACATTCAATTGGTAGTGCTCCAAAACGGAGTATGTGATTATTTTATCCTTGGGAATGATTCTCTTTGCTTATATGGTATAGATGTATTCCAAAGCAAAGGTACATACTTCACTATAGGTGGAGACTGGAATAAGAATTTCCAAATATGCCATGTCAATTCTCAAACTTCTGATTCAACTTATGAAAAACACTTAGAGAAGTTCAATCAGGAATACTTCTCTCAAGCTGCTTTGAATTCTCTTCTCAATGAAGAACATAAACGGGATATCCTACAAGTATGCTTTGAAAATTAGAATGCTTTCTGTACCAAAGATCACCCCATTGGTAACATCAAAGGACATGATATGATCCTAACTCTAACTATTAAGCCTCCTTACCCACCTAACCTCAGGAGACCTGCTTACCCTTCTAGTCCAAAATGCAGAGCTGCTCTGGAAACCCATATTCAAGAGTTGGTTGACTTACAAGTCTTAAGGAAAGTAGGCCACAATGAACAAGTGGATATTACTACCCCAGTAATCATATCTTGGAACAATGATAAGTCAAGAATGGTTGGAGATTTTAGAATGCTTAACAACTACACCCAAGCTGATTATTATCCAATTCCAAGAATTGACCATGCTCTGCATAACCTGTCCAAGGCTAAGTACATCACTAACATGGACATGCTGAAAGGATTTCACCAAATACCTATCAGCCCTGATAGCCGGAAGTTCATGAGAATTATCTGTCATTTGAGAATTTATGAGTATCTTAGGATGCCTTTTGCTATTAAAAATGCTCCTTCTCATTTTCAAAGGATGATGGACATAGTCCTAGTATTATTCATCAGACAGGGATGGATGATGGTATACATTGATGATGTTATCATTTACTCTGATCATTGGGATACTCACATGGAGAAATTAAGGCTAGTCCTCAAAACCATCTCTGGCGTAGGATTGAAAGTATCAATTAAAAAGTGTAACTTTGGCTACGGAGAACTTAAAGCCTTAGGACACATTGTCTCTGGACTAACCTTAGCTGCTGACCAAAACAAGATAGCAGCAGTAATGAATAGGACTATACCTCAGAATAAAACTGAACTCCTATCCTTCATCAGCTTCTGCAGCTACTATAGGAAGTATTTACCAAAGTTTTCTCTTCTAACCAAATGTCTGTATGAGATCTGCAACAACACCACAGTGTTTGAAATGACTCATGACAGAGTCAAGAACTATGAGGAACTCAAAATGGCAATGACTTCAGCTCTAGTACTGATCCAGCCAGATTACTCTAAACCTTTCAAGCTCTACATAGATGCCAGCATGGAAGGGCTAGGGGCTGCTTTACACCAGGAAGTCATAGAAGATGATAAACCAGTGGAAAAACCTATACTCTTCATTTCCAGACAAATTAAAGACACTGAGAAAAGGTACGGTGCAAGCCAAATGGAATGTCTGGCCTTAGTATGGGCTCTAGAGAAACTCCATTATTACTTAGAAGGCACCAACTTCACTGTTATTACTGACTGCAACGCTGTCAGGACATTGATGAACATGAAGACCCCTAGTAGGCACATTTTGAGATGGCAGATAGCTATACAACAGTACAGAGGACAGAGAACCATAGTTCATCAAGCTGGGACTAAACACCAGAATGCTGACAGTTTAAGCAGGAATGTGTTATTCAATGACCCAAGTAACCCTGCCTGTGATCCAGAGGATAAGGATATTTTCCCTATCCTTAACATTAACAGGTTAAACATTGAAGCTCCTATAATGGGAATCCACGTTTGTGAACTGAATGAATCATTGTTCAACTCAATCAAAGAAGCTTACAGTTCTGGCATAAAGACTCTGATGACTATTATGGAAAGTACTTCTCCACCTCCTGAATTGATCAATAGCCTACCTGAACCTCTTTTGAAACCATAAAAAGCCGGAAGGTTCACCATATGGGATAGTCTGGTATACTATACGCATCAACATTCAAGTTTCATAGTCTTAACTAAGGATGACCATATCAAACATGTTCTGGCTGAGTGCCATGATAACTGCTCATCTGGTCATTTGTCTGCTGATAGAACCTTGGATAAGTTTAAAAAAACTGCTTGGTGGATTAATTGGAGAGACTCCACTATACAGTATGTTAACAGTTGTGAAACTTGTCAGAAGTCCAACAGGACTACTGGGAAGCGGTTTGGACTACTTCAAAAGATTTCTGAACCTAAGAAAAGATGGGAGATCATCAATATGGACTTTGTAACTGGACTACCACCAGGAGGAGCCTATTCCAACAACTCAGTCTTGGTCATTGTGGATAGGTTCTCCAAGAAAGCAAAGTTCCTACCTAATCACAAGGAAGACACTGCTATGGAAGTTGCCCTATTATTTTGGAACAGACTCTTTGCTGATGTTGGAGTTCCCAAGATTATTATCAGTGACAGAGATCCTAAATTCACCTCTGAGTTCTGGAGGAATCTACATGATATTCTTGGAACCACCTTAGCTTTCTCAACCGCTTATCACCCTCAGACGGATGGATTAGCTGAAAGGATGATTCAGACCCTGGAAGACATGCTCAGGAGATTCTTTGGCTTTGAACTAGAATACAAGAATTCTGACGGTTATTGCCACAATTGGGTTAGCCTTTTACCTGCACTGGAGATTTCCTACAACAGTGGCAAGCACTCTACTACTAAGGAAGCACCCTACATACTGGAAGGAGGATGGATTCCTCGATTAACCAAGGATAACCTTAACCACCAGCTGACCAATATTCACCCTACATCACTTGATTTCAAAAACATGATAGATGTAGCCAACAAACATGCTGTTAAATTTGTCCAGGGTGCTATAGAGTATAACCAGCAAAGGTGGGATAAAACCCTTAAGGAACCTGATTTCAAAAATGGTGATCAAGTCTTGATCTCTACCACTAACTTTACCACCTTGGGTGGAAATAGAAATCTTAGACCAGCTTTTGTTGGACCTTACACCATTAATAAACTTCATGGTAAAAATGCTGTGGAAGTAATCCTCAGTAATGAGCTTTCTAGGAAACATCCAGTCTTCCCAGTAAGCCTCATCAAACACTACCACCCAAGGAATGGAGAAAATACTCCTTCACCTGCAATACCTGTCACAGAAAAACCTAAAAAGGAAAAAGGAAAAATTAGCAAGATCCTTAAGGATAAAAAAGATAGGATCAATGGAAAAGACGTCAGACTCTACCTGGTTTGATACAAAGGAAAATCAGCTGATAAAGATGAATTGTTGCATGAACATAATATCCCTGACGGACCTATACACCTGAGGAACTACAGAGCCAACAGGAGGCATTAATCTAAAAGTTTTTTTCAGATATAGACATATCTTGGAGCGGGGGAATGTCAGCTTGCTACTATGTACAGAGAAAAACTGTCAACTAGTACACAAACTATGAAAAATAAGAATACCTCAATAAGGAGTGAGAAATCCATAAATATTATTACAGGAATGGATTCCTCACCCAAAATTAGGTAGGGTCACTCACTGACCCCACCCTTGAATTCCAAGTCCTTACATTTTGAAAATAATTAAAAAGAAAAGTACTGGAAATTACAACACCTGTATGGCACTTTTTGGCCATTCTAACATTTCACACGTATTTTCACGTATAGGGTTTAGACCTAAAATTCACCCAGAATTGAGGTGTTGTGTATATTTTAGGTGTTACACGCGGAAATGTGTTATGTCACAATCGCGTGCAGCCCCGCATCATTACATATCCCTATGTACTAGTAGCAGCAGGTTCCCGCGTACTGGAGACCCGCGCGCGGCTGATTTTGCCATGCACACAGCGGATCCTACCCCGCGCGCATCTGTACTAACTGATCCATTCGTCTGGATCAGTCGTGACTAATCTGACAACCAGGTACCGCTCAGAAGAGCTACAACCTAGTTAGGGTTGCCTAGTATATGTAATTAACAAACATATGCATTACTAATTATCTAAAAAGAGCAAAATTTAAATAAAATTAATGAAAATTAAGTTTAAAACATTTTTTAATAATAAATCAAATATCAAGGATTACCATGTAAATCACTGATCCTGATCTTTGAAGACCACAAAACACTACAAGAAGTGTTTATAAAAATTATTAAAAATTATCTACATGATAGGAAGATGATGGGCAATCAATAAAAATTCACATCTGCACGCTTTAATGCAATATCAATAGTACAAATAAAGGATGAGTACAGAATGATCAAATTTACGGCATAACAGATTAACAGATCCTGTGGCTAAAATAATACAGAAATCCAGAAGATCTAAGGACAGCTGATTGACAGCACCAATTGGAAGTGCTAATTTTGCCCTGACTGGCTTGCCAGCCTCAGCCCACGAGCAGAACCCTCTCTACGTGCCCTGAGAAGCCCAAAATCACCCCAAAAAGGTACTTATACAGACCTCTTTGGATCCATTATTCCATCATCAGTTACCAGGAATTATTTATTATCAATCAGACACCGTGTCATTATTAATCAAGTGCTTATAGGAAGATAAGCAAGTGATTTGTGACTTAGTCTGTAGTAGTATTATTTAACTTTATTAACCAATCAACCATTGAAGTTTAGTCAAGCAATCTACCCCATCTGCTCTGAAACCCTTCCAATTATTCCAGGATTTTCGTGGTAAAGTGCTCAGAGTGAGTGTTATCGTTCCTTTCTTGGCCATTTGTGCTGTTAAGCCCGGCCATTAGTGAAATAATTCCTTTCTAAGGCACCCATCTTTATTCCAAGGTTCTTAAACTGCCTAAGGATGCCCCTTGAAGACAGGTTGCTAGTCTGTAAAGATCTGCAGTAGTATAATACTGTGGCCCCTCTTTTATATTATATTGAAAACCATTTACTACCAAACCAATTAAACCTTGCAACTGCTCTTATTAAATAATTTATTTGAGCTTCTAAGTGTTTATTTTTGGAATAATAATTATTATTATCATTCCAGCATTTTTATCACTCTCTGTAGCTAAAGGACTGCAAGGTTCCTGGTATCAGAGAGCTGACAAAATCTCAGTTCTTCAGTTTATGAGCTCATATTACCACTGAAACCTCAATCAACCTGTAAAAAAATTCCTCTGAAGCATAGAGCCAAATTATTTATACCAAAAAACCTTTCATAAAGATAATCTTCAATATTTATAATCTCCCTGTCCCATAACTTTGTGGAATAGAACCTCTCAATGAAAAAAAATCTTTTCTGGAGGAAAAATATTTTTGAAATTGTTTCATTTTTCAACTAATTAAAATTTTCCAAACCAAAGAAACCCTTCTGGTTTCTGCAATCTTGACATCAATGAAGCTCACAGCAAACAGAACAGGTACTTCCTGAGAATTTATTGAGTTTCCTCAAGAAATAAAAAATTCATTGAATCAAAATAACTTTCTAACCAGAAAAGAACTGTTCTAAAATTGAAGCTTAAGCATAATCAAAAACCAGGGATAACAAATTTAATCTAATGAATCAACTATTGACCATTGAATTGCTTGAAAGATCTATGAATTGTGCAATGAGTGAACACAGATGAGTCATGAAACAACTAAAAAATATGTTCCTTAAAGCTTTTTTTATTTTAAACTTATTTTATATATTAGCCTACTACAGACTTAGTAAATTTATAGAAATTTTTTAAAATTTCAAAAACATTCTAATTGACCAAAAAAAGCTATAACCCCCAACTATTTTTTTCATTAGTATTGAAAACCACCTAAAAAAAGACACAAATTGGAAAATACACAATCCACTCTACCCACCACCACCAAGAAGAACACCAGGAAACCCCCACAAAACTTAAATCTTAGTTTGATGGAGAGTTTTCATCAAAATTAAGCTTTGGCTCATAGGGAGGAGTATCTTTTCAAGCTTCATCCTCAATAAAAGGAATAGTGGTTAAAACATAACAAAAAAAAATCACAATAAATTACAGTCCATCCATGGCTTGGAAGCTTTCCAAACTGGAAAGTGGGGTGTTTCAGAGTCTCCTTGAAAAAATATATTGCTTCTCTGAAGTGAACTCCAATTGAATCAATGTGGCAACTTCTAATGGTGAACTACTACATGCCAACAAGAAAGGAGATTCCATTTTTTGAATAAGCCAATGGGATCAAAATCCAAATGGAAGGCACTATATTATCAACCTCATTTACTAATCCTCCAGTAGAACTAGTCCAATTTCTCAAAACAGCATCTTCCCTGATTGGAACACATCACATTCCAATCTCATCTCATCAATAGGAAAATGTATACTCAGATGCAGGAGTCAAAATAAAGCACTATTATTTTACCTTAAAGAAAAAAAAATTTCCAGACTGTGAAATCTTAACAGCCAAGATTTGGGCACCTATCTCACCAATATGCATCAGGACTCCTAAAGTAATCTAAAATTTCTTGAAACTCAGGTTAACTGGGAAATATGAAGATATCCCCATTCAATGGAAAGATTCCAAAAGTTTTTGAGAAAATCTTGGTGATCTGCTTGGATATGTGAAGTCCTCTTACTCCTTCCAATTGTCCTTTCTCAATTTTTCAATCAATTTACTTGGTTTCAATGGATATCATACATCAAGCATAAATCCACATTATAGGAAAAATTAAATATATTCAAGAATAAGAAGAATAATATGCTCTATAGGTATTTGAAAACTGAGATTATTTTCCAAAGTGGTTTAAATTTCTTTTATTCCCAAATTTTGGACCTTTTAAATTTTTTTTGTTTATTCTCTGGTTTTTTCTGAGAATAAATCTTTAAATTTTTTCTGTAAAGCCCAACAGCCATGGATACTCCCTCACCTTGTTAATTGAACACCACAGCTCCAGGGACTGTTGATGTTGTGATCTTTTTGGAATAACTCATAGAGGAGACACCACAGTGTGATGGGGAACACCTCCGCACAATGTGGGAAACTGTGCAAGAAAGACAGGAGACTTGCAGGGGGTTTAACCAATTCACTTTTGCCTTCATCTGACCTCACAACAACCAAACTTCCATTTCTTATTCTCTGTTGTGATATCTCTTCTCATTTTCTTCTTCATCTCTTCTCATTTTTTTCTTCATCTCATTTTGCCTCTCCTTCATTCAACTATCCCTCTCAAATTCAATCTCAACTCAAAACTCAATTTTACAATCAATAGCCTGACTGAACCTCAACTTATCCTCACCCTCTCATCCCAAACCTCTATCCAACTGCCTGGTGAGATTCCAATTGACTGGACTTATCCAATCCTTCTTGCTGATCTTCCTCAACCACAGCTTAGAACCCACCAATCAACCAATCCTCAACCTCAACCTTATCAACCACGCATGATCAGCCTTACCTTTCAGAACCAGTAACTAATCATTGCCTCTCACTTGTGACCCTTTGCAGTCTTGTTGGTCTCACTTGTTATACTGTTTCTTCCATTTCTTACCGCTTTTGTCTCACTGTTGTGTCAAATTCCATCAGGTCTCAGTTTCAGCATAAATGCATCTCAATATTTTTGCTTTTGCCTGTCAGGGTTAAAAGCCAAAAGCAGCTCACTTTCACCAACTGAAACTGAGGATCTTCTTAACTGGGCACAATGTACATCTTTTGTCAAACTATGCTCAAGACTGCCCTGGAGACCATCCCACTCCTTGGCAAAGAGAACTATGAAGGACAAGATGAATGCTATACTTGACATCAGAGGCTGTGCCCTGGCTATCAACAATGATAACTCCACACTCAAAGCCTCCATCAATGATGAACTCAAACTTCTCCTCATCTCCAAGCTTGACTCATCCACCCACAACATCATCATTACTTCTGAAAACTGGAACTCAGCCAAACTACTCTGGAAAGCCATCATTGAAAAATTTGCATCCTCTCAAGCATCAAACAGAGACCAAGTTTTCAAAAGGTTTTTCTATCTCTCCTTTAGTGCTGAAAGCATTACAAACTTCATCACTTCTATCAAATTCAGTTTAAATAAAATGGGTGAAGTTGGTATCAAGCTTCCTGAAAACATTGTAGCCTACCTCCTACTGTTCAAACTACCCTCCTTGATGGACAACTTTAAAAGGCAGATCAAGCACTTGACCAAGGATCTCTTTGTTGGCTTTGTCCTCAATTACCTCACCAAACTCAACAACAAATCTCTAGCACAGTCTTCCGCATCATCCGTCAAATCAAAGGCAGGTGTTTCTCTCTACAGTGGGAAATTGACGCGACAAAAGTCTTTTAAGTCATCTGAACCCAAACAATGCATAGAAGTTTTTCATCATCCAAGCCAAGAAATAAATCACTCTGCCCAATTCTGCTGTCATCTTCACCCCAAAGTTGCTCCTGAGTGGTGGAGAGACAATCAAGCCAAGTGGAAATCCAAAAAGGGTCCAAGAAAAGAACAATCAAAGTTGCCTCTCTCAGCTCACTATCTGGCCTTACTGCATCAATGGGTGGAACACAGGGACCCTCACCAACAATTCCCACTAGAAAGCAGTGCTTCTGTTCACATGATCAAAGACAGTTGCTTCTTTGTCAAAATGGAAGCCTACATTGGTGAGGCCATCAAGACCGGAAAAGAAGGTGCCAGTCTCCCCATCAAAGGGAAAGGAGTTTACGTGTTGCACTGGAAAGACTTCAACCTCAAACTGAAGGACGCCTTCTATGTTCCTGATGTCACAGTCAACCTAATCAGATCAGGCGCACTCAATGCAAAGGAATGCTCAATCTTTTCACAGAATGATTGATTCACCATCTCCCACAGCGGCTGACTAATACTCCATGGGACCATAACACACAATCTCTATACACTACCAAATCCATCTCACAAGCCCAACTTCATACTAGGCTCCCACCTCTTGACTCTCTCAGTATCACCAAGAGACAAGCTCCTAGAAATCCATTGGAAGTTTGGTCACGCTTCCCTCTCTAGATTGTCACTGCTCATACAACACATTCCTGGGGATGTCAAGGCAAAATTCCAGTGCCTGGACTGTGTTTTGAGAAAGATCACCAAATCCTCCTTCAGCAAATCATCCACAAAATACCACAAGGTTCTCAAACAAATTCACCTTGATCTGATGGGTCCCATTTGACCACTTTCCAAGCTTGGCCATTGGTATATCCTCACCCTTGTGGAAAATGCCAGTGGATACTTGGCTGCCTTCCCTTTAACCTCCAAAGACAAGACAGCTGAAACTCCAATTGACCTCCTGGAAAAAGAACATCAACAAAGAGGCTACTACCCTTTGGAAATCTGCTTGGACGGTGGTACCAAATTTTTCAACTCCAAGTTTACCTCATATCTCAAAGAATGGAATATCACTCAGATAATTTCAGAAACGCATCAACCGGAACACAACAGGCAAGCCAAGCGTGCAAATCAAACCATCATAGAGTCCGCCAGAGCTACCCTGAAGGACAGTAGGCTCCCCATGTTGACCTGGCATGAGATCATTAAAGGATGTTGCCTCATGCTGAGCCACATAACTTCCAACAACAAATCCAAAACCCCATGGAACAAAATGCACAATTGTCAGTTACCCACCACTTATCTTTTCCCCCTTGGGACCCCCTGCCTCTTTCTCCTCAATAGGAGGGAGAGAGGAACAACATTAAGTTTCAAAGGCAAGGAGGGCACCCTTTTAGGCTTCAACCCCCTTTTTTAATCCTATTGTATTCTGACTAAAAGTGGCTCAATCATATCCTTGAAAAATGTTAAATTCCTTCAGATGCCTCAACTGCACAAGCCCACATTCACCATTGACAACAATATAACTTCCTCAGACATTGCGGGAGTCTTTTCCCCTGATTGCAACACACAGGCAAACTTAACTCCCACTACCCAAACTCCCTGGACTGACTATCAAAGCAAATCTCCTAAATCAGAGGTCTCCACCAGCTCAACCAGGGACAAAAATTCATCATCCAATTCCTCCATTGAGGAAACTTGTGCAAATGCACCTCAACCCTTGTCCAACACAATCTCCGCTACTCAACCTGCCCCCAAAAGAACTACTACTTGCAATGAAAGCCAAAGTTTTGGTCCTCCTAGCAGGACGCTGCGGGATAGTTAAAGAATAAAACCACCTCAATGGTATAGATTCTACCATTTATACAAGCCAAAGCTGTACAAAGACGCCCTCTCCTGTGAAAATCACCTGCAATGGACAGAAGCCATGGATCAAGAGCTTGATTGGATTGAGTATCTCAAATTCTGGAAAGAGTAAAATGGTCCAAGGACACACAACGTCCTCAGGACCACCTGGACCTTCAGAATCAAGCAAAATTGCCATGGGGACCTTGTCAGACACAAGGCCCAACTGTGCGTCCAGGTATTCAGTCAAATCAAGGGCCTAGACTATTTCAAGAAGTTCGCACCTACAGGAAAGCCATCAAAACTTGGACTGCTTCTACTTTATGGCCTAGAATCAAAACAAAAAATACAACAGTTTGAGAAAGTGCCTTTATCCACTCACCTATTGACAAGGAGGTCTTCATCAAAACCCCAAAAGGCTCAAAACAGTCCTCTTGCTTCCTCAAACTCAAGAAGTCCCTCTATTTCCTCAAGCAGGCCCCAAAGAACTGGTATGAGACTCTGACAAATTGGACCAAGGAGGTTGGCTTCATTGAGTCAGCGTGTGACCTCTGTCTCTATTTATCTAATGAAAGAAAATCACAATTCTTCTTTCATGTCAATGACTTGATTCTGGTTGGAGACGCTCAAGACTTTGAAAAGAAGTTCCTCTCCCAATTCTCTGGTTCCACCTCAAAGGACCCCAATACTATCCTGGGAATGAGAATAGAAATTCATACCAATTACATTCTGCTCAGTCAAACCAACCACATCAAATGGGGTCTCAAATAGCTAGGACTGGAGGATGCTTGCACAAGCACAAGTCCTCTCACCCAGAACCTGCAGCTCAAACCAGCCTCTGACAAGTAATTAAATCAATTCCAATCCCTCAACAGCAACGACCAATTGGCTATTGGTCTGTTGAACCACATTGCTTGCTAAACTCCGCCCAAAATCAGTTTTGCTGTTTCAAGTCTTTCCAGATTCAACATCAAGCCCAGTCTACCACACTGGAACAAGCTCAAAAAGGTCTGGAAGTATCTCAAGGGGACCTCCAACCTTAAACTGCGCCTTCAGATAAATGACCCTAACTCACTCGCCACTGCCTACTCAGATGCCTCCTGGGCTGATGATCCTGCCACCAGACGCTCTCAGATGGGGTACCTGTGCGCTTTCCATGGGTTTATTGTGTCCCGGAATAGCTGCAAACAAAAGAATATCACCTACTCTTCCACCAACGCCAAAATCAACGCGCTGGTTGAGTCCTTTCACAAAGCTACATGGATTAGGGCGCTGGGTTGCAAAATTTTCTCCACAGGCTCCTCTGAAATTAAAATCTTCACCAACAAAAGCAGCCTCAACAACAAGTTAAAGAGATTTGGTTCAAATTCAGAAAAACAACACCTAGACCTCAAGACAAAGGGAATGAGAGAAGAGCTTGATTCCGGAAACCTCAACGTCAAAATTTTCAAGTCAGAGGAAATGCCTGACAACGCCCTTACCAAAAGTTTGGGTCTGACTAGTCTCCGCTGTGGTGCCCCATCCTGGACACCCTGGCCGCCTTAAGACCTCAATTCATAAACTGTTGCGCAAACGTACCGCCCGGCTGAACAACTTATCCTCAGGCTCATCCAACTATTATTTACCCGCGCGTGCGCGCCGCGCCGCGCCGCGCTGCGCTTCCATTATCCGCGTCGCGCGCCGCGCCGCGCCGCGCTCCTTTCATCCGTGCGCGTCGCGCGTCCTTTATCCGTGTTGCTTGTCATCTCTGCCGTTGTTATAGCACGTCCTCATCTTTGTTGTTGCGTGTCTTTGTCTTTGTTGTTGCGCCTTCCAATCTCCTCATTGCTACCGTCGCGCGGCGCTCATCCATGATCTACTGAATCCATCCCGACCGCACCCGCAAGCATTTGGCAGATCCTCGACCAACGCGAGTGACCACATGGTTGCCTTCCCTTTTCCGCTCTATTTGTAGAATCCTTTGTATATAGTCTAACAGGGTCTCCTGCCCATATAAGGAGGGGCTCTCCCCTGCCTTTTATCTCATCATCCTATCATCCTATCATCCCATCATCCCAGGATCCCATCATCCTATCATCCTATCATCCCATCATCCCAGGATCCCAGCATCCCATCATCCTATCATCCCATCATCCCAGCATCCCAGCAGGGCAGCATCCCAGCATTGCAGCATTCCAGCATCCCATCATCATAAGCAATTTATCCGTGGGCATCCTTCCCCACTTATCTGAGAAAATTATTCAGGTATATCTATGATTGCCCCTTGATACTTTGAGCCTCCATACTCAAACTCAGTCCTTTGTGACCTTGATCCTTATCACCAACCAATAGCCTTGCTGGTTGAAGAAGAATTCCTGTCTGCCTGAATTCTTGAGTGTGTTATACCACTCTGATCCCTTTTTCCGACCATACTGGTCTTGATCTCTCCTTGATCATCTTTCTGGAGCCAATCACGTTTGATTGAAGAGGTTTTATTAAGCTTAAAACCTGGAGTGTTATACCTCCCTTCTTCTTTGAGGTTGAATTTTGCCACGCTATTCTTGAGTTCCTTGAGAAGTGTTGGGATATTCTTGCTCAAATTCGTTATTGATTTGCTTCTAGAGCTTCATAAACAAATTGCTTTTGTTTTGTTCAGCCTCCCACAGTTATCTGGTACCCTTCAAGCGCTTGATTGCGGAGAGTTGGTAAGGTTCATTGAGAACCTGGAGGTTGGTTGGGATTGAGTTGATCTTTCCTAATCAGCTGCTGACAACCAGAGTTATTAGCTTGTGGGCGTTGTTACTTACAACTGCCTTGTTCTATTGAACTCTGAACAAACCTTGACTTATTTGTTCAAGTCTTTCCCTGCACCATCTTGTCTCAGATAGTGTTGTTTCCATCGCTACCAACGACTCTTATCCTCTTCTCTTAGTTTGATTTCTCATCCATAAGGTTCTGGACCTTGATTCCGGTTACATTAAAATATTATTGTAACTCCTAGGAGGGCAGCCTAAACAGCACCTTTCCCCTCCACAGAACTGCCACGGCTTAGCACCGTTTGGAGTCTTACATTTGGTCCCCCGGGCTGGGATCGAACCAGCAACCTTGGGATTTACAGTCCCAACTTGAAGAATCAACTCCGAAATCCTATCCAATTTCTCTGTCTTTTTCTGTTTGTTCTTTTTTCCGATCCGTGGAGGCAGCTTGGTCCAGAAGTAAGTCCTCCCAATTTGTGCACCGCTCGGGCAAGATACTTGTCGTTTTTGGCGAAACCCTACTCTTGCCACACTCGTGAGCCACTTTGGAAATCTGCTCTTTAGATCCCCTAGGAACTCTGTTATTCAATATGGCATCTCCTGCTACTCCAACCGCCTCTGTTTTACCTAAGATGGTAAAGATCAAACCCCAGAACAAGAACTTAGTCTTCAATGGTACAAATGTCGAGCAATTCTTGGACTCCTACGAAATGGCTGCTGAAGTAGATGGAGCTAGTGAATTCAATATGGCTTATCAGTTGCGATTCTTTATCTCCTCAGATGAAGTTATGGAGGTAATCGAGTCTTTTGAGGGATTTGAATCCCACAACTGGACGCTTCTCAGGGAGGCTATGTTGGCATACTGGGGTAAAATAGATGTGGCTAGGTTTACTCTGCAGGATTTGGATGCTCTGGTTTCTCAGTGGATCTCCAATGGTGGTATTTCTTCAGCCTCTGACTATCAGATTTTTAGAAAGTCTTGGGATTTCATTCAAAACTATCTTATCCAAAACAATCACATTGACACAGTGGACAAAATTTGAGCAAAGTTCTTCCAATCTTTTTCGTCGGCTGTGCAGGAAAGGATTAAAGAAGAACTGGTCAAATCTGGATCCATGATTACTACCAGGGATAATTGATTCAAGCTCCCTGTTTTTCTTACCCTTAGGAGTACTGTGAATAAAGTCATGAAAGGTCAAACTGCTCTTACCTTTGAAAAGCCTAGAACTACTGAACCAGTCCATGCTCCTTCTTTTAAAGAATCAAACGATATTATGATTAAAATGGAGGCAGATCGTAGGCCTAAAGCAGATCCTAATTCCAATCGAGAACCTACTACTATAGATGAAATCACCAAGTTACTTAGAGCCTTTGAGAACAAAATAGATCAAAAGATTTCTTCGCTAGCTACTCCTAAAACTCCTTCTTCTGTCCCCAAATCGACTCTGGTCTGTTACTACTGTCATAGGGAAGGCCATGGAACCGGACGATGTCAAGAACTTCAGAAGGACTTAAAGGAAAAGTTGGTAGAGCAGAGGGGAAACAATTACTTCCTCCCTAATGGTGCCCTAATCCCTTTTTACTCGTCTCGTCCTATCCGACATGTGGTGGCTTCTTATCAGCCATCACCTCCTGTGAAAGCATCTCTTGCTTCCTTTGAATTTCGATCATCCTGTGGTACCCTCCAACCTTGGTATCCTCCAGCCATTTCTTCCTCTAGTCTTGCTGGGACTACTTATCAATCTGATCCAGCCAGGAAACAACATGAGGAACCTAAACCTCATAAGGCCCCTTCCTTGCCAACTTCAATCCTTCGAAAACCCGTTAAACGTTGATCAACACTTGAGCCTCCTTCCTCTGATGTAGAAGACATGGAGGTGGAAAAGGAACCACTCATGGAAAGGTTCCCAGATCACCCTGATCCTTCTCCCTCACTTCAACCTTCTAATCCTATCTTAGATTCTGCGTCACCTGAACTTCCTCCCCCCACCCAGCCCAAAGTTCGATTTGAAAGAGGCATCTCCAAGGATCACCCCAATGCTGTGGAGGGAGTATTAAAGAAAATTTCTGATCTCAAAATTCCTGATCTATCTGTGGCTGAACTCCTATCAATCTCTCCATCTGTTGCTGAAGGAATGAAGAAATGGGTCTCTTGTCAACGTGTGGAAATTGGCCCTGAAGAACTTAAAGTCTCCTCTGGCACTTTAATGGAGGACTCTGGTGGAACCAGTCCTTCTATAGAAGCCAATCTTTATTCCTGTCCCCTTGGCTTTCTTCCTTGTTATCTTGGTGACTCAGCTAAAACTGTTTCTCCTCTTGTGGATTCTGGATCTCAGCTTAACTTAATCTTGGATGCTATGGCCTGCAAGCTCAAACTTAGTCCTAGGGTCAGCTTCAACTCTGCAGTATATGGGATAGGAAATCAAGCTTGTGAACTGGTTGGTATTGCTGAAGATGTACCGGTCAGGATTGGTCGAAATATTGTTGGAACCTGCCATTTTTGGATTACTCGTTTGGACAGTCCTATGATCTTGGGACGACCCTTCTTAATGGACTTTGGTGCAACCCTGATGTTTTCTGATCAAGTTGGGGAGAGAATTCTTCTCCCTGATGCTGATGGCAGAAAAGTTGAAGTTCCTCTTTGCTCCTTGGATTCTGGTCGTTGGGAAAGAGATTTTCCTGGTCATTCTCCCAAATCATCTTTTAAGGGGAAGCAGAAGGATAACTCTAGTTCCTCTCATTTTTTAGGGGAATAGTTGATCCTTTTAATGATTGCAGTTCTTTTCAGCCTCAGACTGCAACTCAAGGGTCAACTCCCATCCCTCAGGCTTATTTTCCATTCCTTTCATCATTCTCTTCTGAGCTCAAGAATATTAAAAAACAAAAACATATCAAAATAGAAAAATCCAAAAATATTACTCCTCCATCTCCTTCTCTCTCTGGATCTGTTGTGTCTCCTTTTCCTTCCACTTTTAAGTCTGATCAATCTTCTCTCAGTTCCGGTTCGAATCTCCGCAATGAGTCTAAACTAGATCCAAATTGCAATTCCGTTTTTGGTGATTTTGGTATGAAGGAATATGGGCTGCAGTGGAGGCAATTTGGGGTAAAAGTAAGTCCTCCCAATTGTGCACTGCCAGGGCAATCTTTTACAGTCATTTTCGAAACCCTACCTTGTGCCACACATGTGAGCAACGTATTATCTCCTGGTTCTCCTTTTATGGAAAAGGCACCCTTCAAGGATATTGCAGAACATCGGACTTGGAAGATGTTGGAACTTGGACTCAGCTTTTGTAATCAAGTCTCTCTGGTCAACTCTTGGAGGAAACAAGAACTTCTCTCTTTTTCCACTAAGTATAAACCAGTTGCTAAGAAGATCCAACCAGTCAACCAGCCTATGCCTCTCAACCTCAATCCTCCCCTTATGCGTCCTCCTCTATCTCGCAATCCTTACTGTGGTCTTCCTCAATCTCTTACTGGTCCCTTTGTGCCTAATGGACGGGTCACTGAAGAACGTCTGAAGGTGGTCAACTTTGGTCCAGATGGATGGCTTCTTCCTGATGAGTTAAATTTAATTAAAAATGTCTTATCTCTAAGAGAAAAATCTATTGCTTTCTGTGAAGAAGAGAGAGGTCTCTTGCGGGAATCCTATGGCCTCCCTTATATCATCCCTGTAGTTGAACATGATCCTTGGCAAAAGAAAAAGATCCCTATCCCTGTTGCTAAAGTTGACGAATTCATCAAGTTGGTCCGGGAACGAGTTCGAACTGGCCTGTATGAACAGTCAACTTCTAGTTACTCCAGCCCCGTCTTCTGTGTCCTCAAGAGTAATGGTAAACTTAGAATAGTTCATGATCTTCAACCTCTTAATAAAGTTACTATTAAAGACTCTGGTATCCCTCCTGCTACTGAAGAATTTGTTGAATCCTTTGCGGGAAGAGCTTGCTATGGTCTAGGGGATATTATGGGTGGCTATGACGAATGATCCTTACATCCTATTTCTTGTCCTCTCACTACTTTCAACACTCCTCTTGGTCGATTTCAACTTACTCGATTGCCTCAAGGAGCCACCAACTTGGTTGCAGTCTATCAGGCTCAGATGATGTGGATCCTCCAGGATGAAATCCCTGATCATGCTGGTATCTTTATTGACAATGGCGGAATTAAAGGTCCAGTATCTGACTATGATAATGAGCTCTTACCTTGGCATTCAGGAATTCGTCGTTTTATCTGGGAATATGCTACTACCTTGGAGAGGATTCTGTTTCGAATTGAGGAATCTGGCCTTACTGTCTCTGGATCCAAACTGGCGGCTTGTGTCCCTGCTCTGGAAATTGTTGGTCATGTGGTCTGCAAGGAAGGAAGAAGGATGGCACCAGCCAAAGTCAACAAGATCATCTCTTGGCCTACCCCAATCAATCCAACTGAAGTTAGGGGCTTTCTAGGTGTTGTCACTTATGTTAGAATCTTTATCCCATCTTTATCCAAAATCTGTGCACCTTTGCGTCGTCTAACCAGAAAAGATGCTGAATGGATTTGGACCCAAGATTGTGAATGTGCTTTCCAGCTACTCAAAAGGATAGTTGGTAAAGACATAGTTTTGAAAAAGATCTCTTATGGACCTGGAGCTGGCAAGATCAAGCTGGCTGTTAATTCTAGTTATCAATCTGTTGGGGCCGTCCTTACTCAGGAAGATGAAAATGGTTGGGACCGTCCTGCTCTTTATGAATCTTTGTTTTTTTCAGATGTAAAATCTAGATACTCCCAGCCCAAACTGGAACTCTGTGGTGTGGCTCAAATGATGAAGAAACTTCAAACCGTTCTCTGGGGCCAACATTTCGAATTGCAAGTTGATGCTTGATCCATCATTGAAATGATCAACGCTCCCAGTCTTCCCAATGCTCCTATGACTCGTTGGGTGGCCTTTATCCAGCTTTTCTCTTTTGATATTGTTCACAGGCCTGGAAAATCTTTCACCATGCCTGACGGTTTATCTCGACGACCTCTTGGGGACAACGAATCTGATGTTGGAACCAATTTCAATGAAGAGGAACCTTTAATTTGACCTATTTTCTCTTTTTCTTCACAAAATTATTCTGGCTTTCAACAAGGCTTCTGGTTTAAATTAGAGCAGTACCTTTCAACTCTTCAAAAACCTCCTGATCTCTCTGCTAAGGAATTTCGATCTCTTAAACAAAAGTCTTCTAATTTTTTTGTTCAAGGCTCTAGACTTATGAAGAGGGGCAATCCTTGTGCTCTTATTGTTGTTACTATTCCCTCTAAACAAGATTCTATCCTTGAAAGTCTCCATGAAGGCCTTGGTCATCGTGGGGAAACTGAAACTTATCGACGATTATCCGAAAGATTCTGGTGGCCATCTTTGAAGAAATCCGTCTCCCAATGGTGCAAGAGTTGTGAAGTTTGCCAAAAACGTGATCTTAGGCGCCCAGCCGAAATTCGTTATCCTACTGGGGAGTCCACTGTCTTTGGAAGGATTGCTATGGATGTGGTTCATATTAAGGCAGGTGGTGCTAAGTACCTCATTTTGGCTAGAGATGATTTTTCCGGATGGGTTGAAGCGAAATTTCTTAAGAACCTTAGCTCTGAATCAGTGGCAGCTTTCCTCTACAAGACCTGGACAATGCGTTATGGCCTGGCTCAATCTTACTCTACTGATGGTGGCTCTGAATTTGGGGGCAAGCTTGCTGAAATGATCCGATCCCTTCCTGGACAACATAGAGTTACTACTCCTTATTATCCTGAAGGCCAAGGCATGGTGGAACGAGGCCATGCCCCTTTGAAGGCTGCAATTGTTAAACTGGCTGGTGAAAGTGGCAAGAATTGTTGCAAATTCCTTCCTCTTGTTCTCTTTTCTGATCGAATCTCAACCAAAAGGACTACTGGCTACTCACCTTATGAAATCATCTTTGGTCAAAGAGCAGTCCTTCCTTTGGATCTGGAAATGGAATCTTTCTTGGGTATCTCTTGGGAAGAGGTGTCCTCAACCACTGATCTGTTAGTTGCTAGATCCAAGCAACTGGAGCAAAGTGAAGACGTTCGTGATGAAGCTTATCAAACAATGATGGAGGCCAGAGCAAAATCCGTCCAGTATTGGGAGGACAAGCACTCTAATTGAATCAGGGAGCCCTTGAACCCTGGTGACCTAGTCTTAGCTTATAATCAATCTTTGGAAACCCAGTGGGGCAAGCTTTTCTCTAATCGTTGGAATGGCCCTTATCGAGTGGTTCATCAAGTTAGAGGTGGATCTTATGTTTTGGAGGAGCTGGATGGTACTCGGTTGGCCAGAAGGTTCTCTGCTGATCAAGTCAAGAAGTTCCATTGTCGTGGGGGCAACTTATCTCAGAAGTAAGTCCTCCCAATTGTGCACCACCAGGGTCATTTGCTGCGTTTTTGTTGTAAAACTCTACTGTATGCCACATATGTGAGCACCTGGGACGCCCTCCTTGTTCTATTCCTGCCGCTTCTAGGGTTCATTTGGAAGGATCAAGATATTTTCCTCAACTCTTCAACCACTCTCAAGATCAAAATGGCCATTCTTTTGTTTCAATCATCTGCCTTTCCTTTCTTTTCTTTCTATGGCATCAAACTTGGGAGCAGACTAGGGACAGTCTGTAAGTTGGGGAGAGATGTGGTGCCCCATCCTGGACACCCTGGCTGCCTTAAGACCTCAATTCATAAACTGTTGCGCAAACGTACCGCCCGGCTGAACAACTTATCCTCAGGCTCATCCAACTATTATTTACCCGCGCGTGCGCGCCGCGCCGCGCCGCGCTGCGCTTCCATTATCCGCGTCGCGCGCCGCGCCGCGCCGCGCTCCTTTCATCCGCGCGCGTCGCGCGTCCCTTATCCGTGTTGCTTGTCATCTCCGCCGTTGTTATAGCACGTCCTCATCTTTGTTGTTGCGTGTCTTTGTCTTTGTCGTTGCAGCTTCCAATCTCCTCATTGCTACCGTTGCGCGGCGCTCATCCATGATCTACTGAATCCATCCCGACCGCACCCGCAAGCATTTGGCAGATCCTCGACCAACGCGAGTGACCACATGGTTGCCTTCCCTTTTCCGCTCTATTTGTAGAATCCGTTGTATATAGTCTAACAGGGTCTCCTGCCCATATAAGGAGGGGCTCTCCCCTGCCTTTTATCTCATCATCCTATCATCCTATCATCCCATCATCCCAGGATCCCATCATCCTATCATCCTATCATCCCATCATCCCAGGATCCCAGCATCCCATCATCCTATCATCCCATCATCCCAGCATCCCAGCAGGGCAGCATCCCAGCATTGCAGCATTCCAGCATCCCATCATCATAAGCAATTTATCCGTGGGCATCCTTCCCCACTTATCTGAGAAAATTATCCAGGTATATCTATGATTGCCCCTTGATACTTTGAGCCTCCATACTCAAACTCAGTCCTTTGTGACCTTGATCCTTATCACCAACCAATAGCCTTGCTGGTTGAAGAAGAATTCCTGTCTGCCTGAATTCTTGAGTGTGTTATACCACTCTGATCCCTTTTTCCGACCATACTGGTCTTGATCTCTCCTTGATCATCTTTCTGGAGCCAATCACGTTTGATTGAAGAGGTTTTATTAAGCTTAAAACCTGGAGTGTTATACCTCCCTTCTTCTTTGAGGTTGAATTTTGCCACGCTATTCTTGAGTTCCTTGAGAAGTGTTGGGATATTCTTGCTCAAATTCGTTATTGATTTGCTTCTAGAGCTTCATAAACAAATTGCTTTTGTTTTGTTCAGCCTCCCACAGTTATCTGGTACCCTTCAAGCGCTTGATTGCGGAGAGTTGGGCAGGTTCATTGAGAACCTGGAGGTTGGTTGGGATTGAGTTGATCTTTCCTAATCAGCTGCTGACAACCAGAGTTATTAGCTTGTGGGCGTTGTTACTTACAACTGCCTTGTTCTATTGAACTCTGAACAAACCTTGACTTATTTGTTCAAGTCTTTCCCTGCACCATCTTGTCTCAGATAGTGTTGTTTCCATTGCTACCAACAACTCTTATCCTCTTCTCTTAGTTTGATTTCTCATCCATAAGGTTCTGGACCTTGATTCCGGTTACATTAAAATATTATTGTAACTCCTAGGAGGGCAGCCTAAACAGCACCTTTCCCCTCCACAGAACTGCCACGGCTTAGCACCGTTTGGAGTCTTACACCGCTTGCTCCAATCTTTCTTCTCAAACCTCTCTCCTTAAAACTGTCTCAACTACACCTGGCTTTCACACCTGACCTCTTATTGCTTCATCTCACCAGGCATGGGGCGTGTTGGAATCCCTCAAAAAGGAGACACCGCAGTTTGATGGGGAACACCTCTGCGCAACGTGGGAAGCTGCGCAAGACAGACAGGAGAATAGGGGGAGTTTAACCAATTCACTTTTGCCTTCATCTGACCTCACAACAACCAAACTTCCATTTCCTATTCTCTGTTGTGATCTCTCTTCTCATTGTCTTCTTCATCTCTTCTCATTGTGTTGGAATTCTGCTGTTTTCTGCTCTCACTTAAGTCCTCCAAACCTGAATCAACTACACTCCTTATATTTTCATTATTCAATCATTGTTATAGCCTCATAAAAGTAGTAGCATTATGGTAGATGTCTCCTCTTGCTGCTCTAATCAGTTGTTATCCTTGATTGTTTAATTCTAGGTTAAGTTATGAATATGTCTGAAAGAATGCTAGTCTGAGTAGTCTGATTATCCTTCTATGATCAAATCTTGTAGCCATGAGCCCTGATCACTGTTCATCTATAGGTCTTCTTATCTCTAATGACCTCCTTTTGTATCATCTTCTCTCTTAACTATAATGTCTGTTTAATATGCCAGATCAGCTTGAATTAACGCCTCAGTTGTCTGTGATATCCACTCCTCTTTTGTCACTCTTATGTCCTGTCTTATGTCCTTGAAGTGTCTCTGACCTGTGCTTTGTGTGTCACTGATTATGTGGTATCTCTCTGACTATTATTTCATTCATTATTCATAATATTTCTCTTGCCCTTACCACAAATTGGTCTGTGCTACTTTTGGCTTGTATCTAGCCTATTTAAACCAAGTACTAGTCCAGCCAATTGATCATCATCAGATCTTCCTCACTTTGAACCGGGAGTGCTCCCTTGACTCTCCTCTGATCTGCTTCCCTTGGCGACATAAGATCTCCTCATCTCCTCTTCATCATTCTCCCATTGGATTCCTCGACTCTGACTTCATCACATTGTCTTCTTCATCTCTTCTCATTTTTTTCTTCATCTCATTTTGCCTCTCCTTCATTCAACTATCCCTCTTAAATTCAATCTTGAGTCAAAACTCAATTGTACAATCAAAAGCCTGCCTGAACCTCAACTTGTCCTCGCCCTCTCATACCGAACCTCTATCCAACTGCCTGGTGAGATTCAAATTGACTGGACTTATACAATCCTTCTTGCTGATCTGCCTTAACCACAGCTTAGAACCCACCAATCAAGCAATCCTCAACCTTATCAACCACTCATGATCAGCCTCACCTTTCAGAACCAGGAACTAATCATTGCCTCTCACTTTTGAACCTTTGCAGTCTTTTTGGTCTCACTTGTTCTACTTTTTCTTCCATTTCTTACCGCTGTTGTCTCACTGTTGTGTAGAATTCAATTAGGTCTCAGTTTACGTGTCAATGCATCTCAATATTGTTGCTTTTGTCTATCAGATCTCCCATGACATACAGGAATATTTGATGAGTGGCATTTACCTAGAGCAAAAAGAACCTTTTTCTGGGAAGATTCCTATGGAAAAGGAGGATCTCTGAATAATTTCACAGTTCCAACTTTTTGAAATGATGTGGACCTGGAATGTATTTTGCATACCAATAATGAAAGAAGTTTCCAAAAACCAGTGTACTATTACTCACCTGTAACTACTTCAGCTATGCAAGCCATCTGGAGCCAAATTTAACCAAATTCAATTATTGACAAACCAAGAAGGAGAACAAGGAAGGCCAATTGTTTCATAAGTGTCATGATATCAATTTAACAGCCTTGCAAAACTTCAGAATTTTCAATCAATGGCAAAGAAGGAAATGAATGGAAGAAAGCTTCTCACTCAGAACTTGCCAGAATTTTGAAAAATGAGGTATGGGTTCCAAAAAAATTTCTTGTGGGGAAAAATATTTTGGGAAAAATTGGTCATTGAATAAGAAGAAATAATTGGATTGAAATCTCCTAAATTACAAAGCATGCCTGTTTGTAAAAAATTTCAGTTGGGTGGAGGGAATGGATTAAAATTCCTCCTACAGGGAATCCTGGGAGCCTCCATCTACTATTGGCTCTGTGCACTCACAATGACTTTTAAATCCAAAAGATAGATTTAAACACTTTCTCTCTGCTTGTGACCTTGGAGAAAGACATCTATATCAAATTACTGGGAGTCTAAAATGGATCCAAATCTTCCAATTGCTTCCTAAAATCCAAAAAATTCACTTTATTGCCTAAAGCAAAGTCCTAATTATTTTATAAGTGTCACTTTTCTTTTTTGCACTCCATCAAATTTACTTCACATCCCTTGGTTCCTTTCTTCTTCATTTTTGAATCTACATCCACTTTTTTATTAATTAATTTCAATGACCTGATCATTGTGGGCATTGATTTCTCAACTTTCAAAAAAACTGAATATTTATTTTGAAATGAATGACCTGGGAATGGTTGAGTTTATCTTAGGTAGTAAGATGACTAGTAAATGTTTCTGCCAAATTATCCACCCGGATCAAAGTCTCTACCTAATTAGCATCCTTCGAAAACACTGCATGGAAAATTGTTATTCTTTCAGAACCCCTCCGTTTCCTGCATCTGAGTGAGTAAATGAATTTGAAGGTTATTACAGAAAATTTTATTCCAATTCATGAATAGAAGTGGGAATAATCAAATAATTGTTCCATTGTTGCAAAAAGGATCTTGAATTTTCTGCACTTAATATCACCAAATTTCTCAATAATCCTGTCTTGATTCATATTCATGGATAAGGGATTGGTTTTGGGGCTTGCTAAAATGAGACAATAATGGTTTTGTGGCAGATTACATATTTCTCTGCCTTTCCAACACCAAATGGAATAAATTTGATGGCTGAAGTTCAAAAAGTGGAGTCTGCTATGCATTTTGGTTCTATTATTTGAAGAGCTTCAAAAAGCCAACAGTAGCCCTATCAAAAACCTAGGTGCAATATAAGGCTATCATCAAGAGTTTTCAAGATCTAGCTTGGATTATAATTTTACTTCAAAAAGAACTCCTTCCTTCTGGTATCCCTAACCTCCGCAGCAACAACCAGGGTGCCATAAATTTTGCCCTAAATCTCTTTCTTCAGGAAATCAAAAGACACATTCACGTGTGCTTACACTGGATCTGTGAAGTTATTTGAAATGATAACTTCTTTTGGCTTCCAGATACCAAAATCCTTGCAGTCCTTTAGCTACTAGAGGTTATTAAGGTTAATTTAAGTTTGCTAATTGTACAGAGAAACCTGTCAAAGTAAATATGGTTTATACATTCCATCTGGGCGCCTGGCTAAGTTCTTGGTATTTTTTGCAAAGCACATGTGGCGCCCAAAAAGCCAGCTTGGCGCCTAGCCAGTCAAACTTGGCCCCATTTCAAGTGCCGGTTTTCCTACGGTCAAATTTTCCTGGCGCCTTGGCAAGTTATTTTGGCTTTAAATGAAAGCAGGGCACTTTGACCCGCCAAATACATGAAAAAAGTAATTGCAAAGAAATGAAGGTTAAAATTTGCAGGGAGGGAGGCTGGTCATTTTGGTGCCACAAGCTTTGATCTGGGCCATGACAAACTAGGTTGGGCACCAAGCTTTTACCCCCCCCCCCCAAGAGCAACCAGATGAAGACCTCTAGGCGCCCAACCAAGTCCCGCTTGGCACACACAATCTCAAACTTAGCAAGGCGCCCAGACAGGCTTTATACACCATAAAATTAAATAAAAAAATATAAAACAAAATATAAACTACAAGGAGGAGTTTAAGATTGTGAAATATTAATAAAAATTTGGATTCCCCGTTCAAAATAGGGTAGGTTCACTCACCAAACCAATCATGAAGTTCTAACTCCTTAAATGTTTGTCTAAATTAACAAGTAAATGGCCCAAAAACACAACACCACAACAAGTGATATTTTGGCCACCTTGATGTCTCACATGTATTTTCACGTGTAGGTTTCAAAACAAAAATTCCGTCAGAATTTGAGTGTTGTGTGTATTTTAGGAGTTGTGGTCAGATTTTTTTCACAATCCCTGCAGGCAGCCCCCCATCCATATAATGCAGGCTGTCAAGCACACACATTTCAAACCTGCCAGGAGAAATTCTGTCAATAAGTTCCCAGGAATCTGATACAAAACCTATGCATGTGCCATGAATATTTAATAAGTTTAAAGATGGAAAGCAGGTGGTTTGAAAAGGCTGAAAAATGAATAAAAAATATAAAATTAAGTCATAACATAGAGAACTTGAATAAAAAATGAGAAAGGTTATCACAAAAATGACATTAAAAAATCTTCATGAACCACCAAACTGCCAAGAGAGGTCACATAAACATCATTAAAAATTACTGCAGCAATCAGAAGATGACAGATCATCTACTAATTTCTGCCTCTGAACACCTCTCTCAATAAAAAATTTAAAAAATAAATATATGTGTCAAGAATGCAGAAATAAAAAATTACCACAAAAGGAAAATTTCTGACATAAATTTTACACATAAATCCTACCCAGAAAGTTACAGCCAAGTGAAATAAGTAAAATTATGTGCCAAACTATCCCTGGTCTTCCTGCTAGCCATACCCCACAAGAACTACCATCTCTACCTGTCCTGGGAAGGCCGCTTCACCCCAAGAAGGTATATATACAGTACCTTTTTGGTTGTTTTTACCCCAGTGAACTCTAATTATTAATTCAGACCTTCTTCAATCCTTGGTCAGGTGCTTATAACAAATAAGAAAGTGATATATGGCCTCAGTCTGATATTTTCATGATTAATTCAAACACCATTATTATTCCCTTAAAGAAAATCAGAAAAAATACCCCAGCATTTGATCTGAAACCCTTTCAACCATGAATTCCTGCAGAAACCTTGTGAGAAAGTTCTTAGAAGTAATTTCATTTTCTTCTTCCTTATCTTTTTTTCTTTTATTTCCAGCCCTACCCAAATTTACTTTTGGTGTTACACCTTTTCATTAAGGGTAATGTTAAATTCATGGCTCCATCCATGTGGTAGTTTTGTAGGGCCCTACACAGCCCATTTGAGCCGTGGGGGCCCGTAGAAGACTACAAAGGGCCATTCCAAACACATGCAACCCTGGGAAGTTCATATAGGAGCCCTTTACCCCCCAGAAACAGCAATTTTGAGCCGTATACCCCCATACACGGCTCAAATGCTCCTTTTTGGGGGTGCGCAACCCCCCGGAAGTCTTGCCAGAATTTTGGGCACCCCCTGGACCACACTTGGGTTCCCTCAACTCAAATTTGGGATCAACGTATAATATGTGGGACAGTTGGACCACACCTAGGTATACCAAATAAAAATTAAAGTGAAATCAATTGAAGTATCCAAGATATTAAAGTGAAATTTGACACATCTTTCTTAACTCAAAATTGAGAAAAATTTGCAGTTGTTCATTTGAAAGTTGGATTGAATACTGAACGAATATTGCAATTTTTTTGCATTTGGGAACAGTGGAAAGCTCTCCTTGTGGCATTGCTGCATTGAAGGACTACATCAATAGTGCCTTTAACAAAGCTTTTGAAAAAAAGGATTTGGGTAATGAAACATTGGAAGCCCAAATTGCATCCTCATCTAGGGTGAAAATTGAGGAACCAATTTTTCACAGTTGGGTTTGACCTCTGTTTGTGAGTAACATTTTATGTTACTGAGTTCTTTTCTGGATTTAATTTGATTGAAACTAATGGGTGCCTGTAACTGAAACTTTGACTTAAACAATGAATTTTTACTAGATCCACTTGAACCACCTCCTGTGAGAGGCTTTCCTACTAGGGAAGAGGTTCAAAACTATTTTAAAACATGGGCTATGAAGCATTGTTACTCTCTGATTGTTTTTAACTCAAATAAAGATAAATATTTGATTTGGCCTGTGATTGACATGGTTCCTCCTTGGGGCAACTCCTTACCAAACAGCCTTGGCAAAATCACACATAGAAGGTTGAGTGAAAGGTTTGAATCCATGCAAGTCACACAAATGCAGACCACTTGAGGCGACTCTCCTACAAAGAAACTCAAAATAACCATCAACCATCAGAAAATCCCTCTGTGCATCCTCAACTGAGGAGAAACACTGGGGTAGCCTTACACAATCTAATACAATGCATGAATGATGGGCTCAATACATTGAAACTTAAGAGAAAATTGAGCAAGATTGATGGGAGCAATTATGTTGGTGACCAAACTATCTATAACACTAAGCAAAAGGTAGTGCTTGAAAAACTAAAGGGTAAAAGTGTTATGGATGTATTCTACAAACAGCTTGAAGAATCAAGTTGGATTCATTGGTCAAAATTCAGTGGAGAGGGTCACTTGGAGGCCCTATTCTTGGCCCACCAAGAGTCATTTAAGCTTTCCAAACAATTCCATCATACTTCTATTTTGGATTGTACTTATAAAAAAATAACTACAAAATCCCCCTATTGCATGTTGTAGAAATGACAGCCAACGGGAAAATTTGACAAAAGCTCTTGTTTTCATGACAAAAGAAATGTTTGAGCTATAAATTTGGTCTTTAAATGAATTATAGGAGTTGGCTCATGATCCTGAGAGACTTCCAAATGTCTTTGTGATGGACCATGAAAAAGCTCTGATTTTTGCCATTGAATCTTGTTTCCCCAATTCATCAAGACAATGTTGCACATGGCACTTGTATAAAAACATATAAGCAAACTTTAAAGCGCGCTTTTTTAATGATTTTGAAGGATGGAAAAGCTTTGAGACTCTATAGGCAAAGTATGGTGCCTCAAAGACCAAGGAGGAGGTGGAGGTAAATGATGCAGAACTCAGAGTGGGTCCAAATAACTGCTTCTCATTATTCCTAGTTTGGGTTTCTGACCTTTTGACTTGCATATTGTTTGTTGAAAGACTATGAAGATTTTCTCCAGTATATGGAAAATGACATTTTTCCTATTAAAGGAAAGTTTTTAATGGTGTGTACTTGTATAAACCCAGATTTTGGAAACAAAAAAAATTCTCAGGTTGAAGGGGCCCATGCGACTCTCAAAACATTCCTTGCAAACTCTTTGGGAAAAACGTTGGATGCTTGGAAAAAACTTGAGAGAAAAATTTTGAATCAAATTGAATTGGTTCATGCATCACTACAAAACTCTCATATTAAGTTAGGGACAGTTCTCCCACCTGAACTGCTACCATCTAGATACAAATTGTTTTTAGAGGCAATTCAGCTTATTAGGGAACAATTTGAGAAGGTCAAATTTGATCATGATGGCGAAGTGTACACCAAGTCATACTTAAATATTATGGGTTTTCCCTTTTCCCACCAAATAGGTGACTTTCTAGCATTCAGAGGATCCTTGGTACCCAATGATGTTCATCCTCAGTTGAGGTTGGAATATGACCCTTGAAGTTCTAGTTCTGTAGTTTGGCTTAAGTTGGATTGTTCAAATCACTATGTGATTAATGATTTTTGATTAATTATTCCTAATTCACTAATGGTTGATCCTTTTGATTTTTTGAAGTGCAAAGTGGATGCTCAGTTAGGTGAAAAAGTGAATGCAATGATCTTGGAATCTCAAGATAATGAGCAAGGCGGACTATTGATGTATATCATTTAAAAGATTACAAAATATTGATTGAAGCCAAGACATGAACCTAAAGTCTTACAATCAAGTAGGGGCCCGCCAAAATTTACAGATAAATGGAGAGAACCATCTTGGTTTGAGCATTTTGAAATACAACTCAAGTGGGAAAATAGGACTGGAAGGGCTCCAAATAAAAAAATAAGAAATATTGTAAGTCTTTTCTTTTGGAGAATGTTCATTTTTTGGGTTTAATGAACTAACTAACTAATTATGAATTGTTAGTCAAAGTTGGCAGGATCAGAATGTGAATTTCATAGTTCAGAGGGAGATACTGAAAGTAAATCAGTATCACTTAATTTCAAATTGGAATCCTCTTCAGAGGAAGACAACATGCAGCAAAGCTCAACCAGAAGCTCATCTTTGGTGAGTATTCATTTCATTGATCTGATTGTAGAAATGAATACTAAGTTAGTTTTCATGATTGGAACCAAATGTGAAATACCTCAATCAAATACCCAAGAAATTCCATAAGTTCTTGGGTGAGGTTTGGGATCCAATTGGAGATGGGAATTGCAGATTTAGATTCATTTCTAATTTTTTTTTTATGATGAACATGGGTGGTTTAAAGTGAGAAAGTAAATGATTGAAACATTAGATAAACATAAATCATGCTACATTAAGATGCTTGATTGTTCAAAAGAGCTAGAAAAGATTAAAAAAATTCGTGATTTGAAAGAAATAAATTAAAAGGTTCCCTCTTCAAAATGGGTAGCTTCCAGCTTGCTACTATGTACAGAGCAACCTTTCAAAGTAACAGAAGAAACATGATAGAAACAATTCAATAAGAAACTTAAAATTTACTCAAGAAGGAGCAAGAAATACAAAATTATTATTGCGGAAATGGATTACTCACCCAAAATTAGGTAGGGTCACTCACTGAACTCACCCTGGAAATCCAACTCCTTCTATTTTTAAATAATTAAATAAAAAAGGGACCCAAAGCCACGAGACCAATATGGCACTTTCTGGCCATTTAAATCTTTCACATGTATTTTCACATCTAGGTTTTACAACTAAATTTCACTCAGAATTGGAGTGTTGTGTATATTTTAGGATTTACACATGGAAATCTGTTATGTCACAATTCCTGTGCGCAGCACCCCATCCTTACACAACCCTAAGTACCCGTAGCTACACATTCCTGCGTACAGAGGTCACGCGCGCAGCTAATTTTTCCATTCACGCAGCGGAACCTACCCTGCGCGCATCTGAATTGACTGATTCACGCGCCTGGATCAGTTGTGAAAAATCTGACCACCAGGTACTGCTCAAGATAGCTACAACCTCTTGAGGGTTAGCTGGCATATGTAATAACCTGACATATGCATTAAGAATAGTCTAAAAACTATAAAACTTGAATAAAATTAATAAGAAATCAAGTTTAAGTATTTTTTAAATAATAAACCAAATATTGAGGATTACCATGTAAATCACTTATCCTGATCTTCAAAGACCACAAACCAATACTAGAAGTCATCATAAAAATTATTAAAAATTACCTACGTGCTCAGAAGATGATGGAAAATCAGTAAACATCCACATCTGTTCACTTTAAAACAATTTTGATAGTAAAAAACAAGGATGAGTGCAGAATGATCACATTTATGCCATAACAGATTAACAGATTCTGTGGCTAAAATAGCACAGATATCCAGCAGATCTGATGTCAGCTGATTAACAGAACCAAGTGGACATGCTAATCTTGCCCTGACTTGCTTGCAAGTCTTGGCCAAAGAGCAGAACCCTCTCTACGCACCCTGAGAAGTTCATAGTCACCCCAAAAAGGTATTTATACATACCTCTTTGGACCTATTATTCCCCATCAGTTTACCAGGAATTATTATTATCAATCAGACACCGTTTCATTTTTAGTCAAGTGCTTATGAAAGAGATAAGCAAGTGATTTATGACTTAGTCTGTAGTATTATTATTTATTTCTCAAAAACACAATCAACCCATTGAAGTTAGTCAAGCAAATCTGCCCCATGTGCTCTGAAAAACTTCCTATTATTGCAGAATTTTGGTGGTAAAGTGCTCAGAGTGAGTTTTTCCCTTCCTGTCTTGGCCGTTGTGCTGTTTTTCCTGGCCATACCAATGGAATAAGCTCTTTCTAAGGCGCCCATCTTCATTTCAAGGTTTTCAACTGCCTAAGGAGGCCCCTTGAAGATAGGTTGTTTGTCTGTAAAGACCCCCAGTAGTATAATAATGTTTCCTCTCTTTTATAAAAAATTGAAACACCTTTTTAAACTAACCAATTAAAACTTGCACCAGCTCTTAACATATTCATTGTTTGAGATTTTTATGTGTTTATGATTGGAATACTATTATTATTATTATTGCAGAATCTTCTATCACTCTCTGTAGGTAGAGGACCGCAAGGTTCCTTGTATCAGAGAGCTCACACTAGCTAAATTAGATATGGGTCAAATAATAGCAGAGATATATTCCAGACCTATATGTTTCATTTCATTTGAGTCACGTTGTTTTTATACTCTAATGAAAAATGGTGTTGCAGATCCATAAGACCCTATTGATATTTTCTTTGTAAACAATAAACACTTGTTTCTGTTGGTACTTCAGGGAGAAATGATTCCAATCCTGACCATTGTATCAAAACTGCATTGCTTGATTTCTAAAAAAGCCTCTGGTTGGGTTAATCATCTCAAAGATCAACTGAAAATGTATTCTAGATTATGGAGATTATAGACTTTGACTTCATTTCATCATTGGGTTTCATATAAATTGTAATTCTTATGCAGTTACCAATTTCTATTAATATAAAGGGTTATCACATTTTGAACATCATCATGTTGAGCGTTTTGAGTTAAAATCATTATATTGAGTGTTTTGAAAGAGAGTTTTATGGTGATTTAGTTCAACTTGTGTTGGACTGATTCCATCATAAGGAGTCTTTTACTCCTTATGATGGGATTAGCTTAACACAAGTTGAACTGCTTTTTTTTGATTTTTTTACTTTAGGGCTTGTCAAGTTACTTGTCTTTTTTTTGGTGTTTTTACTTTATGGATTTCAAGTTACTTGTGTTTTTTTGGGT
Organism: Puccinia polysora; assembly: GCA_025617555.3. Lineage (NCBI taxonomy): Eukaryota > Fungi > Basidiomycota > Pucciniomycetes > Pucciniales > Pucciniaceae > Puccinia > Puccinia polysora. Next base: position 33,325,285 of record CM062628.1, read on the forward strand.
CTTTTTAATATAGGGCTAGTCCACTGGATAGTACCAGTTTTTTTTTGTTTTTTATTTATTTGGTTTTTTTTAATCAAAAAATGAACATTTTGTGATTTTTTGGATGATTTCAGTATGGGTTATGTTAAATTGAAAACTATTTGAGTTGTCTACACAACTAAAATGGGAAATGTGGCACCCTCCACCACTCAAACGGGCCATGTGGCATGCTACACAACTCAAATGGGCGGGGTGGCATGCTACACAACTCAAGTGGCCTCTGTGGCATGCTACACATCCCATTTGAGTTTTGTGGGACACTAAACAACTAAAATATTGCGACCCCCATACTTTGATATACCTAATGGGTCTATTCATGGGTATATTTTTTGACTTGTTTTTTATTCTTTTTCCTTCTTTTTCACTTTTTTTCACTTTTTTCTTTTTTCTCTTTTTCTCTTTTTTCCTTTTTGAATTTTTTTCCTTTTTTCCTTTTCTTCTTTTTTTCTTTTTTTCTTTTTTTCTTTTTTTCTTTTTTTCTTTTTTTCTTTTTTTCTTTTTTTCTTTTTTTCTTTTTTTCTTTTTTTCTTTTTTTCTTTTTTTCTTTTTTTCTTTTTTTCTTTTTTTCTTTTTTTCTTTTTTTCTTTTTTTCTTTTTTTCTTTTTTTCTTTTTTTCTTTTTTTCTTTTTTTTCTTTTTTTCTTTTTTTCTTTTTTTCTTTTTTTCTTTTTTTCTTTTTTTCTTTTTTTCTTTTTTTCTTTTTTTCTTTTTTTCTTTTTTTCTTTTTTTCTTTTTTTCTTTTTTTCTTTTTTTCTTTTTTTCTTTTTTTCTTTTTTTCTTTTTTTCTTTTTTTCTTTTTTTCTTTTTTTCTTTTTTTCTTTTTTTCTTTTTCTATTTTGGGTAATGTTAACTTCACAACTCTTTGAGTTGTGTGCACAACTCAAATGGGCCGTGTGGCACCCTACACAACTAAAACGGGCTGTGTGGCACACTAAACAACTAAAATCAAGTTGTGTAGCATCCATTAAACAATAAATAATTAATTTAAAATAATAAATTATAAATTATAAATTATGGATAATGAATAGGGTGATGTTAAATTCATGGCTCCAACTGTGTGGTAGTTGTGTAGGGCCCTAAATGGCTCAAATGAACCGTGGGGGCTTCTATAAGACAACAAATGGCCGTTTCAAACATGCACAACCGCTGGGGGGTTGTGTAGGAGCCGTGTAGCCCCCAAAAACAGCAAATTCAAGCCATGTACCCTTGTACAAAGCTCAAACCGCTGTGTTTGGGGGTGCACAACCCCCTGGAAGTTGCGCAAAAATTTTGGGCACCCCCTGAGCCACACTTGGGTTCCATCAACCCAAATTTGGGATCAACACATACTTTTTGGGACTGTTGTTCCACACCTAGCAATCCCAAATAGACTTTAAAGTGAAACCAAAGTAAAAGGAAAGTGAAGATTGAAATCATATAAAAATCTGCAAACAATTCTTTCTCAAATCAAAAGTGAGCAACCTTTGTTTTTTCAATTGAATGTTGGCTTGAATACTGAATTATACCATTGCATTTTTTTGCATGGGAACAGTTGCAAGCCCTTCTTTGTCTGACATGGCTGCGTGGAAGGTCCACATTGGTAATTCCATCAACAAAGCTTTGGAAAAAGAAAAAAAGGATTGGGGTAATGAAACATTGGAAGCCCCAATTGCATATTCATCAAGGTTTTCAATTGAGGAACAAAAGGTTTAACAGTGTGATTTGACCTCTGGTTGTGAGTGTCACGACTGCCCCTGGCGTGCAAGGGGCTGAAGGCACAGGCACTACTACTGATAGAAATCAGGGATGTTTGATTGGATTTCAATGAAGGAGAGTAAAGGAGGAGTACAAGTGATGAGAAGAGGAAGGATGAGAAGACCAGTCCAGGAGGTTGTTGAAGAGAGAGTTGTTGAATCCTTTAAGAGTAACACCAGGAAGGGGCAAGGTGATATGAGTTAAGCAGGCTGGGTGAAGGTTGTCTTGTGCTGAGATGACACCTACTGGCAGAGGAACTAACCAGTAAGAAGTAGTATACTAATTCCTTGGGGGGAATTATTCCAGGAAGGAAGGAGAGGCCAGTATATGTGAGAGCTGAGAAGGAGGCCTTGAGGGATGAGTGGCTGGTGTTGCAGGTTGGAGTTCCCATGGTATTACATGTTGACTGATTGGGCTGGAGGCTGCAGTTGACTAATTGGGTGATGGGCCTATCCAGGAAGGTTTGACATGTACTGATCTGGAGTCCTGGGAGTATGGGCTGAACAGGCAGTGGAGAGTATGTACTATGTATATACTAAGTGTAGTATGTACTAACTCATATACCAATTGGGTTGAGGAGTGATGAAGGTTGTACCAACCATGGAGAGAGTGAGAGGTCCTGAGAAGGTTGGCTGAATCACATGACAGGTGAGGTGTACATGGACATAGAGCTTATACCATACAGGGAGAGGGTGAAGCTGGTGGAAGAGGATGGAGACTGCAAGAGATGCAGAGGTAGTACTATCTGGTGGAAGGTACAGGAGTAGTGAAGTTGGGTTTGATATGAGGGTGAGTTTGATGAAGAGATTGGATTGGTTTAGTTGAAGGAGTGTCAGAACTACAGTTATGACAGTACCCCCCCTGAAAGGGAAGGTGAAGCTCCTGATGCCCAAAGAAGGATGTGCTTGGGGTGAGGATTGAGGTCTGCTGTACTTGCTGGTTGGAAGCTGGCAGGCTTGGAAGCAAGGTTAAATAGCTTGAAGCATGTGAAGTATTGCACAGTTTCTGGGACTCAAATTCTGGGGTTAGAATGGGATTTTGAAAGGTTGAAGTTTGAAGTTGGAGATTTGAAGTTTGAGAAGTTTGAGAAGTTAGGCAAGTTGACTAGTTCAAAGTTCCACGTTCCGCAAGTTCAACTGGTTTGAAGCTCAAAGCTCAAATTTTGACTTTGAAGTTTGACTGGTTTGACTTCAAAGTTTGACTGGTTCCACTTTGAAGTTTGACTGGTTTGACTTCAAATTTCAACTTCAAGGGGGTTGGAGAGGATTGGAGGGTATTTAAAAGGGACTGAGGGGGATTCCTCCTTGGACTGGGTTGATGATGAGAGTGCTCCTGGAGAGATTGGATGAAAATGAAGAGAATGAAAAACATAAAGGAAGAGAAGAGAGAATGGAAAGAGGAGGTTATGGAAGATGGTTGAAGAGGTTGGAAGTATTTGAGATGAAAGCTTATTGGAGGGTTCTGGTGTATTAAAGGTTGGTTTGAATTGCTGATTGTGATGAATATCCAGAAGTGAAGTTGGAAGGTTTCCAGGAATGTTTGGGATGGATGATTGAGGATAATGGTGATTTGATTTTGATGGATTTGAGGATTGATTATTTGAAGGAAGAAGGAATATAAGGGATGGAAAAGGAATAGATAGGTGGACTAAAGGATATTTTGATTTGGTTGTATTTTTGATATGATATTTAGGATGGAAAAGACTATTTGGAAGGTGAAGGATAGGAAGTGAAATACTTTATTTATTATTTATATTTTCTGTTCTTTTGGTTTTGAATTGATTCAGGAGATGATTGATTGGAAAGTGGATTGGGAAAAAAGGATTATAGGATGAGTTGGGTTTGGAATGATGGATGGAAATTAATTGATGGAGAAGCAGGGAAATCCAGAAGTGATGAAGTCAGATGTTGGTTCCCAGAAGGTAGTTGGTGAGATTGAGGATGGTTTAATGAGTGGGTGGATGGATGGATGGATGGATCAATTGATCAGGGTTTTTGATTTGAAGCATGAGTATCTAATTTTTCCAAAATAAGAAAAGGTTCCCAACCAACGCTCAAAGAGCTATCTTGGAAGGTCTGTCAGTAGTGATTTTCATTGCAGATAGTCATACTTAATTCCCAGGATGGATGCCTTTTGGAATTCAGTTTCTATTAAGGTCAGCATAGTTCCTATACTTATCCATAGGCTGTTTTGATCTTGATCAAAGGAGTTTGGTTGATTGAAGAAGTATTTCTAGCTTTAGTTAGTCAGCATTTTGGGTATACCTACTTTATCCATGAACAGGAGTAAGCAACTGTAGGAATCTATAGAATTGTTAGTCACTTCATTCCCTTTCTTCAATCTATGAATAATATCCTGGAGTAACTTGTCAGCTTGTTGATTTATGATCAATTCACTCAGTGGAGCTTCAAGAATTATCAAAGAGAGGTAAAAAGGTTTAGAAGTTTCAAGTTCATCAGGATTCTGTTCAGAGTATGCGTTCCCCCGTCTGGAAACACATTGTCCCAAAGTGACAGGAGGACGGGTGAATTCAATGAAGAACTTCCAAAGACTGTAAGTGAGTGATGAAGAAAGAAAGGAGTATCATGAACTACCCTTGTATTCTGATGAGAGCTTTAGAAGAGATGGAAATACTTTTGGAGAAGAAAGATCAGTTGGTAAATCAAAGGCCTGTGATGCTTAAGGGGTAAGCACCCTGAGATCAGTTTGGGTGAGGATGGTAGAACCTGGAAAGACAGTCAGTGAAAGTCATTGGAGGAAATGGGTGAAGGTTTTCCTTGACAACAGCGTCAGGTTTGCAAAAATCAACACATAATTGTAAACCACTATCCTTCTTCTTGAAAGAAGAAAGGACAGGGTTTCCAGTGCTTGAAGTGCTGGGGCTGGATGAAACCTTTCTCTACATTCTCTGCTATGTAGGCTTGTAGGGTTGAATTTTCATTGTGAGGTAGTGAACAGACAAGCCCAACTGGAGGTATGAGCCCTTCCAGTCCAACATGGTGGTTTTAAGCGCGGTGTGAAGAGATTTGGTCTGCTTTAACCTGGGAGAAGAGAATCTCGGAATGAATGGAAATCAGCAGTAACTTTCTTCAACACGGTTTCTGATTCTTCAGGAACTTCATCAGTAACAAAGAGAAACATCAGAAGAAGTAACCAGTTGCATTGTATGCAAGGATGAATCCAGTATATCTTCCTCCTGTGAAAAAATAAAGGATCAATGAATATCCAAGCAAGTGGAAAGAGTGTTGAACTCAAAGGGAATTGGAAGTTGTGTTGGGGAATTGCAAAAGGTTCTGAAGTGAGGGGAAATGCATTGGGCTGCAGCGCCAAAGGCAGAGTTGAAGGGAAGGAAAGCTGTAGGCAGTGTAGCCAGGTTGATTTCAACAGGATTGGAGAGAAGGTCAGTGGTTAGTTGGTTTCTTCAGGTGATCAGCCCCATCTTCCAAGTTTTCCTCTGGATTCCAGTGATGAGGAGAGTCAATTACCAGGGTGAAGGTTTCAGGGGATGGTGCATTGACTTGAAGGGGTTCCCATTCAAAGCTAGGAAAGGAAGTAAGTAAAACCATTTGGAAGTAGATTTGATGAGCTGAGATTTGAAAGATGAAATATGTTTGCCCAGAAGGAAGGGTCTGTAAGGTATAGATACTTTTGAACCAGTGAATTGACCATTACAGATTGATTTGCACCTGAATCAAACAAACAATAAAGATAAGCCTTGAAAAGAGGAAGAAAAGGGTGAGCCTAATATTGGTTAGGCCTTGGGTAAGCACTGGAAGGTGCTGGGTTAGGAGAAGAAGATGAGTTGACAGGTTTCTTTCTACAGTCTTCTGTCTTGTGTTTACCAAAACAATATAAGCATAAGCCTTCCCTCTCTCTTCTTGCCCTTTCATCTGCCTTGAGTTTTCCATCTGGACCTAGGTCCAAAGAGGGTCTGGTAAATGTGGTAGTTGAAGTTGACTTTTCTGGGGAATAGTCATGCTCCCTACCCTCACCGCTACCCTTGTAAGGTTGATTAGAGGTAGATTGAGATTGAGAAGAACTGTGGGGTTGAGAATTAATGAGAGAAGAGGATTTTTCTTTTACCCTTTCATGATACCTTGTATCATAGTCCAAAACTATATCCATAAGGTCCTGGAGAGTTTCTTGAGAGCCATTGTACCCTGCTAGTTGGTCCAGAAGGCGTGAAGGAAGGCTTTGTCAAAAATGGAACTACAAGGCTCTATCACCCCACCCAGAGACTTTGGTCATAAGTGATAAAAATTCAGTGATGTGGGTTGAAGCATAGCCAGAGTCCTTCATCTTCAAGTTCACCAGTTCCTTTTCAGCCCTGAAAACTTCTAGTCTTTCGCCAAAGAGGGTGTGAAGTTGCTCTGTGAAGTGGGAACATGAGTTGAGGAGGAAAGAGGGCTCTTGGTTGGAAAGGTGAGCCAGATAGGGTTTGATCCATCAATTGGCACTTCCAGAGAGGTAGGAAGCTGCAAATAGTACCTTCTTCCGGTCCATGCTAAATTTTCCTTCATCATTTGCAAAAATGAGTTCACAAGATTGGAGGAATGGTCAGAGTTTGCTAGGATTGTTGCCTTCAAACATATCCGGAGCATTCATGGAAGGAGACTTGAAGGTGCCAGAGTGAGAAGTACTGGTTGATGGGGGTTGAGAGAGTGTTGCCAAAGCAGAAGTCATGGTCTGGAGAAGGGATAATAGATTGGGATCCACAGCAGATGTTGGAGGTTGAGGTTGGGTTGGAGATCCAGGTATTGAAGTAGAAGCTGAAGGTGACAATGCTTCTTGAGGTTCCATAGTTTGTGAATTAAGATTATTTAGGATCCTTGAATCAAAGTCCAAGTCCTCACTTCCTTCCTTGTCCTCGCCTTCCAGAATAGGAATGATTCTGGGATCATAAGATGGAGAATCTAATCCAAAGCCTGCTTGGGGATATTGACCAATTACATGATTAGTGATACGACTAACTGCAGTTGGGGCAGGAGAAAGAGAAGCTCTAGGAGGAGCTGGAGGAAGGATACCAGTGTCCATGGAAGTGGAGCGTGCTGGCATTGGAAGGTTTGAAGGGGTCCTCCCACGTCTACAAGCTTGAGGAGTTGTCTGGTCCCAATCAGAGATATTGATGACAGAACCTCTGCCTCTTGCTGCTCTGGTGAGGGTTGGACTTGAAATGAATGAAGGTTGTGCACGTTGGGCTGGCATGGTGTCCAAATACGCCAGAGAAGAGAAATTTCCCAAAAAAATTACCCAGAGAAGATTTGAGGAAGAACGGCCAATTTTCAATGAAGAAAGTTCCCAGAAATTTTGAAGGAAGGGGCGCCAAAAGGGCGTTGTAGGGGCGCTGTAGGGCGTCAAAGGGCGTCGTAGTTGCTTCAAACTGGCATCGAAGAGGCGTCCAGGAAGCGTCAAAGAAGCGTAGAACAAGCTTCAAAGGAAAGGTTTGAAAAGGGTCAAAGATGGTCGATGGCGCGTCAAAGGCGTCGAAGTAATGTTGAAGGCGCGTCGAAGGCGTCAAAGAGATTTCGAAGGCGCGTCAAAGGCGTCAAAGAGATTTCAAAGGCGCGTTGAAGGCGTTGAAGAGATTTCAAAGGCGCATTGAAGGCGTCAAAGTCAAAGTGTCAAAGTCAAAGGTCAAGGTCAAAGTGTCAAAGTCAAAGGTTGAAGCGTCAAAGTCAAAGGTCAAAGCGTTGAAGGGCGTCGAAGGGCAGCCCAGGGCGCCATAATTGCTTTGAATTTTCCTTGAGGAGGCGCCTAGGAATAGTCAAAGAAGAATTGAGAAATCTCTTGACGAAGTGTTGAAACGGAGGGTTGAAGATGTTGAAGAGGAAAATTGAGGGATTTGGCCGATGAGAAGTTGATGAGGGGAATGGATAGCTTCTGCAGGGGTAGCCACAACTTGTATAGCACTCCTTTGGAAACGTGAAAGGCCGCACACTGTTCAGCTCAATCACACACTGTTCCACAACATGCGTAGGCAGTATTATCCAAGGTTGAAGATGGGATGGGATGGAGTTGGTTGAAGGTGATGATTGAGAGGTAGAGAGTGGGCAGTAATTAAGGGGAAGGAATTAGTATAATGTCACAACTGCCCCTGGCGTGCAAGGGGCTGAAGGCACAGGCACTACTACTCATAGAACTCAAGGATGTTTTATTGGATTTCAATGAAGGAGATGAAAGGAGGAGTACAAGTGATGAGAAGAGGAAGGATGAGAAGACCAGTCCAGGAGGTTGTTGAAGAGAGAGTTGTTGAATCCTATAAGAGTAACACCAGGAAGGGGCAAGGTGATATGAGTTAAGCAGGCTGGGTGAAGGTTGTCTTGTGCTGAGATGACACCTACTGGCAGAGGGACTAACCAGTAAGAAGTAGTATACTAATTCCTTGGGGGGAATTATTCCAGGAAGGAAGGAGAGGCCAGTATATGTGAGAGCTGAGAAGGAGGCCTTGAGGGATGAGTGGCTGGTGTTGCAGGTTGGATTTCCCATGGTATTACATGTTGACTGATTGGGCTGGAGGCTTCAGTTGACTAATTGGGTGATGGGCCTATCCAGGAAGGTTTGACATGTACTGATCTGGAGTCCTGGGAGTATGGGCTGAACAGGCAGTGGAGAGTATGTACTATGTATATACTAAGTGTAGTATGTACTAACTCATATACCGATTGGGTTGAGGAGTGATGAAGGTTGTACCAACCATGGAAAGAGTGAGAGGTCCTGAGAAGGTTGGCTGAATCACATGACAGGTGAGGTGTACATGGACATAGAGCTTATACCATAAAGGGAGAGGGTAAAGCTGGTGGAAGAGGATGGAGACTGCAAGAGATGCAGAGGTAGTACTATCTGGTGGAAGGTACAGGAGTAGTGAAGTTGGGTTTGATATGAGGGTGAGTTTGATCAAGAGATTTGATTGGTTTAGTTGAAGTAGTGTCAGAACTACGGTTATGAAAGTGAGTAAAATTTTATGTTAGTGGTCTTTGCTGCATTTAATTTGATTGAAACTGGTGGAGTGCATGCCATCAATATAACTATGTAACTATGAAAGATCCACTTGACCCATCTCATGTGAGAGCTTTTACTACTAGGGAAGAGAAAAAAAACTGTTTTCAAACATGGGAAATGAAGCATGGTTACACTTTAAAAGTTTGAAACTCAAACAGAAACTAATATTTGGATTTAGCCTGTGATAGACATGGTTCATACTCAGGAAAACTTCTTACCAAAAAGTCTAGAAAAAATCACACAAGGAAGGTTGGGTGCAAGTTTTTAATCCATGAAAATTGCACAAAGGCAGACCCCTTGTGGCAAATCTCCTATAAAGAAATGCAAGATAACCATCAACCATCTGAAAATTCCTCTGTGCATCCTCAACTGAGGCAAATCTCTGGGAAAGCCTTGGATCTAATTAAGGAAGGAATTAAATATGGGCTCAATAAGTTACAACTTAAGAGAAATTTGAGCAACGTTGATGGGCAGGATTATGTTGATGACCAAAAACATTATAACACTAAGTTGAAGGTAACCCTTGCAGAAATAAAGGGTAAAAGTGTTATGGAGGTACTCTATGAACAGCTTGAATAAAAAATTTGGATTCACTGGTCAAATTCTAGTGGAGAGGGTCACTTGGAGGCCCTGTACTTAGCACATCCAGAGGCAGTAAAGCTTTCAAAACAATTCCATCATATTGCTATTTTGGATTGTACTTATAAGACAAATAAGGACAAAACCCCATTACTGTGTGTTGTAGGAATGACAGCCAATTGGAAAACTTTCACAAAAGATCTTGTTTTCATAACAAAAGGAACTTTTGAGTTCTACAGTTGGTCTGTAAATTCATTAAAGGAGTTTGCTCATGATCCTGAGAGACTTCCAAAAGTCTTTGTGACGTACTGTGAGAAAGCTCTTATTTGTGCTATTCAATCTAGTTTCCCTGATTCATCAAGACAATGTTGTAATTTTCCCCCGTCTAAAAAAATACAAGGAAACTTTCAAGCATGCTTTGTTATTGAAATTGAAGGATAGAAAAGCTTTATGACTCTGTGGTAAAAGTATGGGGCCTCAAAGACCAAGGAGGAGGCAGAGGTCAATGATGCAGAACTCAGAGTAGGTCCAAATAACTGTTTCTTATTCTTCCTAGTTTTGGGTTCTGACATTCTCACTTGTATTGGGTTCTGAAATTCTCACTTGTAAAGTGTTTCTTGAAAGACTATGAGGATGTACTCAAGTATATGGAAAATAACACTTTCCCTATCAAAGAGATGTTTGTAACAGCATGGACTGCTATAAAACCAGATTTTTGCAATAAAAAAACATCTTGGGTTAAAGGGGCCCATGCAAATCTGAAACAATTCCTTGCAAACCCTTTGGGAAACCTGTTGGATGTTTGGAAAAGCCTTGAAGGAACCGTTTCAAATCAAATTAAATCAGTTCATGCATCACTTTATAACTCTTGAATTAAGTTAGGGACATTTCTTCCACCTGAACTGTTACCATTGGGTTAAAAATTGTCTTTAGAGGCAATTCATCTTATTAGGGAACAATTTGAGAATTTCAAATGTGATCTTGATGGCAAAGTGTGCACTAAGTCATACTCCAAGACTATGGGTTTTCCCTGTTCCCACCAGGTAGTTGAGCATCTAGCATTCAGAGGATCCATGGTAACCAAAGATTTTTGTCGTCAGTGGAGTTTGAACTATGACCCTTGCAGTTCTAGTTCTGTAAGTTGGCTTAAGTTGGATTGTTCAAGTTGGATTGTCAAAATCACTATGTGATCAATTCTTTTTGATTATTGCTTCCTCATTCACTAATGGTTGATCCTTTTGAATTTTTCAAGTGCAATGTTGATTAAATGCTAAGAACTCCTCAGTTACGTGAAAAGGTGAATGCAATGATCTTGGAATCTCCAGATCATGAGCAAAGCGGCCTATTGAAGTATATCATTCAGAAGATTACAAAATATCAATCAAATCAAAGCCATGACTTGAACCTAAACTCTTACAATCAAGTATGGGCAGGCCACAATTGACAGATACACTGCAAGAACCATCTTGCTTTGAGAATGTTGAAAAAAAACTTAAGGGGGAAAAAAGGACTAGAAGGGCTCCAAACAAGAAAAGACGAAAGATTGTAAGCCTTTTCTTTTGGGATATGTTCATTTTTTTGGTTTAATGAACTTAGATACTAACCAATAATGAATTGTTAGTCAAAGTAGGCAGAATTGGAATCTGAATTTCATAGTTAAGAGGAAGAGACTGAAAGTGGATATGGATCACTTAATTTGGAATCAGAATCCTCTTCAGAGGAAGAGAAGGTGCAGCAAAGCTCAACCAGAAGCTCATCTTTGGTGAGTATTGATTTAATTGATCTAATAAAGAAATTAATACCAAGTTAGTTTTCATGATAGGAACCAATTGTGAAATAACTCAATCAAATACCCAAGAAATTTCATAAGTTCTTGGTTGAGGTTTGGGATCCAATTGGAGATGGGAACTGTGTATTTAGAGTCATTGCTAAATCTCTTGGTTATAAAGAACATGGTTGGTTTAAAGTTAGGAAGGAAATGATTGAAACATTAGAGAAACAAAAAGCAAGCTACATTAAGATGCTTGGTGGTGCAATTTAGGTTGAAAATATTAAACAAAGACTTGATTTTGAAGACATAAATGAAAATTTTCCCTCCTCAAAAGGGCTGGCTAAATTAGATATGGGTCAAATCATAACAGAAACATATTCCAGACCTATAGGTTTCATTTCATAGGAGTCATGTGATACTTGTAATCAAATTATAAATGTTGTTACTGATCAATCAGATCCAATGTTTATTTCCTTTGCAAACAATAAGCACTGGGTTCTATTAGTACTTGAGGTAGAAATGATTCCAATCCAGCCCATTGTAGCTGAAGAGTTGAAGAACGACTATGATGCCATGGAGAGATGAATGGATGGTTGTAGGCTATTGAGCAGTCTAATGAGGAGTAATAATGAGGCTAAAAAGAGCCAATAGAGAGAGGATATGTCTTGTATAGTCAAGAGGAACTGATCTGATGAGGAGGAAGGGGCACTCCAGTATTGTTGACTGGTAATCAGATGAGTTTCATTCCTGGTCCAAGGGGAGGACCAGTATTTAAGCACAACTGGAGAACCCCAAAGGGGGCCTAGGGTAGCAAGTTAAGAACAACTAGAGAGCCCCAGAGGGGGCCTGAGGCAGGGTTAATGAGATAATGAAAACAGCAAGTTAGAATTAAAGGTAACTAAATTTGTTAGTTACAGAATAAGAACAGAAAAAGACAACACACCACCTTAACTGACAAATTTAGGAACCAATTTGAGACCAATCAACATTTCAGAGATTCATGAGAATTGAGAAGAGAATATGAGAATGAGAGATATGAGATTTGAGAAAGGATGACAAGACACCACCTTGTCAGCATATGAGATGGGGAATGAAAGCCTATTTTAAGAGGAGCAACTAGGACCTCAGGCATAGTTGCCTAGCATGATGAAAGCCTATTTTAAGAGGAGCAACAAGGACCTCAGGCATAGTTGCCTAGCATGATATGGGAGGAGTGATATTACTATTTTAAGAGGAGCAACAAGGACCTCAGGCATAGCTGCCTAGCAAGATGGAGAGGATGATATGATGATAATGATAATGGTGATGATGAGGGTAATGGTAATGGTAAAGATAATATGATAGTGGTGGTGATGGTGATGATGATGGTGATGGATGATGGATGGGATGATGATGGTGATGGGAATGGTAATGGTGATGGTTTTGAAATGGATTGGTAGCAGTTGTAGGATAATGGTGGGTGATGATAGAATATAATAGTAATGAATGTGATGGTGATAATGAAAGAGGGTGGAGAGCACCAAGCAGATAGTATTGAAAATAATAATGGGAAGATTCCAACACACCAGCCTGTTCAATACTAGATGGGAGGAATGTTAATGTGTTGTTGGAGTTGAATTGAATGTTGTTGATGGTGTCAAGAGTTGATTGTTGATATTGTTGATGGAGATTGGATGGCAAAGGATGATGGAGGTATTGATGATGTAGCAGGTGGAGCGGAGGAGATGGATGGGAGCAAGCGAGCGGCTGAGATGGAGCGGAGCGAGCAAGTGGTGATGTAGCGTGTGGAGCGGATGAGATGGAGCGGAGCAAGCAAGTGGTGATGTAGCGTGTGGAGCGGAGCGAGCAAGTGGTGAATGTTGGAGAGGAAGCGGCGGAAATGGATGAAGGGAGCGAGCACAAGGTCGGATCAGAGAGAGGGGAAATGGATGAAGGGAGCAAGCACAAGGTTGGATCGGAGAGAGGAAAATGGGCGCGAGCAAGATGATCTGGATGTTGGAAGAGGACAGGTAGATAGTGGACCAAATCGCGCGCGAGTGGGCAAGGGATTGAGAGCCAGACGGGTTGACAGCAATTGACTGGGCGAGCGCAAGATCAGATTGGCAGGAGGCATTGGTGGAGGGAGAAGGTAGTGGATGCTGAGAGCGAGGTGAACGACAAGAACCGGAACAATCAAGCAAGCAAGAATGTGGGGATGAGGAAGGTGACAAGCAAGCAGGAGAGGGAGAAGTATTTCGGGGATGATGGAGAAGGGTGATCAATGCCTCCAGCAAGGAGACAATAGGGAACCAAGTAAGAAGTTGTTGAGAAGCGGATGAGGTTGTGACAAAGGTGGAGTTGGGCGGCAATTGAGGTCATGATGGAGATAGCAAAGCTGGTGCAAGAGCGAGGTGAAGCAACTTGGATCAATGGTGAGGTAGGACCGTCTGGATGAGTTAGGGCATTGTTGGTATGATGAGGTGATGGATTGAGCCGAAAATCTCTAACGGTACTCGTGATACTTTGGGTCTGGGTTTTCTTGGGGAGGTCAACGTTAGATTGTCCGGTTTGGAATGATCTTTCAAGCCACTACAATCCTTGACGTTTGCACCGGATGGAGTATTGGGACAAGAGTGGGAACAACGACGAGGCCCGGTAGAGGTAAGAAGACTGTGAGAGTGGATGCTACTGGAGGAATGATGTGAGCTGCGAGTCACTCGAGGTGATCCCAACATATTGGATAGACCGTCCAACTTGCGCAAGGCCTCGGCGGTATAATTGTTCTGGGCGGCAACTTGTTCCATGTTGAATGCTTCTAGATCTTTAGAGCTCAGGCTTGATGATGCGGTCCTAAGGAGCGACTGAGCTATTGTTGAAGGAGAATGGTGAGAATGAATGGAGGAGTGAGAGTGGTGGGGATAAGAGGAGGAGGAGTGAGCAGTTGGGGAGAGGGCCAATGATGATCCAATCGGAGCGGGGGGAGGAGGGTTGAACAAATTGATTTTGACGGGATGACCGGTTGCAAAGGATTCCAAGGGTACCAACTTGGTCACTTGATAAGGAGAGGGGATAGAGGCACCAATTCGCTCTTCCTGGTCGGGTTGAGGATTGTTTCAAGCAAATGATTGGATGGGTTTCCAATCATATTGGTCTTTGACACCCGTGCCCGTAGGTGCGCTCATGGCAGACTTGAGGTCCTGGAGAGATTCAATGGATTTCGCCAAGGATATCTTCCAGTTAGGCTGTAGATCGTGAAATGAAGAGCTTGAGGAGGTCGAGATGGGCGATGATGATGAGGTTGGATGAAGATTGAGTTGAAGGTTGACCACACAACGACGTGACGGATGGCGGGGCTGCGTATGGGTCAAACTGTTGAGGGCTTGGCTGGAGGATTTCAAGGGGTCCTGAGATGAGCCGGGATGACGGGTACTGGGTTGATTGGGTTGACGGGTGGAGTGGTTGGGATGTAGGACGTGAGGTTGTACTAGATTGCTCGTGGAAGGATTCAAATGATCGGTGTAACTCCTGAGGATATCGCTCTCCCAATTGATTGCGTGCTTGGCTGAAGGATTATGAGAGGTTTGCTTGGGGAAGGTTGAGGGGCTGATCTGAGAGGCCTGAATTTCTCAAGGTGATTTGGGCAAGCTAGGTGAGTTTGGAGAACCTTGAGCCAATGAATTGAGCCGGAGATGATGTCAAGCCAAGATGGGTGAGAGGAGGGAATGGCTGGGAGGGAGATGAGAGGATCTGAGGGGAGTATTGAGTTGAGAAGCGTTGGGATGGTGGTGGGCGGAGTGATGAGTAGTAATTGAGAATGAGGGCTGAGGCTGAGGACCAGATGAGTGGGAGATAAGAAATGAGGTCAAGTTGGTTGAGGAAGGAGATAAGAAAGATTGGTTGTGAAGGGTTTGAAGGAATAGGGATGGAGAGGAGAGACAAAATTGGATAGTGAGGATGATGGGATTGATGAGATTGGCAATGGGACAACCAGTTGGAACAATGAAGTTGACTGGATGGCTTAGTGGGATGAGTTTTTGGCTTTTAACCGTGAAGAGTTGAAGAACAACTATGATGCCATGGAGAGATGAACGGATGGTTGTAGGCTATTGAGGAGTCTAATGAGGAGTAATAATGAGGCTACAAAGAGCCAATAGAGAGAGGATATGTCTTGTTTAGTCAAGAGGAACTGATCTGATGAGGAGGAAGGGGCACTCCGGTATTGTTGACTGGTAATCAGATGAGTTTTATTCCTGGTCCAAGGGGAGGACCAGTATTTAAGCACAACTGGAGAACCCCAAAGGGGGCGTAGGGTAGCAAGTTAAGGACAACTAGAGAGCCCCAGAGGGGGCCTGAGGCAGGGTTAATGAGATAATGAAAACAGCAAGTTAGAAGTAAAGGTAACTAAATTTTTTAGTTACAGAATAAGAACAGAAAAAGACAACAGTAGCAAAACCACATTCCTTGATTTCTAAAAAATCCTCTGGTTGGGTTGATCATCTCAAAGATCAACTGCAAATTTATTCTAGATTTTTATATACTTTGACTTCCTTTCATCATTGGATTTTGTATAACTTGTAATTCTAATGCAGCTAACAAGTTCTATTAATATAAAGGGTTATCACATTTTGAACATCATTATGTTGAGTGTTTTGAGTTAACATCATTATATTGAGTGTTTTGAGTTAGAGTTCAATGGTAAGTAAGTTCAACTTGTGTTGGGCTGATTCCATCACAAGCTTAACTTATGTTAACATTGGGATGGAATCAGCTTAAAACATGTTTAACTTGTTTTTTTTGGTGTTTTTAATTTAGGCCTGGTCAAAAGACTTGTATTTTTTTGGGCACTTTTCCTTTAGGGATGGTCAAAAGACTTCTTTAATTTTTGGGCCCTTTTACTTTAGGGCTAGTCAAGTTGAACTTAATTTAGGTCTTTTCAAGTTACTTGTATTTTTTTGGTGTTTTTACTTTAGGGCTTGTCACATTACTTGTCTTTTTTTTTGGTGTTTTACTTTAGGGCTTGTCAAGTTACTTGTCTTTTTTTGGTGTTTTTAGTTTAGGGCTAGTCCATTTTCTTGTGTTTTTTTGGGTCTTTTTACTTGAGGGTAGTTCATTGGATAGTACCAGTTTTTTTGTTTTTTAATTATTATTTTTTTTTTTTTTAACAAAAGAATGAACATTCTTTGATTTTTTGATTGATTTCTCTTTTTGGGAAGTTTTATTTATTTTATGGGTTATTTTAGTACCCTTTCATTCCTTTTTATTTGTTTTTTTTTTGGCTCACCACAGCCCGGTGGCATGTAGGATTCCACACAACTACATTTGAGCTGTGTGGAGTTCTACACGGCTTGAATGTAGTTGTGCGGCATCCCACACAAGCCCAGACTGTGGTGTTTGGGCCGCTAGTTTCCACAGGACTACATTTAAGCTGTGTGGAGTTCTACACGGCTGAAAGGTAGTTTTGCAGCATCCCACACAAGCCCAGACCATGGTGTGTGGGCCGCACGGTTCTTTGAGCCATGTGGCAAGCGGAATGGCTTCAATTTGGTTGTGCCACAAGTCTCATTTTGAGTTGTGTCCACAGCTCAATTAGCCGTGAATTCAATAGTTCCCTTTGATTGATTTTCGAGGAACCCATTGCCCCAGGGATTTATACAGTCCAAAGTGATTTCCTGAAGAGAGTTTGTTTAACTGTCAAGATCCCCAGTTTTTTATAAGCTGTGGAACCTCTTGAAAAATATTGAAAAACTTTTAATCAAGTAAATTAAAAGCCTGCCCTTTCTCCCAATATTATTAACCTTTTTGAGCTCTTATTCCTTCAATTTTTGGAAATATTATGATTCCATTGATACATTAATTTCTGTAGCAAAATGATAGCAAGGTTCCTGGAATTGGGAAGCTGTCAACTGATGGTGCCGCCAGGAGATATCCCAAGATAATTATTTTCTAATTATTCTAATTCTTGGAAAAGGCATTACTTTAATAATAAGTATAAATAAGTATAAATAACAATAATTATTATTTTTATTATTTTTTATTAAGTGGATCTAAAGACCAACAGAGAATTTATTATTTATTATCTGAAGCTTCTTAAAAAAAAGGAATAAGAAAATTACCGTAATCTTGTGCCTAATTATTAGAATTCTTTCACCCCAGAACAACATAAAAAAAGACTTCTTTACCACAGACAAGAAGAAAGCAAGGAGAAAGAATCCAAGCTAGAAAGGCTCATTAATTTTCATTTCTTTTTAAGGCAACATAAAGATTGGAAGAAATACAGACATTATATTTTTCCAACAGAAAAACCACAAAAGTGAGCATAAAATATTTTTTATGAAAATTTATACAAAAAATGTAAAAATATAATATAAATTGAAATCATATCACTTACATTATTTCAATGAATTAATTCCTTTATAGTGGAAACTACCCTTGAAATTTCTGATTTCATTGAGAAAACAAGCTTGAGGACGCTCATAATATGAGATCTTTGGACTCATCACAAGATTTGATTGGCACCCGCCAAGATCCCCCTGAAATAACCACCAAGGTCTCTATTAGCCCAAAATTTGTCTGGGTACCCCTTAACTTAAACTTAATTAATCTTAAAAATACATAAAAAATATAAAAAAATAATAAAAAACCATAAAAACTTTATTATTATTATTATGATTATTTTTCAAAAGTTTTGACAAAAAACTTATATATTTTTACAACATGTTCCAAAACAGGTGAAACACCATTTCAAGTGGAAAATTCCTGTTCTACAAATCTCTCCCAATAGTAACACGCAACTGTAAGGATTCCAGTTACAACTGCAATCAAGAGGCTCAAGCCCACAACCCAAATGTTGCACAAGCTGACAACAATGGCAGCTGAGGCCCTCAAATCAACCAAATTGCCATTGGAAACCTATTCCCTTGCTTCCAATTTCTATGCAGGAAGTTCCTGCTTCTATTCTACCACCCCAGATGGACCTAGCCAAAGAGGAAAAAAATCAAAAATTTGGTTAATCTGTATTCTATCCAACATGAAATTCTTCTTTCAATCAAAATTATAAAAAAATAAATAAAGGACTAAAAAAGTCTTCTACTACTTTTGCAACTAAAAAAATAGACCTACTTAGTCACAAGCTTGATTCAGAACTTGGCATGATTAAAAATTATATAATAGATATTAAGATAAATTCAATAAAACCAATAGTAAGTTCTTCAGAAGAACCAAAGCCCTACAGAAAATTATCTACTCCCGGTATGCCCCCTAGATCTGGAATCATTAGAGAAGAAACTGATAGACCTAGTCCCACCTCAAAAGTGGAAAAAGCCTTAAAATTCATTCTTCCTATTCCCAAATGGCCTCAATTTTACCAAGAAGGAGAGTATCAACATATACATTTAATCAAATTTATATACTTCTCATTATCCTCTTATGAACTCCCTGACCCCATTGCTATGGTAAGACTACCCAGATTATTTGAATGGGTAGCTCTAGACTGGTTCATTAAAAAAAGAGAAGAAATAGGTTCAGTTAATTTAAACTCTTTGAAAGATTTTATCGAGCAACAATTTGGTACCAGAATGCAGAAAATGAGGATGATTAAAAATTTTGAATCATCTCACTTTGATCCCTCCAGAGATAAACCTCACAATTGGTGCCTTGAGCAAAAGAAAAAATTAGATTTCTTCTGTCCTGAAGCTTAAAATGAAGAGGTTAATGAAAGACTTCTCAACTTATTTTCTGTAAATCTCAACCATAGTGTAAGATTTGGAATGAACTTAGATTCTTACCTCCCCACCCTTATTGAAGTACTGGAAAAAGTTATTGATAGGAATGATTTGGATAAGAAAGTCACTAAATTAAGGGATCATTACATTAAAAGCAGAGAAGAGTACTCTGCTAAACCAAAAGAAATTCCCAAAAAAAAATTAAAAATCTGAGACCAAGAAACTTCTGGAAAACAAAGAGAAGGTCTGTTGGAACTTCAATCAAAAAGGATACCTCAGACCTAAACTTCCCCAACCAAAAAGGAGAATCAATTTTATAGAAGGAGAAGCAGAAAATAAAACTGACCCCCATTATGATGATACTTATGGATCTATACCAGAAATCACTTTCATTGAAGGAAAAATCACAACCCTCCCTGGAAATAAATTTATTTAAATAGTGATTCCAATTTGCCCCAAAAGTGGAATCATGAAACCAAACTCCACCATATTTCTGAGGCCAAGACTTTGACCCTAAAAACTTCTGCAGGTAAGAGCTAAAAATCCTGGAATACCTTTTATGTTACTGGTCTAATTCAAGACTCCCCAGTCTAAATACTCCTGGAAATTGTAGCCTTCTTTTCCTGTGTTTGAGCTTCCTACCTAGAAAGAAAAGACCAAACTGGAAAAAATACTTTACCAGTATCCTTAGCCAAGTTCAGCATTTGCAACTCATCCTTGAATTCCGTTGGAGTATTAACTACTGATATTATATTTCCTCACACTAAAGGATCCCTAAATTTGAAAATTGCATTTGTTGTATTACAAAATGGAGTATGTGACTAATTAATGTTAGGAAATGACTCCTTCTGCTTATATGGGATAGATTTATTTGAGACCAAGGGCAGGTATTTCACTATAGTGAGATATTGGAACAAGAAATCCCCAATCTGCCATATTAATGCTCAAGACTATAATAAAATTTATGAGAACCACTTCAGAGCATTTAAACAAGAATCTTTCTCTCAAGCATCCTTGAGTTCCCAAATTACTGAAGAACATAAAAAAGAAATAATTCAAGTATGCTTTGAGAAACAAATTTCCCTTTGTACCAAAGACCACCCTATTGGTAATATTAAGAGGCTTCAAATTATTCTAACCTTGAACATTAAACATCCCTACCCTCCTAACCCTAGGAGACCTGCTTACCCCTCTAGTCCCAAATCCAGAGCTGCTTTGGAAACCCATATTCAAAATTAATAGACCTACAAGTTCTAAAAAAAGTGGGGCATAACAAAAAAGTGAATATTACCACTCCAGTGATTATAGAATTTCACAATGATGATTCTAGAATGGTTGGAGAATTTAGGATGCTCAAAAACTACACCCAATCTGAATATTATCCTAAAACAAGAATTGATCGTGCTCTTCACCACCTTTCTAAAACCTAGTTAATACAAACTATGGACATGCCAAAAATATTCCACAAGCTACCAATCATCCCAGAAAGTAGGAGATTAATGAGGATCATATGCCACCTAGGTATATATGAATACCTAAAAATTCCCTTTGGAATCCATAATGCCCCTTCTCACTTCCAAGGGATGATGGATACAGTCCTAGGCCAATTTATCAAAAAAGGACAAATGATGGTATAGATTGATGATGTCATTATATATAATGATTATTGGAATATCCACATGGATGAATTAAGACTATTCCTGAAAAATATCTCAGCTGTAGGATTGAAGGTATCTATGAAGAGGTGTAACTTTGGATATGGATAACTCAAAGCTTGGGGAGATATAGTATCTGGAATAAAACTAACTGCCAACCAAAGCAAGATACCTGCTGTTATGAACACACCCATGCCCCCCCCCAAAAAAAAGAACTGAAATGTTATCCCTTGTCATTTTTTGAAGCTACTATAGGAAGTATATACATAAATTTGACCAACTCACCAAGTGTCTCTATGGGATATGAAACAACCACAAACTATTTGAGATGACTCATGAAAGATTGAAGAATTATGAGGAACTGAAAGTAGCAATGACTCCTGCCCCTGTATTGATCCAGGCAGATTTTACCAAGGCTTTCAAACTATACATTGATGCTAGCAGGGAAGGGCTAGGAGCTGCTTTACAACAAGAGGTAATAGAAGATGAAAAACCTGTGGAGAAACCAATACTCTTCATATCAAGAAAAGTTAAGGATAAATAAAAGAGGTATGGTTCCAGCCAAATGGAATGTCTTCCTCTATTCTGGGCACTGGAAAAAATCCATTATTACTTTGAAGGCACTAACTTTGTGTTTATCACAGATTTCAATTCTTTCAGAACTCTCCTGAATATCAAAGCCC
This sequence comes from Puccinia polysora, assembly GCA_025617555.3. Lineage (NCBI taxonomy): Eukaryota > Fungi > Basidiomycota > Pucciniomycetes > Pucciniales > Pucciniaceae > Puccinia > Puccinia polysora. The sequence continues at coordinate 33,346,444 of CM062628.1, forward strand.
CCAGTCAACATATTCTGAGATGGCAGATAGTCATTGGAAAGTATAGAGTACAAATGAATATAGTCTATCAAGCAGGAGGTAAACATCAGAACTCTTTTAGCTTCAGAAGAAATGCTTCAACAAATGATGCTGGAAACCCTGCTTATGACCCAGAAGATCATAACATATTCCCAATAATTCATATACGTATGACTGACCCAGAAGCACCAATAATGGGGATACATAACTGTGAATAAGATGAATCCTTATTTTCCTCCATCAAAGAGACTTACTTTCAGCTAACTGATACCACAAACTTTGTAGTCCTTTAGCTACAGAAAGTTATATGGGTGTTGGAACAATAATAATTCCAAGAAAACACATAAAATGCTCAAATATATTGATACAATAAGAGCAAGTGCAAAGTTTGGAGTTTGGTTTGGTTAAAATGGCTTAAATATATTTTTTAAGAGGAGCCAAAGCTTATAAAGGACTGGGGATCTTTATTGAATTAACCTATCTTCAAGGGGCTCTTTTGAACCGTGTAAAGACCTTGGGACAATGAGGTCCTAAGTGATTGCTCAAAAGGGGTTTACTCAAGGGGAATGGGTTGACTGGATGTCTCACAGAACTTATTCCTGGGGGCAAGGAGGAGATAACTTACTAGTTTAATCAGGCACTCCAACATTCTATCATAAATTCACATTTTGGAAGGGTCTCAAGACAATTTTTGGAGTTTTTGCTGATTTTCTTCAATATAATTCAAAATGGGGTTAGAATTAATAAATATACTAACATACTGAACCCATGAATCATTTTTTATCTCTTATAAATACTTGATTTTGGGTGGAAATGGGTCTGGATTGATAAATTAAACATTACTGGTGTTTAAATCATCCAAAAAGGGCTTTATATATACCTTTTTGGGGTAAGAGGATCTTATCAGGGCATTTAGAGAGGGTTTTTCTTGTAGTCTAAGGCTATTAGACTGGCCAGAGCTAATTTGGAACGTTTTCTCAGTGCTTTAAATGAGCTAGAACTTTCTGTTTCATATTTATGGGTGAAATAATTATCAGAATCTGTTTAAATGTCATTTTTTTATTTTTACAGTTCTGGCATATTTCCTCAATTTTTATTAGTTTCTTTTGAGTGACATGGTCAGAAGTGGGTATTTGTAAATTTCTAAAAATCTTCTGAACATTATGGTAATTTTTAATAATTTTTAGGGGAACTCCTTGATATTTTTTGTGGTTCATAAAGATTTGACAATAACATTTACATGACAAAATCTATTATTATTTTCCCCAATTTGTCTGTCTTATATTTTGAATTTCATACTTTTTATTCAATATTCAGAGGTTTCAGACATCCTTCTATCCGTGAGTCAGGTTGTTACATATGCATGATGTATGCATGCAGGTTGTAGCCTGTTCCTTCTGTACCTGGATGTCAGGAGTAGTGCAGTTATTTTTGACCCGCGCATAATTGACAGCTGCGTGTGCAAATCCAGCATCCATGGCCAGTATAATATTGCATGCGGGTTTTTAACAGGCACCTAGATTTTGAGTGTCAGGCATGTGTACCCTTGCTGTATGGATCTGGGGCTGCGCATAGGAATTGTGACAGCTCACAAATCCGGCTGTAACTCCTAAAGTATGTACAACACCTCAATTCTGAATGAATTTTAGGTGTGAAACCTATACATGAAATTGGATGTGAAATATTAAAATGTCCAAAAAGTGCCATAGTGATGCTGTGGCTTTTTGGTAATTTCCTTCTTTAATTATTAAAAAATATAAGGAGTTGGAATTTAAGGGTGGGGTCAGTGAGTGAACCTACCTTATTTTGGGTGAGGAATCCAAATCTGTGATAAAATCATAGGATTTCTCATTTTTTTTATTATCCTTTGACAGGTTGCTCTTTACAAGTAGCAAGTTGAAAACTACAGCCTAGACATGAAGAATCTGATCTTCATTATGGAAAGTACTTCAACTCCCCCTGAATTGATCAACAGCTTACCAGAAACTTTGCTAAAAAAATTTAAATCTGGGAGATTAAAGTTGTGGGATGGCTTAGTGTATTATAGGCACCAACATTCTAGTGTCATAGTCTTGACTAGAGAAGACCACATTCAGCACATACTGGCATAATGCCATGACAAATTTTGCTCAGGGGATCTATCTGCTGATAGAAATCTGGAAAAGTTCAAGCAAACAGCTTGTTGGATTAATTGGATAGATTCAACCATCAAATAAGTCTTTATTTTTGAAACATGCCAAAATTCCAATAGGAATACAGGTGAAAGATTTGGCGTTCTGCAGAAAATTTCTGAACCAAGGAAAAGATGGGAAAAAATCAATATGGCCTTTATCACAGGATTGCCCTCAGGAGGAGCTAAATCCTAAAGCTCTGTGCTAGTAATAGTGGATAGATTCTCCAAGGAGGGTAAATTACTGCCTAACCATAAGGAAGAAACAGCCATGTAAGTAGCTTTGCTATTCTGGAACAGGCAAAAAGCTGATGTTGGAGTACCAAAGATAATCATCATTGATAGAGATCCCATGTTTACCTCTGAGTTCTGGAGAAATCTTCATGACATTCTAGGAACTACCTTAGCCTTTTCTACAGTCTATCACCCTCAGAATGATGGATTAGCAGAAATGATGATCCAAAAATTGGAAGATATTCTCCAAAGGTTCTTTTGCTTTGGATTAAAATACAAGAATGCTAACGGATACCTCCATGAATGGTTCAGCCTCTTGTCAGCCTTTGAAATTTCTTACAAAAGCAGTAAAAATTCAACTACTAAAGAATCTCCCTATATACTGTAAAGAGGATGGATTCTCAAATTAACAAAGGATAAAATAAAGGGCAAGTTAGCTAACATCCACCCTACATCAGTGTACTTCACAAATACTTCAGATATAGCTAATATAAATTCTGCTAAGTGTGTCCAGGATGCAGTTGAGTAAAACCAAAAGAGATGGGACCAAACCCATAAGGAACCAGGTTTCAGAATTGGAAATCAAGTCTTGATTTCCACTAATAACTTCAATAACTTGGCAGGCAATAAGAATCTTAGACCAGACTTTTTTTGGCAATTTAAAATCAAGAACCTTCATGGCAAGAATGCAGTAGAAGTAATTCTGAGTGAAGAACTCTCTATGAAACACCAATTTTTGAAAGTAAGCCTGGTCAAACACTTCCACCCCAGAAATGGAGAGAGGGTTCCTACATCAGATATCCCTGTGGAAGCTGACCCTGATAAGTAGAAAGGAAAGCTCAGCAAGATACTTAAAGAAACAAAAGGAAAGCATCAAAGGCAAGGATTTCAGACTTTATGTGATTAGATACAAGGAAGATAAGCTGATAAAGATGAATGGCTTCTGGAAAGTAACATTCCAGATGGACCCATACACCTGAGAAATTACAGAGCCTGCAAGAGAAGCTAGGCCCAATTTTTTTTCAGATATAGCCATATCTTGGAGTGGGGGAATCCCTGCTTGCTACTTATACAGAGCAAACTGTCAAAGTGGATAAAATGAAATGAAAAAAAAATATAAACTACAGGAAGGGATGGTAAATCCTGAAAGATTGATACATGCTTAATTTCCCCATTTAAAAAAAGGTAGGGTCACTATTGAAACCATCATGAAATTATAAATCCTTACAATTTTAAATAAATTGATAAGAAAATGGCCCAAAACCACAAGACCACTACAAGTGATCTTTTGTCCATCTTAATGTTTCACATGTATTGCCACGTGTAGGCTTTGCAACAAAAAATCCATTTGAATTTGAGTTTTGTGTGTAGTTTAGGAGTTGCCACCCGATTTGTGTTTTGTCACAATTCCTGCAGGCAGCCCCCCATCCATACAATGCAGGATGTCAAGAATGCGCATGTAAAACCTTCTAGGGAAAATTCTGTCAACAAGGTAACACAGGAAACTGATACAAAATGTGTGCATGTGCCATGCATATGTAATCAGTTAACAGATGGACAGCTAGTGGTTTGAAACAGCTGAAAAATGAATAAAAAAAAGTAAGTCATAACATAGAGAACTTGAATGAAACAATAACAAAGGTTGTCACAAAAATGACATTTACAAATCTTCATGAACCACCAAAATCCCCAAACATCTCACATAAAAATTATTGAAAATTACCACAGTGATCAGGAGATGACAGATCATCTATTAATTTCTGCCTCTGAACAACTTTCTCAAAAAAAAACTGTAGAAATAAATATATGTGTCAAGAATGCAGAAATAACAAATTACTACAAAAAGAAAAGTTCTGACATCAATGTTACACATAAATTGTACTTATACAGGCACAGCCAAGTAAGAGAACTAAGAATATGTGCCAAAATAGCCCTGGTCTGCCTGCTACCCATAGCCCAAAAGCATTAAAATTTCCACATGCCCTGGCAAGGCCCCTTCAGCCCACAAAGGTATATATACAGTACCTTTTTGGTTGTTTTTACCCCAGTGAATTCTAATTTTCAATTAAGACCTTCTGCAATCTGGGATCAGTTGCTTATGAGAGATAAGAAATTGATATATGGCCTCTGTCTGATAGTTTTATGATTAATTCCAACACTTTCATTATTCCCTTGGAGAAAATCAGCAAAAAAACCCACCCTTTTATCTGAGACCCTTTCAACCATGAATTCCTGCAGATCCCTTGTGAGAAAATTCTCAGAAGTTATTTCTCCCTTTTTAGGATTTTTTAAGCCCAGCCCTTCCCACAATTCCTTTGGGTGTCACCACTTTTGATTAATTATTGAGGAACCCATTGTCCCAGGGTTTTATACAGTCCAAAGTGATCCCCTGAATAGAGGATGTTTAACTGTAAAGATCCCCAGTTTTGTATAAGCTGTGACCCCTCTTGAAAAATTTTGAAAGCCTCTTAACCAAACCAATTCAAACCTTTCACTTTATCCCAATATTATAATAGCTTTGGGGCTCTTATTGCTTTAATTTTGGAAATATTATGATTCCATTAATGCATCACTTTCTGTAGCTAAAAGATGGCAAGGTTCCTGTAACCAGGAGGCTGACACTTAAGAAGAAATATTCTTAAAAATAAGTGGTAACCAATCTCCAAAAAGATGAATAAGATTAGTAATGGTGCAATCTTGAAGTGGTTTTGTTCAATCTTTTTCAATATAATTGATAAGAAGAAATAAATAGGGGCCATAGTTTGATAATCCTGGGTGTTCTTAATTATAACCTGGTACCCCAGAACAGTGGTACCTTATGATTTAACAATGGGGGAGTTTTACCCAAACATAATGAGATATTCAATGGCCATGGAATCCAAGAAGTCATAGCAAAGTTTAAATAACTTTCCAATATATTCAGTTAATTTCTGGGTAGCTGAAATGTTCCACAATTGAAATTTTTGAGGTCTAAAAGGGGTGCATAATTTACCTTCAATGAAAACAGAAATAATGGTTGAATCAATACTAATATAACTTCAGAAAACTTCAGAATCAGGAAATAAAGAAATTTTTTATCTCTTTTAAGAACTAGAATCAATTTTTGAATTGTTTCTGGGATGATATTTGATGAATTCTAGGAGGAAAGGAACCCAAAAAGGTTCTGTATAGATACCTTTATGGGGATAAGATATCATCCTGAAGGCACTTAGAGAGGGAAGGGATCATTTGCTGAGACTGGCAGGAGATTTGGAGCTTTATTGGCACGTTATGTTGGTGCTGTAGCACATCCCATCCTGAGTCTTTAGTATCAGTGCCTTATTTTTGGATCTGGATCAGTTTTTTGTTTGTTTTTTTAATTTACTGATCCTGAAAGTAATAATTTTCTTTACTATTTTTGTTTTACTAAAATGATCATTAGTTAGTCTTTAATGATTTTTCATTATCTACTGATCATTTCAATATTTTTTATAATTTTTTTGGGGGATCTATTGATATTTGTTGTGGTCTCTAAAGATCAGGATCTTTTATTTTTGTGGTAAATTGTATTAGTTCATATTTATTTTTAGATACTTTATACTTAAAATTTATGCATTATTAAATAATTTGAATATTTTTTGGATCACCTTATATGTATATTTGAATTTTTTAAGGGTAATGTTCAATTCATGGCTACAGAGCCGTGTACACGGCTCTGTACAAGGCTTAATGGGCCGTGTGGCACCCTACACGACTCAAATGAGCCGTGTGGCATGCTACATGGCTCAAATGGGCCGTGTGGAATGCTACACGGCTCAAATGGGCCGTGTGGAATGCTACACGGCTCAAATGGGCCGTGTGGCATGCTACACCGCTCAAATGGGCCGTGTGGCATGCTACACCGCTCAAATGGGCCGTGTGGCAGGCTAAACATCTCAAATGGGCCGTGCGGCATGCTATATGGCTCAAATGGGGTGTGTGGCATGCTACACAGCTCAAATGGGCTGTGTGGCATGCTACACGTCCCGTTTGAGTTGTACGGCACGGTAAACAACTAAAATCAAGTTGTGTAGCCTCCACTAAATCATAAATAATGAATAATAAATAATAAATTATAAATGATAAATTATGAAAATAAATTATCTATAATAAATAATAAATAATAAATAATAAATAATAAATAATAAATAATAAATAATAAATAATAAATAATAAATAATAAATAATAAATAATAAATAATAAATAATAAATAATAAATAATAAATAATAAATAATAAATAATAAATAATAAATAATAAATAATAAATAATAAATAATAAATAATAAATAATAAATAATAAATAATAAATAATAAATAATAAATAATAAATAATAAATAATAAATAATAAATAATAAATAATAAATAATAAATAATAAATAATAAATAATAAATAATAAATAATAAATAATAAATAATAAAAATAAAAAATAAAAAATAAATAATAAATAATAAATAATAAATAATAAATAATAAATAATAAATAATAAATAATAAATAATAAATAATAAATAATAAATAATAAATAATAAATAATAAATAATAAATAATAAATAATAAATAATAAATAATAAATAATAAATAATAATAATAAATAATAAATAATAAATAATAAATAATAAATAATAAATAATAAATAATAAATAATAAATAATAAATAATAAATAATAAATAATAAATAATAAATAATAAATAATAAATAATAAATAATAAATAATAAATAATAAATAATAAATAATAAATAATAAATAATAAATAATAAATAATAAATAATAAATAATAAATAATAAATAATAAATAATAAATAATAAATAATAAATAATAAATAATAAATAATAAATAATAAATAATAAATAATAAATAATAAATAATAAATAATAAATAATAAATAATAAATAATAAATAATAAATAATAAATAATAAATAATAAATAATAAATAATAAATAATAAATAATAAATAATAAATAATAAATAATAAATAATAAATAATAAATAATAAATAATAAATAATAAATAATAAATAATAAATAATAAATAATAAATAATAAATAATAAATAATAAATAATAAATAATAAATAATAAATAATAAATAATAAATAATAAATAATAAATAATAAATAATAAATAATAAATAATAAATAATAAATAATAAATAATAAATAATAAATAATAAATAATAAATAATAAATAATAAATAATAAATAATAAATAATAAATAATAAATAATAAATAATAAATAATAAATAATAAATAATAAATAATAAATAATAAATAATAAATAATAAATAATAAATAATAAATAATAAATAATAAATAATAAATAATAAATAATAAATAATAAATAATAAATAATAAATAATAAATAATAAATAATAAATAATAAATAATAAATAATAAATAATAAATAATAAATAATAAATAATAAATAATAAATAATAAATAATAAATAATAAATAATAAATAATAAATAATAAATAATAAATAATAAATAATAAATAATAAATAATAAATAATAAATAATAAATAATAAATAATAAATAATAAATAATAAATAATAAATAATAAATAATAAATAATAAATAATAAATAATAAATAATAAATAATAAATAATAAATAATAAATAATAAATAATAAATAATAAATAATAAATAATAAATAATAAATAATAAATAATAAATAATAAATAATAAATAATAAATAATAAATAATAAATAATAAATAATAAATAATAAATAATAAATAATAAATAATAAATAATAAATAATAAATAATAAATAATAAATAATAAATAATAAATAATAAATAATAAATAATAAATAATAAATAATAAATAATAAATAATAAATAATAAATAATAAATAATAAATAATAAATAATAAATAATAAATAATAAATAATAAATAATAAATAATAAATAATAAATAATAAATAATAAATAATAAATAATAAATAATAAATAATAAATAATAAATAATAAATAATAAATAATAAATAATAAATAATAAATAATAAATAATAAATAATAAATAATAAATAATAAATAATAAATAATAAATAATAAATAATAAATAATAAATAATAAATAATAAATAATAAATAATAAATAATAAATAATAAATAATAAATAATAAATAATAAATAATAAATAATAAATAATAAATAATAAATAATAAATAATAAATAATAAATAATAAATAATAAATAATAAATAATAAATAATAAATAATAAATAATAAATAATAAATAATAAATAATAAATAATAAATAATAAATAATAAATAATAAATAATAAATAATAAATAATAAATAATAAATAATAAATAATAAATAATAAATAATAAATAATAAATAATAAATAATAAATAATAAATAATAAATAATAAATAATAAATAATAAATAATAAATAATAAATAATAAATAATAAATAATAAATAATAAATAATAAATAATAAATAATAAATAATAAATAATAAATAATAAATAATAAATAATAAATAATAAATAATAAATAATAAATAATAAATAATAAATAATAAATAATAAATAATAAATAATAAATAATAAATAATAAATAATAAATAATAAATAATAAATAATAAATAATAAATAATAAATAATAAATAATAAATAATAAATAATAAATAATAAATAATAAATAATAAATAATAAATAATAAATAATAAATAATAAATAATAAATAATAAATAATAAATAATAAATAATAAATAATAAATAATAAATAATAAATAATAAATAATAAATAATAAATAATAAATAATAAATAATAAATAATAAATAATAAATAATAAATAATAAATAATAAATAATAAATAATAAATAATAAATAATAAATAATAAATAATAAATAATAAATAATAAATAATAAATAATAAATAATAAATAATAAATAATAAATAATAAATAATAAATAATAAATAATAAATAATAAATAATAAATAATAAATAAATTATATGGAGTACTGCATGGGCCCACACGCGTTGAGGGGCCCAACACGACTCCCACAGGCCGTGTGGGGCCCTGTACACGGCTCCCACATTACTGGAGCCGTGAATTTAACATCCCCCATTTTTTAAATATGCATCAGTGATCCAAATAGGTTGTAATACTTAAATTCTGTATGTCTTGGTTTTTTTGTGTTTGTGGATCTTGGATTCACAGATAAAGTCTGCTGCATTCTAAAGTGTTTTGTGTGAGTAATTTTCATGCATGAATAATCAGTGCATGCACGCAGGACTGATGGGAAGTGTACATGCTGAATGCAGGAATTTTTACAAAACCTTCTTTTGTCCATAACTTTAAAAATATACACAATTTCTCAATTCTGACAGGATTTAAGGTATGAAACATTTATGTGACAACACATTTTATCTATAGAATTGGGCAAAAAGTGCAAGGGTGGTTCCATGAATTTTGGTTCATTCTTTATAAATTAATCTAATGTGTTATGGAGTGGGAATGAAAAGGTGGGGTTAGTCATTGATCCTAACTAAATCTGGATGGAAAACCCAAATTAACTATAATATTTGGGGTTTCCCCATTCCTTGGATAATTATTTTGTTTATTTATAATAATCCATTTTTTTTTCTTTATTCTGTTGGTTATTTTACTTTGACAGGTTTCTCTGTAAATAGTAGAAAGCTGAAAAGTTCCCCATCTCTTTTGTGCCAATGGCCCAAATGGTGGCTGATCTATTCACTGAATCCCTGCCTGAAACCACCCACCATCACCTATGTAGAATCATGGGATTACAAAGCCCCAAGCCTCAGCATGGGGCGTATCAAAATAAATTCACTACAAATAAAACAATGATCAAGCCACCTACCAAACAGAACCAAACCAAACTTGCCTGTTCCTTTTTACCTTCTTGTCTAGCATGTTGTTCCTTACTTGAAAATTTCCAAAATTTCCTTATTCTTGTTTCCCTTAATTTTTGTACTTTCTGCCTGCATTTGTGCAACAAAAACATGATTTTAGAGTGCTTGCTGTCCTGAAAAGGAGTCTCCTTATTTAATAAGCAATTCAAAGAAAGCTGTTGTATCCTTTCTTTCCTCATTCAGCTCCTCACTCTTTGTTTATTTTCTCTCACAATCGTTTTCCAGGTATTATTTTATTTTCCTCACTGCCTTATATAGACAATCTCATTTGACTATTGCACATCTCAGGTCTGCTTTCAACTTGGTGCAAAAATGAAGCCTCTTATTCAGCTTTTCACTCTTTCTTTATGTGTTCTCCCAATTGTTGTCCAGGTATCATTTGCTCATCCTCACTGAGTTGCATTCATGAGCTTATCCAACACTTGTACATCTCTGGGAGGATTTCCTTGTCCTTTCTGGATCGCACTGACGGCTCTTCAGCCCACTGCGCGCCTCTGTTTCCCACTGCTGCCTAACTAAAATGAAGTCCGAAATAAAGAATCTTGTGTAGTTTGGAAGTTATGCACAAAAAGGGTTCTTGTCAAAATTCCCGCGCGCAGCCGCGCGGTACTAAAATTCCGCCGCCCAGCTGCATTGAGTCTCAAGATTTCCGCGCATCTGGGGGCTGACATTTTTCCCATAAGTTTTTCTATCCCTCATCAGTCACTTCCTGTATCTCTCGTTTTTATCACTTATAGTTCATTCATTTTAGGCCTACGTTCTTTCTGTAATGTTTTTCTTCTTTTTTCATGAGTTTCATTCCTCTTCCACTAAGAGTTTCATTTTCCATCTGAGGCTTGTTCCTTTTTTGTCACAAGCCTCTCATAACTTCTTCTCCTACTATACTCATCACAAGGGATTGATGATTCACCTTAGATACGAGCTGTCTTTCCTTTATTTTTTGTCTTTTCCTGATCCATCTTTTCGTGATCCTTTCCTCCCAGAAAAATTTTCTTTTAATTCTTATTCTTGTCTCTTCGAACATTGTCCCGTCAACACCTTACTCAATGTAAGTGCTACTTCAGCTGTGCTCTCACACCATCCTGTTGTTATTCTCATTTTTCTGTCATGACGACAATCCATCTTATCGTGTTTCTTTCTTCTCAACACCAGGCGCTTTTACTTCCTATTTTCGTCTCCTCAAACTTTTTCTCTTCGTCAGCTGACTCAATCTAAGTGTTACTTCAGGGGCTCTTACTTCTTATTCTCATCTGCTTGAAATTTTTCTGCTCACTAGCTTACTCAATCTAAGTGTTACTTCTGGCTTCTTCTAATTATCGCCTCCCCCTTCCCCCCGAAGTGCCCCTGTTTCTCTTTCTTCCTAAGAAAACAAAAAGTAAAGATAGACTTGCAATAAAAAATATTGATCTTTATTTTTGTATCAACTGTTTTAAATAAGGGCAGAGTCCCTCATTTCAGGTTTTAATCCCCTTCCGGATGAGCGCCTTTGAACACAAATAAATGATAAAGGGAGGCTGTCGTCTTCAAGGGGTCCGTAGCGCATCTTTGAACAGTCGATTTGAGATCGAGCGTATGGGGGCATGCTTTGGTGACCATACCCATTACTACAGATCATGGCGCCGGTCTTTGAGATTAATAAAATACAAATTATCATGTGAACAGCAGGCGTCGACAGATCTTACTATCAACCTGGAGCTACTACGTCTTGCTATCCCTTCGGTACTTCCTCAGCATTTTGGTCGAAATTAATGACTACATGAGCATTGGCCAATAGCTTGGAAAAGTGGAAATATATGACTAATTTTCGGTGAAAACGGAATATTCGTGCCAATTGCATGAAGTAAAATGTTCCTGGGAAAGGCGTGTTTGTCCTAATGCACTCGTTTGTCTCGCGAAATTCTTGGCCAAGGGTAGAAAGAAGCCTGGGATAGTGACTGGGGTTTGACTGAGAGACCGAGTTATCCCGATCCATAGCTCCCCACCACAACTGTTTCGTAGTCGGTTAGGCAACAAGGCAAACTTCCAGAGGGAAGAGAGTGCAACGAATTTTTTATTGACGAAACCCAAACCAAGTCCGCGCCCTTGGAATTTGCTGAGATGACAAATTTTCCAAAGGAACTGATTCAGGAATTTCAAGCATTAACGCTGGACTTCGCACTCATATAGAATATGAGAGCTTTTGGGGGCTGGACGTTTCATGTATGTGGCAGGGTCAGACTTTCGGCAAGTTCTGCAGGCCAATCCAGTTTTGACCTTAGGGCGACGTTGATAAAGCTTCATCAACCAAAAATCAGTTACCTATAGTTCTCCTGGGTGATTAATCAATTTTCCCTTCACCAAGAAACCTCGAGATGCCTTGCCTATCATTGAATCATCCGATATTCACCCAAATCTCATTTGCCATCATGCTTCGAAATCTCGCCTAGTAACCAAGATTGCAAAGTATGGTTTTTGGGTAGATGGAATGTAGACGAGGGAGTTCAACCCGTTTTTTTTGAAACAGCTGGATTTCAGAATCAAAAATAAAGGATTACTCTATTTTCTTCTTAAACAGGTGAGTTGTGACTTTGGAAAAGTAGTGACAAAATTCATGAAAAATGAAATCCCTCCCACCTCCGCCACTAGGATAGGAAAAGATTATTTGGATAGAGTTTTGAAATATGCATGGGGTTTGTTCCAATCAAGGAAATGAAGCATGTTCAAGTTCAGGTGATGAAGTTCAATCCAATTGATCTAAGCTCACTGAAAATTTTTATCGGCTACAACAGGAAAAGAATGAACCTGTGGGAGGCTACTATTAACATCATACTTTTCCACTCTCCCAGACCAGAGTAATGTGGATTGCATCAGGCACACAAATTTACCATGCAGGGGAGGTCCTCAGTCATGGAGGTACTGGGAACGCTTTTTTTTCTGAACTCCAAACAATGAGGGTTGGAAAATCTAACCACCTCATCAAACCACCTCATCAGCGTAAAAGAACCTGGATATCTACTTCGATCTCACAATGATATTCATAATAATTGCTGCATTTCTTACTCAAGTTTGATCACCATCGCCATGTCTCCATGCCCCCAGAATTTTGTACTGAGGTGGTGAGATGGGCCGATGCGATGTAAGGAGAGTCCGTCCCCATACATCTCCCATTCAACCCATCCCAAGCCAATCATCTTAAAAGAAACATGTTCTCAGGAGTACTCGCCATCATGATTTGATCGCTACTCCAAGTCTCCATCCACGCAGTTTCAAATTTTATCGTACCTCAAATCAATAGTCATATTTGAATCGTAGTCTTGGTAAATGATGAATTTTGATCATCACTTTAATTACCCAAGTTATTCGAGGGACCCATTTGTCCACCTCGATGTAGAAAACATAGACCGAGATATTCTTTCTTTTTGGCTTAATATGGATGGGGGCGATTATCAGATGAGCCCTTCGATCGGGCAGTCAAGCTCCGGAAATACACTATCTCCTGGAGAACACGTCCATGAAAGTTTTTTGAGATATATAGAGCCAGTAAATCATACTTATTCATCTCCAGAGTCTCTCATGACTCCCCACATCGATCCTCGAGCTGTTTGGCGCGGCCCCCTGATTGGCGAGGGTTCCGGAGTTCCTAACCCAATGGCTGATGGTGAGTCTATTCCTGACTATGCGTGATTCAAATCTTCCTCTTCCTTCAGAATCTATCGGTCAAGCGCTAGAACAGGTTCTTAATTTCAAATTTACTTTCGATCAGTGACTTGGAGTGTCGATTCCGTCGCACCCACACCATTCAACTTTGCCGTATTCGATTCAAGCATTGGTTAGTCAGGCTTTCCGAAAAGTGAACCGCCTGAGCTTTGCCCACTCTTTCTTTTATCTTTTGTCTATCCTATTCAAATTCCCCAGGCTTTCCACTTCAACCAGACGAATCGAACTCGAATGCTGGTGGGTTTACTATTGAATCTTTTCTAATCCGAGATTTGGGGATCATTTAAAGAGCATGGCCATAGTGTCCCTTCTTTGAAAATACTGATTTCTTAAAAAAACGAAATGATCGGGTGCTTAAAATTTGTTAAAAGGACTCTTCACGGATCCATCCTATCCAAATATCCAGCCTGGTCAGTCAATTTAAACAAAAAGAGTTGGTATTTCAAACCCTGAGCTCTCTCATGTCTCTGTGAAACTTATCCATGGCAGGCGAGGTCGGCAATATTTATAATCAAGCTGGTATCGGGTTGGACGCGTTCAGAGAAATAAATCTTCCCCCTATAGTTGGAATCTCGGATACTGTTGGTGAGTAAAGATTTGGATAACACTTTGAATGTTTTACATCAACCGAAACAATCTCCATCAAGTGGACAGTCACCGTATATTGAGATGCACTCCACAATTGGAGAGAACCGTATCCCAAAATTCTAATGAAGCTTGCATATTTCTGAGAAGTCTGAACTGTTTGAGATAACATCTTACCTTTTCACGTTGCCTCAGACCATCCCCAATTGCTTACCGTGGACAATCACCATATTAACCAGGCTTCGCACCCACCTGAGACGGGGGTGAGCCTCTTGCCCGAGGGGCGCGTAATAGGAAATTCTTCTGGCGCTCGTGAGCCGCTCGAAGAAAAAGTTAAAGATCCGACGGATGACCAGACTAATGTTGCAATGCGCTCGGTGGTTTTTCTAACCAATAGAACCATCGATCACGAACCAGACTTCTTTCCCCGAATCAAACGGGACTTCTCAAGCATCTGGAGGGAGTGCGCCCAACTATCCTTGTGTTTCTATTCGCTATGGTGTTATTTTTATTGCTGAATAAAAGCATTTTCACAGCGCGGTTACCTAGAAACCGAAGAATTCGGGTTGCAAGATCTAGCATTAAGAAATCATATCCTTGCACGATTTGCCCGGCTGTATTCAGCCGAGCTGATAATTTATCGCGACATATTGACAAAACTCATCAAAGCAAAGAAGAACTCGACGATCAAGGACTACTTGGTAATTTTCCTCCTTTCCTTAGCGTTGCCAGCTTTCGAATACTCTTGACTGACTCAGGACCGACGTTGTGGGGTAATACGCTCTCGTAGCAAGATGCCGATATCCTGGTTGCCTTCATACATACAAGCACAAATGTGACCGGAAGAAGCACGAGCGAAAAAAACATCCAGGTTTTCAGTTTGAAAACTGATCTTACCGGCCGGCTGTCGATCGTCTCGCGCTGCAAGGGCTACGCCTGGCGCAGCCCAAACCCATCCATCGTGTCACCCGCAGGCGCACAATCCGCGCGATTTTATCCCATCTCTTTAGATATTCAGCGCCTACGTTTTACATCGTCCCCCGGCCTTCATCACCTTTATCAACTAACCCTCACCACTCAGTAGCCGGCTGTCCGTATCATAACCTTTGTCCCTGTCGTTTCTTTTGAGTTCATCGCTTTGCTTCGGAATGTCACTCTTCCGGCGACATTGAGATGGCTACACTTGAGGGCTCAACCGAATCATCATCCCAAATCCCACTCAACAAAAAATTGCTTATCCGACTCATTCAGCCCGAGACAGACTTGACGTAATGGAATTCATTCCATCCAAAAAAAATCAACTAATCATTTCAGGATTAGTTTCGAAAATTTACACAAACAAACTTGTTATATTTTTAAAAAAATCCTTCCACATTTGATCTTCAATAGGTTTTCAGTCTGGTTTTTTCCTCTCTGCCGAAAAAATAACAAAAGCACAGCTTTAAAGCTCACTTCTGCTCATATTTTGAGGAAATGAGGCAAAAAATACAAAAATCTTGTATGAAATAGATAGGTAAAATTTATTTAAAAAAAATGTTTTAATTGAATACCTCAAAATTGGTCTGCCACAGATTCCCAGTCTTCATTTTTCATATCAGCCACAAACCTCCAAAATGAATTTTTTTTTTTATTTTGATTCCCCTAGTAAAATTGATTTTCCAAATCAAAATTGTGCCAAATAGGGATATTTTGAAATCAAAAGTTATCATTTGTTCAATGAATTGAGGATTAAAAACAATATAAGAAAAATAATCACCGTTGAATAAAACAGGACCACCCAGTTTTATTGGGTTCATCTCTTAGCTCACTTGATCATCTATTTCATTTGATAATTTATCATTAAAAAAGGAGACCATAAATTGTGTGATCTCACATGAATTGATGCTAATGGAATTTATCCCTTTTATCCACTACAGCTTATATTAAAGAAGAATAAAATGATCAAATCTAATTTCAGACTGACAAGCCACATACTCACACACATGGCCTGTGAGCAGCCCCTGGACTCATGACCTGCACACAGGTGTGTGAAAGGAGAAACTAATAAATCTGCACCAGTGGAAAACTATGAGGAATGTACATTACCAACAGTTTAATCCTAGAATGGGGATACATCATTCATGCAGTAAATATCCCCATGCATATATCATGTTAAAAAAATTGAGAAATTCAAATAATATTACATAGGATTTTGAGAAAACATATTGAAACAAATAACTGGATGTTTCCAAAAATCACAAATAGGGGAAGTCTCCATCTTTCACAATCAAAAATCCATACCAAATGTGACAAATATATGAAATAAATTACATGATTAGAATGTTCCCTGAAAATTGAAGAAAATAATATCAAATCAAAACAAGAAATAACCCACAAAATTCACTATTAATAGAGGTTCATATGTTTAATAGCATAGGTTTTTCTCTAAGAAAGCACCTTATTTTCAGGGGAAAAAATCTTCTTTGTCACATATTCTAATTGTATCCATGCTACATCACCAAGAAAGTACACTGGAACTCACCTGGTTTCCCCGCTAGCCTCATCACATGGTTAATTCCCTTGTTGTTACCCCAACAAGGTCCTGATTGGGACTGAAAAAAATAAATACAGCCCCTCTCTCATGATTTTTAACCCCAGAAAATGTCACACATCATCAAATGTACTGTGCCATGAAGGAATCAAGTTCTTATAATTGTTAATCAAGTGATTCAGGTCTTTAAGCTACTCTTATTTTTTCCAGTACAACCCTAATTACCCGGTTTACACTTTGGAAAGTCTTCCAACACCCTAAAAATACTTTTGGACTCATTTATTGTAAGTTATTGCAGTTAGAAAGTTAATAATCACTGAAAAACTTAGTTATTTCCAATCTGATTTGGATATATTGCCACTCAGGCTCAGAAATACCATGTATTTTATTGTTAATAATTCCTTTTTTAAAGGTTTCAAAAACCCAGGAATAGAGATTAAAAATTTAATCTCCTGAAGAAGAGGTTTTAAAGACCCCCAGTATAAGCTGTGGCCCATATTTTTTGTTTTCTACCAATTGATAACAACCAAAAATCACCAAACCATTACCCTTTCCCTGAACATTATCAATGCTTTTGAAGATTTTTGTTGCATTTGTTGAGTTTATTGAATGATCCATTTATTCTATTCCTTGTTGCCTCTGGTAGCTAAAAGGTGGCACAGAAATTGGAATCCAGTGTACTGAAAGAAATTTCATAAATTCTGTATTTTCCCTGGTCTATTTTTTTAAATAATTAGGGCATGGATATTTTGACACCACTCAATTACTTAGGGCACACCCATTTTTGGCATTTTCACCCCACATGCTAATAATGGTGGAATTCACTGGTCCACATGCCAAAAATGGTGGAATGTCAACCTGTGCACACAACCATTGATTGAATGTGGGGAGTACACACTAAATATTGGTTTGTGGGGTTTACACACCAAATTTTTATGTGTGACTCAAAAAAATGATAAAAATAGATAATCAAAAAATTACAAAAAATACAAAAAATATTTATAATAATGCTAAAAATGAAAATTAGGATTTAAATTCTAACTAGCAATGAGTTCAAAGATACCATGAAAACAGAAATTTAATGATAGTATCAGAATTTATATAAAGGGAATTATTATTCTCACACATTCAACCCTTTATTTCATGCATTTTGATGTCTTTGTGCAGTTGTGACCCTCTGTTATTTCACAAAAAAATACTTTATTTCACAAGCAAAATTAAACTCAAAAATCAATAATAAGAGGATGAAACAAAGGGGCAGCCAAAAAGTCCAAGAATATCTCTCAGTCATCAAGCAAAAGAGATCCATCTGGTTTTTAATATTTAGAACAAGCCAAGAGGAGAGGAAGGCCAAAGAAAAAATTCATAGAAAATTTTAAGGCCAGTCAACATTATTATGGGGAAAAAAATATATCCACTTTCATAATTAATTATTTATTTTTTCAGTTTCCAAGAAGGTTCAAGGCAATCCAGGGGAAGGGGAAGGGAAAAAAGAAGGATGAATCAGAGGAAGAGGTAACTTTATAAATATACTTATTTTTTCTGCAATGGGTTTTTTTTAATGATTCCTTGTCATTTTTTTAACATAGAGTGAATTTCAGACTGAAGAGGAATATTCAGAAGATGAAGCAGAACAAGATTTGGATGAAGGGGAGGATTCATAAGATGTGGATTTAATTAAGATGGTGAGGTTTCATTTTCTTTTATTTTTGGCTAATTTTTTGGATATTATTTTGGGTAATGTTGAATTCACGGGTCCAGCCGTGTAGGGCCCCACATGACCTGTGGGAGTTGTGTAGGGCCCATACACTACTCCATATAACTTATAATTTATTATTTATTGATTACTATTATTTATTATAAAAGAAATAAAAGAAATAAAAGAAATAAAAGAAATAAAAGAAATAAAAGAAATAAAAGAAATAAAAGAAATAAAAGAAATAAAAAAAATAAAAGAAATAAAAGAAATAAAAGAAATAAAAGAAATAAAAGAAATAAAAGAAATAAAAGAAATAAAAGAAATAAAAGAAATAAAAGAAATAAAAGAAATAAAAGAAATAAAAGAAATAAAAGAAATAAAAGAAATAAAAGAAATAAAAGAAATAAAAGAAATAAAAGAAATAAAAGAAATAAAAGAAATAAAAGAAATAAAAGAAATAAAAGAAATAAAAGAAATAAAAGAAATAAAAGAAATAAAAGAAATAAAAGAAATAAAAGAAATAAAAGAAATAAAAGAAATAAAAGAAATAAAAGAAATAAAAGAAATAAAAGAAATAAAAGAAATAAAAGAAATAAAAGAAATAAAAGAAATAAAAGAAATAAAAGAAATAAAAGAAATAAAAGAAATAAAAGAAATAAAAGAAATAAAAGAAATAAAAGAAATAAAAGAAATAAAAGAAATAAAAGAAATAAAAGAAATAAAAGAAATAAAAGAAATAAAAGAAATAAAAGAAATAAAAGAAATAAAAGAAATAAAAGAAATAAAAGAAATAAAAGAAATAAAAGAAATAAAAGAAATAAAAGAAATAAAAGAAATAAAAGAAAAAAAAGAAAAAAAAGAAATAAAAGAAATAAAAGAAATAAAAGAAATAAAAGAAATAAAAGAAATAAAATAAATAAAAGAAATAAAAGAAATAAAAGAAATAAAAAGTTTTTCAGCGTGCCACACAACTCAAATGGGACATGTAGCATGCCACATGGATCAAATGAGCCGTGTAGGGTGGCACATGGCTCATTGAACCATGTACCTGTGTACACAGCTCATTGAACCGTGTACACAGCTCAAAGAACCTTGTAGAGAGCGGTTTACACAGCTCAATGAGCTGTGAATTTAACATTTCCCTATCATTTTTCATTAATGTTTTCATTCAAATGTTTATCAGAGGTCTGGAACCATTGTGAAGAAGTGGGTTGCTTCTCCTGAATACAATGTGGGGACAATAGCAAGAGACTAAAGGTATCAAATGAAGATGGTGATTCTCCTTACCATCCTCCTGGGAGGAAGGCATTAGCAGCCCCAAAAATCAGTGAGAAAGTGAGTAAATTTGATATTTTCTCATTTTTTAATTTTGTCTGATTTTTTTTGGGTTTTTCCTCCAGGTTTCCTGCAAATTTTCTTATTCTTCTCCTGAAATTTTTGACCAAGTATCAATTGAAGAAGTGAGTTTTATCTTTAGACCATATTTTCTTTAAGGGTAATTTTACGTTCATGGCTCATTGGGCCGTGCACACAGTTTGAAATGGGCCGTGTGGCATGGCACACGGTCCAATTCAAGCCGTGCAAAGCCCCCCATGGCTCACAGAGTCGTGTGGCCCTCCCAACCCGGTCCGCCGCCATGTGGACTTTGAGACAACTAAATTTGAGCTGTGTGGAGTTGTGCACGCCTCAAATGTAGTTGTGTGGCATTCCACACAGCACTGGACCGCAGTGAGCAAAAAAAAAAAGGAAAAGGAAAAGGAATGAAAGGGTACTTACACAACCCATAAACTAAATAAACCTTCCAAAAAACAGAAATAAACCAAAAAATCAAAGAATGTACATTTTTTGGTTAAAAGAAAAACAAATAAATAAATAAATAAATCAAAATAAAAAAACTGGTACTATCCAATGGACTAGCCTTAAAGTAAAAAGACCCAAAAAAACACAAGTAACTGGACTAGCCCTAAAGTAAAAACACCAAAAAAAAGACAAGTAACTTGAGAAGCCCTAAAGTAAAAACACCAAAAAAATACAAGTAACTTGAAAAGCCCTAAAGTAAGTTCAACTTGACTAGCCCTAAAGTAAAAGGGCCCAAAAATTAATAAAGTCTTTTGACCTTCCCTAAAGTAAAAGTGCCCAAAAAAATGCAAGTCTTTTGACAAGCCCTGAAGTAAAAACACCAAAAAAAAACAAGTTCAACTTGTGTTAAGCTGATCCCATCCCAAGCTTAACATAAGTTAAGCTTGTGATTGAATCAGCTCAACACAATTTTAACTGACTTACCATTGAACTCTCATTCAAAACACTCAATATAATGATGTTAACTCAAAACACTCAACATAATGATGTTCAAAATGTGATAAACCTTTATATTAATAGAACTTGTTAGCTGCATTAGAATTAAAATTTATATGAAAACCAATGATGAAATGAAGTCAAAGTCTATTACAATCTAGAATACATTTGCAGTTGATATTTGAGATGATCAACCCAACCAGAGGCTTTTTTAGAAATCAAGGAACGTGGTTTTGATACAATGGGCAGGATTGGAATCATTTCTCCCTCAAGTACTAATGGAACCCAGTGGTTATTTTATAAAAAGGAAATGAACATTGGATCTGATTGATCAGTAACAGCATTTTTCATTGGAGTATAATTATCACATGACTCCAATGAAATGAAACATATAGGTTTGGAATATGTGTCTGCTATGATTTGACCCATGTCCAATTTAGCCAGCCATTTTGAGGAGGGAATCTTTTTATTGACGTGTTCAAAATCAAGTCTTTGTTTAATCTTTTCAACCTCCTTTGCACCACCAAGCATCTTAATGTAGCTTTCTTTTTGTTTCTCTAATGTTTCAATCATTTCCTTCCTAACTTTAAACCAACCATGTTCTTCATAGCCAAGAGATTTAGCAATGATTCTAAATCCGCAATTCTCATCTCCAATTGGATCCCAAACCTCACCCAAGAACTTATGGAACTTCTCAGGTATTTTATTGAGGTATTTCACTTTGGGTTCCTATCATTAAAAATAACTTAGTATCAATTTGTTTAATTGGATCAATGATATGAAAACTAAGCCAAGATGAGCTTCTGGTTGAGCTTTGATGCATTTTCTCTTCCTCTGAAGAGGATTCTCATTCCAAATTAAGTGATTCCAATTCACTTTCAGTCTCTTCCTCTGAACTATGAAATTCAGATTCAGTTTCTGTCTACTTTGACTAACAATTCATCATTATTTAGTAACTAAGTTCATTAAACCAAAAAAATGAACATATCTCAAAAGAAAACACTAACCATCTTTTGTCTTTTCTTGTTTGGAGCCCTTCTAGTTCTTTTTTCCCCCTTGAGTTGTTTTTCAAAAATCTCAAACTGAGATGTTTCTTTCCGTGTATCTGTCAATTTTGGCCGGCCCCTACTTGATTGTAAGATTTTAGGTTCAACTCTTGGCTTCAATCAATATTTTTACATCTTCTGAATGATATACTTCAAAAGGCTGCTTTGCTGATTATCTGGAGATTCCAAGATAATTACATTGACTTTTTCATGTAACTGAGTAATGCTTAGCATTTCATCAACATTGCACTGGAAAAATTCAAAAGGATCAACCATTAGTGAATTAGGAATCATTAATCAAAAAGCATTAATCAGATAGTGATTTGAACAATCCAACTTGAAAAATCCAACTTAAGCCAACTTAAAGAACTAGAACTGCAAGGTTCATAGTCCAACCTCCACTGAGGATGAACATCTTCAGGTACCACGGATCCTCTGAATGCTAGATGGTCATTTATTTCATGGGAACAGGGAAAACCAATAGTCTTGAAATATGACTTGGTGCAGACTTTGCCATTGTGATCACCTTTGAACTTCTTGAATTGTTCCCTAACAAGATGGATTGCCTCTAAAGACAATTTTTGAACCAATGTTAACAGTTCAGGGGGAATAACTGTACCTAACTTAATTGCAGAGTTACAAAGTTATGCATGAACTGAATTAATTTGATTTGAAACTGTTCTGTCAAGGCTTTTACAAACATCCAACAGGCTTCCCAAAGAGTTTGCAATGAATTGCTTGAGAGTTGCATGGGCCCCTTAAAACTAAGAAGTTGTTTTGTTTCCAAAATCTGGGTTTATACAAGTCCATGCTGTTACAAATGTCTCTTTGACAGGGAAAATATTACTTTTCATATACTTGAGTACATCCTCATAGTCTCTCAAGAAACACTATACAAGTCAAAATGTCAGAAACCAAAACTAGGAAGAATAAGAAGCAGTTATTCGGACCTACTCTGAGTTCTGCATCATTGAAATCCGCCTCCTCCTTGGTCTTTGAGGCCCCATACTTTGCCCACAGATTCATAAAGCTTTTCCATCCTTCAACATCATTAAAAAAGCGCACTTTACAGTTTGCTTGTATGTTTTTAGACAAGTTCCAAGTGCAAAATTGTCTTAATGACTCTGGGAAACTAGTTTCAATTGCACAAATCAGAGCTTTTTCACGGTCCGTCAGAAAGACTTTTGGAAGTCTCTCAGGATCATAAGCCAACTCCTCTAATGTATTTACAAACCAAATTTGGAACTCAATCATTTCTTTTGTTATAAGAACAGGAGCTTTTGTGAAAGTTTTCCGATTGTCTGTCATTCTTACAACATGCAATAGTGGGGTTTGGTACTTATTTGTTTTATAAGTAAAAACAACATAGCAATATGATGGAATTGTTTTGAAAGCTTTACTGCCTCTGGATTTGCTAAGTACAGAGCCTCCAAGTGACCCTCTCCAATGAACTTTGACCGGTGAAGCCAACTTGTTTCTTCAAGCTGTTCATAGAGTACCTCCATAACACTTTTATCCTTTAGCTCTGCAAGTTTTCCTTTCTGCTTAGTGTTATATATTGTTTGTTCATCAACATAATCCCGCCCATCAATCTTTCTCAATTTTCTCATCAGTTGTATTGTATTGAGCCCATCATTCATGCCTTCCACTAGATTGTCTAAGGCCACCCCCAAGATTCTCCTCAGTTGATGATTCACAGAGGGATTTTCAGATGTTTGATTGTTATTTTTGGTTTCTTTGTAGGAGAAGCGCCTTAAGGGGTCTGCCTTTGTTCAACTTGCATGGATTAAAAAATTGCACCCAACCTTCCTTGTTCAAGTTTGTCTAGACCGTTTGGTAAGAAGACTTCCTGAATAGGAACCATGTCTATCACAGGATAAATCCACATATTGGTCACACTTTGAGTTGAAAACTGTTAAAGCGTAACCATGATTCATTGCCCATGTTTTTCAATATTTTTGTGCCTCTTCCCTAGTAGGAAATGCACTCAAGGGAGGTGGGTTAAGTGGATCTAGTAAACATTCATTGGTTAAGTCATAGTTTCATAGTTACATGAACCCATCAGTTTCAATCAAATCAAATATGGCAGAGACCAGTAACATAAAATTGTACTCACCACCAGCGGTCATGTCCCTTTGTGAAACATTTTTTTCCTCAATTGTCACCCTTGATGAGGATACAATTGGGGCTTCAAATGTTTCATTACCCAAATCCTTTTTTTCTTTCTCCAAAGCTTTGTTTATGGCACTATCAATTTAGACCTTCCATGCGGCCATGTCAGAAGAAGGAGGGCTTGCCACTGTTCCCATGCAAAAAATAAGCAATGGTATACTTCAGTATTCAATACAACTTTCAATTGATCAAACAAAGTTTGCTAACTTTCAAGTTGAGAAAGAATTTTTTGCAGATTTTTATATGATTTATGATTATTCACTTTAATTTCACTTGGGTTTTGCTTTAATGTCTCTTTGGGATGGCTAGGTGTGGAACAACATTCCCACAAAGTATGCATTAATCCCAAATCTGGGTTGATAGAACCCAAGTGTGGTCCAGGGGGTGCCCAAAATTCTGGCATGGCTTCCGGGGGGTTTTGCACCCCCAAACAAGGCCAATTTGAGCCAGGTATGGGGGTTACATGGCTCCTACACAACCCCTGGGGGTTGCGCCTGTTTGAAACGGCCCTTTGTAGTTGTCTTTGGGCCCCCACAGCTCATTTTAGCCGTGAAGGGCCCTACATGACTACCACACGGTTGGAGCTGTGAATTTAACATCACCCTTTCTTTTATAAAAAATTCTTATTTTTGGTTTTAGTTCCGATACCAAGATTTTATCTCCCCAAAAGCAGCCACTCCACATATCTCACATGTTTATGATGTCATAGGGGATGGGACCTGTGGCTTTAGAGCAGCAGCCATTTTTTGGGGAGGAATTCAGAAGAATGTATTTAAGTCAGGAAAGAAATGGTGAAAGAGCTTTATTAAAACCCAATATTCAAGGACACAAAAATAATGCATGATATCTGGGTTGAAAATTTCCAAGAAGCAAGAAGGAAACTGAAATCCTTTATGGCCCAGCTCCCATAAATATGTGGATGAATTTCCATGCCATTGTTTCCTTCTGGATGAAACATATAAGTGTAAAGTGGTTCTGTTTTCTTCTTTGATTCCTTTCAATTATCTTGCTCTTAATTCCCCTCTCACTCCAAATTACAAAAATTCTCCTATTTGGTTCATTCTTTTAAAAGAATCAAAAAATATAGTCTCATTCAAGTTCAAGTCTGATCATTTGCCAGCTCCCAGGTTAGATCATCTTTGGAAAAGCTTTGTGACCAAGCATTCCCAATCTTGTA
The DNA here is from genome assembly GCA_025617555.3 of Puccinia polysora. Classification (NCBI taxonomy): domain Eukaryota; kingdom Fungi; phylum Basidiomycota; class Pucciniomycetes; order Pucciniales; family Pucciniaceae; genus Puccinia; species Puccinia polysora. The sequence goes on from CM062628.1 coordinate 33,371,984, forward strand.
AAAACATTTTTCAGAAAAATTTATATCTTGTTAATGATTTTTTTTCCCCTTCACAAAAATGAAGTTAAAAAATAAAATCAATCATAGTTGAATAAATCCTAATATTTGTATTCATATTTGCTCTTTATTTTGAATTTTTGGAATGAAGTTTGTAAGGTGTATGCAAGAATGCAGATGATCTTTAAAAATTATGAATGAAATTTTTTTGTTTTTTTGCCATTCTGAAAGCTTGAATCACCCAGAAAAATCAATTATAAAGGCCAACAAAAGGATTCACAATACCAGTGAGAAAAGTGAATTTTTCAAATTTGTTTGTTTTTTGATGGAATCTTTAAAGGTCAAAAATTACATCAAGAAATTATGAAAAATAATAAGATCTTTCATAGTTTTTTTAAATTTATAAAATCTTGAAACACCAAAAAAATTAGTCAAAATGGCAAATATAAGGATTCAAAAGTCCAATGATAAAATTGAATTTTTTAAATTTTTTGCTTTTTTAAAGGAATTTTTTAAGGTAAAATAATACATACAAAAAATCTTAAAAAAGGTTTGAATTCTCTTTAACCAATATTAAACCTTTGTGAGAGATAAGATCAGCCTAAAAAAGGAAATACGAAGCAAAATAAAAGGATTGAAATGTCCAAAGAGAAATGTGATCTTTGGATTTTTTGTGTTTTTTGAAGGAACTTTTTTAGGTGAAAGGATACATCCAACAAATAGGAAAAAGAAAAATTGAAAGCTCTTTTGATATTGGTAAAAACTTGTGGCAGCTAAAATAACCAAAAAAAACCAACTAAAATAGCCAGAAGAAGGATCCAAAAACCCATGCAAACATTTGTTTTTATGGAATTTTTTCATTTTTTGATTGCATTTTTTAAGGGGTTCTAATGCCTCAAAAATTTACAAGAATTTTGGTTGGGGGTTTAAGAGGCCCTGCTACATGGCTGAGGAGTCAGAATTGAAAAAATGAATTCTTGAAACATGCATGAAATGAAGTATTTTTGCATGAAATACCAAAGGGGTGCAACCGTGCAGAGATGTCAAAATGTGTAAAATAAAGGGTTGAACGTGTGAGAAAAATAATGCCCTATATATATATATATATAGATATATATATATATATATATATATGTTTGATGATTTTAAAAAAATTGATTCCAAGAAATTCAAAGTAAAATTAAATAATAATAAAGTTTTTGAGAAAAATTTACCAAAATTAAAACATTCCTCATTATCAAAGCCTCTGGAATAAAATCTCTTTGGGCACCAATCTTGAGCTCTATAGAAATGAGACCAGTTTATTCTTCCATATTGAGGTATTCACTTTTGAGATTTTTATTTACAAAATAATTAAACCTTCAGAAACTTTTCAAACTAAAATTCCAAATAAGAGAAACTTCCAAGGACAATAAACAGCTACATTTGCTGATTTTTTTGATATTCTTTTCTAATTATTTTCAGCATTTAATGAATTCCTTGGAGGAGAAAACTTTAATTTTACAATTACTCAAGAGGAAATTGTGAAAAATGTAACCTTCAATTTATTATATTTATTTTATTACATTATTTTAGAGCTCATGAATAAGTTTTTTACCTTTGAATATTTCATCAAGACATGGTTTCAAGCTCTTTCAATGATTTTCAAAAATTCTCAATTATTCCTTTTTTTATTATTACACCATATTTTGGCATATGAAGGTACACATGCCAACATAATTGGCATGCACATTTTCACATACCAAATAATAAGCAACATATTTTTGTCTGGAACTGTGCATGCCAACAAAATTGAAACAAGAATTTGTGCACACCAAAAATGGTGCCATGTGGACCTGTGAACCCCCAAAATTATGGGGTGTGGACCTGTGCACACCAAAAATGGTGGAATGTGGGGTTCACCCACCAAGAAAGAGGGGGTGCAATCAGTAATTTAGTGGTGTTGGAATGAATGGCCCCAATAATCATGAATGAAAATTCTTTTGTATATATATATATATATATAACTCTCTATTTTCTGTTTCTTGAATTATCTCTTCTTTTTTTGAGCTTCTGAGCTGTTTGCTTGAGCTATTTCAATTATGTCCCTATCATGAGCCCCTAGACTACAGCCAAACCCTGCCTTTGACTGGTGCATAAAGATTCCAATTGTGTGAAAGAAGCAGGTGATGAAAGCTCCTTTACGTTCTGGTATCTTTTAATTTATCCTTCAAAGACATTATTAATCCTGTGTCCAGACTCACCCTTTCATTTCTCCAATCTCAACCCTTTTCCCATTAGAATATAACTCTAAAATATTTAGACATTTAAGATTTTAGATTGAAATAAACACAATAAGAAAATATTTACATAAAGTCGAATTCTTCAATGATGAGGATACACTTCATTTAATGTTGAGGTTGGATTGATGGATGCAAAAATAAAAAAATTTCATTTTTGAATGGCTTTTCATGGGTGGATGAATTGCTTTGAGGAGATGTTCATTGATTTTGTAGGAATGAAATAATTTGAATTCAATAAACTTATAAAAAATGAAATTATTCAAAGAATGGAAAATTGTTATTATTTGGTGAGAGCTAGCTTGCCAAAAAATTTCTGAACAAGACTGGGAATTGATAAATTTGAATATCATGGAATGAAATGAATTATTTTAAAGTTTCTTAAAATTTTCCAATTATTATGGAAATTTGAGAATTTCTGTTCCATTAATGCAGAATTTTTAATTGAATGTTGGCAAAACAAGTGGAAAATATTTGATTTACCTATTGATGATGAAGTTTTCAAAAGAATTTTCATTCATGATTATTGGGGCCATTCATTCCAACACCACTAAATTACTGATTGCACCACCTCTTTCTTGGTGGGTGAACCCCACATTCCACCATTTTTGGTGTGCACAGGTCCACACCCCATAATTTTGGGGGTTCAGAGGTCCACATGGCACCATTTTTGGTGTGCACAAATTCTTTTTTCAATTTTTTGGCATGCACAGTTCCAGAAAAAAAAATGTTGCTTATTATTTGGTATGTGAAAATGTGCATGCCAATTATGTTGGCATGTGTACCTTCATATGCCAAAATATGGTGTGTTACTAAAAAAAGGAATAATTGAGAAGTTTCAAAAATCATTGAAAGCACTTGAAAACCATGTCTTGATGAAATATTCATAGTTAAAAAAACTTAATCATGAGTTCTACAATAATGTAATAAAATAAATATAATAAACCCATTATGGGGGGTATATGCCCCCCCAGCGGTTGCCCATGTTTTAAAAAACCCTTTGGAGTAGTGTACGGGCCCCCCCGCGTTGAGGGGCCCTAAAAAAATCCTGCAGTTTGTGTGGGGCCCTACACAACTCCCACACAACTGGAGTCATAAATTTATCATCACCCTTTTATTTTTTTATTTTTTTTATTTTTTATTGGGTGATGATAAATTCATGACTGCCATTGTGTGGGAGTTGTGTAGGTTTGCAAACAACATGTGAGAGTTGTTTAGGGCCCCACACAACCTGTGGGAGTTGTGTAGGGTCCCACACAACCTGTAGGAGTTGTTCAGGGCCCCACCTGACCTGTGGGAGTTGTTTAGGGCCCCTCAACCTTTGGGGGCCCATAAAATACTCCAAAGGGTTTTTCTAAATACACGCAACCCCTGGGGGGGCATATACCCCCCATAATAGGTATTTTTGATTTTTGTACCCCTGTACACAACCATGTTATTTATTATTTATTATTTATTATTTAATATTTAATATTGCATACTTAATATTAAATATTTAATATTTAATATTTAATATTTATTATTCATTATTCATTATTCATTATGCACTATTCATTATTCATTATTCATTATTCATTATTCATTATTCATTATTCCATATTCATTATTTATTATTTATTATTTATTATTTATTATTTACTATTTATTATTTATTATTTATTATTTATTATTTATTATTTATTATTTATTATTTATTATTTACTATTTATCATTTATCATTTATTATTTATGATTTATTATTTATTATTTATTATTTATTATTCATTATTCATTATTCATTATTGATTATTCATTATTTATTATTCATTATTTATTATTTATTATATATAATTAATTGATTATTTGTTATTTATAATTTATAATTTATTATTCATTATTTATTATTAAGTGGAGGCTACACAACTTGATTTTAGTTTTCTAGCATGCCAAACAACTCACATTGGACATGTAGCATGCCACACGGCCCCTTTGAGTTGTGTAGCATGCCACACGGCCCATTTGAGTTGTGTAGGGTGCTACACAGCCCATTTGAGTTGTGTAGGGTGCCACACAGCCCATTTGAGTTGTGTACACAATTCTAAACGACTCAAATAGTCATCTAAATGACTTTCCACAACTCAAAGAGGCGTGAATTTAACATTTCCCTTTTTTATTTTTTATTTTTTCTTTTTTATTTTAATTTTTTTAATTTTTTAATGTTTTATTTTTTATTTCATTTCATTTTATTTTATTTTATTTTATTTTATTTTATTTTATTTTATTTTATTTTATTTTATTTTCTTTTCTTTTCTTTTCTTTTCTTTTCTTTTCTTTTCTTTTCTTTTCTTTTCTTTTCTTTTCTTTTCTTTTCTTTTCTTTTCTTTTCTTTTCTTTTCTTTTCTTTTCTTTTCTTTTCTTTTCTTTTCTTTTCTTTTCTTTTCTTTTCTTTTCTTTTCTTTTCTTTTCTTTTCTTTTCTTTTCTTTTCTTTTCTTTTCTTTTCTTTTCTTTTCTTTTCTTTTCTTTTCTTTTCTTTTCTTTTCTTTTCTTTTCTTTTTTCTTTCCTTTTTTATTTTTTTTGGGGAATGTTAAATTTGCAACCCTACACAGCTTGTTCACACCCCAAAATGGATTGTGTGGCACAGTTTGCAACTCATCAGGGTTGTGAATGGCTGTTAGCAACCCATTTGAGGTGTTAACAGCGGTTCACACTCTCAAATTGCTGGAACACCACGCCACGCAACCCAATTTGAGGCGTGAACAGGTTGTGTGGGGTTGAATTTTTATTTTTCTTTATTTATATTTGTTTTACTTTTTGATATATTTAAATTTTTGATATATTAATATTTTTTATATATTTATATTTTTTATGTATTTTTATATTTTTGATAGATTTTATTTATTTATTATTCATTTATTTATGTATTATTTTTATTTTATTTGTTTATTTCTCTATTTATTGGTTTTTTTATTATTTACTTATTTATTTAGGGTAATGTTAAATTCACAACCCTTTGAGTTGTGTACACGGTTCTTTGAGTTGTGTACACAGCTCTTTGAGTTGTGTAGAGGCGTGTACACACTCAAATGGGCCGGGTGGCACCCTGAACAACTCCAATGGGCCGTGTGGCATGCTACATGACTCATATGCAACATGTGGCACGCTAAAAAACTAAAATCAGGTTGTGTAGCCTCCACTAAATAATGAATAATGAATAATAAATAATAAATAATAAATAATAAATAATAAATAATAAATAATAAATAATAAATAATAAATAATAAATAATAAATAATAAATAATAAATAATAAATAATAAATAATAAATAATAAATAATAAATAATAAATAATAAATAATAAATAATAAATAATAAATAATAAATAATAAATAATAAATAATAAATAATAAATAATAAATAATAAATAATAAATAATAAATTATAAATTATAAGTTATATAAAATAAATAATGAATAATGAATAATGAATAATAAATTATAAATTATAAATAATAAATCATAAATAATAAATCATAAATCATAAATCATAAATAATAAATAATAAATAACAAATAAGAAATAAGAAATAATAAATAATAAATAATAAATAATAAATAATAAATAATAAATAATAAATAATAAATAATAAATAATAAATAATAAATAATAAATAATAAATAATAAATAATAAATAATAAATAATAAATAATAAATAATAAATAATAAATAATAAATAATAAATAATAAATAATAAATAATAAATAATAAATAATAAATAATAAATAATAAATAATAAATAATAAATAATAAATAATAAATAATAAATAATAAATAATAAATAATAAATAATAAATAATAAATAATAAATAATAAATAATAAATAATAAATAATAAATAATAAATAATAAATAATAAATAATAAATAATAAATAATAAATAATAAATAATAAATAATAAATAATAAATAATAAATAATAAATAATAAATAATAAATAATAAATAATAAATAATAAATAATAAATAATAAATAATAAATAATAAATAATAAATAATAAATAATAAATAATAAATAATAAATAATAAATAATAAATAATAAATAATAAATAATAAATAATAAATAATAAATAATAAATAATAAATAATAAATAATAAATAATAAATAATAAATAATAAATAATAAATAATAAATAATAAATAATAAATAATAAATAATAAATAATAAATAATAAATAATAAATAATAAATAATAAATAATAAATAATAAATAATAAATAATAAATAATAAATAATAAATAATAAATAATAAATAATAAATAATAAATAATAAATAATAAATAATAAATAATAAATAATAAATAATAAATAATAAATAATAAATAATAAATAATAAATAATAAATAATAAATAATAAATAATAAATAATAAATAATAAATAATAAATAATAAATAATAAATAATAAATAATAAATAATAAATAATAAATAATAAATAATAAATAATAAATAATAAATAATAAATAATAAATAATAAATAATAAATAATAAATAATAAATAATAAATAATAAATAATAAATAATAAATAATAAATAATAAATAATAAATAATAAATAATAAATAATAAATAATAAATAATAAATAATAAATAATAAATAATAAATAATAAATAATAAATAATAAATAATAAATAATAAATAATAAATAATAAATAATAAATAATATGGTTGTTTACAGGGCTAAAAAAATCAAAAATACCCATTATGGGGGGTATATGCCCCCCCAGGAGTTTCACGTGTTTAGAACTACCCTTTGGAGTAGTGTATGGGCCCCCACGCGTTGAGGGGCCCTAAAAAACTCTCAAAGGTTGTGTGGGGCCCTCCACGACTCCCACAGGTTGTGTGGGGCGCTACACGACTCCCACAGGTCATGTGGGGCCGTACACAACTCCCACACGACTGGAGTTGTGAATTTATCATCACCCTTTTTATTTCTCCATCTTCTTCTATTCTATTTTTCTTATTCTTTTCTCTTTTCCTTTTTCTCTTACACATCTCTCCTCAGTTCTGCTCATTTCAAATTTCATTTTTTCTCTTTCTTTTCTTTTAAGAAAAAAAAAATGCTTGCATGATCTCTTATTCAAAATTTTCTTTCAAAACTATTTCAAAATTCTCTTTCATCAACTCTTTTTCATCTCAATCCAGATTAAATCCCTCTTCCTTTCTGTAACCATTCATCCTTTATCATTTTCTCTATTTTTACTGGCAAGAAACACTATCTCCAATATTCTCCTTGGGTTTTTTGAATTTTCACAACCTTCAAACCATCCCCAATCATCTTGTGAAGCTGTCACTGATATTCTTTGATTCCATGACTTCAAGTCCTTCATACATGATATCCTTTCCTTTGTTCTCTTTACTAAAAATATATTCTGTTCTTTTTCTTGATTTTGTCACCCCCCCTTTTTTTTTATTCTACTGTTGTTCAAAATTCTTTTGGGTTAATCTTTAAGATCAAGAACTTCCTCCAATTCAAAAGCAAAAAGCCTCTATAACCCAGCATGAGGAGGCCTACCCAAAGTGGATCAAAGAAAAGTCACCAAACTATCAGCCAAATCTATCTAAGTGTTGTAAGAAGTCTATCCAACAAGTCAAGTTGCACCTGGGCTTTTTGAAAAAAAATTAGCAAGCCATGTTTGTGGTAAAAATTTGTTTGGTGCATGACTATTCTAAAAACTGGTCACCCATCCCACTGATCACTTTCCCTTACAAGCTTATCACCATGGACCATCTTAAATAGAATCATCAGATTTATCTCATCTTAAACATCTTTTCCTGCTTGAAACCACACCAGGCTGGATTTGTCAGTTGATAAATCCATCAGACAGGGAGCTGATTAAGGTTTGTGGGATTCTTAACCCGGCAAAAAAACACACCCTTGTTGTCCCTATCAATCAATCACTGGGTGTTTTATGCACATACACTTGTAGGTGAAGTGCTTCCTATTGCATGCAGACTTTCATTACTTTGGGTGGGTGCCAGAAAAAAAATCCAGATCTATGGATATCTTTCACAGATTTTGTGCCGAGAAATTTTGATAAAAAAAAAACAATTGAATCTATCAAAAAAAAAAAAAAAAACCAATCCATATTTGAATCTCATCATTCTACATTTTTTTTTTTCACTCGTTATTTTGAATTTTTTGGGATGAGAGCTGATGTTTACCGTCCTTAGAAAGCTGACGACAAGGCTGCCCGACCCATTAATTTCAGACTAGATGAGCGCTAGACCTGACAACTTGACTTACCTTCCTGTTTTTTTTTTTTTTTTTAAAAAAAAAAACAATCTAAACGATCCTATGGGTGTATAAACCTTAAAACCAAGAAGAAGAAAAAACAGAAAGAAATGCAAACCTTCACGCCCACAACTAGTTTGACACCAAGATCTGACGGGTTGTGATGTCTATATAGGACTGACACGTCAAGGCTATATGATCATCCATGCCACTCAAGCTGGGGGTGGGTCTTAGCGGCCCATCTCAGGCAACACATCCCACAAACTTGAAGATTTGATGGACTCAGTTTGGCTGTTCCGGCCATGAGAAACTGGTCAAAACTGTAGGTACAAATGGAAGACTGCTATGTAGGAACCTCGAAGGCTTCAGATTGAGATAAAAATATTTGAAAACAAACAACACAAAGAGCAAAGGCAAGGAATAACGATTGACATTGAGATAGAGGATAGAAGATAGCGGCAGACGAATCCTAGTGGATGTCGAGTCCCGATCTGTCACTTCCTAGGTGAAGGTGATACCCCCGCACAGCCAATTCATGCCAATCCTTCAATCACGCACGAAAAAAAATCGCAAGATTATCTCCTCTAGCTCTAAACCACTGCGTACTCCTCAGTCGACAGCAATGAATCAGTTGAGAATTCGATCACCTCGTTCCCGACAACGGTCCCAACTTCAGTCACCTGGATGGTGGATTAAGGTTAATATCGGTGACATGTGATAAGTGTCCAACAAATTGAATTTTGAAAGATGAAAAAAAAAACATAAATGGCAGACAGGAAACCAGCTTACAGAAACTTGTGAGAGAAGATGGGGGGAGATAAAATCAACCGAGACAGGAAAGAACGAATCAGGATCTGAGTTGGGACAGTTGAACTCCATAGACCCTCCGCTCGGCACAACGCCATTGTTATCATCTCCTCCAACCTTCCACTGTAAGCTCGGTGCGGATGTTTCGGTAAGGATTCCGTATGTCCCGTCACATTGGGCAACTTTTGGATATGATCCCTCCCTACAAACGACCAACCGATCAATCGTGACATCCCTCTTTCTCTTTCTTCCTCATCAATTACTCGATTCAAAACTTACGGTAGAGGAATCGAAATTACGAGTTGATGAAGCTGGACGCTTTCATTTTCGGCTTCGTATTCAATATTGACGTCACACCCCCCATCATCGTTCGTAGTCGGCCAGCAATTGACTACAACACAAGTCATGGAAGCAAGCGGTCGGCAGCAATTCTGAAACTATGACGCAGTGACTTCTGTTGACAACAAACCAGAGGATTCAGAGCACTTACTTGAAATAGGAATCAATGTTTCGTCTTTAGAGGTCAATCTCCATTTCAAAACCGCTAGACCTTGCTTGGTTGGGAAGCCTCGATCGGCATCTTTCAATTTGATGATGCGAGTATCTGCCCAGGCTTTTTTGTCTACGTTCGGATGGGTTTTGAATTGAAGATCACCGGCAGAGATGGCACCTTTCGAGATACCATGGTTGAGTGTGACCCATATCTTAGTCTCACTGTCGGCCGCAACCTTCAACTCTAAAGAGCCCGAAACATTGATTCCGGTCGAGTTGGGTGCCAGGCCTCCATCTCGAGCAAGTTCGGCTGATAATTTCTCTCGTAGCACCAGATGGACGCTATTGACATAATTCCAGGCCAAATAGGGATCAGGATAATTTAATTCTCACCCAGAGTAGAAACTTCGTGGTACCGAGACAACAGAAAAAAAAGACAGGGAAAATAACGAACTTTTCCTGCTCTTCGGGGGCAAACGGGTTAACGTCCGCCTTTGGCACTGGTGCTGTGTTAGAACTGCTAGGTTGAACGGAGGCTTCGGTTGAGGTTTGAATCACAGATACCGGGGGCCAAGGACCGGCAGCTGCCTGATCGTCTCCCTAAGCTCCAAGGGCAAAGCGTCAAGCCGAGAATTGATTTCGCTTGATTTTCTACTGTCGCACATACCAAGACTCCTTGAGTTTTAGATTTACTACCAAGTTGCATGCCCTTTGTTTTGAATGGTTTGGAGGCAACTGGCGCTCGACTAGTGAAAGAGTATAGAAAATGGGTGGAATTCATTGGGGTTAATTGACTAATAGCCGCAACTTAGAGAAGTAGAGCACATTGAAACTAACGAATATGGGTCTTCTCGAGTCACAGGCGCAACAGGCGGCGAGGGTTGATAAGGACGATCGTAGCCGCCTCCGGAGCCCTGTAAACTTCGGTTGGGTAAACATTAAAGAAATTAAAAACCTGATTGGAAAGGAGTACCATGCCAGTTGAATAGACATCCGATTGACCACGCTTGAGTGCTTCACGACGCTGAGAGTCCAGTTGCTTGGCTCGACGTTTCAACTCTTCTTTGGCTTCTTGCTCTTTGTTCTATTCAAATCATGCCCGGTCCCGGACAAAAAAAACAAGTCGGGGTGCGTGATTCTAATGAGCCAAAGGGAGATAGAGTATGGGAAGATGGGTAGAACGATCGAAGAAATGCTGAGGGGCTGACTTTAGCGATGATCTCTTGAATCTTCTCTTCATGACTTTCCATTTCCATTACGCTCCGAATGCCATTGAGATCGATCTTCTCGCGGTAACCCATACAAATCACCTCATCAAAACTACTGAGGACCTCAAAACTTCTACCGAGGACCTCCGATTCGGTTACAGTCCCGCGACAGAAATCGGAAACGATTCTGGAGAGTAGATGGAGAGTATCGATGTCTTGCAGAATGTTACTTTGGCGATTGGTAAGGATGACAAGCCAGAGATCCTCTATCGGTTGATAAACATAGCGAATGGCCGAACTTGGATCATCGATTACGGTATGCTGAGAAGAGGGTGGGATTAGCTTGGGAAATGTGGCGAGTAGAGATTCCAATCGTGCCCGTGGAAACTCTCGAAATTGTCTCGAAATTACAGCTGGAGATCATATGAATACAGGGCAAGAAGGCAACCACATGAGGATGATTTTTTTGGCGTTTTTTGTTTCAAAAAGGGAGACCGGACGGATTGAATGGCGAGGATCAGTGGTGATTTGGTCAGCGGATAAGAGCAGGCAAATTGACGAATGGCAAGGAGAGTTAGATTTACGCCGGCCACCCTTAGTGACGATCGAAGCAGACAGAACCTAATCGGAAAGAATAGCGACCAGTTACCACTTGACAAGCCAAGCAATGGTTGGTGTGAGCAGAGAGATTCGAGAGATGACGTACGACCATGGTTTGGGATGTAGGATGATTTTGTTTTTTGATCGAAAATCGCCCTTTCTAAGATGAGCAGGGCTAGATTGATCGAGGATGAATGGCTTGCGATCGAGACTGGGGTCCGAATGAAATGGAGAGGTGGAATTTCAGTGGATCGAAATCGATGGCAACTTACGATGGGTTCCAGAATGGTTTCTTGGTTGTTTGCGATGGGTTCCAGGATGGTTTCTCGGTTGTTTGCCCAGGGTTTTCATCGAACCAGCCCTGTGGTCTCTGACTTGGACTATCCCGGGGGTGTCAGTCGATGACGAATGGGAGCCAGGCAGCCCCGAAGACCTGTCACGGAGCGGGACACTCTGCCATCCAACCTTATAAACCACTCATGAGAGCGAGCATCCTCGAGGAGGACCTGCGGCAGGCAGGGAGGGCGGCGCCGAGTAAATCCAGAAACGCACAGCAAATCCAAACCTCAAGCTAGCTTCTCATTTTTTTTATTAGCTGAATATATGACAAGGGACCCTGGTCCCTTTTAGAAACTAGCGATGATATTAAAAAGCAATAGATCATCATATTTCCCTTTGGAGCTAAATCCTTAATGATTGAGAATTCTCACAGTTTGACAACTTCCTGATACCAGGAACCTTGCAGTCCTTTAGCTACAGAAAGTGATGCAGTGAAAGAGTGATAATATTCTTTAAAATATACACCATCAAAGCTCCAAAAGAATCAATATATGAGGAGCTGGTGCAAGGTTTATAGTGGTTTGGTTAAATGGTTTTCAATATGTTATAAAGAGGAGCCACAACCTTATACAAAGCTGGGGGTCATTAACAACTCTCTTCAGGGGATCAACTTTGGACCATGCACCCTGGAAGATGGGGACCTTTCTGATTACTAAAGAAGGGATTGTTATCCACTTAATAGTAAAAATGGCTGGGCAACACAACACACAATCCAAATCAGGGAGGAAATAGCTTACTTCCTTGAGCAATTACTCACAGGGTACCTGAAGTAGTTCACAATTGAAGGGTCTCTGATCAAAGGTGGGGTCCTTGATGATTTTGCTTTGGTGGATTAACAATGGTAGTTAAATAAATCAATGATGAATCAGACTAGTTAAATATATCACTTGCCTATCTCTTATAAGAACCTGATCATGGATGGCAGGGGGTTTGGACAATAACTGATGAATTATTTGGTTGAGAGAGACAGAAAATGTTGGTATAAATACATTTTTGAGATGGAGGGGAGCCTCCTCAGGGCACTTAGAGAGGGTAACACTCATGGGCTAATGCTAGCAAGCCAGTCAGGGCTTGTTTAGCATTTGATCTTGATGCTTTCAATCAGCTGATCCTGGATCTTCAGGATTTGAGCATGATTTTAGCTGCAGGATCTGTCATTCTTCTGATTTTTTATTTTAGTGATTCTGAATTTATCTCTGTCTTCTACTATCTTTAATTGACAAAAGAAATCAGTGATGGATTTATATTTATTTTCTGTCATCTCCTGATCACTTTGGTCACCTTTAATACTTTTTATGGGGACTCCTGGGTATGTTTTATGGTCTTTAAATATCTGGATCTGTCAATTTTTTGGGGATCCTTATTGTTTGTTTTTCAAATTAACATATTGTGTTTGTCTTCAGTCTTGGAAAGGGTACAATTTTTTTTAATTTTTATTTAATCAGTTTTTGTCAAGGTTTAGTCCTCATGTTTCTGCCAGGGGTTTTTTCCCAATCTGCCCTCCCAGATTTTTCCCCCCTACCCCCCCATTGATTTTTTTTTGGATCCTCCAATCAGACCCAATTTTTTTTCAGCCTCTGGTCAGACCAATATCCCCCAGTTTGCCATCCACCCATCCATACAACAATTATCAATCAAGCATTGCCAACATGATTCCCCAACCATTCTTTCCCCATTGTTAAGTCTTCCATTCCCCAGTCTTTCTAATGAACTATCTCTTGAAGTAAATGAATGCTTTTTTTTGGGGGGGAGGGTTAGGAATTAAATGCCTCACAAGAGAATATTTGAACATCATACTAGTTCAGACCTTCCATTTCACAATCTTATATTATTCAATCCCTAAAATTTTGGAAATCTAATGAAAACAAGAAGTTCCTAGCTTTGTCAGAAGTGGAGGCCCATCCCATTGATTCTTATAAACTGATTCAAAAATCTATCTCACAAGGATCTATATGCAATTTTCTTCATTATTGGTTTAATTGCCTCAATTATTGATAATTATTTTAGATATGAAGTGTTTGTGTCAAATTTGTTGATTGATAAGTCAAAGTTAACTTACCAATCATACTTTTTCCCTCCTGCAATACTACATGGTTATTTATTCCTCAGTGAGCATCAAATTTGAACCCAACAAGCCCGCCATAGGCATTCCAATGGATGAGAAAAGTCCTGGGCATAAATGGTGGACCTTGTGACTGACTCAGAAGTAATCAAATGTTAAGGGCTATGATTTGAGGCTGCTGATCATTTTTATCATACTTTTTTTTTGTAGCTCAACTGGTATGGTATTCAAATTCTGGACTGTTGGTGGAAGGTGCTGGAAATCCAGCAAAACCATTCCAACCTCCCAGGTTTTGGCAGGAGTTTAGTTTCCAAACTTCCTTGAAAATAACAAATTGATCTCCCCTCTTTAATTTATTAACTCCTTAATCATCACTTATCTTTTCCTGGAACTCTAGTACTCCCTGTACTCCCTCCCCCTCCCCCAAAAGATTGAACTATTTAGTCTTCTTTTACTCATATTTGCAGCAATCAGGACTCTCCTGTGTTTAAAGCTTTAAATCAGAATTTCTCATGAGAAACAATGTGATTCTTAGTAGTGCCTCAATGCATCCCATTTGGGCTACTCTTGGAACTAGGCATCACCCAATCACTTGTGCATTGTATGATTTATTTTTTTTTCTTGCTCAAAAGTGAGATACCTTGGTCAAAAACAAGTCATCAGATCAAATTTAAAATATGATCATTGCTTGGAATTTAGTTGAAAATGGAGATTTATTGACTAGTAATCCAGATTGGATGGGCCTGGTGAGGATACCTTTAGATGCTTGCTGTCAGTGGAGTGATGCCAGCAAGATCTCCAGAATGTTGAATGACTGATGGGAGGTGGGTTCATATGCTGAGGTTCACCCATAGTTGTATTTTCAATGGTGAGATCTAATGCAATGATACCCCCCCCACCAATAATAATAAAAAAAGAAGTCAGTTACTTGCAGAGACATTAGAAAGACTGGGGAATGGAAGACTTACCAATTGGGAAAAAATGGTGGGGTGATCATGTTGGCAATGCTTGATCAATAATTTTTGATGGATGAGTGGATGGAAAACTGGAGGATATTGGTCTTACCAGAGGCTAAAAAAAAAGGTTCCAATTTGAGGATTTCAAAAACAAAAACAAATGGGGTGTAGGCGGAAAAATCTGGGAGGGCAGATTTGGACAAAACCCTTGGAAGAAAGCTAAGGACTAAACCTTGGCAAAAACTGATTAAATAACAATTAAAAAAAATTACCCTTTCAAAGACTGAAAACAAACACAATATTTTTGATTTTTATTTTCCAAATTTTGATTTGATAAATCATGTTTTTGGAACACCAAATATACATATTTCAGGCTGGTGAATATCCACAGATGATTTTACTGGGTTGTAACTGTTTTTTTCAGTACCTAGTTGCCAGTCCTAGCATTGAAGGTTTTGAAACGCGCAGATCTTGATGGCTGTGTGCCATAATTAGATCACTGCATGCAAGAGAGTGAGCTGCTGGGTGTGGGACTTTGATGCACAATTTGCATGTGGTTCTTTGAATAATTTTTGCAGGCAAGAAGTTATTTGCAGGCTTTGCATTCAGGTTCCTTGACTAATTAATTTGTGCATGGCTATTGAAGCATTCACAGGCTATGTTTAGGAATGCAAAGCTCTGTGTGGGAATTCCAACAAAACCCATCTCCACATGTAACTCCTAAAATATAAAAAACACCTCAACTCTGACTGAATTTCAGATGTGAAACCTTTAAGTACAATAAATGTGAAAGATTAAAATGGCCCAAAATTCACTATACTGGTGCCATGGTTTTGGCTCATTTGTTATTAATTTTTTTAAGGGAAATGTTAAATTTGCGACCCCAGGGTTGAAAAAGGGTGTGAAAAGCCTTTAAAACTCCAAATGAGTTGTGAAAAGAGGTTCACAACCCATACGCGGTGTGAAAAAAATTAAAAAAAACAAATAAATAAATTAGTAAAAAAAAGGAATGAATAAATAAATAAAACAAAGAAAGAAATGAATAAATGAATGAATAAATAAATAAATAAATAAATAAATAAATAAAATAACTAATTAATTAATAAATTATTAAATAGGGTGTATCAAAGTTAGCAAATTGGCCATTGGAAAACTGCCATTTTTTTGGCCAAAACTTCCATTAAAAATGGCAGGTTTCTGAAATAAAAATACCCCCTAACTGTTGTATTTCAAAATGGCGGGTTTCAAGCTTGAAATACGCCATTTTAATCACAAACCAACCCCTTCATCTTGATCTCATCCTAGCACTTCAAACCATCCTCTCCATCCTCCTCCTCCTCCTTCTCTTGATTGAATACTTTGTTTTTTCTCAAGCACTTTGAGTATCTTTTTAAAGGAAAGAAGCCCACATCCATAAACTCAAATCCACCAATATAACCTCAGAATTTTTCCTCACCCAGAATTGCACTCATCTTCATCACAATGGATGGCAGGTAAGCATCCAGACAATCAAACGCTCACTATCTCACCCCTCAAATGGTGGTTGGTTTGATTCTTATCTTCTCATTTTTTTGGTTTTAATAGCACAACTGACTGATTTTCAGAATGAATCAGAACGGGAGGATCATCATGATCAGGGTGTTGAAGATCCAGATTGATTACAATCAGCTCAATCCTTAGATACCTCCACAACTGATCCCCATTCACCTCATCCACAATGAGTTGTCATGAAGGCAGTGAAAAAGGAGAATTCATCTGGAAAGATGCTCTCAGAATCTTGGGAGGAAAAGCAAAATTGAATCAGATCATCATCTCCCTATGGACACCTTTCCAATTGGGATCTGTTTATGGTAATTGTGAAGAATGGTACCAACCTGAGGCAGGAGCAAATAATCACTTGGTTGATTAACAAATTTGGTAGGATTTGGAAGGAGGAGCATTGTAATTTATGGCTCAAGCAGTTGAGTTTTAAATCCACTCCTTTTGTCAATCTCCTTGTTACCAATCCAATTAGTGTACACACCTTCTGATCTATTGTTATGTGTCATTTCTCTGGTTTAGTTATTGGATTTTGGTGACAGAAAAGAGTACTGGTTCAATGGAAACTATTTTCAATGCTGTCTCAATGTGTTCTTTGAAAAAATTGGCTTTTTCAAAAATATTGCATCATCAAAGTAAAGATTTTCTGAATCTAAATTTGTCATATTTCTGCCAATTACCATTTTTCTCCTCCTCATCCTTGATCACAATCTGATACTGATTCAGAAAAATTTTGGCAGCACTCAAACTCAATACAAACTGAAAATCTCTCCAAGTCACTGATCAAGTTGATGGGGAAGACTTCAATAGGAGTTGCAGGTAGAAAAATCAACTCAATGGATTTTTTTGTAAGTCCAATAGTTCTAATTCTGGCAAAATTTCCACAACAACAAGTAATCCTTGATTGACCAAATTGATACTCAACCCACCACCATAAATCTGTCTAACCATTGTAGGTTCATCAATGGACCAAGGCTGTTGATATATTTGTAGTTTAGATTGAATGTTCAAACATTAGGGATCAAAGTTGCAAAATCAGCCAAAAGGTTCCAATATTGACACATCACTAGTTTGAGGTAGAGAAAGCTGTAAAACTGACAACTTTGAAAGGCTGCTGGTATTAAATTTCCACCCAAGTAAATCCTCTTCACATCTCAAACATGTTTCAAAGATAGGCTTAGTTCACCACCTTGTTGATCTTGAAAACTTAAATTCTCTAGTTTCTTCAATTGATTTGCCCCCATGATCTTGATCAGATTGTTGTTTTCAATATATATATTGTCCTTGAAATGCAATGGTTTTCACCCACAGGTGAACATGAAGACCACTTGGCCAAGGATCACCCATAGCCAAAGCATGGTAATGAGCAATCATAATCTCAGAGGATGATTGGGACACAAACTTTTTTGTAAATACTATTTATAGAGCATCTCTCATATAAAAACTAAGATAATCATCATCAAAAATTTTTATCAAAACTCTCTGCTTAAAGATCAGAAGAAAAAACTATCTCAATATTAGACTCTAAACTCTGGTTCCAATAATCTTCCTTTTCAATTTATAAAGCAATAAAAAAACTTGCATCAAAGATTTCATCAAAATTTGAATTCAAATCAGCCAGGTGGTAACAGTAATGTTCCCATTGGTTTACCAAATTTAATTATTTTCTCTTGGTAGTTTTATGATATCATTAGTATTGTACTCAATCATTTCAAATATCTTACAACTTAAAGATCAACACAAAGGGAATATCTTAATCAACAAGGAGGGTCATATTATTCATATTGACTTTGGTTTTGTCTTGAATAATTCACCTGGTTTGGTTGGGTTTTAAATGGTGCCATTCAAGGTATTGAAAGATTATGTAAAAGTTTTGAATACACCACTCAGTTATAATTCTTCCTTAGATGGTCTTTTTCATACTCTGGACCATCATCATTCCAATCAAAAACTCAATAGATTTAATGATTTTTTTGAGTTATTCAAGCTCTTGTCTATAAATTTTCAAGCATGCTGAATGGTGTGGTGACCAAATAAGGACAACTTGCAAGACAAGGGGGAATTTTTTTTTTTTAAAAAAAAAATGCTTGTGTCACTATGGCAACTCTTCCATTTTCTTTTTTCTCAGCTTCTCCCTGTGGTGGTGGTATAGGAAGGGCTCTCAAGGGTATCCAAATCCACAGATCCTCTGTTCATCATCCTTGCCCCACTCACCACCCAATTTTTTCACCAAGTGCGCGCGCAGACAGCCATCCTAATCCTCATCAACATCACTATGATCCCTCCCTCCTTCATCCAGCCGGCCAACGGCTGACATCATCCAATCCATCCAAACTCCCAATCACCACTCCCTCAATGTTTCACGGTCATTCAATCCATCCAAACTCCCAATCACCTTTCCCTCCATCTTGGGCGGTCATCTGATCCATCCAAACTCCCAACCACCTCAACCAATGGACCAGCCACCTGCACCCATTGGTTTTCTCATCTTGCAAGGTTGTCTTTCAGCCGCCCAAATTTTGGCCTTGACCTCATCTGATCCTACCCTTTGACCAATCTCTCCCATCCTTTGAAACAAGCTTGATAATCAAACTCACCAATAATCTCCCACCAACTTTGGCCCCATCACCTGATCCCTTGCTCATCATCTTGCAGTTGTCTGCACGGCTCTCTGACAGCAGCTTGCACAGTTTTTGATACCACGCGGCTCATCAGTTGTCTGCCTCACCTTTGAGGCTTTCATGCTATTTTTCAGCTCTCATCTGTGTCATCCTCTTGTAAGTAGTCTACAGGGTTTCTTGCCCATAAAAGGAGGGGCTCTCCCTTGCCTTTTCCCAGAATCATGGAGATTTTAAGAATGGAGAGATTATCCTTGTCATTGAAATCCAATCCTGACCCAAGTAATCCATCACATTTTATCCTGGGTATATCTATGATTGCCCCTTGATCTTTGAGGCTCCATACTCAAAACTCTAATCTGCCCTTATGTGGCCCTATTCCTTATCACCAACCAATATCCTTGCTGGTTGAAGGTAATCCATTTATTTGGATTCTTGAGTGGGTTATACCACTTCTTGATCCCTTTTTCCAACCATACTGGTCTTGATCATTCTTTGATTGTTTTTCCAGAAACAGTGACCTTTGACAGATAGGTTTCATTGAGCCTAACCCCGGAAAGTTAAAACTCCCTGTATTTCCTCAAATTTTCATTTTGCCATGCTATTCTCATGTTCCTTGAAAATTGTTGGGTCATTCTTGCTTTGCTTCTAGAGCTTCATTAAAGAAATTGCTTTGTTTGTGTGGCCATCAAAAGTTATCTGGTACCCTTCAAGCGCTTGATTGCAGAGAGTTGGGCGGGCTCATTGAGAAACTGGTGGTTGTTTGAGTTTGAGTTGATCAATACCAAGCTTCTGCTGACAACCAGAGTTATTATCTTGTGGTTGTTGTTACTTTCAGCTGCCTTGTTCTATTGAACTCTGAAACAAATATAACTTATTCTGTTAAAGTCTTTCCCATCACCATCTTGCCTCAGATAGCATTGTCTTCCATAGCTATTGTTTACTACCAATTTTATCTTTTCCCATTGATTCCTCATTTACAAGGTTCTGGACCTTGATTCCGGTTAAATTTAAATATATTTGTAACACTCAGGAGGGCAGCCTAAAAAAGCACCTTTCCCCTCCACATAACTGCCTTCTAAGAATCTTAGCTCTGAATCAGTGGAATTTTTCCTTCATGAGACTTGGAAAATGTTTTATGGCTTGGCTTGATCTTACTCAACTGATGGTGGCTCTGAATTTGGTGGCAAAATTGATGAAATGATCTGATCTCTTCCTGGAAAACATAGAAATACCACTCCTTATTACCCCAAATGCAAAGGCATGGTGGAACAAGGCCATGCTCCATTGAATGCTGCTCTTGTCAAATTGGCTGGTGAAAGTGCCAAGAATTTTTGAAAATTTCTTCCTCTTTTCCTCTTCTATGATTGAATCTCAACCAAACATCTTGTCCTATTCTCTGATTGAATCTCAAACAAACAAAACACTGGCTACTCACCTTACAATATCATCTTTGGTCAAAGGGCTGTCCTTCCTCTTGATCTTGAAATGGAATCCTTTCTGGGTATCTTGTGGGAGCAGCCTCCTCAACCACTGATCTACTAGTTTCCAGATCCAGGCAACTGGAGCAAAGTGAAGATATCCATGATGAAGCTCATCAGAAGATGATGGAATCAAGAGAATTATAGGTTCAGTATTGGTAAGATATACACTCAAATAAAATCAGGGATCCCTTAAATCCTGGGGATCTAGTCTTAGCCTTTTATCATTCCTTGGAGACCCAGTGGGGAAAGCTTTCCTCAAACTGCTGGAATAGTACTTATTAGCTGGTTTGCCAAGTCAGAGATGGATCTTATGTTTTGGAAGAGCTGGATGGTACTCAGTTGGCCACAAGGTTCTCTGCTGATCAAGTTAAGAAGTTTTATTGTTGTAGAGGCAACTTACCTCAGAAGTAAGTCCTCCCAATTGTGCACCACCAGGGTCATCTGCTGTTTTTTTGTTTTGAAACTCTACTTTATGCTACGTATTTCAGCAGCTGGGAGGCCCTTGGTTTTATCTCTGCCACTTCTTTTTCAACTCTTCAATCACTCTCAAGATCAAGAAATGGCCATTCTTCTGTTTCAATTTATTTGCATTCCTCCTTTTCTTAACACCTTCAAAATTGAGATGCAGACTAGGGAGAGTCTGTTAGTTGGGGAGAGATGTGGTGACTTAATTGGGACACCTTGCAAGAAAAGGGGAATTTTTTTTTTGAAAAAAAATATTTGCTGTTCCATCATGGCAAATCTTCTCCATTTTTTGTTTTCCCAACTTCTCCCTGTCCTGGAGGCATAATAAGGGCTCTCCACGGTGTCTAAATCCTCAGATCCTCCGTTCATCATCCACGCCATGCTTGCTGCCTAATTTTTTTTTGCCGGGTGCTGTGAAAACAAAGAGGGTGTTCCCCCCCTAGTTATCCTTGAGTTCTGGTATCAATTGTACTAGCGTCTGTAAGGATACAGATGCTCCAGTAAAGAGAGAGATAGAGATAAAGATATGAATTTCATTTCATTTCCATATCCTTCAATTCATTCATCCCTCAATCCTTCCTCTTTCCTTTCCCTTCCCAAGATCAGATCCAATTATAAGATAAGATAAGCTCCCCACAGAGCTGGGATTGAGATTGCAGGATTTTTGACCACCATCTTAACCCTAACCTAAGTACAAGCGCAATAACATCCCAACAACAAATTTAAAAGAAACCATAAGCCCAGAAACCTAGCCTAACCCTAACCCATTCCCTGCCTTCTTACTGTTACTTACATCCAGTTTGTCCTTCTCATAACGTGGCCCTCTGCTGTGCCCTACTTGGAGCCCCCTGCTTGTCCGTATCTGCTTTGCCCGCTGCGTGATTCCTTGCCCCGCAGGCTGGCCTGCGCCCATAGCCCCAATTTCCCCGCCCTACTTCCCTGAACTAGCTGCCCACAAACCTGGTTGGGCCAGCTCCATTCTTGGGTCTGTAATTTCTGAGCAGGCCATGGCCTGCCACATCCAATCAAGCCCAACCCATGCCCAGTATGCCAAGCCCCGCGGCCCCTACTTCTGAGCCCCCTGCAGCTGCTGCTGAACCTGCAGCAGCCACTGCTGAGACCGTACGCATCTGGGTGCTGAGCCTGACCTACCAAATGCTGAGCACACCAACCGCGGTGCGGTTCCCAATCAGAGACTACATAGCAACACAACATCCCCCCCAACTTGAGTTTTGTCCCCAGAGGTCTTCCAATTTCTACCTCAACCATTAATGCACTCCCTTCCCACACCCACCACCTTTTCCCGCAAGCTCTCCTCTCCTAACACCACCCTTCCTCTGTCATTGCCATGATGCCCTGCAAGTTCTGTGCTCAAAACGGGCACGTGTGCTTGATTGCTCCTGGTTGCTGCGCATTCACCACCTGTTTTTGCGGCCACTGCTGCTGTTCCCTTAGCAAAGGAATGCCCCGGGCCACTCCTCAATCTGGTTCTTGCCCCTGGCTGCGCAAGAGTTTGTGGTTTTTGATGACAATACAATTTTGGAGGATTTGTGGACCCTGCCCAGCTTGCCTTGCCGCCGCACTCCTCCAAGCAAGGACTGCAAATCCACCTCACCACTCTGCTGCGCATTACCGCCCCAGAAGGAGGATTTCCCAACGTTTGCGGCATACCGGGCGGCTTGGGTTGAGGTTCCCCAAGGCACAAGGGATCCATGCATTGAGGAAATCCTTAGTCAACACACGGCCCCCCCTTTGGCTCCTCCTCCGGCCCCCACTACAGCTCCTGCCACTCTGGCTCCTGCTCCAGCTCCTGCCACTCTGGCTCCCGCTCCAGCTCCTAGTCTGGCCCCCAAACTTGCTCCTACCCCGGCTCCCAAACCTGTGGACTTGGACAAAAGGCCTGCAACTCCGCGTGTCACTCCTCCGCCACCACCGTCCCCCATTGTCATTGCGTCATTGCCTCCTCTTGGATTGAGCCCTGATCCCTCCAAGCGGTCCTTCTGAAGCGCCTTCCTTGCCGCGGGCCTCCCCTCTGCCAAGCCCGCCCAAGATCCCAGAGATCCCTACCAAAATGGCCCCCTCTGCAGCCAACTTTGAAAGCTTTTCCAAACAATTGACCTCAATGCTTCAAACTTTCCCCATGGCTCCCAGCAAACAATCCTTGGCTTCCCAACGCGTGCTCCTGGCAACATTCAGGGCATTACTGGCGTTTTCACGGGCGGAAATGGAGGAGATGATTAGAATGTGTAGGCGAATTGCTGCCCCCATTTCTTTTTTTTCCTTTCTCCATCACATGTATCTGCACCTTCCTTAATTCTTAGAGAAATACATGATTTCTGTGCGCACCTCCCTTTCCAAGCTAGTCATCCTGTGAGAACAACCCACACCCTGAGCATGTGAGTGAGAGAAAGATCTGTGTCTGCACGCCCTGAGTGAGAGTGAGAGAAAAATACGTGTCCGCGCCTCCTGAGTTTCCAATGTTCCCTGGAAGGTACCTGGACCGCCCCGGAAGAACTGCCACACAGTTCCCTGTACCCTTTCTACAAAAGATAAACAAACAAGCTGCCAGGGCGCGCGCACAACCATCCAACAAAGAGAGATAATAAGGAAAACAAACATTCTGGGGTGCCTAGCTATTCTGGCTTTGAACAGGCTAGGATACCCCCTCACCAAGTCAAGCTTGTCCCGCAGTACCCCAACCATACTTCCATCCCCTTACGCCCATACGCCCATCCGTAGAAAAAAAAGGAAACAGAGAAATATAACCAGAGAACAAGTGGAAAAGTAAAAGAAAAGGAAAGAAAAGGTTTTTTTTCTTTTTTCTTTTTTTTTTGTGCAGCTCTCCTTGTCCTGCTGTCTTCTCCAACATTTGTTTCCTCCGCAGGGCTTGTCCTTGTGTATACAGACCCGGCATTGCGCTGCGCCTGCATAACTGCAATTTTACAAACCAAAGCCAGTACCAATCCAAGAACCCAATCAAATCAAAGAATTAATAAAACAAACATTCTGGGGTGTCTAGTTGTTCCAGCTGTGAACTGGCTAGAGAAACCACTCACCAAATCAGGATTCCCCTTCTTCCCTAGCACCCCCCAGCTTGCAAGCTGTCCCCAGCGGTTTGAAACCTTCCGCTCCACGGGAGAGAGAGACGTGCGGCCTCATCCAATCCCACGCGGGTTGTGTCCACTGGCTGTTTTCCCAACCTTCCATCCAGGCGTGCCTTCTGTTGCCAAAGCCCTTGCAACCCCAACTTCCTTCTCACCAGTTATACCATTAATTCCCAATCCCTTCCCATTCAGCACCTGAAGCCCCGCCGCACGTGTCCACCGCACCAATGCCAAAATCTCTGCTGGCTGTGATGGCAACGGGCCCGTTGTTGGCCCACTCATTCCACATTCCCCCCGCTCTGTGGCCTTCCATTCTGCATCTATTCTCCCTGCCGTCAAAGGGGTCCGACTCCGGTTGCAATCCTCCAACACCTTGCCTGCTCCTTCTGCCACCGCTCCTGTCCTCTCTGCAAGACCCATCTGCCACTCATTGGTTCCCAAGCTGCTTGCAATATCCGCTTCCCATTCCCTTGTCCTTGCTTTCTTTTTAGAAATGGGCTGATCCAACTCCGCTGTGGTAAACCAAACCTGTCCTATAGCCATCAGACTCACTTTATCTTATTAATTATTATTCTAAAATCAAATTAAAGTCAAGAAAATACTAAATGAATTCCAAAACCCTCATAAACTACACTCTAAACTCAAACCAACCTGAAAACCCAAATCAATCACCAGATAAACCCCTTCAACCATATCAACACCTGTCACAAAAAAACAACCCAACACCTGGCACAGACTGGATTATGTCACATGGATTAATGAAAATTCTTAATTGAACATATAACCAGAAGATTATGCTTAAAATTTCCACACAACAAAACAACATGCCCCATACCAGCAGGGCTTAAACCATATCAGTACCAATGTTACACTACAACCAGTACTATGAAAGCAAGTTACACTACTTTTCTGGAACTTTTGCCACCAGATAAGCCCTCTGGAGCGTCCTCTCAAGCACTCTGATACTCAGTTTGCCACCATTCCAACCATACAACACACACACATGCACCAACAGAAGTAGGGGCTCATGCAGCCAAGTATCTCTTAATTCTCACCAACCAGCAATAACAACTCAGTGCACATGACTTTTCTGAAACTTTCACCACCAGATAAGCCCTCTGGAGCGTTCTCTCAAGCACTCTGATACTCAGTTTGCCACCATTCCAACCATACAACACACACACACATGCACCAACAGAAGTAGGGGCTCATGCAGCCAATTATCTCTTAATCCTCACCCACCAGCAATAACACCTCAGTACACATGATTTTTCTGGAACTTTCCCTACCAGATAAGCCCTCTGAAGCGTCCTCCCAAGCACTCTTATACTCAGTTTGCCACCATTCCAACCATACATCACACATACATGCACCAACAGAAGTAGGGGCTCATGCAGCCAAGTATATCTCAATTCTCACCAACCAGCAATAACAACTCAGTGCACATGACTTTTCTGGAACTTTCACCACCAGATAAGAGCTCTGAAGCGTCCTCTCAAGCACTCTGATACTCAGTTTTCCACCATATCAACCATAAAACACCTGCAAGCCACACTCTCAAGTTACCCAAGGGGACATGCGGTAGAACAGCATACCTCATATCTCCACAACTAATTACATTGAAGCAGCATGCAGGAAGTCCCTGAAAACATTTTATACATGATAAGGGCTCAGAAGAGTCCTAAGAAACACCCAGCACATGACCTTCCACCAACAAACCCATGCAGGTCACACCATTCAAGCTACCAAAGAGGGCTTGCAGCTGTCAAGCATGTTTCATGCTTTTCCCAACCAGCAAAATTAACTCAAGCTGCAGGCAACTTCTGCATCATTTTTTTACAAGATAAGCACCCAGAAGCTTCCAGATCACATCATTCTTATCTCTTATCTCATATCTTAGCCTGACTCTCAAAGATTGAACTAAAAAATACAGTTATCTCTCAGCTTGATATACACGTTTTATCACCAGAATGATTTGTCTTGTGTAACTGTACCCTCCTGTGCTTCAACAGTGCAGAGAGAGGCTCAGGAACGCACTTAGGGGAGCACTGAGAATCCCCTGAGGAAGTATTTGTCCATTTAAGGAGGGCTCTTTTGCCCCATCCAAGTGGTAGGGCATGGCATCAGCCCCAGAATTATGGCATCTGCCTGACCAGTTACTTACCTAGTACCCAGTTATAAGCGAACCAGAATCAAGTGAAAAGGAAATAAAGGATCAAAAAAGAAATTATCATTGTTCATTTGACCCAAATCCTGGGGTTTTTGAAGAAGGGTTCTTGAGAAAAGGCCTGTTCTTCAGCACCTATTTTTAGGAGGGAAAACCCCTTATTTTTGATTAGTAAATTCATAAAAGAGGAAGGGAACAACAGAAGAACCAACCAAGCTTTTTTTCCGCCCAGCTCCCTTTGGGCAAGCCCATCTTTGGGTCCTCCTACTGGTTAAACACCTGTGAGTCAACCCTTAAATCCTTTAATTGGAATTGGAAAAATAGTCAGAAAAAGTCAAAAATTCTTGATTATTAATTGGTGGAAGCTTGCCATTAATCCAATCCAACCTGGAATAGTCTTGCAATTCCTGAAAATCTCTATTAATAATTAATCTAGGTCTGATAAGAGACCTATTTTAAGTCTCAAAGAAACCAGCCACTAATTAAAAAAATTATTGTGCAGACTTATTATAGTTCAGAAGGGCAGGCAATTCAAAACCACCTTAGCTTACCTCTATCTATTCAAGATTAGTAGTAAACTAAATTCCCCTTCTAGTGACTTCCAGAAAGCTATTTGCTAAATAATCCCATTATCCCTTGGAGTCTCTACACTGCCAAGACCCGCTTTCCCAAAATGTATCCTGTCTCTGCTGGGGAAGCCAATCCCGCCTTTGAATGCATTGTCTGGTTCTCCCTTCCCAACCTCCAATAGCCGCTATTGTCACCATAAATGCACACCCGGGGTGCGGGCGCGCTAAGGAGCTGAAGACCCTTCTAATAGATCTCAAGATACATTGCCAACTCTGCGAGTTCACTAACCCAAGGGATGGTTTCCAGTGGTGGGGCTTGAGCACATGCTGCCTCTTAATCCAATCCCGCTGCGCGTGCGTGCTTTGTAATCCAATTACACTTTCAACCGGACCCCTCCACATGCGCCTGCCTTGTAAGCCAATTCTGTGTAATGGGATTCTGCTTGCAACTGGACCCTGCCGCGCGCGCCTGCCTTGTAATCCAATTCTTCTTGCAACCAGAACCCGCCGTGCGCGCCTGCCTCCGCCGTGGATTGTTTAAAACCGCCGTGGATTGTTTAAAACTGCCTTCCCAAAAAAAATGATTGTGCTTCCCCCATCTTGCCAACATGTTCCCCTTAAGTTTTGGCCAATCCAGGTTCTGCTAGCCTTCCATCTCTTCCACGTCCAAAAGCTCCTCCGCATTCATGATGAACAAGACAACATGGCACGCCTTTGGAGTCTGCAATCACTTCATATTGTGAGATGAATCACCCCACATCCGTGGTGTTGAATCAAATGTGAGGGTAATCGTTTGGGTTGATGATGAGATGGCAGGAGGAGGAAGAAGAGGGAGAAGCAACCGCTGTTAGCATCTTGAGTACCTTCAAGAGACTTTTTACAAAAGAAGTTCCTGGGCAGACCCCCAGATGTGGAAAAAAGGAGGATTTTATGCCCCTAGTTTTCCTCAAGTTCCAGTATCAATGATCCTAGCATCTGTTAGGGTAAAGATGCTCCAGTAAAGAGAGAGAGGGAGAGATAAAGATATGAATTTCCTTTCCTTTCCGTATCCTTTCATTCATCCATGGCTCAATCCTTCCTCTTTCCTCTTTCCCTTTACCTTCTTTCCCTTCCCAAGATCCAATCCAATGATAAGATAAGATATTCTCCCCCCAAGAGCTGGGGTTGAGAGCATGGACTTTATGCCCACCCTTTCAACCCTAACCTAAGTACAAGCACAATAACAGCCCAACAACCAATGTAAAAGAAACCCTAAGCCCAGAACCCTAGCCTAACCCTAACCCATTCCCTGCCTGCTTACCATTACTTAAATCCAGTTTGTCCTTCTCATGACACGGCCCTCTGCTGCGCCCTACTCAGAGCCCCCTGCTTGTCTGTATCCGCGCTGCGCACTGCCTGATTTCCTGCCCTGGGGTTGGCCCGCGCCCTACTTCCCCAAACTAGCTGCCTGCAAACCTGGTTGGGCCAGCTCCATTCTTGGGTCTGTAATTTCCAAGCAGGCCGTGGCCTGCCACATACAATCAATCCTGACCCATGCCCAGTACTCCAAGCCCCGCGGCCCCTACTTCTGAGCCCCCTGCGGCTGCTGCTGAGCCTGCAGCGGCCACTGCTGAGACTGCGTGCATCTGTGTGCTGAGCCTGACCTACCAAATGCTGAGCGTGCCAACCGCAGCACGGTTCCCAATCAGAGACTATATAAAAACACCACAGTGCATGCAGAAAGACATCCTAATCCTCAGCAAAATCACCATTGATTGCTCCCTCCTAGAAAGACACCCTAATCCTCCTCAGAATCACCATTGATTGCTCCCTCCTTCATCCGGCCGGCCAATGGCTGACATTGTGCAATATATCCAAACTCCCAATCACCATTCCCTCCATCTTTTGCAGTCATCTGATCCATCAAAACTCCCAATCACCTCTCCCTCCATGTTGTGCAGTCATACAATCCATTGAAACTCCCAATAACCCCAACCAACAGATCAGAAACCCACACCCGTTGGTTTGCTCATCTTGCATTGTTGTCTTGTTGCTGCTGCAAATCTTGTCCTTGACCTCTGATTATACTACCCTTTGACCAATCTCTCCCATCCTTTTAACCAAGCTTGATGATCAAACTCACCAATCATCTCCCACCAACTTTGTCCCAATCACCAAATCCTTTGCTAATCATCCCACAGTTGTCTGCGCGGACTGCAAAGTTGTTCATTCTGTGCAGCTCATTAGTTTTCTTCCTTGCCTTTGAGGCTTCCCTCCCATTTTTCTGCTATTATCTGTGTCATCCTCCTGTAAGTAGTCTACAGGTTCTCTTGCCCATAAAAGGAGGGGCTCTACCCTGCCTTTTCCCAGAATCATGGAGATTTTCAGAATGGAGAGGTTATCCTTGTCATTATAATCCATTCCTGACCCAAGTAATACATCACCTTTTATCCTGGGTATATCTATGATTTTTCCTTGATCTTTGAGGCTCCATACTCAAAAGTCAGATCTTCCCTTATGTGGCCCTGTTCCTTATCACCAACCATTAGCCTTTTTGGTTGAATAATAATCAATTTATTTGAATTCTTGAGTGGGTTATACCACTCCTTGATCCCTTTTTCTAACCACACTGGGCTTGATCATTCTTTGATTGTCTCTACGGAACCGGTCACATTTGATGGAGAGGTTTGATCAAGCTTAATCCTGGAGTGGAAAACCTCACTGCATTTCCTCAAAGTTTCATTTTGCCATGCTATTCTCAAGTTACTTGAAAATTATTGGGTCATTCTTGCTTGAATTTGTTATTGCTTTTCTTCTAGAGATTCATTAAACAAATTTCTTTCTTTGTGCTGCCACCCATTGTTATCTGGTACCCTTCAAGCGCTTGATTGCGGAGATTTGGGAAGGTTCCTTGAGAGTTTGGAGGTTGTTTGAGTTTGAGTTGATCAATCCCAAGCTTCTGCTGAAGAACGGAGTTATTAGCTTGTGGGCGTTGTTACTTTGAACGCCTTGTTCTATTGAACTCTGAAACAAATATAACTTATTCTGTTCAAGTCTTTCCCATCACCATCTTGCCTCAGATAGCATTGTCTTGCATAGCTATTGTTTACTACCAAGTTTATATTTTCCCATTTATTCCTCATTTACCAGTTTCTGTAAATTGATTCCAGTTACATTTAAATATTTTTGTAACACTCAGGAGGGAAGCCCATAAAAGCACCTTTCCCCTCCACAGAAATGCCTTTGGCCAGAACTGTTTGGAGTCTTAAAACAGATAATCATTATTTTTGAACTGATGAAACTCAGTAAGCCTTCTTCTCCTCTCAGAAATTAAATTCTCTTCCCCTCTAAAGGAAAAAAAATTATTTAATAGAAAGTTCAAGTCACCAACTGATGCATGAGCCTATTGAATGGATTGGATGAGTGAGTGAGGCATAGGGAGGGGAGCTTGGTGAAGTTGGAGTAGAGATACTTGAGCTGATCATTGATCAAAGGTTTCTGGTCCATCAAGGGAGTACTTGATCAACTGGGTAGTAAGTTGAAGAGAAACAATGATTGATTCAGGGTACTGCTGTTAGACAATGAGGAGGATTGATTAGACCACCAAGCATTGGGACAAATCAAGCGTTTTGAGAGCAGGCTGATGGTTTGAGATGGATGGATGGAGGAGGAGGAGGCAGGTTTGTTGATGAGAGGATGATAGGGATTGAGGTTCATGATTGAATTTATTTATATACCATATTCAAAAAAACTCACTTATTTTTTGAGTAACTCTGACACCCCTTTTGTGAAATAAGTGGGTTTTTTGATTTTTTAATGGCAGGTTTTAATTGGAAAATTTGTGTTAAAACCCACCATTACTAAATGGCTGTTTTGGTTAAATTTGATAAAACCTAATAAATAAAAAAATAAATAAATGAAAGAATGAATCAATAAATAAGTGAATAAATAAAAAAATAAATAAATAATTCATCAATTGATTATTTAATCAATTATTTTATCAATTTATCAATTAATTAATTAATCAAATCAATGAATAAATCATTAAATAAATAAATAAAACATAAATTAATACATAAATAAATCAAAAATAAATAGCTAAAATATATCAAAAAGAAAAATATAAATAAATAACAATAAAAAGAAACTTTTCCCACCCTACGGAGCCCATTCAAACACCAAAATGGGTTGTTTGGCGCAGTTTTCAACCCATCTTGGACGCTGAATGGCTGTTCACCCCTCATGTGGGTATGAATGGTTCATGTGCCCCTTCAAATTTAACATTGCCCTTTTTCAAAATATGAAGGTTTAAGAATTCAAGGGTGGGGTTAGTGAGTAAAACTAACAAATTTTGGTTTGGGAATCCAAATCTATAGTAAAATATATGGATTTCCCACTCTTCCTTTATTTTATGAATTATTTATTTATTTATTTTCTTTATTTTTTTCAGCTTCCTGGTACCAGGAACCTTGCAATCCTTTAGCTACAAAAAGTGATATTGGTGTGGGAATGATAATATTTCTAAGAAAACATGTAAAATGCCCAAATAATTAAACATGATAAGAGCAAATTTAAGTTTTATATTGGTTTGGCTAAAATGTTTTTAGATATTTTTTAAAGGGGGACCACAGTCTCTGAAATACTGGGGGTCTTCACTGCTTTACCAACCTCCCAAGAGGCAAACTTTTGCCATATAAAACCTTGGTATAATGGGTTCCTTGTTATTTGCAGAAAAGGTAGCACCCAAGGGAAGGGGTGTGAAAGGCTGTGATGGAACTTAAGGCTGGAGGAAGGGAGGAAATAACTTAATTTTTTGAGTAGTTACTCACAGATATCCTGCAGAAATTCATGGTTGAAGAGTCTCAGATCAATAGTCACCTTGAAAAAAAATGCTGCACCTGCCAGCAGGTGTAGCACCTGGGTTTGTGATTGAAACCTGTTTTGACTTTGTTGAGTTTTTGGAGTCAAACCTCAAATTGATTTCTGGATGAACTCAGAAGATTCATGTAGAATATTTATGAAATGCATGGATTGAATTGAAATTAATTAAATAAAAGGAAGGATTGAGAATTCTTCATTTAACTGTAAGACCATACTTTGATTGAAAAAAATTTCAGCGGTTATGAATGGAATTGTACATCATGGGCCATGATTTCCAATGGTAAAAATTTCCAAGATGCGAAGAATCAAATTTTTAGATAATGATCATTTAAAATAAATGGTGCCAAAAAAGATTTCCAATTTGCTGTTACAATTAATGCTTCATTTTTCTGAGATTAAGTCTAATTTCTGTTTTTAAGTTCTTTAACTGATGAACTTGTTTTAGATAGATATGTGACGCAATAACAAACGCTCTGATTTCATCTTTTACCAATATCTAGCAAAAAAAAAATTAGTACATGTGTCTTTTTATATTTCCTCCTGTTTTGTAAGGAATCACAAGTCAGAAAAATCAATAATTACAGTTCTTAAGAAATTAGTATTTTTGCTATCAACTTACCAAAGAGTTGATTGCCATATCACAATAAAAATCTTTGGAATTTTGTGCTTTTTTTCATAAGCCATGCTTGCCACAAAAACTAATATTTTATCTTGATGTATCACAGATATTGATCCACCTTCTTGATAAACCATTTGAGCATTGAGATAATTGAGGCTAAGGTAGGGATTTCTTGAACTATCAATTTTTTCCAAAGGAGAAAAGTTTTTGACAATGAGGAAATTGTGTGCACAGTTTTTTTCATGAAAGATGGACAATACATCCCCCAGCTCACAAGGGCCTTGATTTGATGTGGATTAAAAGCAAATCTGAGAATTAATTTTAATGTAGCAATGGGGTGTTATGTGATGACCATGGGAGAGCATTGATTTGCAAGGCAATCCAGCTATTCCCATGGCAAGACATTGTATGTTGTTATTTTCAATGGATTTTTTTAATTTTTCTTCTTCCAAAACATTAACCTCTTTTTTAGCCCTTGAAACATCACCTGTCTTGGAAGATTAGAAAACACTTTGCAGATCTGGGAGTTGGTCAGAATTGATCCCCAAAACATTCCATTTGGATCCAATTTGGTCAACCAAGCCTTGAAGTTTGGCCCTTTCAAGGAATCCACTCAAGAGGTACTTATCAAGGAAACCTTCAAATTGAAAAAACAATCAATTCAAAGTCTTCCACCAAGAATATACTTTTGAGAAATCTGTGTTAACTACGTGTATTTTTATTTTTTTTAAACAAGGTTGAGATGTGATTCATCCTTTCTCCTGACCAACATGAAAATATTGAGGGAGGACCATAGAGCTTGATAATCTTAGTCATATGATGAGCAAAATGGATTTTTGGATTGGTTTTGATTTCAGATCCCCAATGAAGCAATAATTCCTCCAGGCAAGCCAGAATTAATTCATCCAATTGGCACAACTGGTAATCTTTAAGTTGATGAGACACTACATTTGATGATACCAATAAGTTTGGAAGTATTGGAGGTAAGCTTTTTCTCCTGAAAGCTGTTGGATGAGTTTCAATTCCATCTTGGAATCAAAAAAAGCACTGAATGAATGGTGTACAAGGCCAACCATTCAGCACCCTTAGGAGTACCAGCAACAGGCAAACCTATGTTTCTGGGCAACCTGGTAATCCAAGACGGAAATTTGATTGAATTGGTACCCTCTTCAAGACGTCTGAGGTAATTTCTTTTTATCTTCAAAAGAGTGGTAGGAGCTTTCCTGAAGGGAGCTTTGCATGCTCTTCCCAGATTCATTTTTGATTCCTGATTTTCTTCTAATAGATCTACTTGGATTTGTTCCTGGTGAGGTATATTTTTGCTTTCCTTTTTCTTTTGATTAGGGTGTCTCAGAGTGAAGCAAACCTACCATTATTTAATGGAGGTTTTCAAACTAAATCTGCCATTTGAAACCTTCCATTAAAAAAAACCCACTTATTTCACATCAGACATGTCAGAGTTACCTGGAAATAAGTGGGTTTTTTCAAGTAAAGTATATAAAGGCTTCCACCACCTGTGCACTTCATAAACCCCTGGTTTTCCACCTCCAAAAACCTCCAAAAAATTCTACCTCCAACCTCATCTGAAAAAAAATTGATTCATTGCTCTTCATCTCTTCATTGCTACCCTAATCACTTTCTTGCTTTTATCACATACAGCTAGCTCTCATTGCATCAATATCCTCATTGCTTCATCAATCTCATCACTTCATCACTCTCATTGCTTTATTGCTTTCATCACATCCAGCTTACTCTCATTGCATCACTATCCTCATCACTTCATCACTCTCATCACTTTATTGCTTTCATCACATCCTAACTCTCATTGCTTTATCCCTCTTGTCACTTCATCACTCTCATCTCTTCCTATCCTATTTGCTTCATCACTCCCATCCCATCATCACTTCATCACTCTCATAAATTCATCAATCTCATTGCTTCATTGCTTCATCCCTTACTCTTTTTAAAGGGCCCCTCAGCAATCCTCCCCCAAAAGTCCACTAAACAATCCAATGGACCAAAGCAAACATCCCCCAGGAACTCAAAATCCAACAATCCTCCCCCATCAGCTTCCACAGGCTCAACTCAGCTCAAGAGAGCTGATCACATCATCCTGGTAAACTGGCTGAAAATTCCATCTAACTGTGATGCTTGCTTTGGATCCAACAATGAAACATGAGTTGGCCAACCTCCTTCCTCTAAGTTTAATGGTTATCTCCTGATGGCCAATGAACTCAAGAATAAAACCAAAGGTTGGCTGGATCTTTCATCCAAACAGATGTGAGAGTAATTCAAGAACTATCAAACCAAGTGCAAAAAAGCCCACTCAATTTCAATCTCCACCGGCTTTGGTTTCACCAACTCCAATAAAGCAAAGGGAATCAACTCTGTGGTTGATAAGTTGGACTCCATTTGTCCTTTTTATGTTCAAACAAATTAAATATTTGGAAATAAGGCCAATATCACCCCTTTAGCCGCTTTTGATTCCCAAAAATCAGATTCAGTTGATGCTGAGGACCTGGCTGTGGATGCTTGGCCTAGCAATGATGATACCAATGAAAACTATGATTGGCCCCAATCTGATGTGGAGGAGGATATTACAACAGAATCAGCTCCAATCACATCTAAAGCAGCATTGAGCAACAATTCAAATCATTCATTGGACCCCTCACTTCCTTCTTTGGATTGCTCTCTTAAAACAGGCTCATCCATTCCTGAATGGTCAAATACTAAAGCCAATGGGGCCTCCCACATCCCCTTCAAATGAGAGTAATGACATTCCCAAACAAAAATACTCTGCAAAGGGAAAGCAAAAGGCCTCCAATTCCATCGAAATCAACCCCAATAGCATTCAAAAGAGCAGAAACACTTCAAATTTTTTGAGGTTTGAGGAGATCATGGAGAAGCAAGATTCCAGTAAGCCCATTTGATTCTACTTAGTTTCCAAATCAAGCTCATTCCTATTCCCCTCTGAAAAACAGTGAAATTACAAATTGAATCTGATGGCACTTGCTAGAAAGTGCCACTACTTTTTTTGTGGTGGTGGGTGAGGGTTTTATGATTTATCTTTTTCTTTTTGGAAGTGATGGCAGGATACAGATCCAAAGGTCATAGTTTATGTCCAGACCATACAGGCTTTTCATTGATGCCCCCTCTGCAAGTTCCAAAGAGATTTCTGATGCCCTCATTTGATCCCTATTTTGCTTCAAAGCCCTCTGCTTTCCACCTCTCTTTATGTTTTTCACCTCATCTCCTTCCATCTTTTTCCCTCCCAGGAAAGTTCTCAGCTTGGGATGAGGATCAAGAAGGAATTCCTTTTGGAGTATAAAATTTTGAGTGCAGTGGGAGAAGCAAGAGAATGGAAGAAAAAGTGGTCAAAGAAGGGTTACAAAAAAAGCACTACGTCAGTCCCCTGATGACAAAAATAATGCAAAAAAACAAAAAAAATACCAGGGTGTGAAAAAAAATGGGCCAGGGTCAGTGGGTCAGGGAGGATGGCGCAGGCTGGGCTTGATTGGCTGGGGAGGAGGTGGGGCTCCGTTGGCTGGGAAGGAGGAGGGGGGGTGGCCCGGTGTGGTCTCAATTTATAGACACGGATTGGGAACTGCGTCGCGGCTGCGCGCTCAGAATTGGAGGCAGCGGGCTCAGCATTAGGGTATGCGGAGTGCTCAGCAGCGGCAGCTGCTGGATCAGCAGCAGCCGCTGTTTGGCTCCGCACCTAGTGGATGGGTTGGGCTCAGCATTGAATGCGGCATGGGCAGCGATCCACCCCTGAGATTGGATTTGGAAGGTAGTGCGCTCAACTAGGTTTGCGGGCGCGCCGGTCTGGATACATAGGGGAGGAGCAATCTGCGGGCTGTAAAGGAACGGATGGAGCGCGCGGATAATGCCGGATATTACTGGACACCCACAACGGGCGCGGAAAAACGGATACGGACAGGCGCGGGGGGCTCCAAGTAGGGCCCGGTGCGAGGACAGCTTCATGAGAAGGACGAACCAGATGGACGGAATGGCGTGCAGATGTTGGGGGGGAGTTTGGTACAGAGGTGTGGAGAGGAGGCTAGGGTTTCTGTCTTGGGATTGTTTTCTGTTTTTGTTGTAATACTGTTATTTGCCTGTGTACTTAGGTTAGGGTTGAGAGGGAGGACTTATCCTCACTCTCAACTTTGGTTTGGGGAGGAGAGGAGGCATGGAATGCAGGGGATCAGACCATCACATCATTGGATTGGATCAATCATCTCACAAAGAGATCAAAGGAGCTCATACTGGATACACATCCAGGTGGACAGTTCTTAGGATTTAAGGATTGGCAATTTCACTCTCTCTGCTCTTCTTATCTCTTTATCTCCTTATTTCTATTTCTCATCTAGGTGAGACTTTGGGCATCCTCATCTCCTTTCAAACGCAGGGAACCGTTAACTTCCGAACCTTGGGACAATTATAGGGGGATAACCTTTATTCTTTCCACACCAGTCAGCTTGGCAGGGGTTGGCAGCAAGCAAGGCAGGAGGTGGTCAGAGTGTGTGAGGGGAGGCCAGCCATTGGCAAGGGCAAAGAAAGAGGGGGCCATGGCCATTGGTGTTGGGGGGTGGCTGTTGGAATTGGCAAGCCAAGCGGGGGGGGGGGCAAGAGGGGGGGGCAGCAAGAGGGGGCTGTGGCTGTTGGTGTTAGCAAGCAAGGGGGTGGCCTTTGGCGTTGGCAAGCAAGTTGGGGGGGGGCAAGAGGGGGGGGGTGCATTAGTTGGGAACAAGGGGGAGGGGAAAGGGGGATTAGGAGGAGGGGGGGAGCTTACCTGGGGAATCAACCAAGGGGGTGAGGTGGGGGGGGTGAAGGGGGATGGAGGTGGATGGATGCCAGTATTGGATGATGGGGAGGATGAGGAGGAGGAGGGGAAGCTTACCAGGTGTGCTGTTGAGGTGGAGGTGGTGGCTGAGGAGGAGATTGGACCAGTGGTTTTGTGGGGTGAGGCATTGGGTCTGTTTTGTCTAATTCCACCAAAAGAGAGAAAAAAACCCCAAGTGAGTCACCCTAGGATTCTTGGTTGAAAAACCAAAACCAAAAAAATACAGTGAAGGAATTTTTTACCTATTTCAAAATCAAAAAATTACTCATCAAAGCAAGCAAGGGTGAGAGGTAGAATTCTTTCTCTCTTATATATAAGAAGATGAGGGACAAGATGAGACAGGGATGACTTGAGGTGGATTGGAAATATCATCTTCAAGTATTTTGTCCATGTGGGGTTATGATATGATGACGGGATTTGTGTGAATTGATAGGGATGTGAACCAATGGAGATGTGAAGCAATAGAGATGAGATGTGTGTGATGTGATGGAGATGGGATTGGTATTGATTTTCTGAGGTGGAGTTGCCAACAGGTGTTTTGCATTTGATTGATGGTGGATGGATGATGATGCATAAATGGCGGGTTTAATGGCGGGTTTGATGTTTGAAATCTTCCATTTTCATGAAAACCGCCATTTTGAAATACACCATTTAGGGGGTATGTGCATTTCAGAAACCAGCCATTAAAAATGGCGGATTTCCAATGGCAAGTTTGCTAAATCTGATACGCTCTATTGAGGACCATATTTGCATGAGCTGCTTGTTCATTCATTCTCAAGAAGCCTTGGAGAATGTCTTAAAGTTGGTTGAAGTAGTTCAGATGCAGAATGTTCCCAAATTCTTGAGGAGCTGGAAGGATTGAGCCCTGGGATTTTCTGGACTACAAGAGTTGGTACAGAAGTTCTATGCTGCATATTTGATGAGCCTTCTTGATGCTGATTTGCCCAATGTTTAACCTTTTCAATTTGATTAGGAGCAATATCTTCCAGGTTTCTTGAGAATTTATCTAGAAATTTTTAAACTCTCCTCCTGGTGAATCTTTGGGTATTTTCTGGTGACAAATAGAGCTTTTGTTTGGATCAAGATTTGAGGCTGCTGACTTGGCTAATTGTTACACTTCTTGGGTAAGTGTTTTTCCTTCTTTTCAAATTTTGAAGACTTTGGCCAGCTGTGATTATTCCAAGGTAGGTGATGCTGTAATACCATAGAATTCCCAAGATAAAAGTATGCATTTGATCAATTTTTGTCATGTGTGTTGGTTCCCAGTCTGGTAGAGTTTGGAAAATCGTGTAACGGGCACCATGTAGCTTGAGAATTTTGGTTTTCTCATTGAATGATTGAGCATTCTTCCAATTATCTTCCTGTTTTGTTTGATCTTGATGATTCTTCAATGGCCAAGTCTCATTTTTGGTGTTCTGGATATCATTCAGCTTGAGGTTACAGTGGTAACAGAAGATTTTTGCTGAGTGGGATTCAAATCCAATCATTTTACATAAGTCAGGTGTAACACCAATCAGTGGTAATATGACAGCATGTATTACCCTTCCTTCTGGATATTTGTTAGTTTTTTTGAAGAATACTACTTTTGAAAAATCCAGTAGCTCAGAGAAAAGAGGCTTGAGTAGATTATTCAGTTGGAATGAGGTTCATTCCTTGGGTTTGGGGGTGAAGCCATACACAAAAATAGTGTGTGGCTTGTAACGCACACTAGGTGGAAGATTAAAACATTTTAAGAATATTACTACAAGAGAGATGCTTTTCCAACTGGTCTTGATTCCATGGGGATTCATCCAATAAATTTAAATTCCAAAGAGAAGATTCCCTGTTTCTGCTGTGCAAATATGATTGGTTTGATCCTTGAATTCTTTCCACATAGTTCCATCCCAAATATCACAACATTTAGTAGGATTACTGGCTTGATGCTCTTGAGGTGCACTGAGTAATTCTTCAAAACAAGGGAGCAGTAATTTCCTCACAATCCACTTCTTGAGCGATTGATACCCAAACTGCTTCAGAGGATAAAATTAAGATTTGTTCTTTTCTTCTTTCCAAAATTTGGATCCACATGTAACAGGCTCCCCAGCTATTGAATTAACTATATTATGGCATGTTGGATAATTCCTATTTTGTTAAATTTCTTCACCATTTTGGGTTTCTGAAGAAGAAATTACTTCATTGAAAGGATAAAGTTGGTAAAAATTTTTGCAACAGACATTTTCCACCAGATCATTTGTAATTAAAAATCTTTTTTTCAATTTTGCAAGACTTTTGGGTATTTCTGCTGAGTAGTTGGGCTGGCCACTGATAATTGAGTTCAGGCAGATTTTCTCATTTCCCATCTGGATGTATTTATGACATGCATTGTCACCAATGTCTTCCTCAATACTTTGGTGGAGGATTTGGAGTGATGAGATCAGGGTGCTTGGAGTGTGATAGATAAAATTAAGAGGTTTCATCTCAGATGTATTGTAAATTTCCATATTTTCTGGTGGGGAGTATTGTTGTATTTCACCATATAAAGGATCTCTTTCAGGCTTTGGCTTCATTGAAATCTTCAATTTATGGCTTGAATGTAAAAAATTATAGTATAAATAAGAAATTGCACACCAATTGAAGTATAAATCAAGGAATTTACTCTTGTGCAAGATCCCACTTACAGCCCTGATGTTTGCTTGTAGTGGTTCCCTGGTGAGGTTTCTTCTGGTAGTGGATTGGAAGATGTTTGGTGTCTTTGGGGTTGGTGTTTTTCAAAAATAAAAATTCATCAGTGACCTTTTTAATATTGATAAAATGCAGGAAAAATTCAGTCACATACATTTTTGAAAACATTTGATTGCATTATATGGGTTTGATGTGCTTTTTTGAACCTTCCAACACCATTTTATAGATTCCTTCCATGTTCAAAAGTCTTTTGATAACATTTGGGAGAATGGAATATCCAAATGTTTCCAACTCTGGTAGTGTTTTCCATATTTTTAATTGATTTGGATGTTGTGGTAATTCAGATTTTTGGAGTTTGTCTGAGATTTATTATTTCAAAGGGAAATAGAAATGAATCTGAATGTAATTTTTGATTTGATCTTATACTGCCTGGTGAGCTTAATTATTCAAACAAAATGCTTCTATTTTGAATATTCATATTCACTTCAATGGGCAAGGCATTGAATGGTAGATTGTGTATTTTGAAAAAGGTTTCTGTCAGCTCTCTGATACCAGGAACCTTGCAGTCCTTTAGCTACAGAGAGTGATAAAAATACTGGAATAATAATAATACTAATTATTTCAAAAATAAACGCTTAGAGGCTCAAATAAATAATATAATAAGAGCAGTTGCAAGGTTTAATTGGTTTGGCAATAAAAGTTTTTCAATATGTATATAAAAGAGGGGCCACAGTATTATACTACTGGGGGTCTTTACAGACAAAGCAACCTCTCTTCAAGGGGCCTCCTTAGGCAGTTTAATAACCTTAGAATGAAGATGGGTGCCTTAGAAAGGACTTATTCCACTAATGGCCGGGCATAACAGCACAATGGCCAAGACAGGAAGGGAAACACTCACTCTGAGCACTTTATCACGAAAATCCTGCAATAATAGGAAGGCTTTCAAAGCAGATGGGGTGGATTGCTTGACTAAACTTCAAGGGTTGATTGGTTTTAAGAAATAAATAATAATACTACAGACTTGGTAATAAATCACTTGCTTAGATTCTTCATAAGCACTTGACTAGAAAAGACACGGTGTCTGATTGATAATAATAATTCCTGGTAAACTGATGATGGAATAATGGATCCAAAGAGGTCTGTATAAATACCTTTTTGGGGTGATTTTGAGCTTCTCAGGGCGCGTAGAGAGAGTTCTTCTCATGGGCTAAGGCTGAAAAGCCAGTCAGAGCAAGATTAGCACGTTCACTTGGTGCTGTTAATCAGCTGACCTTAGATCTGCTGGATTTCTGTACTATTTCATCCACAGGATCTGTTAATCTATTATGGCCTAAATTTGATCATTCTGCACTCATCCTTCATTTTTACTATTAGTATTACTTTAAAGTGAGCAGATGTGGACGTTTACTGATTTTTCATCATCTGCTGATCATATAGATAATTTTTAAGAATTTTTTATGAACACTCCTTGTAGTGTTTTGT
The DNA here is from genome assembly GCA_025617555.3 of Puccinia polysora. NCBI lineage: Eukaryota > Fungi > Basidiomycota > Pucciniomycetes > Pucciniales > Pucciniaceae > Puccinia > Puccinia polysora. The sequence continues at coordinate 33,413,401 of CM062628.1, forward strand.
GGTTTTCAAAGATCAGAGTCAATGATTTACATGGTAATCCTAGATCTTTAATTTATTATTAAAAAATGTACTAAACTTAATTTTTATTAATTTTAACTAAGTTTTGATCTTTTTAGATTATTAATAATGCATATGCCAACTTGTTACATATGCCAGGAAACCCTAATTAGGTTGTAGCTCTTTTGAGTGGTACCTGGTTGTCAGATTAGTCAAAACGGATCCAGATGCGGGGATCAGTCAGTTCAGATGCACGGGGGGTGGGATCCGCTGCGTGCCTGGCAGAATTAGCTGCGCGCGGGTCTCTAGTAGGCAGGAAACTGCTACTATGAGTACGTAGGGGTATGTAATGATGCGGGGCTGCGCGCGGGAATTGTGACAAAACACATTTCCGTGTGTAACTCCTAAAATATACACAACACCTCAATTCTGAGTGAATTTTAGGTGTAAAACATATATGTGACAACACATGTTAAACGTTAAAATGGCAAAAAGGTGCCATACTGGTGTTGTAATTTCCAGTACTTTTCTTTTTAATTATTTTAAGAATGTAAGGACTTGGATTTCAAGGGTGGGGTCAGTGAGTGACCCCACCTAATTTTGGGTGAGGAATCCATTTCTTCAATAATATTTATGAATTTCTCATTCTTTCTTTTTTTAATTTAGATATTCTTATTTTTATAGTTTTGTGTTGCTATGACAGGTTGCTCTGTACATAGTAGCAAGCTGACAGTTTCAAGCCAATACATCATATCAACTGCTCATGGTTAGCCCACCTAAAATACCTAGCCAATCTCAAGGCTTTTGGATTAAATTGCAAGGTCAATTTACTTGATGGAATATCACATATTCTATCTTAAAATTAATTATCTTATTATAAAACCAAGATTTAAAATCACCTTTTGGCATTAAAAATTTTTAATGATGCACCATTTGATAAGGAAAACCCTGATGCCTAGATTTAGTGGACTTTTCTCAAATTACACAATTCAAATCTGGGAATGTGTATTTTATATATATTTCTTTCATAAAAAGATATTTGGGAATGGTTAACAAGTGGGTGATCTCAAAATGACTGCTGCACAGTGAAAAAAAATGTATTGACAAGTTATGATTGAAAAAATATTTCATGTAGATTTCCAAAAGGTGGTCCATCAAATATAACTTGCTCAAAATTTTTAAATGAGATTGTTTATTCTGTGCACATGTGGATGTCGGATTTTTCCACTCTTACTTCAATTTCTGTTTGGATGTAAAAACTTGTTAGATATATATTTATTTGAAAATTTCAATAGTTTGAGAGTGTAACATGCATTTTTAACCTCTTCAAGTCAGGGTGACCCCACATCATTGGATTTTGTACATTTGGTTAATCTAACTTTAAATATAATTACAAGTTTCTGGTTGACAAAACAAGAATGGGATGAAAATAAAAATACATGTAGTACTCAATAAAAATTTCACCCAAGCCAATGTTGCATCCAAACATACTTCTCCATATTTTTCAAATTACTGATATGAAAATTACACTGTTTGGAATATTTTTACAATGTTTGTGTGGTTTCAATTAATCTAGAGGGCTTGGAAACTTGGGTTCTGAGATATGAAACTGCCTCTGTGAGATCAACTTCTGGAAGTCAATCCAAGGCTCTTTTTTCAACTGCATTCATATCCCCCAGAGCTTCCCCACTTAACCAGTTTTGATGTCTTGAAGTAGGAAGTGTTTTTGGGTGCTCACCTCTTGGTGAATTATTTGTTTTAGAAAGTTGACCAATTTTCAAGTGTCTATCCCTCTTGATGCGCGGGTTTTTGGCCAGTCAAATTTATGCTTCATCCAGGTAGAGATATATCTTGGATACATGTTGAGCCCTCCAAACATTTGCATGATTGAATAATTCCTCATCTTCACCATCAACATCAGATATGAATCCAACGTCCAAGAAAATAGCAGAAGTTTCTGGGAACATATCCATGATTTCCAGCTCAACTTCTGTGGTATTTCAAATTTCCTTCTTGTTATTCTGTATTTCAAAACATAATAAGCAGTTAGTCATTGATAATGAAGAGAAAATTACAAAAGATTTATTTGATTAAATTTCTTCTTGTTGAAACTTTGAGATTCAGAAACATTAGATTTTCTGCTGCTGGAGCCTCCTTCTGCCTTGTGCTCCTTCTTCCAAATGGCCTTCTTTGAGACAAGCCAACAATTGATTATTGCAACACTTTTGAATGGGGTGTTGTCATTCTCATTTATTGAATATGAAGCAGTGCCCCTGCATTTGTGGCACATCTCCCATGCTCTGATGATTCTTGCAGTGAGAGAGGAATTCCAGAAAGATTTTGCATTCTGTTCCCAGTGATAGGTGAATCTTGGAATACCAGATTTTTGTATCAAGGCCTGGGAATGGGCTATCCATGTCTCATCATGAGACTGAATTTGGCCCAAAGCAGTGATTTCCAGGGATCAAAATGTTGAATTAATATTTTGTTGTAATTGGCACAAGGCATCCTTCTTCACAAGTTTCTGCTCCTTTTCTCAAAGTTTTGAATTGGAGCTGTACTGGTTTGGCGCGCCAGTTTTCGATTCTATGGAATAATTAATGGATGCCTTCTTCTTTGAAATTTAATTTTTGAGGGATGCTAGTTAATCACCAGTTGGAGTATTAGGAAGTTTGTTGTTGTTGGAATCCATTCCAAGAATTAATTTTGTCCAATCAAGCAAGGACTTGAAAAAACCACTTGAAGAAGCAGGGATGCCAAGATTGCATGAATGAAAAGAGAGAGAATATTGTTCTTTGGCCAAACATTTTTGCTTCTTTTGGTGTTGGTGGAAGTGAGAGAGTTGTTGTGCAATCATGAAGTAGGATGGGGAAGCAGAGTTGTCAAAATCTTCATCTTCTCCAACACCAGGCATATTGACTTGGTCATCTGAAATGGGGACTCTTGATGGATCAGGGGATGGTTATTTTGGGTTAGCTGGGGTTTTGGAATTCTAGTAACATAAAATGAACACCATGATTTAGAAACAGGTTTTTACTATTGTAATCAAGATTTTATACCGGGGGATTAGTTCTTACCGGGTTCCATTTCTAATTTTACAACTTAGTAACCAGATGAAAACATTTCTGATTTTCTGATTTTGTATTTATTTTTGAAAAACTGATAAATAGAAAGTCATATTTCCTTTTACTGAACTTCTGAAAACTTTCAGAAATTAAGATATTATATATTATGGTTCCCCTTTGTTCTCAAATTTTTCTTCCAAGTTGGCAAAGGGTATGGACATAAGTATACTTGGAGATTGGAATAGAATATTCTTCAACAAGGGAAGAGATAAATGAGAAATAAATTCATGATTGAATTATAAAAGAGGCTCTGTGGCTACCGTCTCCCCCAAAGAGTGTGATCATTGTCATTTGTGGAACTTATGCATGATTCATAGAAATGTATAGGGATCATGCAGTCAAATTTGAGTTATTTATTCTGAGGATTTCTTCAAATAGTAGGGTGTATCAGAGTAAAGACAACCCACCATTTTTTAATGGCGGGTTTCAAAAAAATCTTCCATTTTAAACCCGCCATTAAAAATCAAGAAACCCACTTATTTCACAACAGGCGTGTCAGAGTTACCTGGAAATCAGTTGGTTTTTTAAAAAAAATTATTTAAAGGCTTCCACCACCTGTCCACGTCATCCACCCCTGGCTTCCCACCTCCTTTTAACTCCAACCTCATTGGAAAAAAAATTTGATTCATTGCTCTTCATCTATTCATCACTATCCTCATCACTTCATCACTCTCATCACTTTATTGCTTTCATCAAATCTTGCTAACTCTCATCCAATCAATATCCTAATCAGTTCATCATTCTCATCCGTTTATTGATTTCATCAAATCCAGCTAACTCTCATTGGATCACTATCCTTATCAATTCATCTCTCTCATCCTTTTATTGCTTTCATCAGATCCAGCTAACTCTTATTGGATCACTATCCTCATCACTTCATCACTCTCATTGCTTTATTGCTTTCATCAAATCCTAACTCTCATTGCTTTATCCCCCTTGTCACTTCATCACTCTCATCTCTTCCTATTCTCTTTGCTTCATCACTCTCATTCTCTAATCAAATCATCACTCTCAACACTTGAACACTCTCATAGCCCTTCATCCCTTCATCCCTCCTACTATTTTTAAATGGCCCCTCAGAAATCCCCCCCAGAAAGTCCACTAAACAATCCAATGGACCAAAGCAAACATCCTTCAGGAACTCAAAATCCAAAAATCCTCCCCCATCACCTTCCAAAGGCTCAAGTCAGCTCAAGAGAGCTGATCAGATCATCCTGGTAAACTGGCTGAAAATTCCATCCAACTACAATGCTTGCTTTGGATCAAAAAATGAAACACGCGTTGGCCAACCTCCATCCTTGATTGAGGAGTCAAAACCAAACTTGGAACCTTCCCCTCCTTCTTTGAATTGCTCTCTTCCTGGGGTGGAAGAACTGGAGAAATTTGCCGATGAGGAGGATGTCATTGCTGTATCACCATTGCCATTAAGATCTGCTCAAGTAAGGAACCAAGTTCTTTTATCTTCTTTCCAGTTAATCCTGACTGATTTAGATTCAAAAGAAACAGGATCATCCATTCCTGAATGGCTGAAACCTCAAGCCAATGGGGCCTCCAAAATCCCCTTCAAATGAGAGCAATGATGTTCCCACACAAACCTCCTCTTCAAAGGGAAAGCAAAAGGCCTCCAATTCCATCAACATCAACCCCAATAGCATTCAAAAGAGGAGAAACACTTCAAATTTTTTGGGCTTTGAGGATATCATGGAGAAGCAAGATTCAAGTAAGCTCATTGGATTCTCCTTGCTTTCAAAATCAAGCTAATTCCTATTCCCCTCTTCAAAAAAGTGAAATTGAAAATTGAATCTAAAACTTCAGTTTAAAAAGGAGAAGTGGGATTGTCAACTGGCTATTGATTGTCAAAAGCAGAAAGCCAAGAGTTTGGCTCTTAAGCAAAAATGGGATGCTGAGTGGAAGTTGAAACAGGCTGAGCTAGAATACCAAAAAGAGGAAAAAGAGAAAGATTGACAGCAAGCGCAACTGAAAATGAAGAGGGAACAACTGGAAACAGAAAAAAAGGATAAGTGGTCAATGGCTGCAGCATACATTGGTAGCAGCAGACCAGTAGATGAATTAAAGCAGATTAATCAAATGCTGGGCTTGTAAATATATTTGCTTTGATGAAAAACTTAAAAAGAAAAAAAATAATTTTTGATTACAACAATGCTTAAGACTATCTTCAACCCCACTTATAAAAAATATTTTTTCTTTTTATTTTTTCCTGGAGTATATTTTTCCACTCCCCAAGTTCCTGAAAGTGTTTATAGTTGTTTTGTTGATTTGCATTGAAATTGCCATTCTTGTATGAGTGGCAGTCTCCACAGCAGGAAAAGTACAGTGCTTGTACTTATTGGCTGCCCAAATCATTTTGACCACACCTTTTTGCTTGAAGTAAATTCCAAATACCAGGTCAGGAAAAACAAATTGGCAATCAGATACTTTATATTCATCTGTTTTTTCAATAAGTTGTCCATTTGATTTCCTGTTCGGAAATGCAAGTAAAAAGGAATACTCAGAGTTCCTCTTTTGGCAAGCAGTCCTACTCCTCCCACCTCTCTGTGTGTTTTTCAAGCCATCTCCTTCCATCTTGTTCCCTCCCAATGCTATGATTAGATTGGGATGATGAACAAGACGGGATTTGATTGTTTGTGTAACATTTTGAGGGGGGTGGGAGAAGAATTGGACATTCACCAATAGCGGTTGAGGGATTGAAAAAAAACCCCTAAAAAACAGTCAGTCAAATGGACATCATTGGTGAAACAAGATTGGATCAAAAAAAATGAAACCAAACCTGGATTTGATCCCAAGTTCCCCAGAAACGTGATCACAAAAAAAAAAAACTTAACGGGGTGTGAGGGAATCAGGCCGGGCCTTTGGGTTGGTTTTGGATCATTTTTGGTTCAGGCCTGGGGCCAGGTAGGCAGGGCCCTGGAACCATGCGGGCATCAACAAGGGGCAGGGACAATGCAAGGGGGAGGGGGAGGGGCAAGCAAGGAGGCGGGGGAAGAGGTGGGGCTGGCACAAATGGAGGGGGGCGGTGGTGGGGCTGGCAAGCAAGCATGGAGGGGGGGCGGTGGTGGGGCCGGCAAGCAAGGAGTGGGGGAGGTGGTGGGGGCCAGTGGTGGGGCCGGTAAGCAAGCAAGGAGGGTGGTGGTGGTGAAGGAGCAAGCAAGAGGGAGGAGTTAGCTAGGATGGAGGGAAAAGGAGGATGAGGAGGAGGAGGGGAGCTTACCTGAGGACCTGAAGGTGCCTGGAGGAGGATGGAACATTTGGTTAGCTTCTGATGATGGGGAGGATGAGGAGGAGGATGAGGAGAGCTTACCACGGGTGCCAAAGGTGGTGGGTGAAGAGGAGGTGGTGGGTGAGGAGCAGAGTGGACCGGTGGTTTGGTGGGGTGAGGTGTTGAGTCTGTTTTGTCTAAGAAAAAAAAAGAAAAAAAAAACGTGGTGAGTCAGCCTAGGATTCTTGGTTGAACAAACAAAACAAAAAAAAACTTGGAGTCAAATACTAACAAAAGTTCAGTCAGCTTTTTTGCATTTTCAACTAGCTGGTGGGAAGTTTGATTGGAAATGTTGAGAAAGATGGTGATTTGATGTGGGTTGATGAGATGATTATGGGGTTTGTGTGAAGATGGATATGTGAAGCAATAGAGATGTGAAGCAATGGAGATGTGAATCAATAGAGATGTGAAGCAATGGAGATGAGATGTTCCTGAAGCAATGGAGATGGGATTGGTATGGATTTGCTGATGTGGATGGGTGTTTTAGATTTGATGGATGGTGGATGGATGATGATGCATAAATGGCAGTTTTAATGGCAGTTTGATGCTTGGAATCTTCCATTTTCATGAAACTCGCCATTTTGAAATACACCAGTTAGAGGGTAGGTGTATTTCAGAAACCCGCCATTAAAAATGGCGGGTTTGGTCAAAAAAAATGGCAGTTTTCTAATGGCAGGTTTTCTAACTCTGATACACCCTAATAGATATGAAAAGCTTCCTATTGCATTTAATGATTTTAATTATCACATAATATTTCCACAGAAAGCATTCTTAACCATTATGTGTTCCCAAAAAATTCCTCATTCTCATATTTATGGAATTGACCAAAAATTATTCAGTGAGAAAACAAGCTCAAGAATTCTAGCCACCATGAGGAAGAGCTGGAGTTGAAATATATCAAGATCCAGTTTTCCATGATATGGACTTCAGACTACTCCTTGCCAATCCTATTGATTTTTTGAAGTGATAATTGAATAGTAAATGAAGTAGAGATGGATAGTACTGGCACGGGTCCAATCGCTTGTTGCAATGCTGTGTTTTTATTATAAGATTGGTTAAATATCTAATTACTTTAAAATGCAATTCTGGGGACCACACAGATGCAGGTTTACTGCATAGATTGAAATTCAGTGGTAATTGATTGTTGAGAGCTCAATTTTGGAAACTGAATAATAGAAAAATATGATGAATCAGCTGTCAGATCTTTCATGGTGCTAATTATTGGAAATGAGGATTAGAATTTTCCTCTTTCCTGAATTCATTTTGAATAAATATCCTCAGTTCATATTAGATAAATAATAAAGGGCAAGAAGAACAATTCATGGTTTTCAATTTCATTATTTTGAAAATGGTGTGATATTAATTCTTGCTAATTCTTGTAAACAAGGCAGAGTGCTTTTTAATTACTGGCTGGTCATACACCAGTAATTAGGATCAATGACATAAATAACATTTCTGAATCATGATTCCAAAAGAATATATCAGAATTTAACATTCCTGGATCACTTAGCTCAAACGAATAAAGACAAATGTAACAGGGGTGCATAATATCATGGAGATATTACATTATGCATGATTCACCTAGTTGATTTGTTGGAATAGGCAGGTGTTTATCCCCAAAGTGTCTGCTTCACCACAAAAATTAAATATGAGTCATGTACAGGGAGCTGGACAACTTATGATAAGTCTTCCACCACTGCAGGACCATGGGAATGCAGAAATCATATTTCAAGGGAAAATAATGGGGGAGGTGGACAACTTGTGTTAAGTTGTCCACTTCCCCTCAACCACATGGTAGATTTATTTTGAATACGCCAAATGATTGATGATTGCTGGGACAGTGGACAACTTAGAATAAGTTTTCTACCTCCCCAGCCTATCCACAAGTATTTCCTATTTCATGTGATTTGTCATGTGATTCCTGTATGCACAAAAGTCCAGGGAGGTGGACAACTTATCATAAGTTGTTCACCTCCCTTGAAATTACCTATACATTTACTATGGAGTAAAGCTACATCTAATCCAATGGGAAGCTGGAAAACCTAGCATAAGTTGTCCATCAATCCAAAGTCATCCCATCTTCAATTCCAACCAGTACAAATTTTGCGCAACTCCAGCACACTTTGAAATCATTTCATGAAATAACTGGTAGGCATTTTGGAACAAAGAGGTGATGTTTGAATCATATAAATTGAAGCACATGTTTAACCATATCTGTATTTTTTTCCAATTGAATCTAGTGAAAATTTCAAAAGAAGGACAATTCAGGAGTTTGAGAGAGGCTTCAGCTACCATTTTTTGGGTGTTAATGAGCAACCAGAATTAGTAGGTTGTTCTGTTGATTGGAGAGCCACTGGAGGGAAATTAGTTGAATTTGATAAACAAGATCACACTGATTGAAAAATTTGGCCTCCCAAGCGCAGTTAGATCTGAAATTTTGGGTTAGTTCCTCCTGGTGAGGTGGTGCACTTAGCTCAAGTGGACCTGCTTTCCAGAAAAAACTGGGGAGCATTGTTGGAGAATTGCTTAAAATGATTCTCAAGTACTGGTCATTTAATTTCTGGAGATCTGTCTTGGAATTTTGCACATTCAAATGATTTCAACTGGTTCCCTCCCTGCTTCTGTCAACATCTCAAAATTGGTGTCTTGGTAAGGCACTTAGTCTAAGTGTGTCATTCTATGAAAAAATTTAGAAATCATTATTAATCTACAAAAGAAGATTTCTTCCTCATTCATGCGTGAAGAACAATTAAATTGTGAAAAGTTTGACCTTCAAAGAAACTAACAGTGAGTAGCATTGCTACTGAATTGCATGTGCAAAAAATACATGATATTTTCTTGATTTTTTTCAGAACATTAGTATTTTTTTGGATAAAATCCAATGATTCCAAATTCATGAGAGAATAAGTTACTCTTTATTGCAGTCATGGACAGTTAAGGTAGCTCTTTTAGAAATAAGACTATCTTTTACAGCATGAGAGTGAGAAAAACAATGAGTGATATGTAATGAAGAAAATCAAACGGCAAGAAAACAATCAAGAGGAAGAGGGAGTGATAAAAGGAAAAAGGTCGGCTGATACATTTAGATGCTGCTCTACTAGCTGAGTCTCACCGGCCTAGACGTATACAAGAGGTAGGAGAAAATTGGGTGACTATGCTCCTCCTGAACTCGCTTGTCCTGGTGAGATTGAGGTTTGTTGAGCTTCAGGCAAAAGGGTGGATAACCTTGATCTTGAGAGGATTGGGAGGACGTGATCTTTTTGTTCCTTCTTGGTATCCCCTTCCTTTTCCTGCAATGGCTAACCTTGGTCCTTCCTCTCCTCTGCGCCTTGTCACCTCTCATGCAGGTTTGCCGCAGTTGCCGTTGTGCTCCCAGCTGGGGCATCAGCTAACGCTCCTCCTTGTCATGGCTGGGACTAGGTTAAGTATCTTCCTTGCCTGGATCATCTTCATGTGCCCTAGGGTTTTGGTTAGCACATTGGCAATCATTTTGTTGGTGGGACAGTGTTTGACCAAGAGCTGTGAATTCAAGACCAGTTTGCAGAGGTACTGATAACGCACCTCAATGTGCCTTGAATTTGGGTTGAGCTTTTCTTCCTTGCTCAAGAAGTTTGTCCCCCTATTGTTGTTCATGACCAATGGACAAGGAATAGTAAACCCAAGACCCAACAGGAGATTTGAAAGCCATTGTACCTGCTTGGCGCACATGTTCATGGCAATGAAATCTGCCTCAGTGGTGGATTGAGCAAAAAACAATTGCTTCTTGGTGGCCCAGCATATTGGATTACCAAAAAGTGTGATTATGTAGCCGGTGGTCAATTTCCTGCTGATTGCTGGGGTGGCGTAATCTGAATTGGCCCAGCCACATAGCCCTGAATTGGAACTGTTTGACCGCTTGAAGTGCAGCCCAGTGGATGATGGGCCCTTGAGGTAGCGGAGAAGATGCTTGGCAATGCCCCAGTGGACTTCCGTTGGAGATTTAGCATACCATGAGAGAATTTTAACTGTGAAAAAGATGTCCGGCCTAGTGTTTATGGAAAGATGGATCAGCATCCCCACCACCTTCTGCATTGTCTTGATGTCAAACACTGGATATTCCAGCAAGAGGAGGTGATGAAGGTTGAGAGGGGCTGGTGCCTGGACAGCATTGGCTGACTCCATGCCTAACTTGTGCAAGGTCTTCAGGCAGAAATCATGCTGATGCAAAGTAAGAGAGCCATTGGACCACCAGTTCAGCGTTGTGGTGCCCCATCCTGGACACCCGGACCGCCTTAAGACCTCAATTCATAAAACTGTTGCAAACGTACCGCCGGCTGGACAACTTATCCTCAGGCTCATCCAACTATTGTTTACCCGCGCGCGCGCGCGCGCGCCGCGCTGCGCTTCCATTATCCGCGTCGCGCTCCGCGTCGCGCTCCGCGCCGCGCGTCCTTTATCCGTGTTGCTTCCCATCTCCGCTGTTGTTATAGAACGTCCGCATCTTTGTTGTTGCGTGTCTTCATCTTTGTTGTTGCGCCTCCCCTCTCCTCTTTGCTACCGTCGCGCGACGCTCATCCATGATCTACTGAATCCATCCCGACCGCTCCCGCAAGCATTTGGCAGATCCTTGACCAACGCGAGTGACCACATGGTTGCCTTCCCTTTTCCGCTCTATTTGTAGAATCCGTTGTATATAGTCTAACAGGGCCTCCTGCCCATATAAGGAGGGGCTCTCCCCTGCCTTTTGGCCCATCATCATCGCATCATCATCGTCTCAGCATCCCATAATCATAAGCAATTTATCCGTGGGCATCCTTCCCCACTTATCTGAGAAAATTATCCGGGTATATCTATGATTGCCCCTTGATCCTTTGAGCCTCCATACTCAAACGCAGTCCTTTGTGACCTTGATCCTTATCACCAACCATTAGCCTTGCTGGTTGAAGAAGAATTCCTGTCTGCCTGAATTCTTGAGTGTGTTATACCACTCTGATCCCTTTTTCCGACCATACTGGTCTTGATCTCCCTTGATCATCTTTCTGGAGCCAATCACGTTTGATTGAAGAGGTTTTATTAAGCTTAAAACCTGGAGTGTTATACCTCCCTTCTTCTTCGAGGTTGAATTTCGCCACGCTATTCTTGAGTTCCTTGAGAAGTGTTGGGATATTCTTGCTCAAATTCGTTATTGGTTTGCTTCTAGAGCTTCATAAACAAATTGCTTTTGTTTTGTTCAGCCTCCCACAGTTATCTGGTACCCTTCAAGCGCTTGATTGCGGAGAGTTGGGCAGGTTCATTGAGAACCTGGAGGTTGGTTGGGATTGAGTTGATCTTTCCTAATCAGCTGCTGACAACCAGAGTTATTAGCTTGTGGGCGTTGTTACTTACAACTGTCTTGTTCTATTGAACTCTGAACAAACTTTGACTTATTTGTTCAAGTCTTTCCCTGCGCCATCTTGTCTCAGATAGTATTGTTTCCATTGCTACCGACAACTCTTATCCTCTTCTCTTAGTTTGATTTCTCATCCATAAGGTTCTGGACCTTGATTCCGGTTACATTAAAATATTATTGTAACTCCTAGGAGGGCAGCCTAAACAGCACCTTTCCCCTCCACAGAACTGCCACGGCTTAGCACCGTTTGGAGTCTTACATTTGGTCCCCCGGGCCGGGATCGAACCAGCAACCTTGGGATTTACAGTCCCAACTTGAAGAATCAACTCCAAAATCCTATCCAATTTCTCTTTCTTTTTCTGTTTGTTCTTTTTTCCGATCCGTGGAGGCAGCTTGGTCTAGAAGTAAGTCCTCCCAATTTGTGCACCGCTCGGGCAAGATACTTGTTGTTTTTGGCGAAACCCTCCTCTTGCCACACTTGTGAGCCACTTGGAAAATCTGCTCTTTGGATCCCCTAGGAACTCTGTTATTCGATATGGCATCTCCCGCTACTCCAACCACCTCTGTTGACCTAAGATGGTAAAGATCAAACCCCAGAACAAGAACTTAGGCTTCAACGGTACAAATGTTGAGCAATTCTTGGACTCCTACGAAATGGCTGCTGAAGTGGATGGAGCTAGTGAATTCGATATGGCTTATCAGTTGCGATTCTTTATCTCCTCAGATGAAGTTATGGAGGTAATTGAGTCTTTTGAGGGATTCGAATCCCACAACTGGACGCTTCTCAGGGAGGCTATGTTGGCATACTGGGGTAAAATAGATGTGGCTAGGTTTACTCTGCAGGATTTGGATGCTCTGGTTTCTCAGTGGATCTCAAATGGTGGTATTTCTTCAGCCTCTGACTATCAGATCTTTAGGAAGTCTTGGGACCCCATTCAAAACTATCTTATCCGAAACGATAACATTGACACAGTGGACGAAATTCGAGCAAAGTTCTTCCAATCTTTTTCGTCGGCTGTGCAGGAAAGGATTAAAGAAGAACTGGTCAAATCTGGATCCATGATTACTACCAGGGATAATAGATTCAAGCTCCCTGTTTTTCTTACCCTTAGGAGTACTGTGGATAAAGTCATGAAAGGTCAAACTGCTCTTACCTTTGAAAAGCCTAGAACTACTGAACCAGTCCATGCTCCTTCTTTTAAAGAGTCAAACGATATTATGATTAAAATGGAGGCAGATCGTAGGCCTAAAGCAGATCCTAATTCCAATCGAGAACCTACTACTATAGATGAAATCACCAAGTTACTTAGAGCCTTTGAGAACAAAATAGATCAAAAGATTTCTTCGCTAGCTACTCCTAAAACTCCTTCTTCTGTCCCCAAATCAACTCTGGTCTGTTACTACTGTCATAGGGAAGGCCATGGAACCGGACGATGTCAAGAACTTCAGAAGGACTTAAAGGAAAAGTTGGTAGAGCAGAGGGGAAACAATTACTTCCTCCCTAATGGTGCCCTAATCCCTTTTGACTCGTCTCGTCCTATCCGACATGTGGTGGCCTCTTACCAGCCATCACCTCCTGTGAAAGCATCTCTTGCTTCCTTTGAATTTCAATCATCCTGTGGTACCCTCCAACCTTGGTATCCTCCAGCCATTTCTTCCTCTAGTCTTGCTGGGACTACTTATCAATCCGATCCAGCCAGGAAACGACATGAGGAACCTAAACCTCATAAGGCTCCTTCCTTGCCAACTTCAATCCTTTGAAAACCCGTTAAACGTTGATCAACACTTGAGCCTCCTTCCTCTGATGTAGAAGACATGGAGGTGGAAAAGGAACCACTCATGGAAAGGTTCCCAGATCACCCTGATCCTTCTCCCTCACCTCAACCTTCTAATCCAATCTTAGATTCTGCGTCACCTGAACTTCCTCCCCCCACCCAGCCAAAAGTTTGATTTGAAAGAGGCATCTCCAAGGATCACCCTAATGCTGTGGAGGGAGTATTAAAGAAAATTTCTGATCTCAAAATTCCTGATCTATCTGTGGCTGAACTTCTATCGATCTCTCCATCTGTTGCTGAAGGAATGAAGAAATGGGTCTCTTGTCGACGTGTGGAAATTGGCCCTGAAGAACTCAAAGTCTCCTCTGGCACTTTAATGGAGGACTCTGGTGGAACCAGTCCTTCTATAGAATCCAATCTTTATTCCTGTCTCCTTGGCTTTCTTCCTTGTTATCTTGGTGAATCAGCCAAAACTGTTTCTCCTCTTGTGGATTCTGGATCTCAGCTTAACTTAATCTCGGATGCTATGGCCTGCAAGCTCAAACTTAGTCCTAGGGTCAGCTTCAACTCTGCAGTGTATGGGATAGGAAATCAAGCTTGTGAACTGGTTGGTATTGCTGAAGATGTACCAGTCAGGATTGGTCAAAATATTGTTGGAACCTGCCATTTTTGGATTACTCGTTTGGACAGCCCTATGATCTTGGGACGACCCTTCTTAATGGACTTTGGTGCAACCCTGATGTTTTCTGATCAAGTTGGGGAGAGAATTCTTCTCCCTGATGCTGATGGCAGGAAAATTGAAGTCACTATTTGCTCTTTGGATTCTGGTCGTTGGGAAAGAGATTTTCCTGGTCATTCTCCCAAATCATCTTTTAAGGGGAAGCAGAAGGATAACTCTAGTTCCTCTCATTTTTTAGGGGAATAGTTGATCCTACCAATGATTGTAGTTCTTTTCAGCCTCAGACTGTAACTCAAGGGTCAACATCCATCCCTCAGGCTTATTTTTCATTCCTCTCATGATTCTCTTCTGAGCTCAAGAATATTAAAAAACAAAAACATATCAAAATAGAAAAATCCAAAAATATTTCTCCTCCATCTCCTTCTCTCTCTGGATCTGTTGTGTCTCCTTTTTCTTCTACTTTTAAGTCTGATCAATCTTCTCTCAGTTCCGGTTCGAATCTCCGCAATGAGTCTAAACTAGATCCGAATTGCAATTCCGTTTTGGGTGATTTTGGTATGAAGGAATATGGGCTGCAGTGGAGGCAATTTGGGGTACAAGTAAGTCCTCCCAATTGTGCACTGCCAGGGCAAACTTTTACCGTCATTTTTGAAACTCTACCTTGTGCCACACATGTGAGCAACGTATTATCTCCTGGTTCTCCTTTTATGGAAAAGGCACCCTTCAAGGATATTGCAGAACATTGGACTTGGAAGATGTTGGAACTTGGACTCAGCTTTCCTAATCAAGTCTCTCTGGTCAACTCTTGGAGGAAACAAGAACTTCTCTCTTTTGCCACTAAGTATAAACCAGTTGCTAAAAAGATCCAACCAGTCAACCAGCCTATGCCTCTCAACCTCAATCCTCCCCTTATGCGTCCTCCTCTATCTCGCGATCCTTACTGTGGGCTTCCTCAATCTCTTACTGGTCCCTTTGTGCCTAATGGACGGGTCACTGAAGAACGTCTGAAGGTGGTCAACTTTGGTCCAGATGGATGGCTTCTTCCTGATGAGTTAAATTTAATCAAAAATGTCTTATCTCTAAGAGAAAAATCTATTGCTTTCTGTGAAGAAGAGAGAGGTCTCTTGCGGGAATCCTATGGCCTCCCTTATATCATCCCTGTAGTTGAACATGATCCTTGGCAAAAGAAAAAGATCCCTATCCCCGCTGCTAAAGTTGACGAATTCATCAAGTTGGTCCGGGAACGAGTTCGAACTGGCCTGTATGAACAGTCAACTTCTAGTTACTCCAGCCCCGTCTTCTGTGTCCTCAAGAGTAATGGTAAACTTAGAATAGTTCATGATCTTCAACCTCTTAATAAAGTTACTATTAAAGACTCTGGTATCCCTCCTGCTACTGAAGAATTTGTTGAATCCTTTGCGGGAAGAGCTTGCTATGGTCTAGGGGATATTATGGGTGGCTATGACAAGCAATCCTTACATCCTATTTCTTGTCCTCTCACTACTTTCAACACTCCTCTTGGTCAATTTCAACTTACTCGATTGCCTCAAGGAGCCACCAACTCGGTCGCAGTCTATCAGGCTCAGATGATGTGGATCCTCCAGGATGAAATCCCTGATCATGCTGGTATCTTTATTGACGATGGCGGAATTAAAGGTCCAGTATCTGACTATGATAATGAGCTCTTACCTTGGCATTCAGGAATTCGTCGTTTTATCTGGGAATATGCTACTACCTTGGAGAGGATTCTGTTTCGAATCGAGGAATCTGGCCTTACTGTCTCTGGATCCAAACTGGCGGCTTGTGTCCCTGCTCTGGAAATTGTTGGTCATGTGGTCTGCAAGGAAGGAAGAAAAATGGCACCAGCCAAAGTCAACAAGATCATCTCTTGGCCTACCCCAATCAATCCAACTGAAGTTAGGGGCTTTCTAGGTGTTGTCACTTATGTTAGAATCTTTATCCCATCTTTATCCAAAATCTGTGCACCCTTGCGTCGTCTAACCAGAAAAGATGCTGAATGGATTTGGACCCAAGATTGTGAATGTGCTTTTCAGCTACTCAAAAGGATAGTTGGTGAAGACATAGTTTTGAAAAAGATCTCTTACGGACCTGGAGCTGGCAAGATCAAGCTGGCTGTCGATTCTAGTTATCAATCTGTTGGGGCCGTCCTTACTCAGGAAAATGAAAATGGTTGGGACCGTCCTGTTCTTTATGAATCTTTGTTGTTTTCAGATGTAGAATCCAGATACTCCCAGCCCAAACTGGAACTCTGTGGTGTGGCTTGAATGATGAAGAAACTTCAAACCGTTCTCTGGGGCCAACATTTCGAATTGCAAGTTGATGCCCGATCCATCATTGAAATGATCAACGCTCCCAGTCTTCCCAATGCTCCTATGACTTGTTGGGTGGCCTTTATCCAGCTTTTCTCTTTTGATATTGTTCACAGGCCTGGAAAATCTTTCACCATGCCTGATGGTTTATCTCGACGACCTCTTGGGAACAACGAATCTGATGTTGGAACCAATTTCAATGAAGAGGAACCTTTAATTCGACCTATTTTCTCTTTTTCTTCACAAAATTATTCTGGCTTTCAACAAGGCTTCTGGTTTAAATTAGAGCAGTACCTTTCAACTCTTCAAAAACCTCCTGATCTCTCTGCTAAGGAATTTTGATCTCTCAAACGAAAGTCTTCTAATTTTTTTGTTCAAGGCTCTAGACTTATGAAGAGGGGCAATCCTTGTGCTCTTATTGTCGTTACTATTCCCTCTAAACAAGATTCCATCCTTGAAAGTCTCCATGAAGGCCTTGGTCATCGTGGGGAAACTGAAACTTATCAACAATTATTTGAACGATTCTGGTGGCCATCTTTGAAGAAATACGTCTCCCAATGGTGCAAGAGTTGTGAAGTTTGCCAAAAACATGATCTTAGGCGCCCAGCCGAAATTCGTTATCCTACTGGGGAGTCCACTGTCTTTGGAAGGATTGCTATGGATGTGGTTCATATTAAGGCAGGAGGTGCTAAGTACCTCATTGTGGCTAGGGATGATTTTTCCGGATGGGTTGAAGCGAAATTTCTTAAGAACCTTAGCTCTGAATCAGTGGCAGCTTTCCTCTACGAGACCTGGACAATGCGTTATGGCCTGGCTCAATCTTACTCTACTGATGGTGGCTCTGAATTTGGGGGCAAGCTTGCTGAAATGATCCGATCCCTTCCTGGACAACATAGAGTTACTACTCCTTATTATCCTGAAGGCCAAGGCATGGTGGAACAAGGCCATGCCCCTTTGAAGGCTGCACTTGTTAAACTGGCTGGTGAAAGTGGCAAGAATTGTCGCAAATTCCTTCCTCTTGTTCTCTTTTCTGATCAAATCTCAACCAAAAGGAATACTGGCTACTCACCTTACGAAATCATCTTTGGTCAAAGAGCAGTCCTTCCTTTGGATCTGGAAATGGAATCTTTCTTGGGTATCTCTTGGGAAGAGGTGTCCTCAACCACTGATCTGTTAGTTGCTAGATCCAAGCAACTGGAGCGAAGTGAAGACGTTCGTGATGAAGCTTATCAAACAATGATGGAGGCCAGAGCAAAATCCGTCCAGTATTGGGAGGACAAGCACTCTAATCGAATCAGGGAGCCCTTGAACCCTGGTGACCTAGTTTTACTTTATAATCGATCTTTGGAAACCCAGTGGGGCAAGCTTTTCTCTAATCGTTGGAATGGCCCTTATCGAGTGGTTCATCAAGTTAGAGGTGGATCTTATGTTTTGGAGGAGCTGGATGGTACTCTGTTGGCCAGAAGGTTCTCTGCTGATCAAGTCAAGAAGTTCCATTGTCGTGGGGGCAACTTATCTCAGAAGTAAGTCCTCCCAATTGTGCACCACCAGGGTCATTTGCTGCGTTTTTGTTGTAAAACTCTACTGTATGCCACATATGTGAGCACCTGGGACGCCCTCCTTGTTCTATTCCCGCCGCTTCTAGGGTTCATTTGGAAGAATCAAGATATTTTCCTCAACTCTTCAACCACTCTCAAGATCAAAATGGCCATTCTTTGGTTTCAATCATCTGTCTTTCCTTTCTTTCTTTCTATGGCATCAAACTCGGGAGCAGACTAGGGACAGTCTGTAAGTTGGGGAGAGATGTGGTGCCCCATCCTGGACACCCGGACCGCCTTAAGACCTCAATTCATAAACTGTTGCAAACGTACCGCCGGCTGGACAACTTATCCTCAGGCTCATCCAACTATTGTTTACCCGCGCGCGCGCGCGCCGCGCCGCGCTGCGCTTCCATTATCCGCGTCGCGCTCCGCGTCGCGCTCCGCGCCGCGTCGCGCCGCGCTCCGCGCCGCGTCGCGCCGCGCGTCCTTTATCCGTGTTGCTTCCCATCTCCGCTGTTGTTATAGAACGTCCGCATCTTTGTTGTTGCGTGTCTTCATCTTTGTCGTTGCGCCTCCCCTCTCCTCTTTGCTACCGTCGCGCGACGCTCATCCATGATCTACTGAATCCATCCCGACCGCTCCCGCAAGCATTTGGCAGATCCTTGACCAACGCGAGTGACCACATGGTTGCCTTCCCTTTTCCGCTCTATTTGTAGAATCCGTTGTATATAGTCTAACAGGGCCTCCTGCCCATATAAGGAGGGGCTCTCCCCTGCCTTTTGGCCCATCATCATCGCATCATCATCGTCTCAGCATCCCATAATCATAAGCAATTTATCCGTGGGCATCCTTCCCCACTTATCTGAGAAAATTATCCGGGTATATCTATGATTGCCCCTTGATCCTTTGAGCCTCCATACTCAAACGCAGTCCTTTGTGACCTTGATCCTTATCACCAACCATTAGCCTTGCTGGTTGAAGAAGAATTCCTGTCTGCCTGAATTCTTGAGTGTGTTATACCACTCTGATCCCTTTTTCCGACCATACTGGTCTTGATCTCCCTTGATCATCTTTCTGGAGCCAATCACGTTTGATTGAAGAGGTTTTATTAAGCTTAAAACCTGGAGTGTTATACCTCCCTTCTTCTTTGAGGTTGAATTTCGCCACGCTATTCTTGAGTTCCTTGAGAAGTGTTGGGATATTCTTGCTCAAATTCGTTATTGGTTTGCTTCTAGAGCTTCATAAACAAATTGCTTTTGTTTTGTTCAGCCTCCCACAGTTATCTGGTACCCTTCAAGCGCTTGATTGCGGAGAGTTGGGCAGGTTCATTGAGAACCTGGAGGTTGGTTGGGATTGAGTTGATCTTTCCTAATCAGCTGCTGACGACCAGAGTTATTAGCTTGTGGGCGTTGTTACTTACAACTGCCTTGTTCTATTGAACTCTGAACAAACTTTGACTTATTTGTTCAAGTCTTTCCCTGCGCCATCTTGTCTCAGATAGTGTTGTTTCCATTGCTACCGACAACTCTTATCCTCTTCTCTTAGTTTGATTTCTCATCCATAAGGTTCTGGACCTTGATTTCAGTTACATTAAAATATTATTGTAACTCCTAGGAGGGCAGCCTAAACAGCACCTTTCCCCTCCACAGAACTGCCACGGCTTAGAACCGTTTGGAGTCTTACAGCGTTTAGCCAAGGTGCTGAACAGGGGACTCCTGAGTGCGGATGGTGTATGTCTTGGCAATGCAATCAAGGAGAGATAAAAGCCGAGCTCAATCTGGACCCACCAGCAACCCATTGTTGACATGAATGTGCAGCATGACAGTTCCATCATCATTTACAAATAGCAATTCATCCCCCTTCAACGGAATAAGCCCAAGGTCTGCCAACTCGGCGGAGAGATTTGCCTTCCAGCACCGTGGAGCCTGTTTAGTCCCGTAGAGCAACTTTTTTAACCTCCAGACCCAGTTCTCTTTCCCAGGAACTTCAAAACCCGCGACTTGAGCAACATGGATGGTTGCATCAATGTTGCCATATAGAAAAGGGGTCTCAACTTCAAATTGAAAAACATGCCAGCAATGCTGGATGGTGATGGAAAAGAGTGACCTCAACAACTTGGTGCAACCAACGGAAAAATAGGTGTCCAAATAGTGGCGGGGAGATTGTTGATGATTTCCAAAACAGACCCAGCGGGACTTGCAACGTATCACCTCTCCAATTTCATTTTTCTTTCAAACCAAATGCCACATACCACCAATCACCACGTCATCATCCGGCGGAGGCACCAGGGTTCCTGTGTTGCAATTGATCAGTGACAAATTCTCCCCATGCATGGACTCAAGCCAGAGGGGACGCTCTTTGGGATTGGAGAAGGCCTCCTTGACAGATATCACCTCAGATAACAGTGCTTTGTTGTCATTGTTGTCGCCAAAAACCGTAAGGCTGGTAGAAGGATTCGCAGTCTTTGCAGCAGAGCAAGCCTGGGCAGGGAGAATTGCTGAGGGATCCAGAGAGCTAGAGATGTCCCTTGGTGCTTTGTCAAAATAAGGTACATATGCATAGTTTTGTGGAGGGTGACTGTACAATGTGGAGGTGGTGCAAAGTGGGGCAGCGGAGTCACCGGAGGCAGGTTGAGAAGGCGGGAGGCTGACTGGGAGAGACTCTGAGTTGATGGGGTTCACCTGAGCAGTCAAAGGATGATTGGAAGGAGAGGATGTGTTGGAGGGGACACGCAAGGGCAGAGACACTCCATCCAAGCAAAAGGTACTGAGAATTGAGTCCAAGTCCGGCAAAGACATGGGAGGCTTCTTCAAGGCTAGCAGGTTGCCATAGTCAAAGGTTGCCTAAGGGGGACTAAAGTCCCGGATGACTGCCACAGGCTTCTTTAGAGGATCAAGGAATTTACCTGCATCAGAGTGAGACTTGTAGCCCAGGAAGAGGAGGGGAGACGACTGCGGGAGGATCTTTGAGGTGGAGGGTTGATGAAATTGAACTTTGAGCCCAAAAGGGATAAGCTTAGAAATATCTCTAACGGGTCCAATGGTGCAGTTGTGTGCTGCAAGCAGGCTGACTGGAGAGGACCATTTAATAGCCTTGAGGGTAGGAGATTGATGAGGGTGAAAGAGTAGCAAGAAGCCTTGTCCCAGTAGAAGATTGGGACTGATGACTGAGCAAGAACGCAACAAATCTTGGTTAGAATTGTTTGGTTGAACCGTTCAGCTAAGCCATTTGTTTGGGGCGAGTTACTTGGAACCTGTTTGAGAACAATTCCTCAAGACTGAAGGAACAGGAGCAGACAAGGGGGAACCAAACTCACTGCTGTTGGAATTCCGGTCTTGTGATATGTGTTTCCTAACACTTGAGTTCAATAACTCTTCAAGCTCTATATTCTTTATTATATTATCACCCCTTGAGTGTTTAATTCTAGTGTGTTCTTTATTCTATACTGGCTTGTTATAGATCTAGTGACATCTTTATCTTAAATCTAAGTGGGTCACCATCATCTTTCTCATGAGTGTTCTTGTCTAGTGACCTCTTTATATTGTTCTAGGTAGTCACAGTTCAAGTGGGTTCTTTATCTTGAATCCTTGATGCTATTCCCTGTCTCAATACAGCCTGAAGTGGTCCTCCAAGTTGTGCGGACTCTAGTGGTTTGGTATTGAATATTTTCTATTCAATGTTGTCTCTTCTTTTCTACCACTTGTCAGCCTTGCTGTACTTAGTCTATTTATAGTGCAGCCTGAATAAGTGAAATTCACCATCTGTTCTTCCCTACACTAAACCGGAGTGCCCCCTTGACTCCCAAGATCCGCTCCTCTTGGCGTCACAAGATCATTCCTCACCTCCTCTTAAGTGTTTCAACCGGAGCCTTGAACTCAAAATCTCACAACCGCCACAATCACAGTGAAGGAAAGCGGGAGTGATACCCAGCTTATTCTTGATTTTGCGGATGAAGGTGATAATCCGGGACTCAGAGTCTGACTTATTCTTCATCACATAGATGCAATTGAACCCAGAGAAGTCATTGATTATGACCAAGAGATAGCTCATACCATGCTTTGATGGTGGAGCTATCTGAAGAAAGTCCAAGTGGAGACAATGGAAGGGAGAGGAAGAATGGGTCAGCGGGTTAGAGTGAGGAAATTGCTTTATCTTGCAAGTCTTACACACCTCACAATTGGCAGATGATGTCACGCTTTGCACTTAGGGATTATTGTCTTCATCACTTTGAAATGTCCTCTCCTCAGTACCATCTACCTCAGTCTAAAAGTGTGACACAAATAAAGCACAACATCAATGGTGCAATCCGCTACTTCCTCTGGCTTGCGTTTACCTTCCAATCTTGGAGACCAACTCAGTATATACTTGCAAACTTTGCGGTTAACTTCATACCGGTTGGCCATCCATTATGAGATCCAATCTCCTTCCCTGGCCAATCAAAAGCCTCAGACTTCCATCTTTGGTCATGCACTGTTTGTTAGTTCGCATCTACGTCTAACTAAGCCATCACTACTGTGAGTTTGCAATTGGACTAGTCCCTACCCTGCATACAATATTACTTCTTATTTGCATTACCTTCAACTTCATTTGCTCCTGTCCCAATTCATCATACAATTATACGCTCAGATTCTATTGTCTTGCACTTACACCATGACCTTGGATATGGTTGTACTACCGCTTCGTTTCATATCTCATTCCTGTCATTCATTGCCTCACCGCTTCAACTGTAGTTAGCTCATCACCAGGCTGTATCTAGTAACTTTGGATTACCTTACAAGGGCTACCCCCGTGCCTGATGATTGTCTCCTCAGTTAGTTAATTTCATACGTTCTTGCATTTTGCTACAACCTAGTTATCACATTGGACTCAGGTTGAGTTTCCTTCCTCAGAACACATTCCATTCCTCTCGCCATTTGTTGAGTGGCATAACCAAGTTCGCACTTTGCAACTGAGTCTCACTACTTGCACTTGCCCTCGCACTCAGCATTCCTTTGCGCTCACAATCATCTAAGAATTTCCCTATAGTACGTGGGGTGGTCGTGTGACAGTAAATCAACTAACTCAACTCATCTATTGTAGCTTGCCAACCTATAGTAGACTTTTTCTTGATTTCACATACTTGCTCAACCGGGAATGGTTCCCTCACCCCTTACAATGATGAGATCCATTGGGTAGGGAGAACCAGCGCTCCTTGGGCCCAACAACCCTTAGATCCCGTTCCTCCTTCTAAATTGCCATTGGTTGAACCCCTCAATGATCCTCGGACTCCTCCACGGGATGTTCCAACGGACCCTCTCACGGAATTTGCAGATTCTGACCATTCTTCCAATGAAACCTTGACTTGTGGTAGACCAGGGGTTTGCACTACTGCTCCCAAGCCCAATGCTCCAACCCTGCTTTTGACATTGATCCAGGCCCTTACTCATGGTGCCCAGCAATCTAGTCCAAGTACTCCTAGCTTTCGCACTCCAGGCATGAAACAACCCAATCACTTTACGGGAGAACACCCTCATAAGCTTAGATCCTACCTACAGTCTTGTAAAATCATCTTTTCAAACGACTCCAACAATTTCACTTCCGATAGGCATGAAGTTATGTATGCTTTGTCCTTTTTAGGGGGTAGAGCCTTGCAGTGGTTTGAACCATACCTCAAACTTTTTTGCAAGGACAGTCCCACTTGTATTCTCAACAACTGGGACAGGTTCAAGCAACAACTGTTCACCCTGTTTGGCAACCCCAATGAAGTTTGACATGCCAAATACAAACTTAATAGTTTAGTTATGAAGGAAAATAGTAGAGCTTCCGTTTATATATCTCATTTTTGAACCTTGCAGTCTTGCATCCAGTGGAACAAGGCCGCTCTTCTATTCCATTTCTGAAAGGGTCTACTGGCATGCTTAATTGAACAGCTTGCCGTTGGGGGTCATAAGACAACCTCGCTTCAGCAGCTAATCAATTGAGTGATTGAGCTTGATAATGGCTATCATGACAAGAATTGCTCTTGGCAAAAAAAACATGGACTGTCCACTTTGGCTTTGAGGGTGGAAAACTCCTTGAAGCAAAACACAAGGAACCCAAAACCATCCAAACCAACCCCAACTTTGAACTCCAACTCAAAAGGGAAAACCATCACCAAAACTCCAAATTTCTTGGACAAAGAAACAGGGATGCTATGGAACAAGGAACGCCTACAAAGGGAGAAGAATGGGCTGTGTATGTATTGTGGAGGAAAACATGATGTCGACAGTTGTGCAAAGCGGTTAGTGCGTGAAGCGGCTAAGCAGTCAAAAAATTAGCTTGTAGTTTTTCTGATACTCGCAAGGAAAACTACACATTATCTAAATCACCGCGAGTAAATCTTTGCACTTGCGAGTCACTACGTGCTCCTAGTTCAAGATTTATCCTATTCCATTCCAACAAAACTCCTTATCAAGTATTACTTGACTCCGGCGCTAATGTTTCCTTCATCAGTGAATCTTTTGCCACTTCCAAAAATCTTAAGCGTTCCGAGATAGATAAATTCCCTATCTATTTAGTAAGTAGTGCAACTGAACCGTCTTATTGGGTCTCCCAAAAGGCAGAATGGACCTTTGCATTCTCCAATTTCCCCAGCTTTGAATGGGATTTATTTGTCTTGGCTATACCTGGAATGGATGATACCATTCTAGGCCATGATTTCCTAGTTTACTGGAATCCAGATGTGAATTGGCAAGAAGGAGTAATTAACCTTTGAGCCTCGCACCCCCAGAACGCTAATCTTTCCGTCAAACAGGAATTAAACAGCCTACCTGACACTGTCATTGAGCTGGATGACACTTTTCCGCCAGGAGATTTGCAATATCCTGACCTCCATTCCCAAATTCCCTCTTCAGATTTAGGAGTTATTGCTTACCTATCCAGCTTACCTCTTTCTTGTGCCTTTGAAGAGAAACAGACAACAACCAAACGGTTTATTTTGAGATCCCTAATCCTCTTGCACCATGCAAGCACCTCAAATCCGGTGCTCAAAGATGACAAGATTGAAGATTTAGAAATCATTCAAGAGTCTTTACCTTCAGTTTATCATGACTTTGCTGACGTCTTCTCAGCTGCAAGAGCACATAAACTGCCTCCATCCCGTCCTTACAATCACAAGATCAGACTTACTGGCCCACCTCCGGCACCAGGACCAGTCTACTTTCTCTTGACGCAAGAATCAATTGCGCTTCAAGACTACATTGCAGAAAATGTAGCAAAATGATTTCTTTGACCAAGCAATTCAAATACTGGTTCACCTTTCCTATTTGTTCCAAAAAAGGACGGCAGACTTTGCCTTTGTGTTGACTACAGGAAACTGAACCAGGTAACCCGGAAGAATGCCTACCCAGTACCGCCTATGTCACATCTCCTCACCCTCTTCCATGGAGCTGCTTATTTCTCAAAGTTAGGCCTTCAAGGTGCCTATAACCTAATTTGCATTAGGGAAGGTCATGAGTATTTGACTGCAATGAGAACCCGGTTTGGCAGTTATGAGTATACCGTCATGCCTTTTGGCCTCTGTAACACTCCTTCCACTTTTCAACATTTTGTCAATGACATTTTCTCCGATCTTGTAGGTAAATACCTTGTGGTATATCTCAATGATATACTAGTCTACTCAAGAAAGATCACATTGCACATGTGCAAGAGGTGCTGCAGCAACTTTGCAAGAATGACCTGTTTGCAAAAGCCTCTAAGTGCGAATTCCATTCCTTTTCTCTTTGTTTTCTAGGTGTCTTAGTCTTGCAGCAAGAACTATTGATGGACCCAGCCAAAAGCAAACGCATATTGGACTGGCCCCCACCTTCTTCCGTTAAATCCCTTCAAGTTTTCCTTGGTTTCAGTAATTTTTATAGGAGTTTCATTGAGCTTTACGCCGAGAAAACTGGGAATCTTACTAACCTTCTTCAAAAAGACACTCCTTTTGTTTTTACGCAAAACAAGCTGCTTTGGAGTTTGAAGCTCTGAAGAAAGCGTTCAACACTGCTTCAATAATCACTCACTTCAACAAGCTAGCTTGCACTATTGTCAAAACAGACGCAAGCAACTATGCAATTGCAGGAGTAATCTTGCAGTTCTCTTCCTCCACTTCTCTCTTTCATCCCGTAGCTTTTGAGTCTTGCAAGTTGCTCGCTGCAGAGCTTAACTATGAGATTCATGACTAGGAACTTCTCGCAATGGTTTATTGCTTGAAGAAATGGCGTTCATACCTTTTGAGCCTTAGGGAATCCTTTGAAGTTTTAACTGATCATAATTCTTTAAAGTATTTCATGAGCTCAAAATTCCTCACACGCAGACAGGCACAATGGGCCAAATACCTCTCCGAGTTCCACTTTACAATCACGTACCGCCCTGGGAAACAAGCGGTAGTCCCTGATGCTTTATCACGTTGGGACAACGTTTACCCAGGGGGGGAGCACCTTTGCCAAAAACAACCCTGAAAACGTTAGGACACTCTTCTCAACCCAATCTGCCCAACTCAGTTTGATCATTGCTCACTTAAAAGACTTGGCTTCCAAACTCCGACAAGCTCAATGCAACAACCCCAAGTGCATTGAACTTTGCAAAAGTGCAAACTTATTAGATAGTAGTTACAGTATTGATCATAAAGACTTTTTAGTCTATGATAATTGTATAGTAGTACCAGATAATTCTTGCATTGAGTTAGATATCTTCAAGTCACAGCACAATTCTCCGCTTTCTGGTCATCATGGGCAGGATAAAACCTACCAATTGATTGCACAATACTTCTACTGGCCTGGTATGACCAAAGAAGTAAAAGACTACGTTAGCATGTGCTATGATTGCAATTGTAAAAAGTCCTTGAAACACTGGAAGTATGGGCTGCTTCAGCCACTTTAAATTCCGCCTTGTCCTTGGCACTTGCTTTCTATGGATTTCATCTCTCAATTACCTTCTTCTAGTGGATATGATGCTATTCTAGTAGTAGTAGATCGCTTCTCAAAGATGGCTTTATTTCTGTGCAGTAATGTGACGGCCTCTTCAGAAGACTTAGCTAACTTGTTCATAGAAAATGTATTTTCAAAACATGGTCTACCTGATAATATAGTTAGTGATTGTGGATCTCTGTTTGTCTCAAGCTTCTGGACCTTTCTATGCCAACATTTGAAGATCACTCGCAATTTAACAACGGCGTACCACCCAGAAACGGATGGGCAAACTGAGCGAGTTAATCAGATTCTCAAAAAATATCTTTGAATGTATGTTGCCTATCAACAAGACGACTGGTTGCAATGGCTCCCACTAGCCAAATTTGCCTACAACAACTCCACTCATTCCTCCACCAAACAGTCGCCCTTCCAAACTCTTTATGGTAGAAGCCCAACTTTCTCTTCCCTTCACCTAGCACCTCCTCAACCTGCTACCAATTACCTTGAACAAATTCAATCCCTTCAATTGCAACTTCGGACCAACCTTGAAGAAGCAAACCAGCGCTATAAGGAGCAAGCAGACCAATCTTGCACTACGGCTCCAACCTTTGCAGTAGGAGATCAAGTATGGCTTGATGCTTGCAACATTTGCAGCACTTTCCCAACTCGCAAACTCTCCAAAAGAAAGCTTGGCCCCTTTAAAGTAGAATCAGTCATCTCCCCTAAAGCCTTTAAACTTACTTTACCTGAAAAATGGAAAGTTATCCAACTGGTCTTTCATGTGTCTCTCCTAGAGCCAGCTTGAGTATTATACCCGGGCAAGACTCATCCCCCTCCTGAACCGGTCACTTTCCTCAATCATCAAGAGTGGGAAGTAAGCCGTATTCTGGATTCCAGGTTACGCAAAGGAAAACTTCAATACCTTGCCGAATGGTCTGGCTTCCAGTCCAATGAAGATTGCACCTCATGGGAACCAGCCCATCAACTTCACAATTCCCCCAATCTGATTTGAGATTTCCATGCAAGCTACCCTTGCAAACCTCAACAATCATGATTCCATCCCATCCAATCCCATTCCATTCCATTCCACATTTTATCCCATCCAATCTCATTCCATTCCACATTTTATCCCATCCAATCTCATTTTTATCCCATCCAATCTCATTTCATTCAACATTGTATCTCATCCAACCTCATTTCATTCCACATTCTATCTCATCCAACCTCATTTCATTCCACACTCTATCTCATCCAACCTCATTTCATTCCACATTCCATCTCATCTAACCCCATTTTATTTTACACCATCATTCCATCAGTCAATTACTCCATATCACCGTGTTATTCCTTTTTCTCATTTACCTCTCATTTCTAGCAATTAAAACTTCATTCCTTATTAAAAAAAAAAAATTATTTATAATTAAAAAAAAAAAAAAAAGAGAAAATATATATTTATAATAAATAATTACAAAGTTTCTTTTACTTCCTTTTCTGCATCCTCCCAATTTGCAGTCAAGCCCGCAACCATGGATAAAAAGGTATCCAGGTCTTCATCATTGATTAGTGCCGAAATCCTTTGGAGAACTAGCACCTCTGTTACAATATGCCTCTCAAAGATTTCCTTGCACCTTGCAATCCGAGCTAGCTTTGGCCAAGCATTCCATCCACCTTCCTCCAAGAGCTCCTCCTAGGATCTCTTCTTTTGGCCTCCCAAAAAACCTTCTCCAATGTTGCCCATCAGCCGCCTTGCATCAGTTTTGACTGGCCCTACAACTTGCACCGGATCCGTTTTGCCTTGGCCCTCTATTTCTTCCGTTCCATCTACTCTACCCCTTCCATCTCCTCCATTCCCTTCTCCTAATTCTTCTGTTACACCCTCCTCTTCTTGCTCCATTCCTTCTCTCCCTCCATTTCTTTCTTCTCCCTCTCCCAATCCTCTTTCCACTTTGTTCCTTTCTTCCTCCCTTGCTTCCTCCGCTATGACCCCAACCGGTTCCGCACCGGGCACTTTGTCTCGCACCTTGGTATTCATCTGGGGCCCCAGAGGTTCAGTTGGTGGACCCCAATAAGGTGGTGGTGGCGGTGGTGTGTTTGTAGTATACCTTTCAAAACGGGGCAACACTAGCAAAACGAGCAAAATTTAGTTACTATCTTTATTATAGTCAGTCCCAATTAGTACTCACCAGGAACTTGAGTACCCAAGTATTTGATCCCTGGCAACGGTGGTATTTCGTAGGTAACCCTTGGAGCGGACCTACGACTCCGCATCTCCCTCAATGACTCCGCGGGACCATCAACATTTGACTTGATACTTATAGGAAAATTACATGCAACCTTGTGGAGGAGAAATTGCTCGCACTTGCCTCAAAGGCCTTGGACGGCAGTACTAGGGACACATTGCTTGTTTTGACAAATAAATTTTTTGCAACGGCAGGACAACAATGACGACATTTTATATAATTTATAAATCTAACAAGTAATCAATTAAATAATGCGTAAAGGGTATACAGTATTTATTAATGGCTTGAAATCAATGGGAACATTTATCTGAACGCTTGCAGGAGATTGCATCTTTATACCCGGGCAACTGTCACGCTTTGCACTTAGGGATTATTGTCTTCATCACTTTGACATGTCCTCTCCTCAGTACCACCTACCTCAGTCTAAAAGCGTTACACAAATAAAGCACAACATCAATGGTGTGATCCGCTACTTCCTCTGGCTTGCGTTGACCTTCCAATCTTGGCAACCAACTCAGTATATACTTGCAAACTTCGGGGTTAACCTCACACCGGTCGGCCATCCATTATGAGATCCAATCTCCTTCCCTGGCCAATCAACAGCCTTGGACTTCCATTTTTGGTCACGCGCTGTTTGTTAGTTTGAATCTACGTCTAACTAAGCCATCACTACTGTACAGTTCGCAATTGGACTAGTCCCTACCCTTCATACACTATTACTTCTTATTTGCATTACCTTCAACTTCATTTGCTCCTGTCCCAATTCATCATACAATTATATGCTCAGATTCTATTGTCTTGCACTTACACCATGACCTTGGATTTGGTTGTACTACCGCTTTATTTCATATCCCATTCCTGTCATTCATTGCCTCACCACTTCAACTGTAGTTAGCTCATCACCAGGCTGTTTCTAGTCACTTTGGATTACCTTATAAGTGCTACCCCCTTGCCTGATGATTGTCTCCTCAGTTAGTTAATTTCATACGTTCTTGCATTTTGCTACAACCTAGTTATCACATCGGACTCAGGTTGAGTTTCCTTCCTCGGAACACATTCCATTCCTCTTGCTGTTTGTTGAGTGGCATAACCAATTTTGCAATTTGCAACTGAGTCTTGCTACTTGCACTTGCCCTTGCACTCAGCATTCCTTTGCGCTCATAATCATTTAAGAATTGCCCTATAGTACGTGGGGTGGTTGTGTGACAGATGAGAATGCTGGATCATTTTTGGTTATTGAGTGGAGAGTGAGGAAGCGCTTGAGATCCTGCTCTGAGGGGTGACCTAGGACAAGATGCCAATTGATTTTGTAGAGTCAAGCAACCAAGGAGTAAGATGTGAGAGAACAAGAAGGATTGAGATAGGAGATTTATAGATTTCCAATGCGGAGGAAGCGGAAAACAATCTTGTCTGACAGCTTGACTAAGATTTTGCAATGTTGATGTACAACCTTTAGGCCATGATCCTCCAATTGAGTAGCTGAGACCAGGTTCCTAGGACCCTGTTGAGCGTAGTACACCGGGTAAATGAGTGTCCCGCCAATGTCCAGCTTCCCCACGTGAGTGATCTTTACTTTTCCCCTGTATGTGTTCAGATTCTTGCTTATGGGAGCGGGGTCAAGAAGGATGGAAGGGATCTGCTTCCGTACCACAACATCACTCTCAAACCCCCAAAACCCCCAATCCACAATTCTAATTTTTTCTTTCAAAATAATAGGATACTGATCCTCTCCTTCTTCTCTCTCCTAGGCCCATCGCCTCCCTACGCCCCCAGACCCTCCTTGGATGGAGGGAATATCAAACAATGAACCTATGCTTGGATAAACCTGCTCCACGACTTCCCCAAACAACAGCCAGCCATCTGGTTTGGCCATACTGCTCACACGTTTGATTGCTGATAAAGGAAACTTCACCACAAACGGAGAAATAATTATCAATCAGCTGACTGTAGAAATGATCCAGGTTTTAATACGTTTGGAACAGAGCCACGCGGAATCTGATAAACGATGTGATGAAAAAACTCAAGCAATGGCAACCCAAATGGAGGCGATGGCTAATCAACTCAATAACTTAATACAATTGCAGAACACTAACCAAAACACAATCAACCAGACGCTGCAAACTAGAGGAGCATATCAGCCAACATATGCTGAACAAACAAAATTGAACCTACCAAAGAATGTAAACAAACCCACGGCACTTCTGCCAACAAAGGATGGAATGAGATTGCATTGTCCAGGGAGAGCGGTGACACATTCCAATCCAATTAAAAATCAAATTGATAAAATCCCCAAAGCACTATTTGTTCAATGAGCTCATGAGGCAATTTCAAAAATGAACGCGCAAGTACAGGATGAAATTGTAACGGTAACCGGAGCTCATGTCATGAACTCAGGTGATGTGGTTTTTTACACAAAAAATAAGACTCACCAAAAATGGCTCATGGAACACAAGCATCTGTGGTCAAAGGAAGTGCACCCAGACTTAGAAGCAACGCCGAGCGCATGGTTGGTACTGGCGCATGGAATACAAAAAGATTTTAACCCAACATCAGATTACAGCAAGACAAAGTTGGCCACGGCTAACGGATTCAACAAGGAAGAGCTGATCCAAATGCAATGGCTCTTGGACAATATAAATAACGCCAAACAAGCAGGATTGATTGTTTTTTCTTTTTCTAGCAAAGATTTAGCTGACCAATTTATGTAGACAGGGATCTTTCTGGATTATGATTACCACAGAGTGACCGCTTTTAAACCATATCCTGCGCAATGCTAAAAGTGCCTGAAAATGGGTCACTTTGGAAAATGGTGCCGCAAATGGGCAAGATGTGGAGGGTGTGATGGGGAACACATGACAAGAGAATGTCCACACTTCCCGGAAGATGATAATGAAATCAAGGAATGCCTAAAATGCAAGGAAGGACTACAAAACAAAGTAGAAGGCATTGAAGATTCTAGCCACTCCATATTCAGCGTACTATGTCCCTATAAGCGGGCATGGTTACAGGCTAAGACTACCCATTCCAAACCCCTCTCATGTTAAAAAGACCCAATACTGACTTGCTTTCTGATCAAACTGCCTCCTTGCCACAGACCAATCACAAGACTAGAACCAAAAACAATGAAACGGATGGTAATATTTGGGAAGATTGAGTTCCAAACCAACTCTCTTTTTTACAACTAAACTGTCACATCTCTAAAGAAATAACACACACCCTAATTCATCATCTGCACTTGGAGTCCATCCTTCTACTACAGGAGCCATGGGTTAATCCTTATACCCTACTTCCCCCAACTCATCCAGATTGGCATATGCTGACTATTTTTGATCACGCCCCTGCTAACTGGAGGGAAAGACATAAATGTTGTGTATATGTCCACAAGTCTTTTCCATCCAAGGCAATATTACACCTCCCGGTCGGATCAAAACATCTGATTGGAGTTACTATTCAGGGGACTGATAACACAAACTTCACAATAGTGAACATGTATAATCCACCGGGCACCAATGCTGGTATAAAGGACCTAGAGAATTGGTTACCAAATTTCCTGAAAATAAAAACCCCAAAAAGCATTTTTATGGATTCTAATCTCCACCATAAGATGTGGAATCCCATAGGTTATAACTCAAATCACAAGGAATTGGGCGCCTTAGTCGTCTTATGTGGTAAGCATGGGTTTCAATTAGCATCCCCACGACACATTCCTACCTTCTACACAACTAAAGGAAAAGGTACTACCATTGACTTAATATGGACAAACCACAAGGCAATGCACCGTGTGAAAAACGTAAGGATCTCAGAGGAAAATTTTGGGTCCAATCACTAAGCCCTGAAGGGGCATATAAACATGGCTAAGTTCCCCCCATCACAACGGTGGGAAAAACCAAACTGGAAGCAGCTTGATATTAATAATGTATGTCAACTATTCAACACCCAAATCGGAACCAACCACTTGGCCCAAAACATTGAAGAGGAAGCCACAAATCTTTCAAATGCTCTACTGAATACGCAACTCTCACTTGGGCAGATGGTCACCTGCAACACATCAAGAACTAAGTTGTGGTGGGATCCCTTAAAGCTTAATCCCATCCTGAAGACAAGGAATTGGGCCTGGCAATGGATGCTCTTATCCAAATCACAGGAGGCCTGTAAGTGCTATCAAGAATGGAATGACTACTTTTGCATGATAGTCAGGGATACAAAACAAGCTCACTGGAGAAGATATCTCAAGTCCACCAACAACAATTCTGTTTTCAACTCTTTACGGCAAATAAGCCCGTTTTCATCTGGCCAAGTTTTACCGCTAAAGCAACCTGATGGATCCTTTGCCCTAGGGAAGGCCGAGCAGGCGCAAATGATCTTCAAAGGTACGTTGCTGATCAGAAATCAGATTGACCTATCTGATGTAAATATATGTGAGAAGTGTTGGCCGGCAATATTTGATGAGATCACTGAAGATGAGGTAGCTAGGGCTGTCAATTGATTAGCAACAGGAAAATCCCCGGGCCCCAATCAAGTCAGAAACAAGATATTAAAGCTAACATACCCGGTAATTGGCTCACAGTTGACCAAAATATATAATAAGTTTCTTAGCCAAGGGAAATATCCCTGCTGCTGGAAAGTTGCTACTACAGCTTTAATCTGCAAGGCAAACAAACCAAACTATACCAGCCCGGGAGCTTACTGCCCGATAGAACTTCTCAACACCTTGGGGAAAACAATGGAGCTAATCCTAGCAAAGCGGATAGCAGAATGGGCCACAACGTCACAAACCCTCCCAATATGACATTATGGAGGAAGGAAAGGCTTTGGCACCAAGGATGCATTGTGGTACTTTGATACTTGGACGAGAGACAGATGGGCAGAGAAGAAATATGTTGTAGCTCTCTTCCTAGATGTACAATCAGCATATCCAACTGTACACCCTGATAGACTGATACATATTTTGGTCACCAGGGGCTGCCCCGCTTACCTATGGATTGTCATACAAAGTTTTCTAGCAGACAGATCCACAACATTATGCCTTGACAACTATACTTCCCCAACAGAGAAATTACCTATAGGTCTAACCACAGGGCTCACCGCTCTCAGTAATCCTTTATATAATCTATAACTCAGAGCTTCTTTGACTACCCTTTTGTGCTGGAAAATCCACCTCAATAGGATATGTAGATGACTTTGTCCATCTAACATCTGGTAATACCCTACAAGAGGCGTTGGAAGCCATGGACCGCCTGGCCAGGGGTTCTCTCAACTGGTATACACAGCATGCAGCGGTTTTTGACAAACGGAAGTCTCAAATAATGGTTCTGTCCAATTCAAAAACATCTCCAAGCCCCCCATCCGCCTTCAACTTTGGCAACACTCCAGTTAACTTCTTGCAGTCTGTTGTATGGCTGGGAGCAACAATAGACAGACAACCAAATTATCATCAACATCTGGGAAACGTGATCACTAGGGGGAAATCAATCTTACGTCACCTTGCTCAACTCGGAAACTCAAGGTGGGGACTCTCAGAAAATCACCAATTTAGAATAATACAATCTGTATTTTTGCCTAGAATCACATACGCAGCTCATATATGGGCCAGAAAAAAAGAACATGGCTTGGATAACAGCCTTATCTCTTAAACTAGATAAGCTGTGTGCTGTCTGGGTAAGAGGCATATTCAAAACCACTAGCCCAACATGGATATCCAAAAACATTGCTCATAGACCTGTTGCAGAAGCAATAAAGAAGACGGCTTTTCTCAATTACACCAGGAAACTAACACAAACCAGCTTCCCCTTAAGCATCAGGGATGAGCTGGTGAATAGACTAAACATGTTGGACAGAAAATATAAGTTGGCAGTTAATGCCACTATTTGTAGGGACATGCTAACTACCTTTTTAGATCTGAACGTGGAAAGGATTGCCACACAAATAAGCACCAAGGTTTCCCCACTTCTGAAGAATAAAAAATACCAACAGCTCACCTTAAATAAACAAGAGGCAATCCCAGAAACTCAACACTTAATCAGCCAAGCGTCGGAGAAAGATGCCTTAATATTCACCAATGGATCATATGAGATAGAGAAGGGGGGCGGAGCCGCGGCCATTCTGATAAACACTAACAAGAAAATTTTGTTTTGCACAGGTACAGAAGTGATAATTGTTAGAGTATGATTAGACTCTACTTCTGTTTTTCAAATCCCCACGCTCTGACCCCCTCGGATTTGGACACCCCATGCCTCTCCGACTCACTCAACCTCTGCGCCTCATCCTTCCCTACATAAAGACCTGTTCATTCTCACCTGACCCAGCCCCGGACTCAGCCCACATCTACAGTCCGACAACCACCAGCTAACCTCTCTCCCATCCTCTCCACGTTCCCCTTCTTGACTTCACCCATCCTTCCCGTCTGTTTGTAAACCCAATCCAGGTACGACCTCCGCCATCAACCCATTACCCATCCAGGAGGAGCAACCCCCACTTTCAACCCGGCCAGGCATTAAGGATCACAACAAGAGGAAGTACAAGGTAACCTCATAGTCCTGACCTCTTGTTTCTCATGTTCTTTGCTTATCCAAGTCCTATTTGTTGTCCTCACTAATTTTTTTTGCTACAATATTGTCTACAAGTTTTTATCTCCATTCAATTCATTTCTATACTTATTTCATTATCAGTGACTGCAATAAAGAGCGCGCGTATTCTCTCATGGTAGCAAGAGCCAGCTCTTGGTCAAGATAAAAAACAAATAGAAAGAAAATACTCAGATACAGCAACCAAAGGTTTAGCCAAGATGACGGAGAGGTACTCCAAGTCAAGCTCAAAAGGAAAATCCATTCAGATCCCCGATTCCGATGAAAGCTCAGAGGATGACTACTCAAGCAAGCTCCGGATCCTGAAACTCAATTGCCATAACTGGCTGGACTAGAGGAACCAACTCAAGAACGCACTCATTGGCAAAGGACACAAAGAAATTCTTGATCCCAAATGGATAGCCCGCAACAAGACCACAAAAACATACAGAAAGAAGAATGCCCTCGCCATCAACATCCTATACCAATCCGTCAATAAAGAACTCCTGCCCTGGGTAAAGGAATCACAGAACGACTTCAATCTAGCTCTTGACGCACTGGCAAAAGCATGTGGAGAGAACTCGGTGATAGTCATTTGAAACCTCCTAGCCCATCTGGTAAACCTCACATACAAACCCCAATCATCCCTTTGAGAACATACCTCCAATTTCAAGGACGCGTACTTAACCCTTAGCGAAACAATAAACGCCCAGCCACGTCAAGATAGGATTATGGAGGTCTCCACTGGAATGGCCGCCGCCTTATACCTTAAGAGCCTCCGCCTAGACAGCTCCATATCAAGTCTGGTACAGTCACTATAAGACACTCGACTGTTTGCCCTAAACAAAGTATGTGACCGTATCATGTTGGAAGACGGAAGACAAGAATCAAACACTGCAGAGTTGTCATATTTCTCCTCACAACCTCGAACCCAAAAACCCCCCAGAGGCCGGTTTGAACAACAAAAAGACCCTAGACCACCAATACTTTCCTCCAAACCCCATCCAGCCGCACCCACCAGAAAGAACCCCACAACCAGCAACCTAACCAACAAGATCAACCATATTATGGACCTACTCAAGCTAGCTAAAGTAGGATCACTCAACTCCATAGAAGACAATGAAGACCACGACTCCCATGACAAAGAGGTAAACCAGTTGTCCAAACACGACTCCAACCCGGATCAATCTGGGTTCCTCGTTCAAGATGACGCCTTATATACACTCATGGATGAGGGGTCCAAGAACGAGCTTTTGTATGACTCTGGCGCAACCAAATCAACCGTGTCCAACCAATCCCTACTCACCAACATACGGCCCTATGTGAAGAAAATGAACACCTACGGTGGACAGGTGACCATCACGCATGTAGGCTACATAAATTTAGGAGGAGTGGAGATATATCCCGTTTATTATGCCCCCTCTGGACCGCGGAACCTTGTCTCTGCAACCCAGCTTGAAGACCACGGATTACGAATAACACACACGCACCGCAACATTCTCATCAAACTGTGAAATAAAACATTATACAAGTTCCCCCGGGTAGGCAACCTATACGTTGCCACTCACAAACCCTTCTCATCTACCATCAACTCCGTTTCAGACAACAAACCTGTTGAGGACTGGCACGTAACGTTGGGACATCCGTCCAACAATTACCTAAAATGGTTCCTACAAATAAACAACATCACCAACTCCAACCCCAACCACTCCTCAACAAACTGCGATGTCTGTAAGCAGTGCAAGTTAAAACAATCATCTCACTCTAACCCCATCCCCTCCGCAACCAAACCCTTTGCAAAACTTCACCTTGACGTCCTACAGATAAATCCACCTTCTTGGACTGGCTACCGATAAATCCTAGTCGTTGTGGACGACTACTCACGGTTCAACCGAATCTACCTAATGAAACATAAATCTAAAACCAAAAGGAAAATTGTTAGTCTTGTAAACAAAATCCAAAACCATCTGGGAACATACCCGGCAACGCTGCACTCTGAACGAGGTGGTGAGTTCTCATCCTTGAATCTTACCAGCTTTCTCTCTGCTAAAGGAATCTCTGTTGAACAAGGCCCTGCAAGCTCTCCCCAAACAAATGGCATTGCGGAACGGTTTAACCACACAATACTCGTCAAAATGTGCTGTGTACTCGGGCACTCAGCCGTCCCGATTGCATACTGGGATGAGGCCTCTCAATACTCATCAATGTTGATCAACATGCTTCCGTCAAAGGCTCTTGGCTGGAAGTCCCTGTACAAAGTGCTTCAGCGGGAATCTTCCTCTATCGAGCCGGCGCGGGACCTATTCACCCTTCTTCCCTTTGGTGTTAAGTGCTTTGTGCACCATCAATCCCCATCTAAGGTGGCACCCCCGTCAAAGCCGGTCCTTTTCCTGGGGTACAAACCCTTATCCAATGCCAGTCAATTTCTCAATGTAGACCGCCGTTCCACCATTGTCAGCCGCGACTTCACCTTGTCCACGGTCTCATTCCACTATAAAAATCCCCTGTCTGTAAAGAAACCTCCTCACTCCCTACCCCTCTCCTTGCGCCCACCTCTCTCGCCCTCCCCTACCACTGTGCGTGTACCCCTCCCACCCAATGAGCCAAGCAGCCGTCTCCCCAGCTTGCCTCATTCCCCAACTCCTACCCCCCTCCCACTCCTGGTTGCACCCACCTCACAACCCGCCCTCTCCGAGCCCGCCGGACCACCGCCCACCCCCTCGGTCTCGCCCCCAAGGCCGTGTGATCCTGGTTGGCCGATCGCCCCCAAACACTACGCTTTGGTTCCCCACTATGATTTAGCACCAAAAAACATTACCAGCAACATCTCCACTGCTAACATTCTACCTGGCAGGCGCCAAGGAATTGCGCAAGCTGAACCCCCTGACAACAGTCACCCCAACAATGAGGCCCCCAAGGAACTTCACCTGTCGGAACCAGTAACGGTTGAGGAGGCTTTCTCGGACCCCGCCGAAAAGCCTTTCTGGATTGAGTCAATGTCAACCAAGAATGCGTCCATCCTGACCAAAAACACGGGGATGCTGGTACCTCCGCCCTCAGACAATAAAGTGATTGGTGGGATGTGGCGCCTAGTCCGGAAGAAAAACGAGTTTGGTGAATTCATGCAAAGGAAGTCTCGATGGGTGTGCTTTGGCAACCACCAGGAATTCTCACGACACTACCGGGAGAATTACTCCTCAGTGGGTCGGAAAGAATCTTTCAAGTTCCTGCTAGCCCTGGCCGTTCAACGTACCCTCCCAGTATTCCAGTTTGATGTGGAGATGGCATTTCTCTACGGTGACATCAATTCCAAGGTCCACGTCTCGCAGGTATCTTGCTTTGAAGTTCTCGGCAAACAGAATTGGGTCTGGAAGCTCAACAAATCCCTGTACGGGACAAAGCAGGCACCTCGGTGCTGGAGATTGAACCTGTTCAACACGCTTGCAACACTGGGCATGTCCCCTTCTACCGTTGATGAATCTCTCTTTCTCAACAAGGCTCGTACAATGTTCCTGCACATACATGTCAATGACGGCTTCCTGGTTGGTTTTGATTGCGCTTAAATGGTTGGATTCCTGAACATTCTTGGCAAAGAGTACACCATCAAGACACAGGAGTGGCCACACCAACATCTGGGCTACACCCTTGATTGGAAGGAGGATGGCTCTTACTACTTCATCAATTGGATTTTTGCAACAAAACCCTGGTTGAATTCAACATGAGTGACTCAAATCCAGTCAAGGCACCCGCCCCGATGGACTTCCACAAACTAATTGCCAAGGAATCCCCACCTTTCAACCCGGCAATCATGCAAAAGGCCATAGGGATTTTAACACATCTATCCATCAACTTGCGACCGGATATCGCCTTCACCACCAACATTCTAGCACAATTTTCCAACAAACCAACCAAAATCCACTGGAAGATGGTAAAACACCTCCTCCAATACCTCAAAGGCACACAAACCATCGGTATACTCTACTCCAAATCGCCCAATCCTACCAATGAACTGCGTGGCTGGGCAGACGCTGACTACGGCACATCCCTTGTCACAAAGAAATCAACCACCGGCTACGTCATAACGCTGTACGGTAACCCTATAAGTTGGACCACCAAAAAGCAAACCATTGTTGCTCAGTCCACCACCAAAGCAGAGTTTGTAGCCATCAATCTGTGTGCAAAACAAGTAAGATGGCTTTCCATGCTTATCAGTGGCCTTGGAATCCCCCTATCCAAACACACCATAAAAAACAACAACCAAGGCGCTAACTTCCTAAGCCGTGAAGCCCAACTCAACCCCAACTCCAAACACATCAAAATCCGCTATCAATACCTAAGAGATCTTGTCTCCAAATCTCTGATCTCTGTGACTCACGTACCCTCCAAAGACATGATAGCTGACATTGTCACCAAACCTCTTGGACCGACCAAAGTCAAAATTGCTCTCACCCAGCTACATCTATCACCAGCCTAATCAAGGAGGAGTGTTAGAGTATGATTAGACTCTACTTCTGTTTTTCACATCCCCACGCTCTGACCCCCTCGGATTTGGACACCCCATGCCTCTCCGACTCACTCAACCTCTGCACCTCATCCTTCCCTACATAAAGACCTGTTCCTTCTCACCTGACCCAGCCCCGGACTCAGCCCACATCTCCAGTCCGACAACCACCAGCTAACCTCTCTCCCATCCTCTCCACGTTCCCCTTCTCCACTTCACCCATCCTTCCCGTCTGTTCGTAAACCCAATCCAGGTACGACCTCCGCCATCAACCCATTACCCATCCAGGAGGAGCAACCCCCACTTTCAACCCGGCCAGGCAGTAAGGATCACAACAAGAGGACGTACAAGGTAACCTCATAGTCCTGACCTCTTGTTTCTCATGTTCTTTTCTTATCCAAGTCCTATTTGTTGTCCTCACTCACTAATTGTTTTTGCTACAATATTGTCTACAAGTTTTTATCTCCGTTCAATTCATTTCTATACTTATTTCATTATCAGTGACTGCAATAAAGAGCGCGCGTATTCTCTCAATAATCTCCAACCATGAATGCAAGACCTTGGGCGTAATAGCGGCGCTTGAATTAATAACTACCCTCAATGTTAAAAAATATAACCCATTTCTAATATTCACTGATAACAGAGGTGTTTTGCAGAGAACGTTGTGCCCCTTGAAGGAGAAACCCAGCCAGTATCTGTTTAATGAACTAAGGAAAACGGCCAAGTTAGCTGATCCAAACCTGGAAATTTTGTTCATATGGTGCCCAGGACATGAAGGAATTACAGGAAACAAGGAAGCTGATATTGAAGCAAGTGAAGCGGTGTTGTCTGGAACCAATACCCCATTTCCCCTTTGTAGCAATCTAACAAAGGTCAGAAGAAACATTTTATCCAAAAAAGTTACGACGGACGGAATCCTAGCCGGGAGAACCACAAACATGGAAATATCATTATTGGCTATTGTAAACCAGCTGGCGTCAGGCAGTTGCAGCCTGAATGGCTACCTGTTCAGAATAAGGAAAGTCCTTGATCCATCATGCCAAAAATATGGCTATGCAAAGGAAACAGTGACACATTTCTTAAATTTTTGCCCGGCATACAAAATTTCTCGTTGCAACATGCAAAAAGAATTGAGATCATCACGGGTGAACGATGACGCCAACAACCTCTGCTCAACACTGAAGAATCTCAAGGCATGGCCTGCTCTTGCTAGCTTCATTTGGGCAAAAAATTGTTTTCATTTCCTTTAATCTGGCCCGGAAACAAAGAAACCAATGACCCCCAAGGATAACAACCCCTAGACTTTACTCTTCTCAAGGGAAAATTTCTACCAAGAAAATGATTTCAACCACCCTCTTCCTTCGCTAGCCATGCCTCACCATATTATCCTAGCTATTTTCCTTTTGTTTTGTTATTCCCTTTTCTTTCCTCTTTTCTACACCTCCTTTCTCTTCTCCTCTCTAGCTATCTCTGAATCCAAGACAAAAAAGAGGGCCAATGTAAGGCCCTGTGGTCCACTTGTAAATACCCCAAATCTCTTTGAATATGCAAAGTGGTCCGTGCGCAATGCAAAACCCACTTTTTAAAAAAAAAAAAAAAAAAAAGAAGGATGGAGAAGTCACAAACAGTTGATTGAGAAGCTCCAGAGTCATAGATGAGTTCTGGCCGAGACTTCCTGGAACAGGAAGTGCTGTAGATCCCATCATCCCGAGCTAGAAAGCCCAAGATTTCTGGGTTGGGATCTTCATTGCTGACCGCGTCCGCTACTTCCTCACCATCCAAGTCACTTCCCTCTTCAACCGTGTTGAGAGACAGTTGAGACTGAAGTTTCTTCAGCTCTTCCGCAAGGTTATTGACCCTAGTCTGAATGTCTGAGTCCTTCTTGGCAGGGGATTTTCTAGTCAGGTAAACCGGCCTGGGCAGACTCATTTTGGGGATTGAGGCAGGATGTTTTGACTGGTTTGTTTGTGGACAAGCCTTTGGTCATTGGCAAAAGTTGGACTTGGAGGGTTGCACTGCATAGGTGGTTTCTGAGTCATGTGACTCCGGTCAACTATCCTCCAGCATGATGTGATTGGCAAAATTCTCCAGGTTGAAGGGAGTGAGGTCGTAACGGCGGACAAGACGTTGACCAGACGCACCACAAGAATGAACATATGGACAACGGCTATCATAAATCAACTCGCGTCAGACAGCTGCAGCCTAAATGGGTGCCTCTTTTGCATTAGGAAATTTTTCATCCCTTCATGCCCAAAGTGTGGCTATACTAAGGAGACAGTAACTCATTTTCTAAACTTCTGCCCGGCTTACAAGTTACCCCGGCGCGATATGAAAAAAGATTTGAGAAGATCAAAAGTTGGCTTTGACCCTAACAACTTCTGTCTGACACTGCAACTTCCCAAAGCTTGGATGGCCTTGGAAAGATTCATCTTGGCGACAAACCAATTTCAATTTCTCACACCCAGTCCGGATCCCCAAGAACCAATGGCCCCTCCAAAAGATTATGTCCTCTCCAGCTAGGCTCCTTACCTAAGAAGAGTTCCCCCTTGTTTCCATTATCAATTAGCTATCAGTCAATCTTGTATTATGCTTTTTCATCCCTCATTTTGTTGTTTACTTTTTTCTCCCCACCCTTCCTGTTCTTCCTCCTCCGTCTCTGGCTATCCTGAACTTGTGTCATAACAGGGGATTGAAGTGAGATCCTGCTGCCAACTTGAAACCACCCTGAGACTCTTTGAATATGCAAAGTGGTCTGTGTGCAATGCAAAATCCACTAAAAAAAAAAGTGAGGTTGTAGGATGATTGAACTAAAGATGACAGCGATGTATTGTGACATAGACTCTTGAGAAATAAGATTGCTGCCATGACTTGAGAGACTTCCAGAAAACGCAGCTTGGGAGGATGACCTTCTATGGTTTCAACAAGATCAACAAACTGGTTCTTGAAGCATGCGGCATGATTGCAAATGGATGTCCTGGGTTCTTAGGCCAGATGTATGAGTCAAAAGAGCATTCCCCCAGCCAAAATTATGGATTTCTTGCCGCTGTAGGACTCCAAATGGTGCTAGGCCGTGGCAGTTCTGTGGAGGGGAAAGTTTCTGTTTAGGCTGCCCTCCTGAGTGTTACAAAAATATTTAAATGTAACCAAGATCAAGGTCCAGAACCTGGTAAATGAGGAATCAAGGAGTAGAGGATAAAAGATGATGATAGTTTTGTAGCAATGGAACAGCACTATCTGAGACAAGAGTATGCAGGGAAAACTTGAACAAAAGAATTTAAAGTCCTCTTAGAGTTCAAAGAACAAAAGCCGTTGTATGTAAACAACGCCCACAAGCTAATAACTCTGGTCGTCAGCAGAAGATTGGGCATGATCAACTCAAACACAAGCAACCTCCAGGTTCTCAATGAACCTTCCCAAATCTCTGCAATCAAGAGCTTGAAGGGTACCAGATAACTGAGGGTGGCTGTACAAGACAAAGCACAATGTTTAAGAAGCTCCAAAGCAAACAGTAACTGATTTTGAAGCAAGGATAACCTCAACACTTCTCAAGGGACTCAAGAATAGGCTGGCAAAATGCAACTCCAAAGAAAATAAAGGGAGGTATAACACTCCAGGTCTTAAGCTTAATAAGACCTCTTCAATCAATCGTGATTGGCTCCAGAAAGGTGATCAGGGATCAGGACCAGTATGGTCAGTGAAAGGGATCAAGGAGTGGTGTAACACACTCAAAAAATTCCAAAAGACAGAATTTTTCTTCAAC
The DNA here is from genome assembly GCA_025617555.3 of Puccinia polysora. Classification (NCBI taxonomy): domain Eukaryota; kingdom Fungi; phylum Basidiomycota; class Pucciniomycetes; order Pucciniales; family Pucciniaceae; genus Puccinia; species Puccinia polysora. Next base: position 33,457,466 of record CM062628.1, read on the forward strand.
CAGCAAGGCTATTGGTTGGTGATAAGGATCAGGCCACAGAGGGGCAAAAACTCAGGGTCAAAAATGGATCAGGGGGAAATCAAAGATATACCCAGGATGAGGATCAGGATTGAATTTCTTGGTAATGGGGGGGGACACAAGCACACACCCCTATGGATGATTCTATTAACTGATGATCTGATGTGTGATGATATGATTCCTATGATTCCCCCCAAAAAATCAGGGGAGAGCCCCTCCTTTTATAGACCAGAGGCCTATAGGCTATTTAAAAGAGAGATTTACAAGTGAGAGCGGAAAAAAAAATTTATTTTATTTTTTTTTTCAAAGATCAAGATCATGAGAAAACAAAAGAAGAAAAAAAAAGAAACAAACAGGTACTCGGAGACAAAGAAATCCAAAGGGGGGACGCCGGCAGGCATCCTGATGGGCCCGGGCAACTGCCGAGGCCGCGGATGACCGCCGGCAGGTGTCCGACAGGCCTCGGCAACATAAGAGACCCGCGTGGGCAACGGACAAGCCGCGCGGGAGATCAATAAGCTAGGAGGTGGCAAAGGGATTGATGGACCATGATGGCTTGGGGTAATTTTTGGGTGAGATGAGTGATGATGGTAAGAGGGATTTTAGGTTGGGCTGGCTTGGGTGGTTGATGTCGTCTGACGGGTGTTGCTGAGGAGCATGAGATCTTTGACCAAATCTTTATCAAGGATGAAGTTTGGTTGAGGGTTGGAGAATGAACCATTTTGCCTGAGGAATCAAGCTTGGGCTAGATTGAGTTTGCCGGAGGATGGATCGAGGTGATGAACAATACCTTTGACGAGGGTACGGTTGGATAGTTTGGAACTGATTAGTAAGCTTTTGATTCTGCCCTCCTTCTTCAGTTCATTTTTCCTGCTCAAGATCATGGTGATGATGATGATGATGATGATTTTGATCAATTGATCAATCTCAAGAAAAAAGCTTGATCAATCAATGAGCCGTTTGTTGTGGTCAAACTTGAATCAATGGAGGATGATGGGAAGGATTGGATGGTTTGGATTCCTTAGTTAGAATTCCGTCTACGCCTATTGAGCCACACGTCCATCTTCCTGTACATAGGTATCTATGTACCACAACCTTCATAACCCCAAGCCCTCAAGGACACTCTAACACAACTCTTGATCCACTGACACTGTGTCAGACCACACTCCCTGCTACTCTTGATGACTTGGGAGCTCTGGATGGATGGATGAATCTTGTGAACTCAAGACTGAGCTTGGTGGGGATGAGTGAGTGAGACCAAGATGTTCTTGAGGAGTGAATGCAGGCAGGGAGAGGGAAGAGGGAAGAGGGAAGAGGGAAGCTGGAAGCCAAATGGAAGCCTATTCCAGATAAAAGTTTTTTTTTTTTGATAATAATACTGGCCAGGGTGTCCAGGATGGGGCACCACACCACAAGCGCAAGCAAGATATTGGTAGGACAATGTGAAGTCATTGTGTTCCAACTTGGTTTTGGACTGGAGATCATGTTTGACCACTTGATATAGTAAGCTGAGGGCGTAGGAGTTCTTCTTTTGGTAAGTCTTAGTACCTTTGTGATCCTCTATCCACTTCCTGTCAAGGATCTCTTCATGACCCTTACCAATTAAAAAATGTTCAAACCAAGACCTCCAGTTGTGCCAGTTGTGGCGGTTAAGTTTGACAAGCATCACCTTAGTGGAGTAATTGTCATTGGATTGACCAATTGACAAGTCCTTGATTTGAATGTTGTGTCCTTGATCCTGCGAGCTTGTCATGTTGGGTTCACCTGCTCTTTAACACCTAGATTTCTTTTTCTCAAGAGCTACCTGGGACCAAGAGTTAACTCTTGCTATCATGAGAGAATCAGTTACTCTTTATTGCAGTCACAGACGGTTAAGGTAGCTCTTATAGAAATAAGACTATCTTTTACAGTGTGATAGTGAGACAAACAATGAGTGATATGTAATAAATGAAATCAAACGGCAAGAAAACACTCAAGAGGAAGAGGGAGAGATAAAAGGAAGAAGTTTGGCTGATACATTTAGATGCTGCTCTACTAGCTGAGTCTCACCAGCCTAGACGTATACAAGAGGTAGGAGCAAATTGGGTGACTATGCTCCTCCTGAATTCGCTTGTCCTGGTGAGATTGAGGTTTTTTGAGCTTCAGGCGACAGGGTGGATGACCTTGATCTTGAAAGGATGGGGAGGGCATGATATTTTTGTTCCTTCCCGGTCTCCCCTCCCTTTTCCTCCAATGTCCAACCTTGGTCCTTACTCCCCTCTGCGCCTTGTCACCTCTCTTGCGGGTTTGCCGCAGTTGCCGTTGTGCTCCCAGCCAGGGCATCAGCTAACAATTCAAAGCCAATTTCCAAAAAAGTAATCTTTTACCAAGTCTCTCATTATATGTAAAAACTCTCAACTTAGTAAATTTTTCAATTGGTCATGCTCCAGAACATTTGTGGGTCTCTAAAATAAAAAGTGCCCCAAAAATGATGTATTGTACTGTAATTTGACAAATATTCAAAAACAAGGGTTGTCCAACAAAAGCTTTGGATGAATAATTAGAAACAATCATTCAATATATCTTAATTGAACTAGCCAAGGATCAGTTTAAATCAATCCCATGCAATGGCAGTCTCAATCCTGGTCCAGAAAAAAATCTCTGGTAATGAGCCAAATCTCCCTTGCTCCAATGATTTCTGCCTTTGACCCTTATATCTTTTTGGTTATATTATCTGGTTCTTTGTCCCTCAATTTGTGCCTGCTTCCAAAAATTGGGTTTCAGAAATTCAAGTGATTGTTCTGGAAGCTCTACTTGATTCAACTTTACAAACCCTTGAAGAATATCACATGCTAAATTAGCAAACTAAATGGATTTATCCATGTGCACAAATGAAACATTGATATAAATTTGAAATTTAATTCAGTTTCATCATCCTTCCACCTTCAATAAACTCACTGGTTTGGGGCTATCAATTGCCCTGAATCAAGAAAATTCTTGCAGGAAGTGGGAAAAACCATCTCCACTTTTGTTAAAAGTTGAATCACCACTTGGTTGGCCCAAGATCCTTCTTAGGCTTTTTCATAAAGTTTTCAAGATATTCTAGGGCCTTGTGCTTTGATTTGATTGTGCTGCAAGCCATCAAGGGGAATTTGAGACTGTTAAAAACCTTTCAAATAAACATAAATCAGCATGGCTTATTCAAATGGTTCCAAAAACCATGGATTTTCAGCTTTTGGTGGTTGTAAACATTTTTGAGGTTTCAATGGGTGATTCCAATCAAATTAGATGATATTAAAGAATGAAGTTTCTAGATAAAATAAAAAAAAACAGATTTTGGATGACATAGGAATAAGATTTGCACCCAAAATCATCAGTCATGTTCCAATCAAGAGCTCAAAAGATCCCACAAGAGTTTGGGACATGGCATACAGAACTAATGAACCTCAAAAAAGGTGAAAGTGCAGTGGCTGAATTCAATCTTTTTGAGTCTATGAAATTGCCTGCAAAGTATCTTCTCCTGCTCAAGTTTTGGATTTCTGAAAGTGGTTATGACCTTCCTGGTTTGAATTTATACATAATTTAACTTAATCTGGTTTGGATTGACTATTTTTTTGAAGCCACTCTCAACTGATAAGAATGAGAAGATCATTTTTGTTGTGTTGAGAGAAAGTCCAGTTTGACATTCTCAGGAGCTTCTGGTGGAGTAACCTTACTATCATCCAGTACTGTACCTAGGAAATTCAGAGAGAATACCAAGCAGGGTGGAGGTGACAGATGAGGGTGATTGTAAATTCCATGGTTTTTTTGAGTTATGGAAGATTCACTAGATTGAATAATCACTTGCAAAAATGATTGTTTTTCAAACTACAGATTCCCACATATTATTATTTCCTGAAACACCCTGACGCAATTCACCAAAAGAAATCAATATCCATATGATCAAGTGGATTGTGGCCCGGGGAGGTGGAAAACTTAACCTAAGTTTTCCACCTCCCCATTAAAATTTCCCAATTTCCCCAAATTAGCTGGGTCTCATTCCATAGTTTGGGGAAGTGAAAACTAGGCATAACTAGTCCAGCATTTTTTCTTCAGGAAAAAACATGCTGGTACTGAAATGCCCATGCTGGAAAATATCTTTCATCCAAGAAGATGAATCAAATGATGGCCCTATGAAAAAGAAATTTGGTAGAGGTACAGGTTTTTCTGATCCTTGCATGTCCCTGAAAATATTTTCTTCAACTTGCTCAATCATTGAACCCATCCTAAGATAATGATGGTAGAAACAAGGATCCAAAAATTAAATTTGGTGAACAATATTTTTAAGTGCAAAAACAGTGAAGTATTTCTTGCACAGGTCAATATCTTGGGGATAATTGGGTATGCTAGATTATCACTTATACATTGTGAGAGTTCATTGTATGTAAAAAGACCTAAAGTTATGAATGGTAAATATTTTTCAAGAGAACATTGATTTCCTTTCACAGTGGAAGTTTTGGTTGACACATGAATGAATCACCAGGTTGGAAAATCACAAAGGAAAATTGATTTTTTTCAACCTGAAGAATCACACACATGCTCATTTTTTGCAAGACTCAAACATGATATAAAAAAATAACATCAATATTGAAATTTTGAAGTGTGAGATGGCTCAGGGAGGTGGAAAAATTATTGTAAGTGGTCCACCTCCCCATCAAAATTTTCCAATTTCCCAAAAGGAGTTGGCTCTTAGTCATTGGCATGGCAAAGTGGAAGAGTTAGCATAACTTTTCCGCCATGGTTTTTCCAGGAACTAGTTGTTACTGAAATGCCCATGTTGGCAAATTCCTTTCATCCAAAAAGATAGACAACATGGAATTTCAAAAATAAATTTGGTAGAGGTAAATGATTTTGTGATTCCTGAATGGCCCTGAACATATTTTATTCATCTTGCTCATTGGTTGAAGAGACTTTCCATGAACCAAAATATTCCATATTTCTCATGTCCCAAAGGTCCAAGATATTTTGGTAATTGTTGATAAATTAAATCCACTGTTTCCAAGTGGGAAGTGAAAATTTTTATTAAAAAAAAAAGGTTTTCCAGCATGAGGGCAACACAGCTCAATACTGGCCACCCCGTAATGTAGGTTTGTGGTGACCCACAACCACCACCACTAGTTTTCTGAAGGGAAATGGTGCACTTAGCCTAAGTGCACCATGTCACTTCAGGTTGATGTGCATAAATTTTCATCATGCAATAGAAGAGTTTCTCAAGTTATTTCAATGAATATAAATCATAAAATGTATTTTGAATACCAAAATGTTTATCCTCAGAGAAATTGAATGAATTTTAAAAAAATTTGAAATCAATGTTCCATACATTACAAGCCCACCTTGATCAATAGACCTATTGCCAAAATCTAATGGCAAATTGAGCAATCACATGACTCTTTATGAATCTTTTCATCAGGCAGATGCACAGGAACCATAAACTATGAAAAACTTCATGTATGTTTTATTCTGAACATTTGGAGTAAAAAAATAAAAGAATACAGGGTTTATTGAAGTATTCCAATCATCAAATTTTGGAAACTAGTTCCAGTTATTAATTTGGAGCTTAAAAATAGTGAAATAATAATTTGAAAACATTTTCTTGAGAAAAAAATATTTGGAAAACACCTTTCCTGTAGTGAAACAAAAATCATGATTATAAATCAATTTTTACAGGAATGGACCCAAATGCAAAACTTATTGATTACTGTAACCATCATTTTGAGAGAAACAGAAAATGTTGTTTTTATCAGATATCTCCTTCAAAGTTGAAAGTATCAGTTTGAACCTTTTCAGAAGTGGAATTGACAAGGGAAAATTTATAGAAACCCACAATTATCAAACATGAAAGCCATTGCTCCACTCCTTTTCTATAATCAGGCAATCTACCAAAATAGTCTTAAATTACCATTTCAAAATACTAAAAAGAATCTCATCCAAAATCCAAAATATGATCCAGATCTGCCTTTCTCAAATTATCCTCATGAATACAACCTCAGGGGTCTTTCTTGCATGAGAAGTATGCTTCAATTTAAGCATACACCTCATGCAAGACATGCCCCTGATTTTTGGCTTGAATCATAACAACCACCAAACAAAAATTCATGGCATGGTATACCCATGCCAAGTGTTTTTTTTTCAATGACCCACACTCAAGCTAATGGGTGTTTTTGGCCTTCCCATCAGGCCAAAACCCATGGGCACTTGCCCTGGGCTCCCCATGGAAATTTTCCTCATGGGACCCAAGTGCTCCAGGCCCTGGGGCGCCAAAATTGGGCTTGGAGCCCCAATTTTGTTTGCTTTGGTCATTTGCTTTGCTCAGGAGCAAAGCAAGCCGCTAATTGACACTTGCCTAGCAACAGGGGCACCAAAAGCAACCATGTTGCTTTGTGGTAAACCAAAACTGTCCTATAGCCATCAGACTCATTTATATTATTAATTATTATTCTTTTCATCAAAGTAACACCAAAAATAAATTCTAAATCAATCATAGACTATACTTTGGGCTCAAAACTACCTCAAGGCCCAAATTCATCACCAGATAAATGTTGGATGAAATGAAATTTACTGATGAGATATTTCATTTTAGAGGTACTAGGTACAATCTGGAGATAAGCAGACAGAAAGGTTGATGAAAAAGAGAAGACAGGAAGAAGGAGATGATAAAGAAATGAATTGAAAGAAGAGACAAAATCATACCAGACAGTCAAAGTTCTGAGCTGATCAATGAGGACTTGTTCAAGTTGCAATGTTGCCAAGAAATTGAGTTTGATGGCTAGAAGTTGAAGTTTTTGGATTGAATCGAGTTGAAAGAAGGACGGTTAAAAAGGAAAAAGAAGGAAATGGAAAATAAAAATAATAGAAAGAGAAGAAAAAAGGAAAGAGATTGATGAAAGAGATGATAACAGTAGATGAAAGAGATCATAAAATTATTGACGGTTGAGTTGGTGAATGCAGAGGCAAGCCATGGATTTGAACGCAGAGGCAAGCCTTGGATGTTGTGGTGCTGGCGCGATCAGCTGGTTGCGCAATGAGTGCACTTGCAGGGTTCTCAGTGTTTGGGATTAGGAAGCGGACCAGGAATTGAATGAGTGGTAGTTGTGGTGAGGGAGGAAGGAGAACATTTGACACCCCTTGTGGCTGGTAGGATTTTAGGTTAAGCAAATAAGGCATTTATGATGTGGAGGAGGTTGGAAAGTGAGAGCTGGGGCAGCAATTCGTTTAATCCGTCAGCTAACATGTTGCCTGAGGGACTGAGTTTTATCACTAGGTTATTCTTTTTCAATTCTTTGCGGATGGCTTTTGTCTTTATGTTGATGTGGAGGTTTTGGAGTTGCAGCCAAATTTCTTCAGTTTGTCCTCCAGTCCCTTATTGTCAATGTAGTGCAGGCTGGGTTGAATTTGTTTGGCCCAAAATTTCCAACACAAGATCCCTCATCCAAATGGATTCAAGATAGGAGTTGACAAGCGTATTGAGTTCAGCTTTGGTGGTTGAGTGAGTGATGTTTTGCTGACAATAGCTGCTCCAAGAGATGGGGGAACCAAACAGAAGGGTCAGGTGACCGGATTGAGAATGTCTTGTTTCCAGATCATTGATCCACGTAGTGTCACTGTAGCAGTGGAGTTGAGCCTTGGGATTCTTTACTGCAAGGACAAGAGAGAGTTCTTTGGTGGCCTTGAGATACTTCCAACATTGCTTGACCTCATTGCAGTGATTTATTGTGGGGCATTCACAGAATCAAGCAATGCTGGAGACGGTGTAACTGATATCTGGTTGAGTGAGAAAAGCAATGTAGTTCATTAGGAAAACTGAAGAACTGTAGTTAATGTTGAGCGCCTTGAATTTGTCATGTTATTTTTCAGTGGCAGGCCGGAGATTAAGGTGAGCATTTATTGGAATCAAGGAGGGATGGAAATCAGTAAGCTTGAGTTCCTCAAGACCATATTCAATGTGATTGGGTTGAGAGAGGAAAATCTTTTTGTCCTTTCTGGCAAGCTTTATCCCAAGGATAGTGTTTGGGTCATGAGCAGTCAATTTGGGAAATCAGGAAAGAAATTTTTCTTTGAATTGATTACCAATTCCAATCAGGATGAGGTCATCTACATGAAAGAAAATGATTGACCAATATTGGGGATTGAGGTACAAGCAAGGATCATTTGAGGACTTGTGGAACCCTTGGCTTGAGAGCAAGTCAGTGAGAGTGTTGAAACAATTGAAGGGAGCTTGTTTCAGTACATAAAACAATTTATTGAGCTTGAGATATTTGGATTGCCTTGTTGAACCCTTTGGCCTCCTATTGATGACTTTTTCCTTGAGTGGTGGTGAAGAAATGCACTCTTGACATCAAATTGAGTTATAGGGAGAGAGTGTTGAAGGACGTACAGCAGACCAATTCAGAGGGAAGCCGCTTTTCCAGTTGGAGATAAGGTGTCCATATAATCAAGACAGTAAATTTGATCAAACCCTTGAACCCATAATTGGCTTTTGTAGATTAGAGGGTCTCCATGGCAGTTGTTGTTGAGACGGTAGACCCATGTTGTGTTGAGAGGGTTAGCTGGTTTGGGACTTTTGTAATTGTCCCAGATTTTCATGTTTTCAATCCGATTCAGTTTGACCTCCATTGTCATATCCCAGTGTTTGGAGTCATGGCATTTCTTGGCTTTTTTGAAAGATTTGGGGAAAAAATAGTGGTGGTAACCATAGCGGTCAGGAGGCTTGATCATAGATCAGTCGCACAGATTTCTAGAGGGAACCAATTTGTCAGCAATTTCCTCCCAGTATTGAGAGAACTGATTGTCTGCAGAGTTGGGAGTTATGGGTTCAGCATGATTAGGATTGACCAATATCAAGTTAGTTGAACCTTCAGGTGAGTTGCTTTGACTTGGAGTTGAGTTGGTGGAAGAATAGGGAAAGTTAATGTTGAGAGTGGAAGATGTTGGAGGGTTGTTAGTGACTGGAGCGCTGGGATCCAATCTGACAACCTTGATATGTTTTGAATGAATGATAGAGTTTTTGGACTTGAGGATGCAATATGATAAGAGGTCTGGGTTAAATCCTGCAATTGTTCCTTCCAGTCCGCAATCATTGAATTTATCCCCTTGAGAAAGCTTCATTTTCAGGTACACTACCTTGGAGCCCAAGGGATGAAAGTACTCCATGGGTAGAGAGTTTTTTGTGGGATTTTCATACGGGGATTTCTGATTGGGGAATTTTGTGATTTGATTGAGCATTAGATTAGCGGCTTTGGGCCTTCAGACAAGATTTGGAGGGGGAGTTTGGATGAGAAAAGAATGGTTCTGATAGATTTGGCTATTGTACAATTGCGCGCTCAACCTAACCATTATGCTTTTGGTGATAGGGCTCAGTGAAAATGTTTTGGATGCTTTTTTCATCAAAGAAGGAGCAGAGCTTGTGACATAAAAATTCTCCTCCACCGCCGGAACAGATGGTGGAGGCAAAGCGTCATTTTTTTTGCTTTTCTAATCTAAGAATAGTTGTGAGTTTGAGGGAGGCTTCAGATTTAGAGCAGAGAGGAATAGCGGAAAGATATCCTGAAAAGTTGTCTAAAATGTTCATGATGGAACTCATCCCATTGTGGGATTCTGGATTGATTGGACCCATGAGATCAAAGCGGAGTTTTTCAAAAGGACTTTGAGCAGGATTGGACTTCTTGTTGAAAGGAGATTTTGTAATTTTTGAGAAGACACAGTTGGAGCATTGAAAATAACTGATTGAAGAAGTTGGGATTTTGGGTTTGATGTTTTCCAGTTGATACCAACTTGCATGGCCAAGGGATTGATGGAGGTAAAGGAGTTTGTGATGGTCACTTGTCTTCCAGGTTAAATGGCTAATTTTGGAGTTGTTTGCAATATAACAAGGAAGATTGAGAGTGAAGAGATTGTCTCAAATGAATCCTTCAAAGGCTAATGTTCCATTGTGGAATGATTTGAAGGAGTTTCCACTGGCAAAAACTTTGCAATTTTTTTGGTAATGAGAGTGCCGGAGCTAATGAGATTGATGACAAGGTTGGGTACATACAGGCAATCTGTGAGTTGTATTACTGAGTTTCTCCAAGTCACGGTCACCTCCCCTTTTCATTTGATTGGGAGGTCGGATACATCTTTTCTGGTGCTGATGTGTTTGCTGTGACTTTCTTGAAGAGTGGAGAAGTACTTGGTAGAGTTAAACATATGGCATGAGGCCCCTGAGTCCAGGATAATTTGGTGATCTGCATTGAATTTGTTAATCCACATGGTGAGAAGGGCATTGTAGTGAGAAAATCATTGCTTTTGGGTTTATTCTGCGCCTTCCACTTAGCCTGGGCTTCCTTCCACCAGTTGGGAGAAAGGTGTTTGTATTTGTGCCAGCATCTATCCTTGGGGTGATCTGTTGGGAGTGGATTGTGATACCCTTCCCTACAGCATGGTCTTTTGGAGTTTTGAGCTCTGAGTTTGTTGACAACAAAAGCTTTCAGCTCTCTGATACCAGGAACCTTGCAGTCCTTTAGCTACAGAGAGTGATAAAAGTGCTGGAATGATAATAATAATTATTATTCCAATAGTAAACGCTTAGAAGCTCAAAGAAGAGCAGTTGCAAGGTTTAATTGGTTTGTTAGTAAAGGTTTTTCAATATAATATATAAGAGGGGCCACAGTATTATACTACTGGGGATCTTTACAGACTAGCAACCTCTCTTCAAGGGGCCTCCTTAGGCAGTTTTTAAGAACCTTGGAATAAAGATGGGTGCCTCAGAAAGGACTTATTCCACTGATGGCCGGGCTTAACAGCACAAGCGGCCTAGACAGGAAGGGTAACACTCAGTCTGAGAACTTTACCACAAAAATCCTGGAATAATTGGGAGGGTTTCAGAGCAGATGGGGTACATTGCTTCACTAAACTTCAATGGTTGATTGGTTGTAAAGGTAAAATAATACTACTGCAGACTAAGTCATAAATCACTTGCTTATCTTCATATAAGCAATTGATTAACAATGACACGGTGTCTGATTGATAATAAATAATTTCCAGGTAAACTCTGATTGAATAATGGATCCAAAGAGGTCTGTATAAATACCTTTTTGGGGTGTTTTTGGTCTTCTCAGGGCACGTAGAGAGGGTTCTGCTCGTGGGCTGAGGCTGGCAAGCTAGTCAGGGCAATATTATCACTTCTACTTGGGGCTGTCAATCATCTGTCCTTAGATCTGCTGGATTTCTGTACTATTTTAGCCACAGGATCTGTTGATTAGTTATTGCCTAAATTTGATCATTCTGTACTCATCCTTTATTTGTACTATTGATATTGCTTTAAAGCGTGCAGATGTGGATGTTTACTGATTGTCCGTCATCTGCAGATCATTTAGATAATTTTTAATAATTTTTATGAAAACTTCTTGTAGTGTTTTGTGAGATCCGTGGTTTACGTGGTAGTCCTTGATCTTTGATTTATTGTTAAAAAATGCTTAAAACTTAATTTTCATTAATTTTATTTAAATTTTGATCTTTTTAGATCATTATTAATGCATATGTCCGTTTGTTACATATACTAGGCAACCCTAACTAGGTTGTAGCTCTTCTGAGCGGTACCTAGTTGTCAGATTAGTCACAACTGATCCAGGCGCGGGGATCAGTAGTACAGATGCGCCCGGGGTAGGATCTGCTGCGTGCATGGCAGAATCAGCTGCGGGCCGGTCTCTAGTACGCGGGATCCTGCTGCTGCTAGTACTTAGGGTTATGTAATGATGCGGGGCTGCGCGCGGGAATTGTGACATAACACATTTCCGCGTGAAAATCCTAAAATATACACAACACCTCAATTCTGAGTGAATTTTAGGTGTAAACCCTATATGTGACAACACGTGTGAAATATTAAAATGGCCAAAAAGTTCCATACAGGTGTTGTAATTTCCAGTACTTTTCCTTTTAATTATTTTAAAAATATAAGGACTTGGAATTTAAGGGTGGGGTCAGTGAGTGGCCCTACCCAACTTTGGGTGAGGAATCCATTCCGGTAATAATATTTATGGATTTCTCACTCCTTGCTTTGTTAATTTAGGTATTCTTATTTTTTTTTTCTTGTGTTACTATTTGACAGTTTTGCACTGTATATAGTAGCAAGCTGACAAGAGCCGTTTCTCAAACAGGGGTTTTGGTGAGTTTCAATTTAGATTTGTTATTGAGTTGTGTGAGGTGATTAAGTAAAAGATTGACAGTGACTTCCTTATCTGAGTTCATGATTTGTTTTCAAAGGGTTTGAAGCAATGATGGGAACTTGAATTGGACAAGGTATTCCAGGATATTGGTGGGCAGTTCAATGCTGACGTCAATCATATTTTTGATAGAGATTTTTAATTCTGTTATGAAGGTTGTAGTAGCTTTGAGTTTGAAAGATTTATAGAGGAAATTGTTGAAGACTCAAGCTCAATTTGCCATTTGCAACAAAGAAAATCTATCCTTTATGGTCTTCCAGAGGCCTCTAGCTAAGGTGATATTATCCTGGTTCATGGCTTATTGTGAGTCACAGCATCAATCTTGGAGACAATAATGACTTGGGTTTCAAGATTTTCTGAGGGTTTCAGGATTTTTGTATTGTCTTTGAGGAGTGATTTGATTCCCTTGATTTTGAGAAGGATTTATATCTTGTATTTCCAGATTGAGTAGTTTTTGTCTGTCAGATTTGGGATGGCTTTGAGAGCAGCTTTGAGCATGATTTGATGGAAGCCATCCATAGTGCCTGGTCTCTCCATAGTCTTGGGGTTAGGTGGTTGGTGCAATTTGGCTTTTAACCATGTTGGATGGAATGAAATTTACTGAGATGATATTTCATGTTTGGAGTGACTAGGTACAATCTGGAGACAAGAATTCAGAAAGGTTTAGGAAAAAGAGAAGACAAGAAGAAGGAGATGATGAAGAAATGAATTGAAAGAAGAGACAAATTCATACCAGACAGTCAAATTTCTGAGCTGAGCAATGAGTACTTGTGCAAGTTGCAATGTTGGTGAGAAATTGAGGTTGAAGGCTAGAAGTTGAAGTTGCTTGATCAGATTGAGTTGACAGAAGGAAGGGTAAAAGTAAAAAGAAGGAAAAAGAAAATAACAAGAATAGAAAGAGAAGACAAAATGAAAGAGATTGATGAAAGAGATGATAACAGTAGATGAAAGAGCTCATAACAGTATTTATGGCCAAGTTGATAAATGCAGAGGAAATCCATGGATGTGAATGCAGAGCCAAGCCTTGGATGTTGTGGTTCTGGCGCCGTCAGCTGGTTGCGTGATGAGTGCGCTTGCGGGGTGCTTTGTGTTTGGGATTGGGAAGCAGACCAGGACTTGAATAAGTGGTAGTTGTGGTGAGGGAGGAAGGAGAAGATTTGACAATAAACCCCCTTCAACCATAACAAAAACCTGTCACAAACAACCCAAAACCTGGCACAGACTAGATCATGCCACAGGTAGTAATAAATAAAACCTTAATTTAATGTCTAATGGTAACATATTATGCTTCAAGTAACCATAAAAAACCACAGTCCCCATACCAGCAGGACTTAATCCACATCAGTACAAATGTTGCACTACAACCATCACTACAAAACCAAGTTAAACTACCCTCCTGGATCATTCAGTACAATCAAAAGCCTCTGAACCCTCCTCTGAAGAACTCTGATACTCAGTCTGCCACTATTCCAATTATAAAACACACATGTACACACCAACAGGAGTAGGGGGTCATGCAGCCAAGTATGTCTCAATTCTCGCCAACCAACAATAAAATCTCAGTACACATGACCTTTCTGGAGCTTTAACCATCTTATAAGGCCTTTTAACCTTCCTCTGAAGCACCCTGATTCTCATTTTGCCACCAATTCAACCATAAAACACACAAATACGCACCAACAGAAGTAGGGTCTTATGCAGCCAAGTATTTCTCATTTCCTTCCAACCAGCAAAAAATACTCAGTTTTAATGACCTTTCTGGAACTTCCACCGCAAGATAAGGCCTCAGAAACTTTCTCTGGATCACCCTAATACTCTTTTTGCTACCATAAAAACCACAAAACACCTGCAAGCCACACTCTCAAGTCACTCAAGGGAGCATGTGTTAGCACAGAATACCTCATATCTCTACAGCTAATTCTATTGAAACAGCATGCAGGTAGTTCCTGAAAAACTTTGTACATGATAAAGGCTCAGAAGCCTCCTCAGAAACACCCAGAAAAAATATTTTCACCACTAAACCTATGCAAGTTTCACCATTTAACTTACCAAGGAGGGCTTGCAGCTCCCAAGCACATTTCATGCATTTACCAACCAGCAGAACTCAATTAAGCTGCATGGGACTACTGAAACATACTATGAAAGATAAGCACTCAGAAGCTTCCAAATATCACCAATCTTATCATTTATCTCTTATCTTATCCTGAATATCAAATATTATTCTAAAAAATACAGTTGTCTCAGCCTGATTTACACATTTTCTCACCACAATTATTGTCTCACGTAACTGCACCCTCCTGTGTTTCAAAATTGCAGAGAGAAGCTCAGAACCGCACTCAGGGGAGCCCTGAGCATCCCCTGAGGATGAATTTGTCTATTTAAGGAGGGCTCTTTTTCCCTATCCAAGTTGTCTAGCATGGCATCTGCCCAGTGTGTCTGAAAGTGAATTACAGCATCTGCCCAATCAGTTACTTACCTAGTACCCAGTTATCAGTGAACCAGAATCACATGAAAAATGAATAAAGGATCATAAACGAAATTTTTCATTGACCATTTTACCCAAATACAGGTGCTCTTGAAGTGGGGTTCTTGAGAAAAGGCCTGTTATTCAGCACCAATTATCAAAAAGGAAAAACCCTTATTTTCAATTAGTAAACTTATGTTGAAAAGAGAGAGAGAAACAGAACCACAAATCAGAATCTTCTTCCGCCCAGCTCCCTGTGGGCAAGCCCATCTTTGGGTCCTCTAACTTTTTGAACACCTTTTAGTCAACCCTTACCCCCTTTAATTGGAATTCGAAAAAAAATAGTCAAAAAAGAAGAAATTTCTTGATTGATTAATTTGGCCAATCTTTACCAATAATCCAAAACATCAAAGAATAGCCTTATTAATCATGAAAAAATCTCTATTAATAATTAATCTAGGTCTGATTTTAGGCCTATTTTCAGTCACAAAGAAACCAGACACTAATTACAAAAAAGTATTGTGCAAACTTACTATAGTTCTGAAGGGCAGGCAATTCAAAACCACCTTAGTTTACCTCTATTTCCTCAGTAGTAAGAATACTAAATTCCCCTTCAACTGACTGCCAGAAAGCTATTTGCTAAATTATCCCATTATCCCTTGGATTCTCTAAAGCATTCTTGCAGGTTGCCAGGGCCCTGGGAGAGGTCTGTGCACCTTGATGGGCCCTGGCCCCCTTCCTGTTGCTGGCGTTTGCCAGAAATGGTCAGGAAATTTGCTAGCAAACATGCAAGCTAATGCAAACTTGCTGATGGGTTTGCTGGCCCAAACCTTTTTTTTCAATTTGAAAGCAAAAAAACAAGTTCTGGAGCATAAATGAGCGGTTCAGTGGCCCCTGATTACAATCCCAGAAGCAAATTGACTTCAGAATCTCCAAAGCACTCCAGAAGGTCCATCCATGTAGGATTCCCTCCAATTTTTCATTGTATGAAAATCTAAACATATAGACTGATTCCTTTTGTGCTCTACTGGTATCTGAACCCTTTCAATCACTTCTCAAGATTCCACTCATCAAACCACTAACTAATAAAACTCATCATAAAACAGAAACACTCCATTCAACTCTTGCCATTACTCATTGACTGCAGGGCATCTCTTCCACCTCTTGCTCATCATCACTGCATCTCAAGGGTAAGAACTCATGCACCTATTTCAATCTTTTGAATCCTTAATCTTCATCAATCCAACACTGACTTCACTCTTTCTTTTCCTTGCCATTATTTTTTCTTCTTCTTCAAATCATGGATTCTGTCCCCACCAAATCAACTGAACTTTGATTGTCACATATCACCATCAACACTGTCCATCCTTGTATTCTTCCTTCCAGTAAGCAGAAATGAATACATCAACCTATCATTCACCAATCCTTGATTCACTCCTGCTTTTCCTTGAGCACATTTTTGAACCATTAATCACTTCATCATCATCATATGTACCAGTAAACCATGGATCAAGTAAAATCCAATGAATTCACCCAATCTCAAGCTCACCTGTTACCATTTAAAATCAATAATGAGGATGTTTCTTTGAAAGTGGTTAAATGTAGCCACATTTATTTATTTCAATCATCATAAAGCGTTTCATAATATTGACTTTAACGTTTTTCTTTTATGACAATCCTTTTCAGTTTTATTCCTGTTGGTTGTTTTGAGAAAACTTTGGTAATGAGGATGAGCCCTTGAATCTAAAGCATCATCAGGAATCAAGCCAAGATTGTTCTGTTCTTAGGCTACCACCACGCCCCTTTATTTCATCCATTCAATCCTCATACAGAGCACACAAAAAGAATTGTAAAGCTGAGCTTGTTTATTTCAAGAAAGATTTTTGGCTTTTTGATACCAGGAACTTTGCCCTCATTAAGCTACAACAAGTGAAATTGGTGTTTTAACAATAGTAATCCCAAGAAAAATATGTAAAATTCTTGGAATTATTGGTTAAAAGCAAGTGCAAAGTTTGGATAGGTTGGTTTGGTTCAAAATGGATTAAAAAATATTTTTCTAGAGGGCCACTGTTCATACAAACAGGGGATATTTATTGAAACAACCTATCTTCAAGGGGCTCTTTTGAACCATGTAAAGACCTTGGGACAATGAGGTCCTAAGTGACTACTCCAAAGGGGTTTACTCAAGGGGAATGGGTGAACTGGCTGTCTCACAGCAATTATGCCTGGAAGCAAGAAGGAGATAACTTACTAATTAAAGCAGGAACTCCAATAAATATGCAGAAATTCATGGTTGAAAGGGGGTAAGGGCATTTGTTGGGGATAATGCTGATATTCTTCAATGGAATTAATGGTGGGGTTAGAACAAACAGTTATACTATCAGAATGAGGCCATGAATAAATTTTTTATCTTATATAAACACTTGATCATTGATGACAAGGGGTCTGGATTGATTACTAAAAATTACTTGGGTTAGAAGCCATCCAAAAAGGTTGGTTTATATACCTTTTGGGGTAGTAAGAACTTCTCAGGGCACGTAGAGAGGGTGATGCTTTTGGGCTGAGGCTAGCAGACTGTTCAGGGCTATTTTGGCACGTAGTTTTTGTGCTGTCAATTTGCTAGCCTTGCCTGTGTCATAATTCTATTTGAAATAATTATCAGGAACTGTTTAAATGTTAATTTGTTAGTTTTACAGTCCAGGCATATCTCATCATTTTGTATTATTTTATTTTGAGTGACATGGGTAGAAGTGGGTATTTGTAGATTCTACGCCATCTTCCGCACTTTTTTGGTAATTGTTAATAATGTTTTGGTTGACTTCTTGGAATGTTTTTTGGTTCATAAAGATTTGGCAATCAAATTTACGTGACATCCTTCATTATTGTTTCTCACAATTTATTTTCTTTAGGTTTTGATTTTCATATTTTTTATTTAATATTCTAAGGTTTCCAACATCTCTCTATCCATCAGTCAACATGTTACATATGCATGATGTATGTTTACAGGTTGTAGCATGTTCTTATGGTACCTGGCTGTCAGGAGATTGTGAATTTGTTCTTGGTGCGCGCAGGCTTTGACAGTTGCATGCGGGAGTCCATTATCCGCGGCCAGCAGCATATTGCATGCGGGTTTCTTGACAGATTCATACATATTGAGTTTCAGGCGTGCGTACTCCTGCTTTATGGATGCAGAGCTGCGCGTGAGAATTGTGTCACAACACAAATCCGCCTGTAACTCCTAAAATATGCACAAAAACTCAATTCAAAGTGAATTTTAGGTTTGAACTCTATTCACGCAATCTCATGTCAAATTTTGAATTGCCAAAAACGGTGCCATAGTGGTGACGTGGTCTTTTGGTCACTTTCTTTAAAAGATTATTTAAAATATACAGAGTTGGAATTCAAGGGTGGGGTCAGTGAGTGACCCTACGTTATTTTGGGTGAGGAATCCAAATTTGTAATAATATTTGGGATTTCTTAATCCTTTTAATTGTATAATTTATTTTTATTTTCTAATCTGCTTTGACAGGTTGCTCTGTTCAAGTAGCAAGCCAACATTCCCCCACTCCAAGATATGGCTATATATGAAAACAAAATTCTGGGGCTGAATTTCTTTTGTTGGCTCTGTATTTCTCAGGTGTATAGGTCCATCTGGAATGTTGTTTTCAGGTCAAAACTCATCTTTATCTGCATATTCTCCTTTGTATCTGACAAAGTAGAATCTGATGTCTTTTCCATTGATCCTTTCCTTTTTGTCTTTAAGGATCTAGCTAATCTTGCCTCTTCCTTTATCAGGATAAGCTTCCATAGGTATCTGTGGTGAAGGGGTTTTTTCTCTGTCTCTGGGTTGAAAGTGTTTGATTAGGCTTGCTGGGAATACTGGGTGTTTCCTGGAAATTTCATCACTCCAGATGACTTCTACAGCATTCTTACCATGAAGTTTCTTGATGTTGAAAGTTCAAATAAATTTGATTCTAAGCTTCTTATTCCCAGATAGTTTGGTGAAACTGGTGGTAGTAACTAAGACTTGATCACCAATTTTGAAATCAGGTTATTTATGAGTTTTATTGCACCTTTTCTAGTTGTATTCAACAGCATCTTGAATGCATTTAGCAGCGTGTTTGTTAGTTATATCTATAATTTTCTTGAAGTTAAGTGATGTTGAATGGATGTTGGTTAGTTTCTGGTTGAGGTTATCCTTGGGTAATTTGGGAATCCATCCTCTTTTCAATATATAGGGTGCTTCCTTGGAAGGAGAATGTTTTCTACTGTTGTAAGCCACTTCTACTGCAGGTAAAAGGCTGAACCAATCATGGAATTAACAGTCAGCATTCTTGTATTCTAGACCAAAGCATAAGAATCTTCTGAGTGTATCTTCTAGATTCTGATTTATTCTTTCAGCTAATCCATCTGTTTGGGTGCAACAAGCTGTAGAGAAGGCTAAATTAGTTCCTAAAATATCATGGAGGTTTCTCCAGAACTCAGAGGTGTACTTGGGGTCTCTATCACTGATAATAATCTTGGGGACTCCTACATCAGCAATAATTCTATTCCAGAAAAACAAAGCTACTTCCATAGCAGTATCTTCCTTATGGTTAGGAAGAAATTTTGCTTTATTGGAAAATATATCCACAATGACTAAGAATGAGTTGTAAGAATAAGCTCCTCCAGGAGGTAGTCCTGTTACAAATTCAATGTTGATGATTTCCCATCTCCTCTTGGTTTCAGTGATCTTTTGAAAAATACCAAACATCTTTCCCATGGTCCTATTAGAAATCTGGAAGGTTTCACAGCTACAAACATACTGGATAGTGGAATCTCTCCAATTGATCCACCAAGCAGTTTGTTTGACCTTATCCAGGGTTCTTTCAGTGGATAAATGACCAGATGAGCAGTTATCATGACATTCAGCTAGGACATGCTTGATATTTTCTTCTTTGGTCAGGACTATGACACTGGAGTGTTGATGCCTTTAGTATATTAGGTCATTCCATATAGTGAATATACCAGCTTTGTAGGGCTTGAGAAGACGTTCAGGTAGAATGTTAATTAGTTCAGATGATGGTGAGGTATTTCCATAGTGGTGACTAGAGTCTTCATTTCAGAGTTGTATGCTTCCTTGATTAAGTTGAACAGAGATCCATCTAGTTCACTAATGTGAATTCCAAGAATAGGAGCTTCAATTTCAAATAAGTTGATGTTTAGTATGGCGGATATTTCATTGTCTTCAGGGTCATGAGCAGGATTACTAGGATCATTGGGTAGGGAATTCCTTCTCAAACTATCAGAATTCTGGTGTTTAGCTCCAGCTTGGTGAACTATAGTAGTCTGTCCTCTATACTGTTGTATAGCTATCTGCCACCTCAGTATGTTCTGGCTCAAAGTCTTCATATTCATCAGAGTCCTAACAGCATTAAAATCAGTTATTACTGTGAAATTAGTTCCTTCTAGGTAATAGTGGAGTTTTTCCAGGGCCAAAACTAGAGCAAGGAATCCCATCTGGCTTGCACCATATCTTTTCTCAGAATCTTTAACTTGTCTGGATATGAAAATTATGGTTTTCTCTGCTGGTTTGTCATCTTCTATGACCTCTTGATGTAGGGCAGCCCATAATCTGTCCATACTAGCATTTATGTATATCTTGAAAGGCTTTCTGTAATCAGGTTGAATTAGCTCAGGAGCTGTGGTCATGGCTATTTTGAGTTCCTCATAATTCTTTACGCTTTCATGAGTCATTTAAAAGAGAGTGTTGTTGTTGAAAATTTTATACAAACACTTAGTCAGTAATGCAAAATTAGGTAAGTATTTCCTGTAGTAACTGCAGAAGCTGATGAAAGACAAGAGTTCAGTTTTGTTTTGAGGCATTGGTCTGTTCATAACAGCTGCTATCTTGCTTTGATCATCTTTGATGGTTAGACTAGATACTATATGTCCTGAGGCATTGAGTTCTCCATATCCAAAGTGTCACTTCTTCATAGATAATTTCAATCCTACTGGAGAGATAGCTTTCAGAACAATTCTTACTTTATCCATATGGGTATTCCAGTCATCAGTGTAAATGATGACATCATCAATGTATATCATCATCCAACCCTGCCTGATTAATTGGCCTAGTACAGTGTCCATCATTCTTTGGAAGTGGGAGGGAGCATTCTTGATCCCAAAAGGCATCCTTAAATATTCATATATACCTAGGTGGCATGTAATTTCATAAAATTCCTGCTTTCAAGGCTGATAGGGATCTGGTTTAATCCTTTCAGCATATCCATGGTATTAATAAACTTAGCCTTTGAACGATTGTGGAGGGCATTATCAATCCTAGGGATAGGTTAATAGCCTGATTGAGTGTAATTTTTCAACATCCTAAAGTCTCCAACCATTCTTGAATTGTCATTGTTCCAAGCTATAATTTCTGGTTTAGTAAAATCTACCTCTTCATTGTTTCTTACTTTCCTTAAAACTTCTAGTTCAATCATTTCATGGATGTGAGTCTCTAAGGAAGCTCTTGATTTTGGGCTAGAAGGGTAAGCAGGTCTCCTGAGGTTAGGAGGGTAAGGAGGTTTGGTAGTTAAGGTGAGGATCATGTTGTGTCCCTTAATGTTACCAATGGGGTAATCCTTAGTGCAAAAGGCATTCTGTTTTTCAAAGCAAACCTGAAGAATGTACCTTTTTTGATTTTCACTGAGCTGGGATTTCAGAGCTGCTTGAGAGAAGCATTCTTGGTTGAAGTTCTCCAATTGTTTCTCATAGGTGGAATCAGTATTTTGAGCATTAAAATGGCATATTTAGAACTTCTTGTTCCAGTATAATCCTACAGTAAAGTATCTACCCTTACTCTGGAACACATCTTTCCCGTGCAGGCAGAGAGAATCATTTCCTAAAATAAAGTAATCACATACTCCATTTTGGAGTACCACAAATTCAACTTTTAGTTTCAGGGAACCTTTGGAATGGGTTAGTATGAGGTCTGCAGACAATACTCCAATAGAATTAAGGGAAGAGTTACAGCTGCTAAACTTGGCTTGAGGTACTGGTAGAAGGTTTTCTTTCCAATGGGGATCTTGGTTCTCCAAATAACTTGATCCAACAAAAGAGCAGAAAGCTCCACTATCTAAGATTAAATTCACAGGGGAGCCTTGGATTAGACCAGTGGCATAGCAAGTTCTGCCATTGGTGTAACTTCTACCAACTGAGGGTTTCAAGATCAAGGTTTTGGCTTCAAAAACATGTTGAATTTT
Organism: Puccinia polysora; assembly: GCA_025617555.3. Lineage (NCBI taxonomy): Eukaryota > Fungi > Basidiomycota > Pucciniomycetes > Pucciniales > Pucciniaceae > Puccinia > Puccinia polysora. The sequence continues at coordinate 33,479,401 of CM062628.1, forward strand.
CATGGTGGGAGTCCATTGTTGTGGTAAGTTAGAATCCTTGTTGACAAAGTTGATTTCCAGGGTAGAATCTATATTTACTTCAATGAAATTGATGGGTTTAGTAAATATTAGGTCAAATTCAGATACTGATCCATCAGTGTCATAAAGTTGGGGTTTGGGGTCATTATCATTTCCTCCCCCTTCAATGAGATTGATCTTTCTCCTGGGCTGGGGACAATCAGGTCTTACATTCCCTTTCTGGTTGCAATTCCAGCATAACCTTTCCTTAGTTTCATAAGTCTTCTTGGCTTCAAATTGGGGGATTTAAGAATCTTTGGTTTTGGAGTTGTATTCCTCTCTATTCTTAGGAGCAGGGTCTCTAGGTTTTTTTTCCTTTTATCAAGACCATTCATATAAATAGTTTCTTCAAGGAAACCAATGAGGGTGGAGAGGTCAGATCCATAGGCATTCTGCACCTTAAACTGTGATTAAGGTGCCCAGGACATAGATTGAGGAGTCTTTCATTGATTTCTTCTTTATCAACATCCGGATAGAAACAATCTAATCTCTTCTTCTGTTATGAACACCATTTATGGGGTTTGTTGTTTGAAGGGTTTAATATTGAGTTTTCAAAGGTCTTCATCATTTTCCTTTTCCAGATTCTAGTACCAATTTTTTTTTGATAAGTCCTTTCCAGGAGTTCCAAGCTTGAGATCCTACTTCTCCTCTCTTTTTGATAAACCAGTCTAAGGCCACCCCTTCAAAAAGCCTGGGTAATCTTACTACTGCTATTGAGTCAGGTATTTCATACAAAGCAAGAGTGTAGTAAATAAATTCAATAATGCTAATATGTTTATACTCTCCTTCTCCTGATAATTTAGGCCATTCAGTTATGGGGGGCAAGAGTTTAAGGGATTGTTATACTTCAGGGGTTGGAATGGGTCTGTAAGACTCATTTGTTAATTTTCCAGTATTAGGAGGGACTTTGGGAGTGATACTCATCCTTTTAGGCTTTGCTTCTTCTAGATTGATCATAGGAGGAGAATTTGAATTGAATTTGAGGTCTCTTACATCATTTTTAATCATAACTAATTTCAGATCAATCTTTTTCTCAACAGATCAATTTTATTAAATAGGTGAGCAGAGCGGTTTCAGCTTTTTTATTTTTTTCTCCTTTGAGTTTCTCAATGGAAAAGAGAATTTATTCTTTTCCAAAAGAATAAATGGTATTTATATGTTTGATTATAGATACCTTATCTGAATCAATGGTATCTCTCAGTTTATTGATTTCTAACTCATTGGATTTCATGTGGGCAGCTTGACTTTGGATCATCTTGGTAGAAATTTGGATCAGTTTATCAAGTTGTGTAAGAATATTGTCCAAATTGGTACTTAAAATGTTAAATTTACAGAAAACATCATCAGAAAATTTATTGAAAAGAGGAGTAATATCATCTGATTCTAGTTGTGATAAACTTTCTTCCACTCCTGAGCTAAAAATATTATGTTGTCCCAGTCTTTGGGATTTCTCATTTTTTGATGATTTGAGGACCTCAACGTTTTGGGATCCTTTCCCTTTAATTTGGCTGGTTGGTCCCAGGGGTTTCATTTTTCCACGTATTGCTCCACCTCTGAATGTGGGATCCATTTTTGCAGGGCTATATGAGAGGACTTGGCCACTGATATGACCTTTCTCATGGCCACTATGTCCTCCTGCACTTGGGCCAGCTTATAAGCTTCCCAATGACATATGTGGTCTTTTACTAGACTCTTGATCTTGGACTCTTTGAATGATTCCAGTCTGGGTGGCATAGGAGCAGAAGTGACTAACGGGAACAAGTCTGTGGGAGAAGAGACCATCTCCAACAATTTTTTGGTTGAGTGGGAGAGTGTGGGTGCTGGAGGGTCTTGAAGCACTTGTGTTGCGGGTTTGAGTCCCCTCATTTTACTTGCTACGGGCGCTTTCGCAGGCGCGCGTTCCTCTGGGCAGAGGTCCATAGGATGGGGCTTGTCTGGTTGGGCGGTTTTTTGATCTGTTTTGCGACAAAGTGAAAAAAAGGTATAATTTTTTGTTGAAACTTTTGAAAAAAAGGTAAAAAAATGAAAAAAATATTATATTTTTATTTTTGAACTACTATAAGCTTACTCAGACTTAAGTGTAACCATGCAAAAGCTTGGTTAGGGCTGAAGGAGTCCTTTGGGGGGTAATCTAGGGGGGTTTTTGTGGGTACTAATGTGATCTTGGCTTAAGTCCAAAGATCCATGAAATTATTTATTTTCCAACAAGTCTTTCTCAATAAATTCAGCAAGGGAAAAGGTTCTTTCCACTTCAATAAGATTAAATTGATAAGTTTTGTATTTAATATAATTTTATTCATTATGATTTATTTTTGAATCTGTGTTTTAAAAAAAAAATTAAAAAAAAATTAAGCTCAATTTCTTTATTTCTTTTAAAGAAATTAAGTTGTCTTTGATATTTTTTCCAGTCCTTGTGTTTCCTGATTATATAGTTGAAATTTATACATCTCTCAAGTTCAAAGTCCTTTTCCTTAAGATCCTCATTGTAATTGTCCAGAAGTCTCTGTTTCTGTTGATCAAGAGTTAAAGAGTCCCAATAATTAGGTATGAGAACACGTGGATTGGTTTCTTTCTTTTGTTTAATATTTTTTAAATAATAATCAATTAATTCTTGTTGGTTTTAAGATCCACTGGAAAAAGAATTAAAAAAAATGATAATAAGTATTTTTACTTATTTTTACGTAGAATATCTGGTCCAGAAGAATTAAATATTAAATTATAATCATTCAGGGATAATTCCCAGACAGACCCCCAATATTTATTGAAACAACCTCTCTTGAACGGGCTCTTTTGAAACGTGTAAAGACCTTGGGACAATGAGGTCCTAAGTGATTGCTCAAAAGGGGTTTACTCAAAGGGAATGGGTGAACTGGCTGTCTCACAGGACTTATGCCTGGAAGCAAGGAGGAGATAACTTACTAATTTCAGCAGGCACTCCAATAAACTTGCAAAAATTCATGGTTGAAAGGGTTTAAGGACAATTCTTGGGGATATTGCCAATATTATTCAATGGAATTAATGGTGAGGTTAGAATTAACAGTTATACTATCAGACTGAGGCCATAAATAACTTTTTTTATCTTATATAAACACTTTATCATGGATGACAAAGGGTATGGATTGATTCCTAAAAATTACTTGGGTTAGAAGCCACCCAAAAAGGGTGGTTTACATACCTTTTGGGGTAGTAAGACCTTCTCAGGGCATGTAGAGAGGGTTGTGCTTTTGGGCTGAGGCTAGCTGGCTGGTCAGGGCTGTTTTGGCATGTAGTTTTCATGCAGTCAATTTGATAGCCTTTCCTGTGTCATATTTCTATGTGAAATAATTATCAGGAACTGTTTAAATGTTAATTTGTTAGTTTTACAGTCCAGGCATATCTCATCATTTTGTATTATTTTCTTTTGAGTGACATGGGTAGAAGTGGGTATTTGTAGATTCTAAGCCATCTTCCGCACTTTTTGGTAATTGTTAATAATTTTTTGGTTGACTTCTTGGCAGTTTTTTTGGTTCATAAAGATTTGGCAATCAAATTTACGTGGCATCCTTCATTATTGTTTCTCACAATTTATTTGCTTTAGGCTCTGATTTTCATATTTTTTATTCAATATTCTAATGTTTCCAGCATTCCTCTATCCGTCAGTCAACATGTTACATATGCATGATGTATGTATACAGGCTGTATCATGTTCTTGTGGTACCTGGCTTTCAGAAGATGTGCATTTGTTCTTGATGAGCGCAGGCTTTGACAGCTGCGTGCAGGAGTCCATCATCCGCGGCCAGAAGCATATTGCACGCGGGTTTCTCGACAGATTCATACATATTGAGTTTCAGGCGTGTGTACTCCTGCTTTATGGATGCAGAGCTGCGCGTGGTAATTGTGTCCCAACTCAAATCCGCCTGTAACTCCTAAAATATACACAAAAAATCAATTCAAAGTGAATTTTAGGTGTGAAATCTATTCATGAAATCTCATGTGAAATTTGAAAATGGCCAAAAACACAGCCATAGTGGTGACTTGTTCTGTTGGTCATTTTCTTTAAAAAATTATTTAAAATATACAAAGTTGGAATTCAATGGTGGGGTAAGTGAGTGAACCTACCTTATTTTGGGTGAGGAATCCAAATTTTTGATAATATCTTGGGATTTTATACTCCTTGCATTTTTATAATTTATTTTAATTTTTTAATCTGCTTTGACAGGTTGCTCTGTTCAAGTAGCAAGCTGACAATGAGTGTGTATCTGAGTCCATCTACTTCATAACCCTTAAGAAGGGTCCAAGTCCCTTCCAAGTAGTAATACCAAAAGTAGTAATACCTTCAAATATACAAGTGGTTTGCAGCAGAAATTACCAACCCTATGTGGTGCTCAAGTACCATGCATTGTAACAAGCACCATACACACTACTGACAACTCAATTTCCTGAGATTGTACAAGATGTGATTGCAAAAAATTGACAGAACCTGAACAACACCAATAGAAACACTAAAAATGGATCTATGTTTGGAATTGTGTTTTGTCAGGTTACTGACCAAGGATATTCTGCAGGTAATTGGGAATCAATACAAAATTTCTAATCATGTCTTTTTTCACTGATTGCCATCAAAATATATTTCAAAATAGGAATATATGCAATGAGAAAGGATTTACACCCAGAACAAATAGCAAATTATGATCTGTTCTGGTCCAAGCTTCCAGTAAATAAACAACTTATTTTCAATATAATCAACTTTTTATCCAACACTGCTCATTTCAAGAACAAGGAAGGATCAGAAGAATTCAAAATAGCAATCTGGACATCTCCAGAGTGGAATGACCAAAGGGATTCTTTTCTTCATGCTTCTAATTTCATTTTCACTTTTGATGAATTTTACAATGTTGCACATACAGAAAAGGATGACTTGAATGGTTATACTTATGGTTTTTTATCTTATATTGAAAAACCTACTGGAGACCCAATCCACCCTCCTTCTAAAGAAAAAGGCAATGTTCTCTCCTTCCCAACTGTTGTTTTTATAGTTGATTATGCAAAATCTGGTGGCATTATAGAAATTTTATGTAAAACTTCTGTTTTTCCTCATCAAACTACTTTTACTCCACCCAGCCTTCAAAAAACTGAACATCATACTCATTTTGATTGCTTCTTCCAAATCAAAAAAAAAACTAGCAAAGGCTTCTCTTAAACTTCAAAATTGTTATTATTCTACAATTTTAACTAGAATTAATGCAAAGAAAGCCAGATATGGTTGAACATGCTCTTCAATGTATATAATTAAATAATCTCCCCTTTGTTCCAAAATTCTTACCAGTTATTTCATGAAATGATTTCAAAGTGTGCATGACTTGTACAAATTTTTTACTGGTTGGAATGTAAGATGGAATGAATTTGGATAAAAGGACAAATTATTCTTTGTTTTCCATCTTCTCATCATAAATAAATGTAGGTTTACGGCATAGTTCATGCATAGGGAATTTCAAGGGAGGTGGAAAACTTATGATAACTCATCCACCTCCCTGAAATTGTGTGCACAAATTAATCACATGACATGGGAAATCCTTGTCAATAGGCTGGAGAGTTGGAAAACTTATGCTCAGTTTTCCACTGTCCCAGAAATCATCAATCATTTGGAATATCCAAAGTCAAGCTACTAAGTGGTTGAGGGGAAATGGACAACTTAGCACAAGTTGTCCGCCTCTTCAGCTTTACCAACATGATTTTCCCATGTAATGTGTTTCATGTCCAGGCAGGTGGACAACTTATCCCAAGTTTTCCACCTCCCTTGAAATGACATAATATATTTATATGTAATATGCAGGAAAGCAGAAAATTTGGGAATACATCAGGTTATATACACAAATGAACCATGTAGATTCTAAATAATGAGCAAATTTTGTTCATATTACACACACATGTAACAAGTGACTAGGTTTTTTAGGGTGTACAAGCCATGGTTTCTTTGCCAAGAGGTCTTGGTTTATTCTGATCTTAACCACATTGTCCCCATCAGATTTCAATTTCATCATCTCCAGCTTCTCCACCTTGACAACTACCTTGAATATACCATGGCTGATTTCCCTGGTAAGTGTTCAAATTCCATGGGTCCCTTGTGGTCTAATACTATCAATTTTTAGAAAAACGGGCTCTTAATCAATTGAATGCACTCATTTGTGAGGAATATGTTGAAAGATCCCATAAAAAAGTATTGCATTCAATGCTTTATCTTTATCAGAAAAAGTACAATTCAAAGGTGGAACAGCCAAGGTTTCAAACCTCCATACATCTTGGTCTGCTTGAGAAAAAAACAGCCAACAATAGCTGATAGTGCAGATGTCCAATCAAATCACAAATTACCATCAGTGCATGATGAAACAGAAACTTCTCAAGATCATCCTGCCCACCAGCTTACATTGGTTTCAGAAGAGCACCTGGAAAATCAAACCAGTGAGTTGAAAGAATAATTTGATGCAACAAAGTGTTTATCAAAAATTATCCAAATATAAAATATGCAAAGCTGATAAATTCTCATATTGCCAGGTGAACCCAAAATATCCACTGCAGCTGTGCCTGTGGAGGATACATTTCAGGAAGATGGGGGTTTTTCCCTTGATATTGCCACTCTCCAGGCCTCTGAAAATACCCCAGTGCTGAACCCTGAAACCCCAGCTGAAGAACCCCATATTGCTCCAGGAAACAGGGAATCTTCCCAGCTGGCTGCCCAAGCTTATTGGCAAGCAGCTAGACAATCAAAATCAAGGCAGCCCTCTAGCTCTCAAGCATCATCTTACTCCTGTGAATCAGACAAAAAATTAAATTTCTCAATTGATGCACCACCAGAGCAACCAGAAGTCTGGATTATTAAATCATCACCCAGGATTCCCACACCTGCACCCACCCTAGTACCAACATCCCCTGAGAAGGTCTGTTTACTATTTTGAAGGCTATGCTGGATAATAAACCCAAAATTTACTTCCAAATTAATCTTCCCTTTCTGAATCAGAGTTCCCCATCCTTAATACCCCAAAAGCAGAATGCATCTAATACTGGACTCATCACTAGCAATATGGAACAGAGAAATTTGAGGCCAAGGATTGAGGACCATTTATTTACAAATTCATCTCAGCCTGAAGGCCATGCTATTTGAAAAACTGAAACCCAGGCCCAAACCATTGGTCCCACATCAAATCCTGGCTCAAATCAGCCAGTAAAGTAGAATCATTCTGTGGTGAAAGGAAAATCATGGCAGATAATTCTATTGCATTTCCTAGAAATTTTTGTTTTCTTGACTAAGGAAGACCTGTTGGGGTTTTCATACTGGGAAGAATTAAAGGAAAATGCAACCCCTTTAACTTGTACCAAGATTATCAGAACTACCCAGTTCTTAATTAAAAACACCCTTAACCTTCTGGGCCAAAGGATCCTGTCAAATCCCCCCAAAATCCTTAAAAATCTTGAAATTTTTGGACCTCTGTTTGACACGGTGCAAAGATGGTAAATTTTCATGATGCTGTCTTCCATTCCTGTGAAAATAAACTGATTCTTAATTTTTGATTTATCAGAAAAAATCTTGCTTGGAAAATATCATGATGTTTTTTTTGGAAGCACCTTCATCAAAACACACTCCCTCTCTTGCTCAAGGAATAAATTCCAGCTCAATATGCATCCCCTCTCTGAGATCCTAAGTTATACCAGAGAGCCAATACATGGGGCATACATGAAACTGAGGCACACCTTGAATGACATCATAGGTGTAGTCTCACACAAAATATCAAGAAATGTGCATCTCTCATGGGAAGGTATTTAAACAACTTCAGATGAGTCTTTACTCAAAGCACAAATCTAATTTGCCAACCTGCAAGCAGCTTTAATGAATGATTCCACCTTTTCTCAACACAAGAGGTTGGGTGCTAACCAGGATGCTGAGATGAATTCTGGAAGAGGTGGCCTTGATACTGTTTTTGAATCTGTTGTCTCTCTAGTCAATGGGCTTTTAAGCTTACAGCTTGATTAAAAAGAAGATCATAGGCAGCCTTTTATGTCAAAGGACTTGGCAGAGAAGGAGATTAAATGGGGGACCAATTCTCTAGCATGTTTTTAACACATGTTAGTTTTTGGTCCTGCTGATATATGGGTATGTCCAGGAAATTGACAAGTCATGCAAAAGTGGAATTCTAGCATGCTCCTTGAATTTGGAAGTTTTTTGCTTGAGCCAAAGTTGAAATCTGGCTTACCTGCTGAGCCAATCTGGGGCTAACTTGGTAACACAAGGGCATATATTCTTGCTGGATGAAATGAAATTTACTGGGATAATATTTCATGTTTGGAGGGACTGGGTAAAATGTGGAGACAAGAATTCAGAAAGGTTGAGAAAAAGAGAAGACAGGAAGAAGGAGATGATGAAGAAATTAATTGAGAGAGGAGAAAAAATTGTACCAGAGAGTCAAAGTTCTGAGCTGAGCAATACGGATTTGTGCAAGTTGCAAATTTGGCAAGAAATTGAGGTTGAAAGCTGGTAGTTAAAGTTGTTGGATCAAATTGAGTTGAGAAAAAGAAGGGTAAAAAGGAAAAGAAGGAAACAGAAAATAACAAGAATTAAAAGAGAAGACAAAATGAAAGAGATTGATAAAAGAGATGATAACAGTATTGACGGTCAAGTTAGTGAATGCAGAGGCAAGCCTTGGATTTTGTGGTGCTGGCGCAGTCAGACAGCCAGGCAATGAGTGCGCTTGCGGGGTGCTTGTTGTTTGGGATTGGAAAGCAGACCAGGACTTGGATGAGTGGTAGTTGTGGTGAGAAAGGAAGGAGGAGATTTGACAGGAGATTTGACACCCCTTGTGGCTGGTAGGATTTCAGGGTAAGAAAATAAGGGATTTATGATGTGTTAGAATACGTATGCACTTAGGCGTGTGCTATTTATAAGTTTAATCCAAATAGGATGCACATATGGGCCTCTCCCGCCAATTGGACACTCACACGGACCATACAGGCCTGTGTGGATGTCACGGATTTGGGGAAACTGGCCTAAAAACACATGAAACAGGCCTATTGGTACACGGGCCCTAACGGTCCCGGTGAGGTATATGGGCAAATACAGCCAGACAGGCTTTTATGGGCATAATTGGGCTCAAGGTTTATTTTGGACATACTTGGCCAGACAGGCTGGCCCGCTAAAGTATTGTTTACTTAGTTTTTGGGCTTGGGGCGGCCCATGGGGGCCGCAGCCTGTGTTGCAGCCCGGTTGGGGCTTCCACCCGTGTTGCGGCCGGCTTGGGGCCACTTTTTTTGCTTACGGCCCATTTATGGGGCCCAATGGCCCGCCCAGGGCTGTCGTAGGGGGCAGGGGGACTCAAAATGGAGCCCCCCCACCCCGATTGCAGCTGCCGTGCTGGGTGGCAGCTGCTGAGCTGGAGACCCCAGCTCCTCCCCCTCCCCTCGCTTGCCATTGCGAGGAGGCGGGGGAGGGCTGGCTGGATTGAACCAGCCAGCAACTGGTTGCAAGGAGCAACTGGTAATGGTGGGGGGGACTTGATCACCCCCCCCACCAAAAGTGGCAGCTAGGCCGGTTGCGTTGATGCAACCGGCGGTGGGGGGGAATTGACCACCCCCCCCACCAAGGAAGGGGCGCTCTCCCCCCCCCCTTTACCAAGGGGGAGGAGAAATGTGCTGGAGGGGACCTGACCACCCCCAAGCACACCTAGCATGACGAGGCCCTGGGGGTATCAACCCCCAGGGCCCCTGGTAGGGGGATTTGACCGCCCCCTCCAGGGATCTGTGAGAAAGAGGGGGGGGGGACAGCATGTCTGCTGGTCACACCCCCCATGTGAGTATGAGACTGGACCCAGGTGTGTCCTGGGTCCCACCTGGCCACTTGTATGGCCAGGGGCTGGTTGCATGAGGCAAACAGCCAGCCTGTGATGTGACATCCAACCAGGGTTTTGAACAGCTAAGGGGCTGGTTCAGTCCCATTGAGGTGGAAACACCAGAAATAACTGGAATAGGCTGGCTGTAAGGGTACAGGGACTGATGCCAAGCAGGCTAATGTAGCCCAAACCAAGTAACAAGGCCTGTAGAGCCTGTAGAGCACTTTTGGGGCGGAAAATTTGCCTTTTGGATTGTTGTATCATTGTCTCACAAGAGGCCAATCTTTTGTACTTAAGGAGCTCTTCTCCCTGCTGTTTTCCATCATCTATTCAGCATCCAATTGAATTAATCACCAATATCATCCAACGTATTGCCCCATTGTGAGAGCCCATCAGAAATCATTGACACAAGTTGTCCAGCATTTCTTTTGCTTTAAATACTGCACATTTGCCTAAGCTAATTGCTTGCCATAATTATAACAATGTGAAGGAGGTTGGAAAGTGCAATCTTGGGTAGCGCTTTGGTCAATCCGTCAGCTAAAATTTTGCCTGAGAGAATGAGTTTTATCACTAGGTTATTCTTTTAAAATTCTTTGCGGATGGCTTTTGTCTTTATGTTGATGTGGCGGTTTTGGATTTGCAGCAAAATTTCTTTAGTTTGTCATCCGGTCCTTTATTTTCAATGTAGTGCAAGCTGGGTTGAATGGTTTTAGCCCACATTTCCACCACAAGATCCCTCATCCAAATGGCTTTGAGATAGGAGTCAACAAGCGGATTGAGTTCAGCTTTGGTGGTTGACTGAGTGACATTCTGCTTAAAATAGCTGATCCAAGAGATGGGAGAACCAAACAGAAGGGTCAGGTAACCAGAATGAGAATGTCTTTTTTCCAGATTTTTGCTCCATGTAGCGTCACTGAAGCAGTGGAGTTGAGTCTTGGGATTCTTTACTGCAAGGACAAGAGAGAGTTCTTTGGTGGCCTTTAGATACTTCCAAAATTGCTTGAACTCATTCAAGTGATTTATTGTGGGGCATTCACAGAATCAAGCAAAGCTAGAGACGGTGTAACTGATATCTGGTCAAGTGAGACAAGCAATGTAGTTCATTAGGAAAACTGCAGACCCGTAGTTAATGTTGAGCGCCTTGAATTTGTCATGTTCTTTGTCAGTGGCGGAACGGAGATCAAGCTGAGCAGTTAGTGGAATCAAGGAGGGATCGCAATCAGTAAGCTTGAGTTCCTCAAGACAGTGTTTGATGTGATTAGGTTGAGAGAGGAAAATATCTTTGTCATTTCTGCCAAACTTCATCCCGAGGATTGTTTTTGGGTTGTGAGTTGTTGAGTTGGGAAATTGGGAAAGAAAGTTTTCTTTGAATTGATTACCAAGTTCAATTGGGATCAGGTCATCTACGTGAAAGAAAATGATTGACCAATATTCAGGATTGAGTCACAAGCAAGGATCAGTTGAGGACTTGTGGAACCCCTGGCTCAAGAGCCATGCAGTCAGAGTGATGAACCAATTGAGGGGAGCTTGTTTCAGTACGTACAAAGATTTATTGAGCTTGAGATATTTGAATTGCCTTTTCAAACCCTTTGGAGTCCTAATGATGACTTGTTCCTTGAGTGGAGCGTGAAGAAATGCACTCCTGACGTCAAATTGAGTTATAGGGAGAGAGTGTTGAAGGCTGTACAGGATAGAAACTCTGAGGGAAGCGGCTTTGCCAGTTGGAGAGAAGGTGACTTGATAATCTAGATGGTAAATTTGATTGAACCCTTAAATGCATAATTGGCTTTTGTAGATTGGAGGATCTCCTTGTCAGTTTTCCTTGAGGCGGTAGACCCATGTCTTGTTGAGAGGTTTATAAGCTGGTTTGGGACCATTGTAATTTTCCCAGACTTTCATGTTTTCAATCCCATTCAGTTTGGTGTCTATTGACATATCCCAGTGTTTTGAGTCTTGGCATTTCTTGGCTTGTTTGAAAGATTTTGTAACCAAATAGTGTGGTATCCATAGAGGTCAGGAGGCTTGAGAATAGATTGGTGGCCCAGAGTTCTAGAGGGAACCAATTTGTCAGCCATTTCCTGTGAGGATTGAGAGAACTGATCATTGGAAGAGTTGGGAGTTATGGATTCAGAAAGAGTAGGATTGACCAATATTAAGTTAGGTGAGATTTCAGGTTTTTTGCTTTGACTTGGAGTTGAGTTGGTGGAAGAATAGGAAAAGTCAATGTTGAGAGTGGTAGATTTTGGAGGGTTGTTAGTTACTGGAGCACTGGAATCCAATCTGACAACCTTGATGTGTTTGAATTAATGATAGAGTTGTCAGACTTGAGGATGCAATATGATAAGAGGGCTTGGTTTAAGGCTAAAAGTTTTCCTTCCAGTTGGCAATCATTGAATTTATCCCCTCAAGAAAGCCTCATGTTCAGGTATACTACCTTGGTGCCTAAGGGATGAAAGTACTCCATGGGTAGAGACTTGTTCATGAAAGCTTCATACGGGCATTTCTGATTGGGGAATTTAGGGATTTGATTGAGCATTAGAGTAGCAGCTTTGACAACTTCAGCCCAGAGTTGAAGGGGGAGTTTGGATGAGCAAAAAATGGCTCTGATGGATTCGGCTATTTTAAAATTGGCTCGCTCCACCCAACCATTATGCTTGTGGTGATAGGGCTCAGTGAAAATGATTTGGATTCTGTTTTCTTCAAAGAAGGAGCGGAGCTTGTGAGATACAAATTCTCCTCTGCCGTCGGAACAGATGTGGGAGTGGAAGCTTCCTTGTTTGTGCTTTTTGAATCTAAGAATAGTCATGATTTGGAGGGAGGCTTAAGATTTAGAGCGGAGAGGAAAAGCGGAAAGATATCCTGAACAGTTGTCTACAATGGTCATGATGTACCTCATCAAATTGCAGGATTCTGGATTGATTGGACCCATGAGATCAACATGGAGGTTTTGGAGGGACTTCAAGCGGGGTTGGACTTCTTGCTGAAAAAATTTTTTGTAATTTTTGAGAAGACACAGTTGGAGCATTGAAAATCAGTGATGAAAGAAGTTGGGATTTTGGGTTTGATTTTTTTCAGTCAATACATATTTGCTTGGCCAAGGGATTGATGGAGGTAAAGGAGTTTGTGGTGGTCAATTTTCTTCCTGGTTAAATAGCTAATTTTGGAGTTTTTTCCAATAGAAGGAGGAAGATTGAGAGTGTAGAGATTTTCTCAAATTAATCCTTCAAAGGCTAATGTTCCATTGTGAATTAATTTGAAGGAGTTTCCACTGGCAAAAACTGTGCATTGCTTTTTGGTGATGAGAGTTCCGGGGCTAATGAGATTGATGAAAAGGTTGGGTTCATACAGGCAATCTTTGTGTTGGATTACTGAGTTTCTCCAGGTCAGAGTCACCTTGCATTTTCCTTTGATTGGGAGGTTGACTCCATCTTTTGTGGTGCTGATGTGTTTGCCATCACTTTCTTGCAGAATGGAGAAGTACTTGGTTGATTTAAACATATGGTACAATGCCCCCAAGTCCAGGATAATTTGGTGATCTGCATTTACTTTGTTAATCCACATGGTGAGAAGGGCATGGTAGTGAGCAACCTCATTGCTTTTGGGTTTCTTCTGCGCGTTCCACTTAGCCTGGGATTCCTTCCACCAGTTTGGAGCAAGGTGTTTGTACTTGTGCCAGCATTAACCCTTGGGATGATATTTTGCAAGTGGATTGTGATAACCTTCTCTACAGCATGGTCCTTCAGAGTTTTGAGCTCTGGGTTTGTTTACAACAAGAGCCGTTTCTCAAACGGGGGTTTTGGTGAGTTTTGATTTAGATTTGTTATTGAGTTTTGTGGGTGATTGAGAAAAAGATCCACAGTGACTTCCTTATCTGAGTGCATTATTTGTTTTAAAATGGTTTGAAGCAAAGACAGGAACTTGAATAGGACAAGGTATGCCAGGATATTTGTGAGCAGTTCAATGCTGAAGTCAATCATCTTTTTGAGAGAGATTTTTACTTCAGTGATAAATGTTGTAATGGCTTTGAGTTTGAAAGATTAATAGAGGAAATTGTTGAAGACTCAAGCATGATTTGCAGTTTGCAAATAAGCAAATCTCTCCTTGATGTTCTTCCAGAGGGCTTTAGCTGAGGTGATATTTTCCTGGCTCACAACGTTATTGTGAGTCAGGGAATTTATCTTGGAGAGAATAATGACTTGGGTTTCAAGATTTTCTGAGGGGTTCAGGATTGTTGTATTTTTTTTGAGGAGTGATTTGATTCCCTGGAGTTTGAGAAGGATTGATATCTTGTCTTTCCAGATTGATTAGTTTTTGTCTTTCAGATATGGGACGGATTTGAGAGCAGCTTTGAGAATGATTTGTCCAAATCCATCCACAGTGCCTGGTCCCTTTATAGTTTTGAGGTCAGGTGGTTGGTGCAATTTGGCTTTTAACCGTGTTGCATGAAATGAAATTTACTGAGATGATATTTCATGTTTGGAGGGACTAGGTACAATCTGGAGACAAGCAGTCAGAAAGTTTGAGAAAAAGAGAAGACAGGAAGAAGGAGATGATGAAGAAATGAATTTAAAGAAGAGAAAAAATCTACCAGACAGTAAAAGTTCTGAGCTGATCAATGAGGAATTGGGCAAGTTGCAATGTTGCCAAGAAATTGAGTTTAACGTCTAGAAGTTGAATTTTTTGGATTGAATTGAGTTGACAGAAGGAAGGGTAAAAAGGAAATGGAAAATAAAAAGAATAGCAAGAGAAGACAAAATGAAAGAGATCAATGAAAGAGATGATAACAGTATTGATGGAAAAGTTAGTGAATGGAGAGGCAAGCCTTGGATGTTGTGGTGCTGGCGCAGTCAGCTGGCTGCGCAATGAGTGCGCTTGCGGGGTGCTTGTTATTTGGGATCAGAGAGCGGACCAGGACTTGAATGAGTTGTAGTTTTAGTGAGAGAGGAAGGAGAAGATTTGACAAGAGATTTGACAATTCTCACTGCTTTGAGTGATGTGGGTTTTAGTAAGAACCAAAAAATTAACTGGAGAGATTCAATTAGCATTTTTACTGCAAGATTTTTTCATGAAAAATTGGCTGAGGAACTTCTGGAGGATATTGTACTGGTTAGTAACTATGATTGTCAGCTTTCTACTATTGCAGAGCAAGCTGCAAAAGTAACAAAAATAACATAAAAATAAAAATGATACAATTAACCTAAGAAGAAGTAGGAAAACCATAAATATTATTACTGAAATGGGTTCTCCACCCAAAATTAGGTAGGTCACTCACTGACCCCACCCTTGAAATCCAACTCCTTATATTTTTAAATAATTAAGGAAAGAAAAACCAAAATACTACGGCTCCATTATTGAGCTTTTTGGCCAATTAAATATTTCACACACATTGTCATGTATAGGTTTCACACCTAAAATTCAGTCAGAATTGAGGTGTTGTGTATATTTTAGGAGTTACAGGCGGGAATGTGTTTTGTCACAATTCCCGCACGCAGCCGCGGCAGCCAATGCACCCGCGCGCGGCCGAGATATAGCCCTGTAACTTCTTTGTGGTCGTGTATGCAGCCCCGGGCCTCTGACAAGTACGCAGCCCTGGGCCTCTGACAAGTACGCAGCCCTGGGCCTCTGACAAGTACGCAGCCCTGGGCCTCTGACAAGTACGCAGCCGCGGGACTACGGGTTGACAGAGTGACAGGCGGCCTGAAAGGCTCAGGTACCACGTAAAAATGCTACAACCTACACAGGAACATTCGAAATATGTAATAAATGTAACTGTGAATAGTAGATGGGCTAAAAATACATAATATTATATAAAAATACATAAATAACCCTTATACGTATTTTTTATTTAATATAATTCAAAGTACCAAGAATGTCGAAAATAAGACAATGACAACTTCTAAAAATATATTAAAATACTTTAATATACTTTTATGAGAATTTCTAGACATCAATATTTTTGTGAAATACTAAGGAAACTAATGTTGTAAAAATATTATATGAATTTACATGACCTATATTTTTAAGTAATTATCTTAGTAAATCAACTGGAACTCGAAAATAAGGAGTAAAATCAATATTATGACTTTTAATCCAGTTATATAATACATAATGAGAACTTACCTGACATCACAATGTCCGTAGAAATTTCTATTTATATAATTATAAAATAACTGGGAACATTTACTAAGGATAATTAATTAAATAATACATAAATAGGACAGATTAGTGTTATTTACACGTCCTCATGTCTATTATAAAGTGGAATAATTCCCATACCCTGATAAATTAGATGCTACCCGTGCTATAGCACCAAAAACACATGACAGGCTACCCCTGGTCACCCTGCTAGCCTTAGATTCCGTCTCTTTGAGCACCTACAACCCTCAGAAGAACAATATTGGGACTCCAAAAGCTATAAATAAAGAGCTCTTTTGAGGATATTGATGTGCAGAGACTCAGTTATATTCATATCCAGACACTGTGCCAAGGTAATCAAGTACTGATAAGAGATAAGTAAGTGATTTATGGCAATGTCTGATCAATAATATCCATCCTCAACCTCTTTTTATCAATTAAAACTGCTGAAAAACCTTATAACCCCAGTATACAGGTTTAAACCATCAGTACACGTCTCAAACACATACCCAAAGTATTTAATAATATACCAGTAAGTTTCATTATCCTTTCTCTGTCGTGGTAGCTTGGCTACAAGGCCCTGCCACTCCACTGCGTATTTTATATACATATTATCTTTGGGTAAAATATTCTTTAAACTAAAGAGTCCAAAGTAACCAGGACTAAGTGTTTTCATACTGAAATCCCTGAAGAGAGGTGTTAAAGATCCCCAATATAATTGTGGCCCCTCTATAAAAATATTTAATTATCAATTTATTCATATTGATTTAAAACAATAAACAATAACCAAACCACGTAACCTTGCAATAAGCTTAATCCAAATACTTTAAGGATTTTTGCTGCATTTATTAAATAATATATTTATTATTTACTCTATCACCTCTGGTAGCTAAAAGATAGCAAGGGTCTTGGCATCCAGGAGGCTGACAATTGGGGGTCTGGCCGCGAAATATTCCATTTTATTATATTTAATACCTTGGACCAGACATTTCACAAAAAAATAAAATCAAAGAAAAATTTATCTGACTTTATAACCGTGATTTATCATTAAATTCTTTTGCAGTGGATTTAAAAACCAATGCAGAATTAATATTCTATTATTTAAATCTTTTAAAGATAAGAAAAGAAGAATATATTAAAAATTATAAACCTACTGGTTGGAAAGCTTTAACTCAAGCTGAGCAAATTAATATCTCTTCTGCATGTAAAAACTTAGATAAACTCCTTGAACAAGAAGATCTTGAAAGGGGTATCAACTTTCAGGCTCTATCAAGAAAACATAAAGCTTGGAAGAAATACCGTATAAATTAATTTTTGAAATATAAAAGTAAGTATACAACTTGTATTACCATATTATTTTTTAAAAAAAACAATATTGGTATATTTTATTAACCAATAAAATAAATTTTTATCAGTGAACCCTCCTGTACCAGAAACCACCGCCACTGAAGTTGATTTATTGGATCAGGAAATCCCAGATATCTCTGGACGCCATGAAAATATTGATTGGGCAGGTGAAGACCTCATTGGAACACACCGAGATCCTGTAGGATTACCTACTAAGGATCAATTTAAACCCAATAAGGTTTTGGTACATTTGAACATCAATTTAAGTGAGTTTTGAAATAAAACTTATTTTTGCAGATTTTTTCTGTAAAATACTCACAAATATATTATTCTGAAAATGAATAGACGTAACACAAGAGCCTCAGGAAGAATTCCCTCCTATGGATCTTTGCCAACAGCTCTCAGTAACCGTGAGACAACCAATAAGGACAACCATGAAGGGACTAGAAGCTGTGAATCAAATGTTGATGGACAAGGAGCAGCACCAATCACTTCTGCCCTCTCCCAACCTAGAGCCAGAGAAGGTAGTAGAATCAAGCCATCCTCCTTTACAAAAGGATTCCCTGCAGCCACCCCAGCAGAATCTGGCCAAGGAAGCCAGGATCAAAGACTTAGTCAAAGAGCACGTGAAATATTGGGAAGAATTCAAAGAAGCCCAAGCCAAGGAGGACATGGTATCTATGAAAAAGATAATCTCCCAGGCAAAAGCCACCCAAATAGCTCTTCAGAAAATGATTCCAAGGAAAGAGGTAGAATCCTGCATAGAAAAGTGGAATCCTTGGGATCAATTAGCCCAACTGAAAGGCAAAGGATCAGGAAAGAAGAGATCCTCTTCCTATCCCAAGTCAAAGGGAAAGAAAGACTGGGACCAGATAATATCCCTAGCTCAAAAGTGGAAAAAGGATTACAACAATTAACTTCTAATTATGAGCCCAAACAAAGCTCTGATGTAATCAATTCCTTTTCTAATGATATGCCTCATAATTTCAAAATTGTTTGTGAAAATTTGGATGGTGTTTATACCCAAATGGATAAATTAACCTCAGTGGTAGCCAAATTGATTAATAACCAAACAAAGATGGTAGGAATGGAAGAAATCAAAGGACACAAAGAACAGTTATTGGAGACAATTAATCAAGGTAGGATCAAAGAGACTCAAACAATTGAGAATATGTTATCAGGAATCCAAGAAGATTTTATTATGTCTTTCCACCCCTTAAAAGAAGAATTGGCAACCACCACTAACAGCTCTATTCTATCCCTTAGTGAAAAATTGGATGTGCTTAATAACAAAGTGGACCTGAAACTTAATCTGATCAAAAATGATCTTAGAGACTTGAAACGCCGTCTGACCAACCCCTTGGGGAGTACTACAGAGGAACCAAAGCCTCCCAGACAAACCACTACTCCTTATCCACCACCCTTATTAGGAATGCATAGGAGTGATACCTTTAGGCCTAGTCCTACTCCTGAGATGGAGCAAGCACTCAAACTGTTACCCCCTATTTCTGAATGGCCCAATTTATGCGGTGAAGGAGAATACAATTGTTAAGATTGCATCTCATCCTCTCCTCTGCCGCTCTCTCAGTAACTATGCGCGCCTCATTGCCCGGATGGACCTCCCGCAACCCCTCGGGGGACTTGGGATCTTCTCTTTTCTGGCTTCACCTTCTCCGCGGTCTTCATCTCTGATCTTGATCTCTGGACCACTCATCTCTTCCCCATCTATCTTGACTTCCTCTCCCTTCTCTTCTTTCCTTCTTCCTTTCTTCCTTCCTTTTACTTTTCATCCTTTGTTTAACTCCAAATCCCCAACTCTCACTTCTCAAACCCTAACTCAAGACTCAAGACTCTTGTCACCAACTCAAGCTCTCCACTCTATCTCTCCAAACCAAGTAAAGGCCTCCCTGAATAATTGCCTGGTAAGAGATTGATCCTCAAGAATGTCAACTCAACATCTATGACAAATCAGCTCCGCTGTTTGTAGTCATTATCTATGCCAACTCAACCTCATCAACCTTGACTCTGCCCATTTCGCGTGCCTCTGATCTCCTTTCTGTTGATTAAACATATCTAAGCTGTTGGTTCCTACGTCTCTTTCATCTTCTCTTGTTTCCATTCCTGATTTCTGTGTTTTCTGACTTCTATGTCCAGTCTGCTGGTTCTAAGCTCTAAGAAATAAATCAGATTTTTATCACGGTTAAAAGCCAAAAATGACTCTACAATATCAAAAATGAACAAACCAGCAGGAGCCAACAATTACTTTCACCAGGTTGCACTCAAGGCTTCTGTTGACGCTATTCCCCAGCTCAACAAGGACAATTACTCAATTTGGCGCGACAAAATGATGATGCTGTTTGATCTCAAGGACATCAAAGATGTTATGACCATGAATGTGGGCCAACTACCCCTAAAGCAAGATTGGGTAATTTGATCTATAATTCTATCTAAAATTGACAGCACAACCCATGCCAATGTGGTCAACACCTGAAACATAAAATCTTCAAAATTGCTCTGGGCTGAGATCACCCAGAGATTTGCCTCATCCAAAACCACCAACCAAGCTCATATATTTAACCAGTTTCTACATGCCCCATTTAATGAACACGCCATCAAAGGATTTATAACAGAAACCCAAAAAGAACTTACTTGTATGGCCAACGTAGGAATAGACTTACCAAACAATATACTGGCGTATTTAATTCTCTTCAAATTCCCTCCTTCCCTGGAGAACCTGAAACAACAGATCATGCACGGCGAGAAACTAATCACGGTAGAAGTGGTGTTTAACCACCTAACTCAATTCAACAATGAGCAAAAGGCACAACACAAGATAGGCCAATTCACTCCAGATGTCTCTTTGATAACGATGAAGGGTAAACCGCCGGATGAGGAAGACAGGAAGACTCGCATTAAGTGAA
Organism: Puccinia polysora; assembly: GCA_025617555.3. Taxonomy (NCBI): domain Eukaryota; kingdom Fungi; phylum Basidiomycota; class Pucciniomycetes; order Pucciniales; family Pucciniaceae; genus Puccinia; species Puccinia polysora. The sequence goes on from CM062628.1 coordinate 33,499,715, forward strand.
AGGAAGGTTATCACAACCCAAATGCACCACAACCCAAATCCTTGTGTTTCCATCTCCATCCTCAAATTGCGCCAGAATGTTGGGTTGAGCAGCAAAAGGAATGGAAAAACAGAATCAAGAAGACTCCTACTATCAACTACCACGCACTACTCACCCTCTGGATCAATACAGATAATACACCCAATCTCCTCCTAGATTCCGGCGCCAACGTACATATATTCAATGATTTGAAATACTTTACCTTGATCAATCTGCAGGACGAACTAGATGAAGTCAAGACAGGCAAGCTTGAAGCAAATCTTAAAATTTGGGGGATGGGAACGGTTTGGCTCAAATGGAAAGAATCTATTATCACGCTCAAAGGATGCATGGACTTCCCCAATATAGTGGTCAATCTAATTAGTCCAATTAGTCCCCGTCTCCTGGCAATAAAGGGGTGTCATCTCTCACAAAAACAAGACCAATTCCACATCACCCAAGGGGAAGAGATAGTACTTAAAGGTCTAATTTGAGATAACCTTTTCGTGATTGAGAAGCCACGTAACGCTGGAAACAATCTATTGGTTAATCTTCTGAATCATCCTACAACTAATTTGTCAGTTGAAACTCCATCTCTATCCAATCTCCATAAAATGTATGGACATGCATCAATCTCTACGCTCAAAACTTGAATTTAAGATCAATACTCTAAAGAGGAACTAAGTAAGTTCCAATGCAATGGATGCGTACAAAGTAAAATCACTAGGGCTCCATTCCCGGCAACCTCAACTTCATCCTCAAAACCCTTGGAACAAATCCACCTGGATTTGATAGGTCAGATCACCCCTCAATCAAAAGCAGGCCATAAATACATCTTGACTCTCATCAACAACTTTACCGGCTACCTTGCTGCCTTTCCCCTCCAATCTAAAGAAGAGACCCCTAACATCATCATCAACTTACTCAAGATGGAATACAAACGCCTCAATCACTATCCCACCAAAATCTTCTTGGACAAAGGCACCTATTTCAACAAAAATACCCTAAAGGAATTCACCAAGTCAAAACACATCAACCTTCTTACTTCTGAGCCCTATCATTCCCAACATAACGGCTGAGACAAACAAGCAAACCAAAAAATTATTGAATTTGCCCAAGCTACCTTTTCATCTTCAAGACTGAACAAAGGTTATTGGCATATTCTGATCAGAAGCTGCTGCTTCATGCTCAACCAAGTTCCTAGGGAAGGTAACGACCAATCCCCTTGGGAGCTCATGTTTAACAAGAAACTACCTGCTAATTATTTGAAATCTGTAGGGTCTCCAGTTTTTTACCTTGCAAATCAACTTCAAAAAGGTAGAAAATTCGACAAGAAAGGATTAGATGGAATCCTAGTTGGGTTAAATCCCGTTTTCCACTCTTACCTGATTCTAAACTCATCCAGTGCTGTTGTCAAAACCAAACATGTACATTTTCTCAAAAATTCCCTTAAAGACTTTCCCTTTTTTGAATCACCGGGGATTGATATCTTCAGTCAATCCAACTTTGAGTCAAATGAATCTTATTTTTCTTCAATTGAAAAACAATACGCCTTCCAAGAATCTCAAGACAAACTATCAGAATCCAACTCAGATTGAGAAGATTTTGAATCTATTGATTCCTCATCCTCCAATCCCCATCTTTCAGTACCTTCTCCTGTTCCTGATCCTCCTGCTCAACCTATCTCTCAAAGACCTAGACAAGAAACAAGGAAGCCCCAACAATATGGCTTCTACCACTAATATAAGCCTCCTTCCTACAAAGCTGCGCGGAAGTGTGCCAAATGGCCCAAATGGAAGAAAGCCGCCGAAGAAGAGATAAATTCTATTGAACTTCAAGACGTCTGGGAGGAATACTATGGCTTCTTCAACAATATATTAAATACTACTTGGGTCTTCAAGGTGAAATAGAATGGCCATGGAGACCCTGTCAAATATAAGGCCTGACTCTGGGTTCAAGGGTTAAATCAAGTTTTAGGAATTTATTACAATGAAACGTGGGCTCCGACAGGCAAACTTGGATCACTCCGAGTGGCTCTCACTTATAGTTTGAAGAATAAAATGAAACTCACCCAATTCAATGTGAAGGGCACCTTTCTCCATGCCCCCATTGACAAGACTGTCATCATAAGGACCCCAGAAGGATCGGACAGGAAATCTCCCTATCTAAAATTAAAGAAGTCTCTCTACGTTTTGAAACAGTCCCCCAAGAACTGGTACAAAACATTGACGTTGTGGATCAAGTCTCAAGGATACCTCAAATCAACCAGCAATCCCTATCTGTACCTTAATTCAAAAACGGGAGAAATAATTTACTTCCACATGGACGATTTGATTCATTTTGGGAATTCTAACCAATTTGAAATCAACTTCCTTGAACAATTCAAGAATTCTTCATGCCATCCACCCAATACTATCCTCGGAATGCTTATGGAAATTGAAGACAACCAGATTCTCTTAAGCCAGCCTAATCACATTGCTCGCGGTCTTGAAGAACTTGGTTTATCTTCCTGTAAAGATACTAACATTCCATTGAATCAGAACCTCAATCTCAAACCCGCCTCTGACACAGATCATGTCAAATTCTGTCAACTTAATGTCAACTATAGATCCGCAATCGGCCTCCTCAACCATCTCTCCCAATACTCTCAACCGGACATTGCATTCTCTGTGTTGAGTTTGGCAAGATTCAATTTCAAACCGGGCATGACCCACTGGAGGTAAGTTAAGAAAGTATGGAAGTATCTAAAAACAACCAAAAATCTCAAACTTATCATCAAATGTGACTCCAAGCAGGAAGTTCTATCAAGCTTCAGTGACGCTACTTGGGGAGACGATCCAATCTTCCGTAAATCTCAGACTGGCTACATTATCTTTCACTAAGGCAGTCCAGTTATCTGGAACTCCACCAGACAAAGGAATATCACTTATTCCTCCAATGAGTCCAAATTGAATGCCCTTCTTGACTTCTAGCTGGAGATCAAGTGGATTAGGCATCTCATCAGTGAAATTTATCAAATTACCAAACCAAGACCTACTCAATACATTGACAATATAGGCTTGGACAACAAAATCAAGAAATTTGGTTCCCATTCAAAATCTAGACACATTGATATCAAGACCAAAGGACTACGTGAGGATTACACTAACAAAGAATTCACTCTCAATCTTGTTCAAAGCAATTCCATGATTGCTGACCCTGTTACAAAAGCCTCCTCAATGACTTCCTTGGACCTCCTTCAGAAGAAAATCTTCCTTTCAGCTCACTCTCTCACCAGTCACGTGGGGTGTTAAGATTGCACATCATCCTCTCCTCTGCCTCTCTCTCAGTAACTATGCGCGCCTCACCGCCTGGATGGACCTCCCAAAACCCCTGGGGGGACTCAGGATCTTCTCTTTTTTGGCTTCACCTTCTCCACGGTCTTCATCTCTGATCTTGATCTCTGGACCACTCATCTCTTCCCCATCTATCTCGACTTCCTCTCTCTTCTCTTCTTTCCTTCTTCCTTTCTTCCTTCCTTTTTCTTTTCATCCTTTCTTTAACTCCAAATCCCCAACTCTCACCTCTCAAACCTTAACTCAAGACTCAAGACTCTTTTCACCAACTCAAGCTCTCCACTCTATCTTGCCAAACTAAGTAAAGGCCTCCCTGAATAATTGCCTGGTAAGAGATTGATCCTCAAGACCGTCAACTCAACATCTCTGAAAAATCAGCTCTGCTTTTTGTAGTCATTATCTATTCCAACTCAACCTCATCAACCTTGACTCTGCCCACGTCTTGTGCCTCTGATCTCCTTTCTGTTGATTAAACATATCTAAGCTGTTGGTTCCTACGTCTCTTTCATCTTCTCTTGTTTCCATTCCTGATTTATGTGTTTTCTGACTTCTATTTCCAGTCTTCTGGTTCTAAGATCTAAGAAATAAATCAGATTTTTATCAACAATCATATGAATTTTATTAAATTTATTGACTACACCATTAACTCTTATGACCTACCAGAAGCTATAGCTGTAGTCAGGCTACCCAGGCTATTTGAAGGAGTAGCATTGGACTGGTTTATCAGTAAGAGAGAAGAAGTAGGATCCTTACCATGAAATTCTTGGAAACTTCTGATTAAAGAACAATTTGGTTCTAGAATGTGGAAAAGGAAAATGATGAAAAATTTTGAAAATTGCTCATTTGACCCCTCCAAAGATAAACCTCACAAATGTTGCTTGGAACAGAAGAAAAGGTTGGATTGCTTCTATCCAGATGCTGATAAAGAGGAATTCAATGAAAGACTCCTCAACCTGTGTCCTGGCAAACTTAACCATAGTGTGAGATGTAGGATGAGTATGGATGCGGACTTGCCCACTCTAATCAATGTTCTAGAAGAAGTAATAGACATGAATGGGTTGGACAAGAAATCCCCTTCCAGACCCAAAGAGAACTATAACATCAACAAAACCAGAGACCAACCTCCTCTGATAAATGCTTCTGATAATAAGAAACCTGATGAGAATAGTGATAAAGAGAGGATGCCCGCAACTTGTTGGAATTGTAACAAGACTGGGCACATGAGACAAGACTGCCCATTAATAAAAAGGAAGATAGCAGTCTTGGAAGGAGAACAGGAGGTTGAAGGGAATCAGAACTATGAAGATATAGCTGATACTGAAGGATCTCTTTCTGAATGTGAATTGATCCTGACCAACCCTGTTAATGTTATAGAAGGAGATATAGGCACCTCTGCAGAAATCAATAACATCCATGGGGATTCTAGCTTTCCCCAACAATGAGATCCTACCATGATTCCTAGGCATATTATGGATGTCAAACCATTAACAGTTAAACCTATGGGTGGGAAAAGTTATACCACTTGTCAAACTTGTTATGCAACAGGATTGTATAGAAACAGACCTATAAGGTTATTGCTGGATAGTGGAGCCTTTTGCTCATGTGTCCGTGCTGAATTCTTAAACAAATGGGACCCCAATTGGAAAGAACACCTTTTGCCCGTCCCAAAAGCAAGGTTCAGCTCTTGCAACTCTACCATGAATTCTATTGGAGTATGGACTGCTCCTATAACACTACCTCACACTAAAGGATCTTTGAGAATACAAGTGGAATTTGTAGTATTGCTCAACGGACTATGTGACTACCTGATACTGGGTAATGATGCCTTATGTCTATATGGTATAGAAGTGTTCCAGAGTAGAGGAAGATACTTCACAGTGGGAGGCAATTGGGATAAGAAGTTTGAGATATGCACTATTCAGTCTAACTTCCCTTCCTCTACTTATCAAAAGCATTTAGAAGACTTTGAACAAGAATATTTCCCTCAAGCAGCTCTGAATATAAAAATTTCTGAAGAACAGAAGAAAGGTATATTGAAAGTCTGCTTTGAGAACCAGAATGCTTTTTGTGCTAAAGATCATCCCATTGGTGATATTAAAGGACATGATATGGTATTGACATTGACCATTAAGCCTCCTTATCCTCCTAACTTAAGAAGGCCAGCCTATCCTTCTATTCCCAAGTCTAGAAAAGCTCTTGAGGAACATATCCAAGAACTGATAGACTTACAAGTACTAAGGAAATTAGGGCATAATGAACAGGTAGATGTGACCACACCTGTAATAATAGCTTGGCATAATGACAATCAAGAATGGTAGGAGACTTCAGAATGCTCAAAAATTACACTCAAGCAGATTATTATCCTATAACCTGGATTGATCATGCTCTGAATAACTTGTCCAAGGCTAATTACATCACTACTATGGATATGCTTGAAGGCTTCCACCAGATACCAATAAGCCCTGAAAGCAGGAAGTTTATGAGAATAATGTGTCATTTGGGAATATATGAATATCTTAGGATGCCCTTTGGTATAAACAATGCTCCATCACACTTCCAAAGAACTATGGATACAGTTCTAGGTACTTACATCAGACAAGGATGGATGATGGTATATATAGATGATGTTATCATATACTCTGATGACTGGGATACTCATATTAAACAAGTGAGATTAGTACTCCAGAAAATCTCCAGAGCAGGATGAAAGGTGTCCATGAAGAAATGCAACTTTGGCTATGGAGAATTTAAAGCCTTAGGACATATAGTCTCTGGTCTAACTCTAGCTGCTGATCAAAATAAGATAGCTGCTGTCATGAATAGACCTATGCCTCAAAACAAGACAGAATTACTGTCTTTCATTAGTTTTTGCAGTTATTACAGACAATACATACCAAATTTTTCTATGCTAACTAAAAGTCTGTATGAATTATGCAACAACAACACCCTATTTGAAATGACTCATGATAGACTAAAAAACTATGAGGAATTGAATATAGCTATGAACTCTACTCCTCTACTTATCCAACCAGATCACTCTAAGCCCTTCAAACTGTACATTGACGCTTGCATGGAAGGGCTAGGAGCTGCTTTACATCAGGAAAGGATAGAAGAAGACAGACCAGTAGAAAAACCCTTACTCTTCATATCTAGACAGATAAAAGATACAGAGAAGAGATATGGGGCCAGTCAGTTGGAATGTTTGGCACTAGTATGTGCTTCAGAGAAGCTACACTATTACTTAGAAGGCACCACTTTTCAAGTAATCATGGACTGCAATGCTGTAAGAACTCTTATGAACATGAAAACTCCCAGCAGACATATGCTCAGGTGGCAAATTGCTATACAACAGTATAGAGGACAGATGACTATAGTGCATAAAGCTGGAGCTAAACATCAAAATGCTGATAGTCTAAGTAGGAATGCTTTGCCTAATGACTCTAACAATTCAGCATATGACCCTGAAGATCAAGATATCTTTCCTATCCTGAACATCAATCTTTTTGCATTGAGTTCTCCAATGATGGGGATCCACTTATGTGAATTAGATACTGCTTTCTTCAACCTAGTAAGGGATAGCTACTCTCCTTAAATCAAGCTGCTGATTACCATTATGGAATGTGAATCCCCAGCAACAGCTTTGATAAATAGCCTGCCTGCTTCACTACTTAAACCCTATAAAGCAGGACGGTTTACCTTTTGGGATGTCTCCTTTACTATAGACACCAACATTCCAGCGTATTAGTACTAAGCAACAAAGAACATATACAACATATACTCCAGGAATGCCATGAAAACTGTTCATCAGGGAATCTATCCACACAGAGAACTTTAGAAAAAGTAAAACAAACTGCTTGGTGGATCGACTGGAAAGAAATCACTACTGGATAAATTACTAGCTGTGAAACCTGCCAGAAATCTAATAAAAGTACTGCGGAATTTTTTGGACTCTTACAGAAGATATCTGAACCTACAACCAGATGGGAAATCATCAATATGGATTTTGTCACTGGCCTCCCCCCTGGAGGTACTCATTAATATAACTCTGTCCTAGTAATAGTTGACAATATTCCAAAAAGGCAAAATTCTTATCTAACCACAAAGAAGATAGTGCTATGGATGAAGCTTTACTATTCTGGAATAGGATCATAGCTTATGTTGGTATACCCAAGATTATAATCAGTGACAGAGACCCCAAAGTAACCTCTGAGCTTTGGAGGAATCTACATGATATACTGGGTACTACTCTAGCATTTTCTACAGCATACCATCCCCAAACTGAAGGATTAGCTGAAAGGATGATACAGACCCTAGAAGATATGCTAAGGAGGTTCTGTAGCTTTGATCTAGAATAAAAAAACTCAGATGGTTATTGCCATGATTGGGTAAGCTTACTCCCAGCCCTAGAAATGGCTTATAACAGCAGTAAACATTCTACTACCAAAGAAGCTCCTTACATACTAGAAAGAGGATGGATTCCAAAACTCCCTAGGAATACCTTGAACTATAACTTAGCCACTATTCATCCAACATCTCTTGACTTTAAGAAAATGATAGATTTGGCAATAATAATGCTCAGGAATGAGTAGAAGAAGCAGTAGAATACAACAAACAAAGATGGGGCAAATCACATAAAGAACCTGACTTTAAAATAGGAGATCAGATCTTGATATCTACAACCAATTTTAACAACCTAGCAGGAAAAAGAAAATTGAAACCAGCCTTTGTTGGACCATTTGTTATTAAGAAGATGCATGGCAAAAATGCTGTGGAAGTAATCTTGAGTGAAGAATTATCAAGGAAAGATCCAGTATTTCCTGTTAGCCTAGTCAAACACTTTCAATCAACAGAAGGCAGCAACCTCCCTCCAGCAATAATCCCAATAGAACCTGACCCGTGAAAGATAAAGGGAAAGTCAGCAGGATATTGAGAGATAAGAAAGAGAGAGTACAAGGAAAAGATGTCAGACTATACTTAGTAAGATACAAAGGAGAATCTGCAGACAAAGATGAATGGTTACCAGAAAATAATATACCTGATGGACCAATACATCTCAGAAACTACAGAGCCAGCAAAAGGAACTGAAACACACATGAAGTTAATTTTTTCTCCCAACTTCCTCCAGATTTTTGTTCAGATATGGCCATATCTTGGAGTGGGGGAATGTCAGCTTGCTACTATTGCAGAGCAAGCTGAAAAAGTAACAAAAATAAAATAAAAATAATAATAATACAATTAACCCAAGAAGAAGTAGCAAAACCATAAATATTATTACAGAAATGGGTTTTTCACCCAAAATTAGGTAGGGTCACTCACTGACCCCACCCTTGAAATCCAACTCCTTATATTTTTAAATAATTAAGGAAAGAAAAACCAAAATACTAAGGCACAATTATTGAGATTTTTGGCCAATTTAATATTTCACACACATTGTCACGTATAGGTTTCACACCTAAAATTCAGTCAGAATGGAGGTGTTGTGTATATTTTAGGAGTTAAGGGCGGAAATGTGTTTTATCACAATTCCCGCACGCAGCCGCGGCAGCCAATGCACCCGCGCGGGGCTGAGATATAGCCCTGTCACTCTGTCGAGGTCATGTACGCAGCCCCGGGCCTCTGAAAAGTACGCAGCCGCGGGACTACGGGTTGACAGAGTGACAGGCGGCGGAAGAAGCTCAGGTACCGCGTAAACATGCTACAACCTACACAGGAACATTCTGTATATGTAATAAATGGTCCTGTGGATAGTAGACAGTCTAAAGATACATAATATTATATAAAAATACATAATATTATTTAAAAATACACAAATAATCTTTATACGTATTTTTTATTTAATATAATTCAAAGTACCAAGAATGTCGAAAATAAGACAATGACAACTTCTAAAAATATATTAAAATACTTCAATATACTTTTATGAGAATTGCTAGACATCAATATGTTTGTGACATACTAAGGTAACTAATGATGTAAAAATATTACATGAATTCACATGACTTATATTTTTAAGTAATTATCTTAGTAAATAAACTGGAACTCGAAAATAAGGATTAAAATCAATATTATGACTTTTAATCCAGTTATATAATACATAATGAGAACTAACCTGACATCAAGATGTCCGTAGAATTGTCTATTTATATAATTATTAAATTACTAGGAACATTTACTAATGATAATTAATTAAATAATACATAAATAGGACATATTAGTGTTATTCACACGTCCTAATTTCTATTATAAAGTGGAATAATTCCCATACCCTGAGGAATTAGATGCTTCCCGTGCTATAGCACCAAGAAAACCTGAAAGGCTACCCCTGGTTACCCTGCTAGCCTTAGTGTCTGTCCCTTTGAGCACCTACAACCCTCAGAAGGACAATATTGGGACTCCAAAAGCTATAAATAAAGAGCTCTTTGAGGATATTGATGGGCAGAAACTCAGTTATATTCATATCCAGACACCCTGCCAAGGTAATCAAGTACTTGTAAGAGATAAGTAAGTAATTTATGGCAATTTCTGATCAATAATATCCGTCCTCAACCTCTTTTTATCAATTAAAACTGCTGAACAACCTTATAACCCCAGTATACAGGTTTAACCCATCAGTACAAATCTCAAACAGATACCCATAGGATTTCATAATATACCAGTAAGTTTTATTATCACTTCTCTGTTGTGGTAGCTTGGCTACAAGGACCTGCCACTCCACTGCGTATTTTATATACATATTATCTTTGCGTAAAATATTCTTTAAACTAAAGAGTCCAAAGTAACCAGGACTACATGTTTTCATACTGAAATCCCTGAAGAGAGGTGGCAAAGATCCCCAATATAATTTTGGCCCCTCTATAAAAATATTTAATAATCAATGTATTCATATTGATTTAAAACAATAAACAATAACCAACCCACTTAACCTTGCAATAAGCTTAATCCAAATACTTTGCGGATTTTTGCTGCATTTATTAAATAATATATTTATTATTTACTCTATCACCTCTGGTAGCTTACGGATAGCAAGGGTCTTGGCATCCAGGAGGCTGACAATGATCTGGGTAGCCACTTCAATACTGTCAGGGCTGTTGAAAAACTTCGTCTTCTAATTGAGTTGAAGTTACCTCATAAACCCAAGCTTCCCATACTTAATTCTGGTGACTTTTTAGGAAATTAGACTATTAGTTTTCTGGATGGATAATTCTTGTTTTTAATTTTTTTATGATCTTGGGATAATCAAATTTTTGACTTGGAAACATGGTTCTTTTGGATGATTGCATGCTCCATGATCATACTTCCCATGAAATTTTTTGACTAAGTTGCTGATTTTGAATTGAAGAAAGATCAAGCGTAGCCTTTAAATTTAAACCAAACCCTAAATATTTGGAAGATAATGATATTCTCTACTCATTAGATAACTTTTATATCATCTTCTTCAAAGCATAAAAATTTTGAAGAAATCTTTACAATTTTTTTTAAAAATTAATAATAGCTGAGTTTTTGTTAAAAAAATAATTTGATATTTTGATTTCATGGGAGTCAACAACCACTCAGTGATTAATTTCATTATGTTGCATATTAAAAACACTGCAAATGGAAAATTGGATTTATACAATATTTTGAGACTTCTATATTGTTTTTTTTTCCTCACCAGCATTCACCAGGGCCAGATTGGGTTCTTTGGCTGACCAGTGAGAGGAAGTCACTATTTGTGGCAACTGAAATCCTCAATAAGTATCAAAATTTTCATCATGAAATCACAATGATTGATTCAATTTTTCACAATTCTGTACACAATATTTCTTGTGGGTTTCACCTTTATTGAAAATGAAAGGCCAAAAAATTTCACTGCTTCTGAAAATGAGGATCAACTTGATTTCACCATTACAGAAATTGAAATTCAAATGTATTTCTAAAATCATCATTTTTGAATTCTGGCATTTTGAACAGGATGAACCAAGAGTATTTCTGAAAAAAATCAATTTTTTGAAAAATTTTAATTTTCTTACAGGAAAATTAATTTGTGTTTGGTTCCTCAAAGAAATTTTGTTGTTTGAATAAATTGAAATGATTATATACAGTTTTCAGTTTGTGCCATTCTCACTTGACACAGAGTCACCATTATAATTTCACCAAGTTCCCCCTCCTCTACAAATCTTTGCGGTTTTTTGTCCAGGCCAAGATAGAAGTGTCATAAAGTGTATATGTAATTAATGTGAATATTCATGTGTGAGAATATAAAAATAATCCCTGTGTGAAATCAAATTGGTCCTTATTTTACTCTAACAAAAAAAATATATAAACAGAGAAAAAAATAAGGCAGGTTAAAGCACAATCTCAAATATTTTTCCATTCAGAAATGGATGTGTTACCCTGCAATTCAAATAAATTAAATGTAAAAATGCTTTCACCAAAATCTCACTGGGTGACACTGTATGCTCACAAGGGAAGCACTCAAAATCAAATCACATTTTGCTTAAATATTTTGAAATTTTTTATGGATGAAGTTTAGTACACAGAAAAGGCTTTCAATTCATTTTGCAAGAAATTATTTCACGTAAAAAACATGGATATCCCTTCCAGAAAGTGCACCATTCAAAAGGATATCTTTTTAAATGTTCTACATGGAGGTTTTACACAAATCCAAGGTGGCACTTGCCATCATTAATTGGAAGCAGAATAATACTAGGATAAAACAAGACAGCCATTATGAAACTTCCAGCAGAGAATGTGAATCTCAAATGCAATTGAAAGCACCAACTACCATTTCAAAAAAATCCACAACAACTGTGAATTCATGCAGTGGTAAATTAATTTTTCTAAGATGAGTCCTCTTTTTTTACATTCCTCCATCATAGATGGAGTTTTCGTGTAACATTTTCTTCATATCAATCAACTTTCTGCATGAAAGTTGCTAATGGATTTAACCCTCAACAATTGTCTATTTTAAATAGCTATCTCCTCTCAGGGTTGATTACATGCTTCCTCAACACTCACCTGAGGGGCTGCCTTAGTCAAATTTATTTTAAATGCATTCTTTAATCCACATTTTTTACTTAGTTGGATTTCCATGCTCAAATCTGCATTATCCTTTTGGGTATGTCTTTTTGCAAAAGGTTCTCTTTACTCATCATCTAAAAAAAACTCTTCTATTTCTTCCAATAAAACCACCCTGATTGGAACCTATTTTCAAAGGCTACATGCTTTGATTTTCAATCAAAAACTTAAAATAACCATTTCTAGACATTCAAAGTGCACCCTTCCAACAGATTTATTCCCTTTCTTGCCAACATGAATTTCTGCTTTAAGCCTATTCTAATAAAAATCACATGTAGGAAGAAATGCCCATTGAGAATGGCGTGGCCACAGCCCAAAAAAACAAATACTATCAACAACAAAAGCCCGCACATTGCACAGTTTCATTAATGGACTCATTTATGCATGTGAACCAATGTCTCCAGCATGCAAAGTCAAACTAATATTGACCAGAGAAGCTCCACAACAGGTTTTGTTTGAAAATATTTTAGACTTACAAAGCCACATTCATTTCATACAAGAAACTTGTTCCTTATAAAAAGAGTGAAAGTACTTTACAGACTCAGAATAGTTAATATTTCATCCACATGAGAGGATAGGCAGAGGAGGGAATAAACTCTTATGTTATTTTAGTTTCACTGTTGCCAGTGCAGTGGTGTGCACTCCCATATAGTAAGGCAGGCATGGAAAATTTGGGCTGACAGCACCTAAGTGTGGTCCAGGCAACTTGAGCCCCATCACCAAGGTTAAATTACACAACACAAGTATATTTAAACCACTCAAACCACACCTCACTCAATTTTTTGAAAACCATACCTTGGCCGTTGCTTAATTACATAGCTGGTTGCCCTATGCAACCAGCCCCTGGTCCCACTCATGGGCTGGGTAGGACACAGATTCCATCTGGGTTCCCTCTTAAAGGCTCACGAGGGGTGGGGGGGGTTGTAACCAGCCAAAATGCCATCCCCATCCCCCCTCCTTACAACTGATTTCCCAGAGGGGGATGAAATCCCCCTCCAGGGGCCCTGGGGGTCAATTGCCCCAGGGCATTGCTTTGAATTTGGGCTGGAGGGTGGTCAAATCCCCAAAAGCCTGTCAATCCTCCCCCTTGGTAATGGCGGGGGGAGAGATGGCCCTGATTTGGTGGTAGGGTGATCAAGTCCCCACTACCGCTGGTCACCTTGTTGCAACAAGCCGGGTCCGTTTTTCCCCTCCCACCCTTGCAATGATGGAGGGATGGGGGGATGGGGTGGAACAAAGCTTCCCCCACCATTGCAGGGAGTGTAGCCAGCGCACATGCCACCCCGCCCTCCCTCCTCCTTACACCCAACTCCCTAGGGGGGGTGATGAAATCCCGCTCCAGGGGTCCTGGGGGTCAATGGCCCCACAGCATTGCTTTGAATTTGGGCTGGGGGGTGGTTAAGTCCCCAACAGCGCATTGCTCCTCCCCCTTGGAAATGGGGGGAGGGGGGGAGATGGCCCCTATTTGGTGGAGGGTGATCAAGTACCCACCACCCCTGGTTGCCTTTTTGCAACCAGCTGGGTCTGTTTTGTCCCTCCCACGCTTGGGATGATGGAGGGGAACAAAGCTCCCCCCAGAGTTGCAAACACCATGGTTGCAACTATTGACCCATGGCTGCAGCCACCATGCTTGTGGATGCTACCCTGCGGCCACAAAAACTGGCTGGGGTTTTGGGACTCCATTTGGAGCCTCTCTGCCCCCCAAAATGGCCCTGCGTGGGCTTTTGGGACCCACAGTGGGCCAGAAGTCACAAATGGTGGCAACAAGCGGGCCAGGCTGGGGCAACAGCCAAAACAGGCAATCCTGGACCAAACCTAAGGAGTGGCCTGGAAGGCCTGGCATGTCCAAATTACAGAAGGGGGCCAAAAAAGGCCCCTCAAACCAATTGAGCTGGGGTGGCCCATCAAACCCAGCGGGCCTTTGAGGGCCCATGTCCAAAGTGACTTATTTCACATGTTTTGAGGCCAGTTTCCCCAAATCAGTGACATCCACACAGGCCTGCATGATCTGTGTGATTTTCCAATGGGCTGTAGAGTCCCATATGTGAATACTATTTGAATTAAACTCATAAATGGTATGCACATGATTGCCTATAGGCACTAAAAAAATGATGCATAAAAATGCTTGTGTTTGGAGGCATGCATCCAAACAAAAGCATTTTGGTGCCATGGTTTTTTTTGGGGGTTTCTTGAAAAAAAATTTTTGCACCAAAATTCTCATGTTCAGATGCATGCCTCCAAGCACAAGCATTTTGGTGCAATGGCTTTTTTTGGGGATTCTTTTTTTTAAAAAAAAATTGTTGCAACAAAATTCTTGTTTTTTTGTGTTTGTATGTATGCCTCCAAACACAAGTTTTTTGGGGCAACAGTTTTTTTTTAAAAAAAAAAAAGAATCCCAAAAAAAAATCTATTGCACCTAAATGCTTTTTTTTGGAGGCATGCATCCGTGCAATTCTTTTTGAAAAAAAAGAACAATCCCAACAAAGAAACCATTCCACCAAAATGCTTGTGTTTGGAAACATGCATCCAAGCAAAAAAATATTTGTGCAAAATTTTTTTTTTTGAATCCCAAGCATTTTGTTAAAATGGGTTTTTGTTTGGTATTCTTTTAAAAAAAAAAATCACCAAAATGCTTGTGTTTGGATGTATGCCCCCAAAAAAAAGCATTTTGGTGCAACGGTTTTTTTTGGAAAAAAGTGGGATTCAAAACAAAAAAAACTTTCACAAAAATATTTGTGTTTGGATGCATTCCTCAAAACACAAGCATTTTGGTGCATGGTTTTTTTTTGGGATTCTTTTTTAAAAAAAACTTTTGCACCAAAATTCTTGTTTTTGGATACATGCCTCTGAACACAAGCATTTTGGTGCAATGGATTGTTTTTGGGATTCCTTAAAAAAAAGGAAAAGAAGAAATTTTGCGCCAAAACTCTTGTGTTTTTGTGTTCCAGTGTATGCCTCCAAACACAAGAATTTTGGTGCAATGCTTTATTTTTCTTTGTGATTCTTTAATTTGTATTTTTTTGACAAGCTTAACCTTGTTTGCTGGCTGCAGATGGTGAACTAGTGTTTGAATTCCTAGAAATCAGGCTGCTACAATGAATGAAGCCTGCCACACCCCCAAAGCCCCTCAATCCATCAAAAGCCAGCTCCTTAGATGTTAATCTAGGTTCAGCGTCAATCTATTTATTTGCAGCCAAGGAAATGGTCGAATTGGTATCAAGATCCATGAGTTCAAGTGGTTAAAATTTGGACATTTGAAGCAGTGGATTCCACAGCAGATGGCCCAGAGTGTTCCCCTGCACACCCAAAAGTGTTCCTGAAATTCATAGTGTGCAATAACATTGGTTTAACAAGAAGGATTACTTGATGCAAACTTAATTATGTTTTTCCATTGTTTTTTGCAAGAAGTAAGTGTCATTTTTTCTTTTGTCTGTCAATGAAAATAATTGTGATATTAAATTAAATTCATTCCAAAACCCAAATTTTAAACACAGGTGATAGGCAGGAAAGAACCACCTGAAATACCAACAAAAGACCTGTGAAATTTGAAAAATGGTAATGTGGACTTATTGTTTAAATATTATAGTTGGTTTCCTTGATCTCCAGGATCATCAGACTGCAGCTGTGTGGTTATTTTTTTGAAAATTTCAAATAATATTGTGATTTATCAGAATTCACATGCCACTATTTTTTAGAATTGCTGATCACCAGTTTTTTCAGCTCTCTGATACCAGGAACCTTGCAGTCCTATAGCTACAGAGAGTGATAAAAATGCTGGAATAAAAAAAATTATTATTATTTCAATAATAAACACTTAGAAGCTCAAATAAATTATATAATAAGAGCAGTTGCAAGGTTTAATTTGTTTGTTAATAAATGGTTTTCAATATAATATAAAAGAGGGGCCACAGTATTATACTACTGGGGATCTCTACAGACTAGCAACCTCTCTTCAAGGGGCCTCCTTAGGCAGTTTAAGAACCTGGGAATAAATATGGGTGCCTTAGAAAGGACTTATTCCACTAATGGCCATGCGTAACAGCACAAATGGCCAAGACAGGAAGGGTAACACTCACTCTGAGCACTTTACCACAAGAATCCTGGAATAATTGGAAGGGTTTCAGAGCAGATGGGGTGGATTGCTTGACTAAACTTCCAGGGTTGATTGGTTAATAAGAATAAATAATACTACTACAGACTAAGTCATAAATCACTTGCTTATCTTCATATTAGCACTTGATCAACAATGACACGGTGTCTGATTGATATTAATAATTCCTGGTAAACTGATCCTGGAATAATGGATCCAAAGAGGTCTGTATGAATAACTTTTTGGGGTGGTTTTGAACTTCTCAGGGCACTTAGAGAGGGTTCTTCTTGTGGGCTGAGGCTGGCAAGCCATTCAGGGCAAGACTGGCACGTCCACTTGGTTCTGTCAATCAGCTGTCCTTAGATCTTCTGGATTTCTGTACTATTTAAGCCACAGGATCTGTTAATCTGTTATGGCTTAAATTTGATCATTCTGTACTCATCCTTAATTTGTACTATTGGTATTTCTTTAAAGCGGGAAGATGTTGATGTTTACTGATTTGACATCATTTGCTGATCATGTATATAATTTTTAATAATTTTTATGAACACTCCTTGTAGTGTTTTGTGGTCTTCAAAGATCAGAGTCAGTGATTCACGTGGTAAACCTTGATCTTTGATTTATTATTAAAAAATGTTTTAAACTTAATTTTCATTAATTTTATTTAAGTTTTGATCTTTTGAGATCATTAGTAATGCATATGTCAGTTTGTTACATATACTAGGCAACTCTAACTAGATTGTAGCTCTTCTGAGCGGTACCTGGTTGTAAGATTAGTCACAACGGATCCAGACGCAGTGATCAGTTAGTACAGATGCGCGCGGGGTAGGATCCGCTGCGTGCGTGGCAGAATCAGCTGCGCGCGGGTCTCCAGTACGCGGGAATCAGCTACTATGAGTACGTAGGGATATGTAATGATGCGGGACTGCACGCGGGAATTGTGACATAACACAGTTTGGCGTGTAACTCCTAAAATATACACAACACCTCAATTCTGAGTGAATTTTAGGTGTAAACCCTATATTTCACAACACGTGTGAAATATTAAAATGGCCAAAAAGTGCCATACTGGTGTCGTAATTTTTAGTACTTTTCTTTTTAATTATTTTAAAAATGTAAGGACTTGGAATTCAAGGGTGGGGTCAGCAAGTGACCCTACCTAATTTTGGGTGAGGAATCCATTTCTGTAATAATATTTATGGATTTCTCAATCCTTGTTTTTAATTGAGATATTCTTATTTTTTCATAGTTTTGTGTTGCTATTGACAGGTTGCTCTGTACATAGTAGCAAGCTGACAAGTTTTAAGGCTGGGACATTCCATTACTCAATATTTTGGTTTTGTATGTTTTATACAGCATTAATTCCAAGGTGAGTGCTAAGTGATTTTCTGTTTCATCAACATGGAAGTTCAAGTGAATTCCAGTTTCTGCATTCAGGAATTACCAGTGAAATCCATTTTCCACCATGGTGAATAAAATGTGAATTATAGTTTTTTTTTTCAATGTAAACTTTGGTGAAGTCAAGATTCTTCATTGGTGAATAGAAGTTTCCTGCAAAGGGAGTCAATGTGTCAGAAAATGAGACTGGATGGCGACATGGAGTCACTGGCTGGCCAGAGACCCCAATTTTTCCCTGGTAATTGATGCAGTGTGTTGCTGAAACACTCATACAAAGGTCATGGAATGCAACTGAAAGCAAGTAGGCACAGCACCCTGCTTAAAAATTACTGGATATCTCCAAAAACTGCTGTTCAATATTATGATTTGTTTTTTACAGGAATTAAAACAAAGAAAGGGATCATATGCTGGCTTTTTTTAGTGTACATAATATCAATCAAATAAATAGAAACATCCAAATCAATGCATATCTCTCTCTATGCTAAATTTTAGTTTAGCTGTGATTTTTGTTTGGTTATCAACATCAGTGTTTCACAATACCTTCATTTATAAACCAATCTCTCACTTATTAAGAAACAAATCATCCAAGGAAACTTAATTCCCATTTTTATATGATCTTCAACACCATAGACCCAATCATATTCAACATTTCTACTTCAAAATGCCATGGGAATTGCTTAAAAATCAGTCAAATCTTTCCCAAAGGTATAAAGTATGTAATGATCTTAAATTACTATATTTCATGCATATAATGCTAAGCACCCATGAAAATCTCAATAAAATTTATGGATATGATTTTTATATATCCAATATTCAATCTGAACTCATGCAACAGTATACTTCCCTTTCATTTTCTATAAGTATCAACCCAAAATTGCTTCAAACCAAATTTTTTAACCCAACTCATATTTCACAGAAAACACATATCCAATCCACCAATCCCTCCCAATACACCTCAAAAACCAAGCAAAAATTGGTCCAATTATCCAAGGAACAACAAACATGGTTTCAAGAAACACACAAACATATTGATCATGAGATCAAGGAAAGAATTGAGCCATTTCCTGAAATTTGGAGAAAAAGTGAAAGTTTGATGCATGAAGGGAAGAATTCAATAGTTTGGGTACGCAGGCTGCAGAGAATAATTGACAGGGAGGCCTTATAAATGTTTATTCCATAGAAATTGATTCCAAATGTCTGGGACATTTGGATGGAGAGGCATTAATTTCTTGGAAGGTGTGAGTTAATATATTGTTAAAAAAGCATATGTAGGATTTCTGATAAATTCCCAATCATTTTAAATCTGTTCCACTGGTGGTAAATAGAATTTCAATCCCAAAGGACTTGTGAATTTTTCTCATAGATTATTATTTGAAATTTCCAAATTCTTGGTTTCTCTACTTGATCTTTCATGAGAATTCCACCTCTTTTCAATTATAACACAAGGGTTGATGAGAAAAGAGAATAGAAAGTGCCTATCTCAAAAGAAAAAGCCTTTTTTATGCAATCAGGAAATAAACCCTCACCTTTGTTTCATGAAAAACCAATAATACATTGAAATTTGTCAACTATGGAGTCTCTGACCTTTTGATAATCTTTAAATTTTCAGGTCAAATAAATGTTTTGATATTTGGAAAAATTAAATCAGATTTATTGTCCATTGGTTTCATTATAAAATGAATTATCTCTTCCTAAGAAAATCCACGCATTTTTTCAATGGGGTTGACTACCTCAAAGGTATCATATCAAACTTTTTCTGATGAGATAATCTCATTTTAATCTGAAAAAAAGCTTGAAAAAAACACTATGAATTTAAATGAAAGAACTGATTCTTCATAAGCAGCTCTCTTTGTAAGAAATTCAATCATATTTAGCTTAAAAGAAAAATAAAACTTGAAAAAAGAAAAATTGATTTCTGTTGCAAGTAACTTGAACTTTTTTTGTGAAATATTGTCAAATCATGAACTCCAACCCACTGATGAAGGTAAAAACAAGTAGAAAGGTGGTAGGATTGGCTTTTATTTATGCAGTTAGGTTTTATATGTCTCAAGAGATTTCAGTTGAATCTTCCAAAGTCATGTTTTACCAAATAAGATTAAATGGTTTCAATACATGAAAGGAAGTAATTAAAATTATTTTTATCAAAAAATTACATTCTATCTAATTTCAATTTCAAAAACTTTATCTGAAATGTGGTAAATGATCAAGAAATGAATTTTTCATCCCATTTTTTTTAAGAATATTACCTTGGCCCTCTTTTCAATTAGGAATAATTTCAGCACTAAAAATTTCAGATGAATCATTGAAAATTTCCATTCAGCACCAGAAATATTCATTTACTAAGAAACCCTTTAATATTTTATTTACCTGTAGCAGATATAAAAAACAGATTCACCATCAGATTGTACTGAATGTTGGGTCAAAATTGCACCTCTTAATTGCATTAGAGGAATCTTTTTTTAAGCATTTTAATACCAATTCAAAATTGAAATTTGACTCCCCATGTAAAAAATTATAGAAGCATTTCATTGATTTCAATACTAAACCTGAGTAAAATTGATCATCTTGATCATACTGTGGCTTTAAAAAATGGAGGTGAAATTTGAAAAAACTTAAGTGCTCATCCCAGTAATTTGAATAAAATTCTATTTTTAATGATATTTTTCTTCTTGATTCTAAATAAATGTACCAAGGAAATACTTGGTTTGCAACAGAAATGTTTTGAATTTCATTGTAAAATCTCTAAAATTATTACAGCTGTAAAATTTAATGATAAGTTTCCATCTATTTTCTTGATTAATTCTTTTGCCTTGTCAAGGGAACAGAATGATTATTATTACCCACATCATGTAAAATGATAAAAAATCATCATCTAAATCAAGATCCATTTTAAAGCCAAACATGAATAAAAATGTGGTCATTATTATCAAAATCCAAGTAGTAGTTCCCAAACATTTCTTCCTCCTGACAATATTTTTCTTCATTGCAAAATGTGGAACTTGGCTCACAAATTTGAAATGAATTATGGAGTAGATGCATAACCAATTTGAGATATTCAATTTGTAAATGAACCCTTTATAATCTCTCCAAATTTATCATATTTAATAGCTGATAACTTCAGATTCAATTGTCTGCAAATTCCTTCCCTCCATGAAATCTACACATCCTCCATGAAATCTACACATCCTCCATGAAATCTACACATCCTGCATGAAATCTACAAATCCTCCATGAAATATACACATCCTCCATGAAATCTGCACTTGAAACAACCCCACAAACTTTTCAAGCATTACTTCAATACTTCCCTATATTTTAATATGGATTCTAGACCTCCTCATAGTTCACAATCCATCAAAAATTGCACATTAAGCAAGGAAGTAGCAGAAAATATTACAAATTCCCATGACCCCATAAGTCTATGCCTACGTGACTATGTAAATAATATTTCAAAAATGAAATCTCAAGGAGACAAGGTTCCATTCCACCCCTGCCCACTGAAGATCAAGTACAAGTTTTAAACTCAAAAAACATCAATACAGTTGACCCAAACAACAAGTTTTTCAACTTGGAAAAAACCAATTAAAACCTCTATGGTGGGAAGAAGAGCATTACTTGAAAGTTCAAAGAGCAATTCCAGAAAGAATTATAAAGCTATAGCATAAATGTCCCAAAATTCCAATGGGACAATCATAATTCAACAAATTGGGACCAAATATTGCCAGAAGTGATAATAAAACATTGGCTTAAACGCTAAGGAAAATGATGCATTTATGAATTATCCACTTGATATTAAGTTTTGCAAGAAGGACATACTCTTTGGCCTACTGGAATGTTGGCTATGTCAAAAGAAGGATAATTACATGAAGCCTAGGACACGTAACAAGAAACCTAGTTCTAGAGTTAAACACAGAGTAAGCTTAAGATTGCTCTCCATTTTCTAAATACTGTTGGCTGAAATTTTGTTTTTCAATCTGCAAGATATACAGAAACCGCTTGGCCACTTCAGAGAACCATATGGGAAACAATTTGGCAAAGCACCGTCAACCTAGTGTGGAATGCTGCTCAAATACAGAAGAGGACAATTAGGGGAAATCTCCTTCTGTCCAAGTGTATTTCAGAAGAAAAATTTATTCACAATTTTCTCATAATCTTGATAAAAACACTCCCAACTAGTTATCTGAGATGAAAGGTGAACTTCAAGCTAAAAAACAAGTAGAATATGGAAGAACTTATGATAAAATAGTCCCAAATTATCCAATGAAACCATGTGAAGCCCTACCTTCTAATTTTTACCGGCCTCTATTTCTTTCCACATTAAATGAGAAAGAGAGATTTGTTTTGGAGATGAATTGAGTAGAGGATAAATTAGAAAGATTAGAAAAATCACTTGAAACCCCATGTTGGTTTGAATAAATTTGTTTCCAAGTAGTTCTATATTTCCTCTGTTGTCACACAGAAAAGAAAATTAAAAGCCCTAAATTTTAGAACATCTTTATTTATTAACTAATTGATGCTAAATAAAACAGTTCAATATGACTAGATTACTTCTTTTGAGCTTCCAATATTATATGATATGTTTAAAACAAAGTTTCTGCCAAAATATATTCAAGGAATCAAATCATTCAAGGCAATGGTTTGGTTTTGGTGAATTCATTCATTTCTTAAAAAAAATTGAAACGCCCCAATTTTTTCAATTTCAAATTGATTTATTTGAAATATATAATTGAACTCAATTTCTATGTGGTAAAATATTTCCAACATGTCTGAGCAGATTTTTGAATCTTCAGTTGAAATTCAGATCAAAGTTTAAATTTCCAACATAAAATTAAGATTTATTAAATTTCAAAAGAAGAAAAAGAATATATTAAAAACTCAATTTAATCCTTTCAAAAAATATAATTTGCTCAACCACAAAGTAAAAAAAAAGGACCCTCAAACCTCTTGTAATGATCTAATAGGAAATAGAAAGAAAAAAAGCATCAAAATCTTGAATTATCCAATCCAGGGAGTGAATGCTATGTGTCATGTGTGAAACCCCACTGCTTCACTCCTCTAGATCCACTTTACATAAAATTGAATTTCCCCATAATTCCAAATCTTCCGTATTCCATGCCTGCACTAGAATTACTTGGAATCCTCAAGAACTGATACAAAAAACTTTTGTCTGGTTTCAAATCAAGTTAGAAACAGAGTTTTCTCAGATTCAAAACAAAACCATAAAAAAATTTGGGTGCTACACCTGCCAGAAGGTGCCACCATTTTTTTCATGGTGATCAGTGGGGTATTTTGACAATTTTTCTTCAAGTGAATTAATAATGGTTTTGAATCAGCAATAATATTGATAGACTAAAGCCATAAATCAATTGCTTATTTTCTTTATAAGCGCTTGATAAGGGATTGCAAGGTGTCTGGATAGTAACTGGTGAATTCTGATTGTTAAACATCAAAAAGGTACTGTATATATACCTTTTTTGGTGAAGGGAGCCTCCTCAGGGTACATAGAGATGGTTGGGCTATCAGGCTAAGTCTATTAGGCTAAAAAGGGCTTGTCTAGAACTATCCTCCTTTCTTTCACTCATCTGTGCCTTTCTTTTGTCTATTAGTGCGTGATTTTAATTTCAAAGCTTGTCTTTATGTTAATTTGTCATTTTTCCAGTTTTGAAATATCTTTCATTGTTTTGAAATATCTTTTATTGCTGTACTAAGTTTGATTGAGTAAAATAGACAGAGGTGGGTGATTGTAAATTATCTTTCCTCTTGTTCCTCTATCTGATAGTCACTTTTTTAAATATGCATGGCGCATGCATATTTGTAACAGTTACATGCTGTACCTGGTCAACCAGATTTGTCCTCACTGTCTTGATGCATGCAAGCTTGACAGCTGAAGGCGGGAATTTGAGAATTTTGGATGCAGAAAGTGGACAGGCACATATTGGATGTGGCTTTCCTGTCATTCTCTTCTATATTTAACGCAGGCAGCTTGTATCAGGTGGATGTGGGGCGGCGTGCAAGAATTCTGAAAAAACAAAAATCTGCCTGTAACTCCTAAAATATACACAAAAATCAAATTATGATTGGATTTTAGATGTGAAACCTATATGTGAAAATGTGTGTGAAATATTAAAATCTCCTAAAAATTCCATAATGGTGCCATGACTTTTTGGTCATTTGTTTAGGTTATTTTAAAATGTGAAGTTGTCAGCTTGCTACTATTGCAGAGCAAGCTGAAAAAATAACAGAATAACATAAATAAAATAAATAAATAAAATTATTAAAGGAGAAATAATATTAGAAATATTACTTCTAATTTTAAATGTAGATAAAAATTAAGTTAGGGTCACTCACTTACACCTACCTCAAATTCCTACTGCTTATAATTTTAAATAATTTATGAAGATCTGAAAAGAGACACAGCCTTGGGATTTTGGCCATTTTTATATTTCACATGAAACCCAACGTATAGGTTTCACAGTGAATTTTATTACAGAATCCAAGAATTCTGTGATTTGGAGGATTTACAGGCAGAAATGTGATTTATCACAATTCCTGCGGGCAGCTGCGGTAACCAATTCACCCACGCGCAGCTGAGGGGAAGCACTGCCACCCTGTCAGCGTACTCTGAAAAGCCATGTACACAAACCTGGGTATCTGACAAGTACGCAGCCGTGGGACTATGGGCTGACAGAGTGAAAGGAGGCTTGAGAAGCCCAGGTAACACGTAAAGGTGCTACAACCTAGACAGGGGCATTCTACATATAAAATAAATGTCCCCTTGGATATTAGATAATCTAAAAATACATAAAAGTATAAAAAAATACTTAAATAAAATTTCTATGTATTTTTTATAAAATATAATTAAAAATACTAAATATGTAAAAAACAAGATAACTAATATTTGTAAAATATCTTAAAATAATTTAAATATACAATTGTGAGAACCTCAAGACATCAGTATTTTTGTGAAATACTAAGAGAACTGATGATGTAAAAATATTACATGAATTCTCATAGCTTATATTTTTAATTAATTATTTTAAGGTAATCAACTGATTTTTGAAAATAAGGAGTAAAATCAATATCATGATTTTACTCCAATCAGCTAATACATGATAGGGCATATCAAAGTTAGCAAACCCACCATTAGAAACCTGCCAATTTTTTGACCAAACCCCCCATTTTTAATGGCGGGTTTCTGAAATACACATACCCCCTAACTGGTGTATTTCAAAATGGCAGGTTTCATAAAAATGGTGGGTTTCAAACATCAAACCCGCCATTAAACCTGCCATTTATACATTGTCATCCATCCACCATCCATCACATCTAAAAAGCCCATCCACATCAACAAATCCATACCGGTTGCATCTCCATTGCATCACACACATCTCATCTCCATTGCTTCACATCTCTATTCATTTTCAAATCTCCATCTTCATTGATCATCCTTTGGGAACCAGATACTTACCCAGATTGTCTTCTCCACCACTGCTCCATTTGTGTCTCAATAGCTCCAAACTTCCACAGGCCCACTTGCCACCCATCTTGTGTCAGCTTGCTAGTTGACAAGAGCAACCTGTCAAAGCAGATCAAAAAAAGAAAATAAATAATAAAATTAGAAGTAGTGGGAAATTGATATATATTATTTCAGAAAAAGATTCCCCACCCAGAAAATAGGTAGGGTCACTCACTGATCCCACCCTTGAATTGCAACTCCTTTTTTAAATAATTTCAGAAGAAAAAGACCAATAAACCATGGCACCACCATGGCACTTTTTAGCCATTTTAATATTTCACACATTATGCCACATATAGGTTTCACACCTAAAATTCAATCAGAATTGAGGTGTTGTGTATATTTTAGGAGTTACAGGCGGATTTGTGTTATGACACAATTCCCACGCCCAGCCCTGCATTCATATAGCAAGGGTACACACGCCTGACACCCAGTTTGTAGGCACATGTCAAGAAACCCGCATGCAAAATGACTCATGATGGATTCCTGCATGCAGCTGTCAAGTCTGCACGCCTCAAAATCAGTCATGCTAATTCCAACAGCCAGGTACCACAAGAACATGCTGCAACTTGCATGCATACATCATCCATATGTAACAAGTTGACTGACGGATAGGGAGATGTTTGAAACATAAGAAAATTGAATAAAAATGCAAAAATCAAAACATTGAAGGAAATAAATTGTGAGAAACAATAACAAAGTTTGTCACGTAAATGAGATTGCCAAATCTTTATGAACCACAAAACACACCAAGAATTCTACCAAAAAATTATTAAAAATTACCAACATGTGCAGAAGAGGACGTAGAATCTACAAATACCCACGTCTACCCATTCCACTTGAAAGAAAACAATACAAAATAAAGAAATATGCCTGAACCATAAAAATAAAAAATTAATATTTAAATACCTTCTGAAAATTATTTCACATCAAAATATGAAAAATGCAAGGATAGCCAGCTGACAGCACCAAGCCTATGTGCCAAACTAGCCCTGGCTAGCTTGCCAGCCTCAGCACTCAATCAAAACCCTCTCTACGTGCCCTGAGAAGATCTTATTACCCCAGAAAAGTATATAAACAGCCCCTTTTAGATGGTTTAAACCCCAGTAATTTTTAAGTAATCAATCCAGACCCCTTGCCATCTGTGATCAAGTGTTTATTCAAGATAAAAAATTGATTTATGGCCTCAGTCTGATAGTATAATTATTAATTCCAACCCATTGTTAAATTCCATTGAAGAATATCAGCAATAATCCCCAACAATTGTCCTGAGACCCTTTCAATCATTAATTTCTGCAAGTTTCTTGGAGTGTCTGCTTTGTTAGAATTTGAGTTTATATATATGTGACTTCCACTGGAGTTCAAAGTATCATTGATTGCATTGATTTGATTTATATTATTGTTGTTATTGAAGTATTAAAATAATGGCTAAAATATCACTAGGCTGTGTTCTCAGTAGTGATTTTCAGACTGTCCAAGCATAGCATTTCACTTACCATGTCACTTAAACTGCTTATGCTAATTTTACCTTATTCATTTTGTACTCAACCACTTGTCAGCCTATAGTGTATTTAGTCTATATAAACACCAGTGCTCTCAAGTGGAATTCATCATCTGTTCAGCCAACAAATCAACCAGAGTTTCCTTTTCCTCCTGATCTCAGGTCCGTTACGCTTGATGTTACAAGCCCCTTTCACTCATTCTTTAATCCTTTCATCTCATTAGAGCTCACCTCTTCTTATCTTTAACACGGTTAAAAGCCTTTGCCCAACCTGAGCCAACTATACTTCATTCAAACTGTCTGCCTTCAACAGTCTCATCCTGAAAGCCAATCTTCAACTCTTTTGGCACGGGGGGGAGATTAGGATGAGCCTTGTCATTGACTATCAAGCTCATCCTATCCACCCACTTTGACAACAAACACTAGGACACCATTGAGTTGGAGGACGAGGAGGAAGGAGTCAACCAATACCAATACATTCATCCAATTAATTGGTCATTGATGAACATTGAACGGAATTGCTGAAGGAGGAACATCCTCACCAAGATCACCGAATCCATTGTTGGGGCTTAGTGCTGGATGTTATGCACCAACCAAGGGCAAGATCTCCTCCACCATTCCAGTTGATTTGATTTGACTAAGCACAAACCTCTCAACACATCCATCCTCAATCACCTGATCCAAAACCCCAAAACTAATGATTTGACGTTCAATTCAATCCAAGATCAAGAGCGTAGCATCCAAGGATCATCATCCAATCCATTGGTTCTGCTTCAACAAGATCTCCCTCTTCCTCCACTCTCAGTCCAACTTGAGAGATTGTCATCCTCCTACAAAGTACTGTCAGAAGTGTAGGGTCTTCAAACCCCCTAGGTCTCACCATTGTAGGAGCCTTATTGTCCTGATCATCTCAACCTCTCAACTCTTGTCCTCCTTGACTCGGACCAACCAAAGGATCATCCACTCGCTCATTGCCATCTTGGCATCCTTCACATTCTTCATCAACTCCCTACTGATCAGCCATCTGGGTCTGATCTGCAAAAATCTAACGACCATTGAATCCTTGGAACTTCGTTGGTTCAAGGTCAATCTGGTTGACCAAGTCTGGGTCCACTTCTTCAAATCCCAGATTGTTCAAGCTCATTCAAATTGCTTTCACTTAACAATCTCAAAGTGGTTCCTGAAGCATAAACTGTTTTGCCAAATCAATAAGCTCTTCATTCAATTCCAGAAAGATCAACTCACCTTGATTGGTCTTCATCCACCTTGCCAGAATCATCAAGCACTTCCCGCAATATTCTTGAACCTCAAGACCTTCAAGTCCAATTGGAATTACGTCATGGGCACAAACTTGGCCTGTTGGATTCTCCCTATTTGGACCTTGACTACCAGCTCTCAACTCAATCCCAGCCATGGCTCATGAATGACCATCTCAGCAAGCAATGATATGATGATGACGAGCTGAAGCCAATCATGGTATTGATCCATATACATCCCCATATACCTTTACAGCCCTTTGAAAGTATCAGCATCCTAGCAACCAGAACCAACAGAATTGGCCATGCTTCCAAAACTCAATGCGCTGAACTAGTTTGGTTGGATCTTTTGACTTGTTTTACCCGTTTTCTCATTGCTCATCATCATCATCATCATTTGTGTTACAACGGCTTTGAAACCAAAAGTCTCTACCATTGATAATTTTTACTTCAGATCCCCTCACAATGTCAATTTCTAGCTATGACAAACTCCCAACGGCCTCACCAATCACATCACCGACTTCCAATACTAGCCCGCTTAATCCTGGGGCTAAGGCGCCTAATGATGATGAACAAGAACACGTGGCCGCGGAAACAATCAATGCAACCTCAAGGCAAAAGTTGAGATTGTTCTTGACAGCAGTTTTGAAGTTTCAGGACTTTGTCTCTCAAATTGGTCTATTGCAATGACTCTGTCTCAAGCCGGTCAAAATTGAGCTACCCACTTCAAACTCTAAATCCAAACCAATCAATCAATCAATCAATCAATCAATCAATCAATCAATCAATCAATCAATCAATCAATCAATCAATCAATCAATCAATCAATCAATCAATCAATCAATCGATGAATCAATCAATCAATCAATCAATCAATGAATCAATCAATCAATCAATCAATCAATCAATCAATCAATCAATCAATCCATCAATCCATCCATCAATCAATCAATCAATCAATCAATCAATCAATCAATCAATCAATCAATCAATCAATCAATCAATCAATCAATCAATCAATCAATCAATCAATCAATCAATCAATCAATCAATCAATCAATCAATCAATCAATCAATCAATCAATCAATCAATCAATCAATCAATCAATCAATCAATCAATCAATCAATCAATCAATCAATCAATCAATCAATCAATCAATCAATCAATCAATCAATCAATCAATCAATCAATCAATCAATCAATCAATCAACAACAATCAATCAATCAATCAATCAATTAATCAATCAATCAATCAACCAATCCAATCCAATCCAATCAACACTGTTGTGTATCAGCAAGACCTGCAGCCAGTTGGATCCAAATCCCTCAAGGTGCTACTCTTTGCTCAATCACTCATGACTCAATCTACCTACAAATCAACCAAGTCAATTTTATCAATTCTACACATGATTAGAATCAAACATGCTCCATAACTTCCTCCAGTGCAAGTCAAGCGGGTGTGTTAGAATTTGAGTTTATATATATGTGACTTCCACTGGAGTTCAAAGTATCATTGATTGCATTGATTTGATTTATATTATTGTTGTTATTGAAGTATTAAAATAATGGCTAAAATATAACTAGGCTGTGTTCTCAGTAGTGATTGTCAGACTGTCCAAGCATAGCATTTCACTTACCATGTCACTTAAACTGCTTATGCTAATTTTACCTTATTCATTTTGTACTCAACCACTTGTCAGCCTATAGTGTATTTAGTCTATATAAACACCAGTGCTCTCAAGTGGAATTCATCATCTGTTCAGCCAACAAATCAACCGGAGTGTCCTTTTCCTCCTGATCTCAGGTCCGTTATGCTTGACGTTATAAGCCCCTTTCACTCATTCTTTAATCCTTTCATCTCATTAGAGCTCACCTCTTCTTATCTTTAACATGCTTAAATTAGTAAGTTATCTCCTCCTTGCCTCCAGGCATAAGTGCTGTGAATCAGCCAGTCCAGCCAATCCCCTTGAGTAAACCCCTTTTGAGTAATCACTTGGGACCTCATTGTCCCAAGGTCTTTACATGGTTCAAAAGAGCCCCTTGAAGAGAGGTTGTTATCCAATAAAGATCCCCTGTTTGCACAAACTGTGGTCCCTCTTTAAAAATACATTTAAATCAATTTAATCCAACCAAACCACTCAAACTTTGCACTTGCTTCTAAATCAACCATTTGAGCATTTTAGTTAATTTTCTTGGAATTATTATTATTCCAACACCAATATCACTTGCTGTAGCTAAAGGACAGCAAAGTTCCTGGTATCAGTAAGCTGACATCTTGCGTCAGAAAACCATCAGGATTGGAACTCCTTCAATCTTGATTACCTCGAATCACTCAAAGCCCGTAAACTGATCAAAGCTGCAAACAGACCGCTCTTCAGTTGCGCTGGCGTAGGTTTTCTTTTCTCCGTTAGATAAAATGGCACTAGAGCACTCTTGGCCTAATCTAACCTTGTTTTCTCTCCCTCGACACTCTCCGCCTAACTTGAGCAGTTTCTCAAGGATGAGCCCGTCAACCATCATATATTCGATGCCACCCACTCAGGGTCCTCTCTACACCGATTCACCAGCACATTTGGTCAAAAGTTTAGTCTTCCGATCGGTACCACAAGAACCTCACATGAGTTAAGCATCAAGGTCCTGATTGACTCCTCGAAAACCGCTCAATCATCATCATTGACCCGATCGTACAATGTCTCTCCTTTGATTAGTCATACGAAGAAATCATGATTCCGGCTCCCGCCAAGATTTCAATGCGGTCAACCAAACGTCTTTTGAACATCAAAGAACTGGACCGGATCTCTCGTAAATCCTTTCCGGTCCGTTCATTTCTCCTTTTGATCCATCTTGGAAGTATTGTATCTTGACTTGTTTGGCAGATGTGTTGGATTTTTGACAGGGCTATGACACTCTCAACCGATTGCAAAGTGCCGTCTATCCCATCGCCTGTAAAACCAACAAAAACATGCTAATCTGCGCGCCCACCGGTGCGTTACGGAAGCTTCTACTTTTTTTCTCAATCGATCAACCCTCTGTTAAACGCCTCTTTACGAACGACTTACCCCCCCTTTTCTCCTTTCTTTTGTTTGTTTTTGATGTGATGGCTCAATCGTATGTTTGACGATGAGCTTAGGGAAAGACAGATGTTGCTATGTTGACCATTCTCAGAGCGATCTCACAGCACGGAGGTCTCAATCCTGATAATCCAACCAAAGGACTTAGAAACGACTTTAAAATAATCTATGTGGCTCCCATGAAGGCGCTGACAGCTGAGGTCGTGCGCAAAATGGGCAAACGATTGGGTTGGCTGGGCGCCGTTGTAAAGGAATTGACGGGTGAGCGTAGCTAAACCGCCGTCATGGTTTATATATATATATGTTTTTTAATGACTGTTGGGTTGCATGCCATCAGGTGACATGCAATTAACCAAGGATGAAATCAGTGCCACCCATTTGATTGTTACTACACCTGAAAATGGGACTTAGTCACGCGTAAATCTTCTGGTGAGGAAGGCCTCGTCTCAGTGAGTCCTTCTCCATTACTGGAACGTCATTCAGGAACTGAGCAGTTAACTTGAAATCTTCTTATTTTCATTTGGTTAATCAGCGGGTGAGCCTATTGATGATTGATGAGGTTCATCTCCTCCATGAAGATTGTGGTGCAGTCATTGAGACAATTGTCGCTCAAACCTTACGGCAGGTGACCTACATTTACCTCCATTGATGTTCTTTTTGGCAAGGCTCCCAACGTTGGACGCTGATCTGTTTGATAATCTTGATCCATAATCAGGTCGAGTCCTGGCAATCGTTAATCCAAATTGTGGGCCTTTCGGCAGCCCTACCAAATTACATGGATGTATCGGACTTCCTTAGGGTCAATAGGATGCAGGTTTTATTTTACTTTGATAGCAGCTTTTGGCCAGTTCCTATGGAAAAGCATTTCATCGGCGTTCGCGGTAAACCAAATTCCACCACATCCAGGAATAATCTTGACCAAGCAACATTTGAGAAGGTGTGCACCGTACCGGAACTTGCTGAATGATCAAAACCAAGAGAATAGACTTAGGTGCAAGTCCTGATCTCCGCTATCTTTCATAGGTTTCTGAGTTGGTCAAAGAAGGTCACCAAGTGATGGTGTTTGTACATGCACGCAAGAAAACTGTCAAAACGGCCATGATGTTGAAGGAGAAAGCAATAGAGAAGGAATTCTTGAGCTATTTGACCCCACCCAGCATGCTAACTTTGATTTGTTCAAACGTGAATTGTCAGCTTCCTTGAATAAGCAAATGAAAGAATTAGTGCAAGATGGGTTTGGGTAAGATTCTTTGGCGCCAGAATAGATTAGTCTCCATCGATTCTGAGGGTTTTTCTCTGATTTCTCTCAGTATTCATAACGCTGGAATGTTGCTTTCTGATTGCAACATTGGTGAACGGCTTTTTGAGAAAGGAGTAACGCGGGTAAGCGTGCCCTTTATTGTTGGCATCAGTCGCACTCTCTTTGAGCTTAAAAGCATGAATTAGGTACTATGCTGCACAGAATCTCTAGCCTGGGGCGTCAATCTGCCAGCTTACGCAGTCATCATAAAAGGTACACAACTTTACAATGCTTCCAAAGGCTCATTTGTTGATCTGGGAATATTGGACGTACTTCAGATTTTTGGAAGAGCTGGTAAGTGTGATCAATCAACTGTGCCATACATTTGGAGGTCATCACATGAATCAATCCCTTGAAGTCTCATGTTTCAGCTCTTTTCAGGTCAACCTCAATATGAAGACCATGGAGTTGGGTATATCTGCACAACCCACAATTGATTGGATCATTATGTTTCTGCCATTACTCAACAACATCCAATAGAATTGCAGTAAGTATGCTTTCAACTTTGGATCATTTCATTCAAGCTCAAATGGTCCTGACCCAGTTTACAACCATAGGTTCATAGCTGGTATTGTGGATTCATTGAATGCAGAGATTGCATTAGGCACTGTCAGAACAGTCGATGAAGGCATGCAATGGATTGGTTGGACCTACCTGTTTGTGCAGATGCGTAAGAACCCCATGGTATATGGGCTTACCATTTTAGATGTTGAAAAAATCCCTTTCTTGGAAGAAAGAGACATTCATTGATCAAGATTGCAGCCAAAAAACTCCATAAAATAGGAAATTCTTCTCCCACCCCCCTCAAAATGTTACACAAACAATCAAATCCCGCCTTGTTCCTCACCCCAGTCTAAGTATAGGATTGGAAGGGAGCAAGATGGAAGGAGATGGCTTGAAAAACACACAGAGAGGTGGGAAGAGTAGGGCTGCTTGCCAAAAGAGGCTTCAATCTTGGGATTCAGAAATGTCTTTGGAAGTTACTGAGGAAGGTATTAATGAAAAGGTGGTCAGGTCTGGTTGGAAACCACATCCTTTTCCAACCAAGAAATCAAATGGTCAAATTATTGAAAATAAAAACAAATATCAAGTATCAGATGGCCAATTTGTTTTTCCTGACCTTGGCTTTGGAATTTATTTCAAGCAAAAAGGTATAGTCAAAATGGTTTGGGCAGCTGATAAGTACAAGCACTGTACCTGTCCTGCTGTGGACACAGCAACCCATGCCAGAATGGCCATGTCACTTCAAATTAATAAAACAACTAGAAACACTTGTAGGGACTTGAATAATGGCCAAATTTACTCTAGAAAAAAAATATAAATAAAAAAAAGATCTGTATGTTGGTGTGGTTAAGAATACTCTCAAAATTTGTAATCAAAAATATTTTTTTTGTTTTTCTTGCTTCTCCATGATTTCTTCAAGCCCAAAAAAAACTGGAAGTGTTTCTCCTCTTTTAATGACTTTTGGAGTTGATATTGATGGAATTGGAGGCCTTTTGCTTACCCTTGGCGGGGGAGGTTTGAGTCTGAAAGTTTTCACTAGTGTTCAAATGCAATGTGGGAGGCCCCATTGGCTTGAATTTTTGGCCATTCAGGAATAGATGAGCCTGTTTTTTTACAATCTAAATCAGTCAGTATTAACCAGACAGAAGAGAAAAGAGCTTGGTGACTTACTTGAACCAATGTTGAGGGAAATGGAGACTTAGGAGTATCTTGTTCTGCATCAGCAAGGTTGATGAGATCTGCTAACCCAGGAAGAGAGAAATCCAAAGAAGGAGGGGAGGGGTCCAAGGTATGGTTTGACACATCAATCAATGCCAAAGTAGATGTGATTGGAGCTGATTGTGTTTGAATATCCTCCTCAGCATTGAAAAGGGGCCACTTTAAGGCAAAGATTTCTTCAGGATCACCATTGCCAGGCTGAGCATCACCCGCCAAGTCCTCAGCATTGACTGAATTGGATTGTTGGGCATCAAAAGCCGCTAAAGCCGTGATGTTGGCCTTCTTTCCAAAGATTTCATCCATTTGAATATAAAAAGGACAAATGGAGTCCAACTTATCAACCACCAAGTTGATTCCCTTGGCTTTGTCAGAGTAGGTGATACCAAAGCCGGTGGAGATTGACATGGGGTGGGCCTTTTTGTACTTGGCTTGATAATTCTTGAATCCCTCCCTCATCTGTTTGGATGACAGATCAAGCCTACTTTTTGTGTTGTTCTTGAGTTCATTGGCCATCAGGAGATAACCATTCAACTTAGAGGATGGAGGTTGTCCAACACATGTTTCATTGGCCAATCCAAAGCAGGCATCATAAATGGAGGGATATTTGAGCCAGTTGACCAGGATGATGTGATCAGCTCTCTTGAGCTGACTTGAGCCCTTGGAAGGTGATGGGGGATGATTGTTTGTTGTGGAGTTCTTTGGCAATGTTTGCTTTGTTGTGTTGGACTTTTGTGTGGACTTGCGGGGGGAGGTTTGCTAAGGGGCCATTTGAAAAGAGTAAGGGCAATTAGGTGATGAGAGGGATAAAATGACAAGCAAGATAAAGTGATGAGAGATATGAAGTGATGAGAGAAATAAAGTGATAAGAGAAATAAAACAATCATTGGATTCTCAGGATGAGGTTGGAGGTAAAAGTTCTGGTTGGAGGTAGAGTGATGAGAGCAATGAAGCAATGAGAGCAATGAAGAAATGAGACCAATGAAGCAATGAGCACAATGAAGCAATGAGAGCAATAAAGTGATGAGTGATCAAGTGATGAGGGTGATAAATTGATGAGAGTGATGATTAGAGTGATAAAGTGATGAGAGTGGTGAATCTTTTAATGATGAGGCTGGAGGTAAAATAATTTGCAATGAGGTTAGAGGTAGAAGGAGGTGGGAAGCCAGCAATGGATGACATGGACAGGAGGCCAAAGCATTTAAATATTTTATTTGAAAAAACCCACTTATTTCATGTTAACTTTGACACGTCTGTTGTGAAACAAGTGGGTTTTTTTGATTTTTAATGGCCAATTTGGGTTGAAACCTTCCATTACTAAATTGCGGGGTTTGGTTAACTTTGATATGCCCTAATGAGAACCCACTTGAAATCAGATTGCCCATAGGAATGTCTACTAAAAGACTTATTAACATCCTGGGAATATTTACAAAAGATAATTAATTAAATGATAAATCATGTGCCTAGATGGGTGTTATTCACACGTCTAAAAATAAATCAAAAGGTAGAATAATCCCCATACCCTTTGCAATTAGATGTTACCCGTGCTACAGATCCAATAAGAAGTGAAAGGATAGCCTGATTGACCTGCTAGCCTTAGCACCCATGCCTTTGAGCCCCTGTATCCCTCAGAAGGACAAAATTGGGAATAAAAAAGCTATAAATATAGAGCTCTTTTGAGGATTTTGATACCCAGAGACCCAGTTATATTTACATCTAGACACAGTGGCAAGGTAATCAAATACTTATAAGAGATAATTGAGTGATTTATGGCTTTAGCCTGATTAATAATATCCATCCCCAACCCTTTTTGTCAATTTACACTGCAGAACAAACTTTTTAAACCCCAGTAACAGTTTTAAAACATCAGTGCACGTCCCAAACAGGTAACCAAAGGATTTAATAATATACCAATGAGTCTTATTATCCTTTTTATTTTGTGGAAGATTTTCTACAAGGCCCTGTCACACCACCATATATTTTATATATATATTATCTTTGGGCAATGTCTCCTTTAAAAATATAAATTAAACGTTCCAAAGTAACCAGGTATACTTGTTTTCAAAGTGAATCCCCTGAGGAGAGGTGTTAAACATCCTCAATATTATTGTGGCCCCTCCATTAATTTATTTAAGAACCAATTCATTATTATTGATTTATATATTAAAACATAACCAAAAAAAATCAACCTTGCAATAGCTTAATCCAAATATTTTACAGATTTTTGTTCCATTTATTGAATAATATATTTATTTTTTATTCTATCACCTCTGGTTGCAAAAGGATAGCCAGGGCCTTGGCATCAACAAGGCTGACAATTGGGGGTCTGGCCGGGAAATATTCAATTATATTAAATTTATACCTTGGATGTCAGCCTCCTGGATGCCAATATCCTTGCTAATGTTTAGCTACCAGAGGTGATAGAATAAATAATAAATATATTATTGTATAAGTGCAGCAAAAATCCATAAAATATTTGGATAAAGCTTATTGCAAGGTTAATTGGTTTGGATATGGTCTATTGTTATAAATAAATATAAATAAATTTATTATTGAATATTTTTATAGAGGGTCCGCAATTATATTGGGGATTCTTAACACCTCTCTTCAGGAAATTCAGTATGAAAACATGTAGGCCTGGTTACTTTGGAACCTTTAATTTATATTCTTGAAGGATATTTTGCCCAAAGATAATATGTATATAAAATACACAGTGGAGTGGCAGGGCTTTGTAAACAAGCTGCCACAACAAAGAGAGGATAATTATATTCACTGGTATTTTATTAAATCCTTTGGGTACCTGTTTGGGACGTGCACTGATTGGCTAAACCTGTTTACTGGGTTTATAAGGTTCTTCAGAAGTTTAAATTGATAAAAAGGGTTGGGGACGGATATTATTGATCAGAATAAAGCCATAAATCACTTACTTATCTCTTATAAGTATTTTATTACCTTGGAACAGTTTCTGGATGTAAATATAAATGGGTCTCTGGGTATCAATATCCTCAAAAGAGCTCTTTATTTATAGCTTTTTGAGTCCCAATATTGTCCTTCTGAGGGGTACAGGGGCTCAAAGGGACAGAAAATGAGTCTAGCAGGGTAACAAGTGGTAACTTTCACGTGTCCTTGGTGCTATAGCACGGGTAGCATCTAATTCCACAGGGTATGGGAATTATTCTACTTTAAAATTGATGTTTGGATGTGTGAATAACACTAATCTGTCCTTTTTATTTATTATTTAATCAATTATCCTTAGTAAATTTTCTCATTAGGATAATAATTATTTTTATAGACATTCCTACGGATATTCTGATGTCAGGTGAGTTCTAATTATGTATTAAAAAAATTGGAGTAAAGTCATGATATTGATTTTACTCCTTATTTTCAAATTTCAGTGGATTTACTAAAATAATTAATTCAAAATATAAGTCATGGGTATTCATGTAATATTTTTACATCATTAGTTTTCTTAGTATGATACAAAAAATATTGATTTCTCAAAATTCTCATAATAATATATTAAAGTATTTTAATATATTTTTAGAAGTAGTCATTATCTTATTTTTGACATTTTTGGTACTTTGAATTACATTTAATAAAAAATACATATGAAGGTTATTTAGGTACTTTTATATAGGTTTATTTACTTTTAGACTATCTACTATCCACAGGAACATTTATTACATATGTAGAATGTTCCCATGTAGGTTTTAGCATGTTTACACAGTACCTAGGTTTCTCAGGCCGCCTGTCACTTTGTCAACCCGTGTTCCTGCGGCTGCGTACTTGTCAGAGGCCCTGGGCTGTGCAAACCGCTTTGACAGAGTGACAGTGCTGTAGCTCAGAGGCCCGCGGGTGTATTGGCTGCCACGTCTGCGTGCGGGAATTGTGACCAAACACATTTCTGTCTGTAACTCCTAAAATATACACAACACCTCAATTCTGACTGAATTTTAGGCGTGAAACCTATATGTGACAATACATGTGAAATATTTAATTGGCAAAAAATTTCAATAGTGGTGCCGTGGTATTTTGTTCTTTATTTCCTCAATTATTTAAAAATATAAGGAGTTGGATTTGAAGGGTGGGGTCAGTGGATGACCCTACATAATTTTAGGTGGAAAATACATTTTTGAAATAATAGTTCTGGTTTTCCTACTCCTTCTAAGGTTAATTTATTATTATCATTTTTATGTTATTTCTGTTACTTTTGCAGCTTGCTCTGCAATGGTAGCAAGCTGACATTCCCCCACTCCAACATATGGCCATATCTGAAAAAAAAATCTGGAGCATGTTGGGAAAAAATTAATTCCATGTGTGTTTCAGTTCCTTTTTGTGGCTCTGTAGTTTCTAAGATTAATTGGTCCATCAGGTATATTATTCTCTGGTAACCATTCATCTTTGTCTGCAGATTCTCCTTTGTATCTTACTAAGTATAGTCTAACATCTTTTTGTTGCACTCTCTCTTTCTTTTCTCTCAATATCCTGCTGAATTTCACTTTTGTTTTCACAGGCTCAGGTTCTATTGGGATCATTCCTGGAGGGAGGTTTCTACCTTCTCTTGGTTGAAAGCGTTTTACTAGGCTAACAGGAAACACTGGGTGTTTTCTTGATAATTCTTCACTCAAGATGACTTCTACAGCATTTTTTCCATGCATCTTTTTTATAAAAAATGGTCCAACAAAGGCTGGTTTCAGCTTTCTGTTACCTGCTAAATTGTTGAAGTTGGCAGTGGATATCAAGATCTGATCCCCTATTTTAATGTCAGGTTCTCTATGTGATTTGTCCCATCTTTGTTTGTCCTATTCTACTGCTTCTTCTACACATTTTTGAGCATGATTATTTGCCAGATCTATCATTTTCTTAAATTCAAGTGATTTTGGATGAATTGTGGCTAAGTTTTAGTTTAAGTTATTCCTAGGGAGTTTTGGAATCCATCCTCTTTCTAGTATGTAAGGGGCTTCTTTTGTAGTAGAATGTTTACTTCTGTTATAAGCCATCTCTAGGGCGGGGAGTAGGCTTACCCAATCATGGCAATACCCATCTGAGTTTTTGAATTCTAGACCAAAGCTACAAAACCTTCTTAACATATCTTCTAGGGTCTGTATCATTTTTTCAGCTAATCCATCAGTTTGGGGATGGTATTCTGTAGAAAATGCTAGAGTAGTACCCAGTATATCATGTAGATTCCTCCAAAACTCAGAGGTTAATTTGGGGTCTCTGTCACTGATTATAATCTTGGGTATACCAACATCAGCTATGATCCTATTCCAGAATAGTAAAGCTACATCCATAGCACTATCTTCTTTGTGGTTAGGTAAGAATTTTGCCTTCTTACAGTATCTGTCAACTATAACCAGGAAACAGTTATATGAATGAGTACTTCCATGGGGGAGGCCGGTGAAAAAATCCACATTAATGATTTCCAATCTAGTTTTGGGTTCAGAGATCTTTTGTAGGAGTCCAAAACGTTTGCCAGTAGTTTTATTGGATTTTTGGCAAGTTTCACAGCTAGTAAGATACTTAATAGTGATTTCTTTCCATTCTATCCACCAAGAAGTTTGTTTTACTTACTCCAAGGTTCTTTCAGTGGATAGATGCCCTGATAAAAAGTTGTCATGGCATTCCTGGAGTATGTGTTGTATATGTTTTTTTTTGCTCATTACTAATACACTGGAATGTTGGTGTCTGTAGTAAAGGAGACCATCCCAAAAGGTAAACCTTCCTGCTTTACAGGTTTTAAGTAATGAAGCAGGTAAAATATTTATCAGAGCTGCTTGTGGGGGTTCACATTCCATAATAGTAATCAGGAGCTTGAGGTCAGGTGAGTAGTTGTCCCTCACTAGATTGAAGAAATCAGAATCCAATTCACATAAGTGGATCCCCATGATTGGAGCATTTAGTGCAAAAAGACTCATATTCAAGATAGGAAAGATATCTTGATCCTCAGGGTCATATGCTGGATTGCTAGAGTCATTAGGAAAATCATTCCTACTTAGACTATCAGCATTCTGGTGTTTAGCTCCAGCTTTATGCACTATAGTCATCTGACCTCTATATTGTTGTATAGCAATTTGCCACCTGAGCATATGTCTGCTGGGGGTCTTCATGTTCATGAGAGTTCTTACAGCATTATAGTCTGTGATCACTTGGAAAGTGGTGCCTTCTAAGTAATATTGTAGCTTTTCTAAAGCCCATATTAGAGCCAAGCATTCCACCTGACTGGCTCCATATCTCTTTTCCGTATGTTTGATCTGTCTAGATATGAAGATTACTGGTCTCCACTGGTTCGTCTTCTTCTATTCTTTCTCGATGTAGAGTAGCTCCTAACCCTTCCATACAGGTGTCAATGTACAGCTTAAAGGGTTTGGAGTAATCTGGTTGAAGGAGTAAAGGAGTAGAGGTCATAGCTATTTTTAGTTCCTCATAGTTTTTCCATTTCTCATGTGTCATTTCAAAGATAGTGTTATTGTGGCATATTTCATACAGAATTTTAGTTAGCATAGCAAATTTTGGTATGTATTGTCTGTAGTAACAGCAAAAAATAATGAAAGACAGGAACTCTGTTTTATTTTGAGGCATGGGTCTGTTCATGACAGCAGCTATCTTATTTTAATCAGCAGATAGAATTGGACAAGAGACTATATGCCCTAGAGCTTTTAATTCTCCATATCCAAAGTTTCATTTCTTCATGGATACTTTTAATCCTGCTTTGGAGATAGTTTGGAGTACTAATCTTATTTGGTTGATATGAGTATCCCAATTTTCAGAATATATGATAACATCATCTATATATACCATCATCCATCCTTGTCTGATGTAAGTACCTAGGACTGTATCCATTGTTCTCTGGAAGTTTGATGGGGCATTCTTTACATCAAAGGGAATCCTAAGATATTCATATATTCCCAAATGACAGATTACTCTCATAAACTTTCTGCTTTCAGGGCTTATAGGTATCTGGTGGAAACCTTTAGGCATATTCATAGTTGTGATATATTTGGCCTTGGAAAATTTATGTACAGCATGATCAATCCGGGTTATAGGATAATAATCTGTCTGAGTATAATCATTGAGCATTCTGAAGTCTCCTAACATTCTTGACTTGTCATTATCCCAAGCTGTGATTACAGGTGTGGTCACATCTACCTGCTCATTGTGCGCTACTTTCCTTAATACTTGTAAGTCTATCAGTTCTTGGATATGTTCCTCAAGAGCTATTCTAGACTTAAGACTAGAGGGATAAGCTTGTCTTATTAAGTTTGGAGGATAAGGAGGCTTAATAGTCAATTTTAATACCATTTCATTTCCTTTGATATCACCAATGGCGTGATCTTTAGTACAAAAAGCATTTTGGTTCTCAAAGCAGACTGTCAATATATCTTTTGTCTGTTCCCCAGAAAGTTTCATATTTAGAGCTGCTTGAGATAATTATTCTTGATTAAATTCTTCTAAACGCTCTTGATAAGTGGAGGAGGAGAAGTCAGATTGGATGGTGCATATCTTAAAATTCTTGTCCCAATTACCACACACTGTAAACTATCTCCCTTGAATCTGGAACACATCTATACCCAATAGACATAAAGCATCATTACCTATTATCAGGTAGTCACATAATCCATCGAGCAATACCACAAATTCTACTTTTATTCTCAAAGATCCTTTAGTAGGGGGTAATATGAAAGGAGCAGTCCATACTCCAATAGCATTCATGGTGCTATTGCAAGAGCTAAACATGGCTTTTGGGATGGGTAGCAGGTGTTCTTTTCAGTCAGGATCCCATTTGTTCAAGAATTCAGTGCAAAAACATGACCAGAAAGCACCACTGTCAAGTAATAACCTTATGGGCTTGTCTTTATACAGTCCTGTTGGGTAACAAGTATGACCAGTAGTATAATTATTTCCACTCATAGGTTCAACTGTTAGTGATTTAACATCCGTGATAGGTCTATAAATTATGGTAGGATCCCATTGTTGGGGTAAAATAGAGTCCCCATGGATTTTTTTGATTTCTATAGAAGTGCCTATATCTC
This sequence comes from Puccinia polysora, assembly GCA_025617555.3. Lineage (NCBI taxonomy): Eukaryota > Fungi > Basidiomycota > Pucciniomycetes > Pucciniales > Pucciniaceae > Puccinia > Puccinia polysora. The sequence continues at coordinate 33,542,011 of CM062628.1, forward strand.
CTTCTATAACATTAACAGGGTTGGTCAGGATCAATTCACATTCAGAAAGAGATCCTTCAGTATCAGCTATATCTTCATAGTTCTGATTCCCTTCAACCTCCTGCTCTCCTTCCAAGACTGCTATCTTTCTTTTTGGTAATGGGCAGTCTTGTCTCATATGCCCTGTCTTGTTACAATCCCAACAAGTTCCAGGCATTCTCTCTTTGTCCCTGTTATCATTGGGTTTCTTATTGTCAGAGAAATTTATCAGAGGGGGTTGTTCTCTATTTTTGTAAATGGTGAAGTTCTCTTTAGGTCTAGAAGGAACCTTCTTGTCTAACCCATTCATGTCTATGAATTCTTCTAACACATTGATTAGAGTTGGTAAGTCAGCATCCATACTCATCCTGCATCTGACACTATGTTTAAGATTTCCAGGACGCAATTTGAGGAGTCTTTCATTTACTTCCTGTTTATCAGCATCTGGATAGAAGCAATCTAGTCTCCTCTTCTGTTCCAAGCACCATTTGTGAGGCTTATCCTTGGAGGGATCAAATGAGGAATTTTCCGAATTTTTCATCATTTTTCTTTTCCACATTAAATTGTTCTTTAATTAGAAGTTTCCAAGATTCCCATGGTAAGGATTGCACTTCCTCTCTTTTAATAATAAAACAGTCTAAAGCTACTTCAAATATTCTGGGCAACCTGAATACAGCTATAGCTTCAGGTAGGTCATAAGAGTTAATGGTGTAGTCAATAAATTTAATGAAATTTATATGATTATATTCTCCTTCACCAGAGAACTTAGGCCATTCAGAAATTTGGGGTAAAGGTTTGAGGGATTGTTCCTTTTCAGGGGTAGAACTAGGCCTGAATGTGTCACCCCTATGCATTCCTAGTAAGGGTGGTGCATAAGGTGTATTTGTTTTTCTGGGAGATTTTGGTTCCTCTGTGGTACTTCCCAAGGGGTTGTTCAGACAGACTTTTAAGTCTCTAAGATCATTCTTGATCAGATTAAGTTTCAGGTCCACTTTAATATTAACCAGATCTAATTTATCACTAAGGGAAAGAACAGAGCTGCTTGTAGTATTTACCAATTCTTATTTTAAAGGTTGAAAAGACATAATAAAATCTTCTTGGATACCTGATAAAATATTCTCAATTGTTTGAGTCTGTATAATTTTACCTTGATTAATTGTCTCCAATAATTTTTCTGTATGCTCTTTAATATCTTCCATTCCTACAGTTTTTGTTTGTTTATTAATTAATTTGGCTACTACTGAGGTTAACTTATCCATTTGGGTGTAAACATCATCCAATTTTCCAAAAAGAATCTTAAAGTTTTGGTGCATATCATTAGAAAAGGAAGTAATTACATCAAAGTTTGGTTTATAAAAGTTACTGGGTTCAGAATTAGAGGCTAATTGTTGCACACCTTTTTCCTCTTTTGAGCTAAGGATATTATCTGATCCAATATTTCTTTCCATGAGGCTTTGGATGGGAAGAAAATCTCTTCATTCCTGATCCTTTGCCTTTCAGTTGGGATAATTGATCCCAAGGATTACAATTTTCTACATAGGTTTCTACCTCTTTCCTTGGAATCATTTTCTGAAGAGAAATCTGGGTAGCTTTTGAGTGGAGATTATCTTTTTCATAGATAACATTTACTCCTTGGCTTGGGCTTCTTTGAACTATTCCCAATATTTCACATGCTCTCTGATTAAGTATTTGATCCTGGCTTTGTTGGCCAGATTCTGCTGGGGTGGCTGCAGGGAATCTTCTTGTAATGGAGGGAGGCTTAATTCTACTACCTTCTCCAGCTCTAGGTTGGGGAAGGGCAACAGTACTTGGGGATGTTTTTTTCCCACCAACATTTGCTTCATGGGTTCCATTCCCCTCATGGTTGTCATTATTGGTGGTCTCATGGTTCCTGGGGGCTCCTGGCAAAGATCCATAGGAGGAAATTATCCCTGAGACTACTGTGTTCCGTCTATTAATATTGAATAAAATGTTTATAAGTATTTTTCTAAAGAAAAATCTGTAAAAATAAGTTTATTTGAAACTCATTTAAGTTGATATTCAAAGGTACTAAGACTTTATTGGGATTGAATTGGTCCTTAATAGGTAATTCTTCAGGGTTTTGGTGTGTTCCAATGAGCTCTTCACCCATCCAATAAATATTTTCAGGGTGTCCAGAAATATCTGGGACTTCTTGATCCAATAAATCAGTTTCAGTGGCAGTGGTTTCTGGTATAGGAGGGTTCACTGATGGAAAAAAGTGTATTTTACTCATCAATAAAATATATTAATATTATTTTAATAAAAATAATATGGTTATACAAGTTTTATCCTTAGTTTTATGTTTTAAAAAGGAATTTATACGGTATGTCTTCCAAGATTTATATTTCCTTAATAGGGCCTGGAAGTTGATACGCCTCTCAAGATCTTCTTGTTCAAGGAGTTTATCTAAGTTTTTACGTGCAGAAGAGATATTAAGTTTCTCAGCTTGAGTTAAAGCTTCCCAACCAGTTGGTTTATAATTTTTAATATATTCTTCTTTTCTTATCTTTAAACAATTTAAATAATAGATTATTAATTATGCATTGGTTTTTAAATCACTGCAAAATAATTTAATGATAAATAACGGTTAAAAAGTCAGATAAATTTATCTTTGATTTAACTTTACATGAAATGTCTGCTCCAAGGTATTAAATATAATAAAATGGAATATTTCCTGGCCAGACCCCCAATTTTCAGCCTCCTGGGACCAAGATCCTTGCCATCCTTTAGCTAACAAAGGTGATAGAATAAATAATAAATATATTATTCAATAAATGCAGCAAAAATCCATAAAATATTTGGATAAAGCTTATTGCAAGGTTAATTGGTTTGGATATGGTTTATTGTTATAAATCAATATAAATAAATTGATTATTAAATATTTTGATAGAGGGGCCACAATTATATTGGGGATCTTTAACACCTCTCTTCAGGGAATTCAGTATGAAAACATGTAGGCCTGGTTACTTTGGAAGCTTTAATTTATATTCTTAAAGGATATTTTGCCCAAAGATAATATTTATATAAAATACACGGTGGAGTGGCAGGGCTTTGTAACCAAGCTTCCACAACAGAGAAAGGATAATAAGACTCACTGGTATATTATTAAATCCTTTGGGTACCTGTTTGGGACATGAAATGATGGGTTAAACCTTTTTACTGGAGTTATAAGGTTGTTCAGAAGTTTAAATTGATAAAAAGGGTTGGGGATGGATATTATTAATCAGACCAAATCCATAAATCACTTACTGATCTCTTATAAGTATTTGATTACCTTGGAACAGTGTCTGGATGTAAATATAACTGGGTCTATGGGTATTAATATTGTCAAAAGAGCTCTTTATTTATAGCTTTTTGAGTCCCAATATTGTCCTTCTGAAGGGACAGGGGCTCAAAGGGACAGAGCTGAGGGTAGCAGGGTAGGCAGTGGCAGCATTTCACGTTTTTGTGGTGCTGTTGCACGGGTAGCATCTAATTCCACGGGGTATGGGAATTATTCTACTTTATAATTGATGTTTGGACGTGTGAATAACAATAATCTGTCCTATTTATTTATTATTTAATTAATTATCCTTAGTAAATGTTCTCAATAAGTTAATAACTATTTTAATAGAAATTCCTAGGGATATTCTGATGTCAGGTGAGTTCTCATTATGTATTAAATAATTGGAGTAAAGTCATGATATTGATTTTACTCCTTATTTTCAAAATTTTATTGATTTACTAAAATAATTACTTTAAAATATAAGTCATGGGTATTCATGTAATATTTTTACATCATTAGTTTTCTTGGCATGTCACAAAAATATTGATGTCTAGAAATTTTCATAATAGTATATTAAAGTATTTTAATATATTGTTAGAAGTATTCATTATCTTATTTTAACATTTTTGGTACTTTGAATTATATTTAATAAAAAATACATATAAAGTTTATTTAGGTATTTTTATATAAGTTTATGTATTTTTAGACTATCTTCTATCCAAAGGAACATTGATTACATATGTAGAATTTTCTCATGTAGTTTTTAGCATGTTTATGTGGTACCTAGCTTTCTCTGGCAGCCTGTCACTTTGTCAACCAATAGTTCCCCGGCTGCATACTTGTCAGAGGCCCAGGGCTGCGTACAAAGCTTCCACAGAGTGACACAGCTGTAGATCAGCCGCGCCTGGGTGTATTGGCTTCCGCAGCTGCGTGCGGAAATTGTGACAGAACACATTTCCGTCTGTAACTCCTAAAATATACACAACACCTCAATTCTGACTGAATTTTAGGTGTGACACTTATACATGAAAATACATGAGAAATATTTAATTGGCCAAAAAGTTCAATAGTTGTGCCATGGTATTTTGTTCCTTCTTTGCTTAATTATTTCAAAATATAAGGAGTTTGATTTCAAGGGTGGGGTCAGTGAGTGGCCCTACCTAATCTTGGGTGGAAAATCCATTTTTGCAATAATATTTACAATTTTCCTACTTGTTATTAGTTTGATTTTATTATTATTATTTTTATGTTATTTTTTTTACTTTTGCAGCATGCTCTGCAATGCCAGCAAGCTGACATTGGACCAGACATTTCATGTAAAAATTAATCAAAGATAATTTATTTGAATTTTTAACCATGATTTATTATTAATATCTTTTGCAGTGTATTTAAAAAGATTCAGAATTAATAACATATTCTTTAATTCTTTTAAAAATAAGAAAAGAAGAACATATCAAAAATTATAAACCATGTGGTTGGGAAGCCTTAACTCAAGCTGAACAACTTAACATCTCTTCTGTCTGTGAAGAATTAGATAAAATCCTTGAACAAGAAGATATTGAGAGGTGTATCAACTTTCAATCTCTATTGAGAAAACATAAAGCTTGGAAAAAAACTGTATAAATTACTTTTTAAAATATAAGAGTAAGCACAAACATTATATTATCAAATTATTTTATTAAAATAATATTTATATATATTTTATCAAACAATAAAATATTCTTCTCATGCTATCAGTGAATCCTACTATTCCAGAAACCCCCACAACTGAAGTTGATCTATTGGATCAAGAAGTACCAGATATATCTGGACGTCATGAAAACATTGACTGAACTGGAGAAGAACTTATTGGAACACACCAAGACTCCGTAGGATTAAATTTTAAGGACCAATATGATCCAAATAAAGTCTTAGTAACCTTTAAAATCAACTTAAGTAAGCTTTAATAAACTTATTATCACATATTTTTCTTTAGAAAAATACTTCAAAATATTTTATTCAACATGAATGAACTTAACACAAGGGCCTCAGGAAGAGTTCTCTCCTATGGATCATTTCCAGGGGCCCCCAATAACTGTGAGGCAACCAATGATGACAACCATGAGGGGGCTGGAGCCCGTGAATCAAATGCTGGTGGACAAGGAATAACCCTAAGTACTGTTTCCCTTCCCCAATCTAGAGCTGAAGAATTTAGTAGAATCAAGCGCCCCTCCATCACAAGAAGGTTCCCTTAAGCCACCCCAGTAGAATATGGTCAAGGAAGCAAGGATAAAAGACTTAGTCAAAGAGCATGTGAAATATTGGGATGAATTCAAAGAAGCCCAAGCCAAGGAGGACGTAGTATCTATGAAAAAGATAATATCCCAGGCAAAGGCTACCCAGATAGCTCTTCAGAAAATGATTCCAAGGAAAGAGGTAGAGTCCTACGTAGAAAATTGGAATCCGTGGGATCAATTAGCCCAACTGAAAGGAAGAGGATCAGGAAAGAGCAGATGTTATTCCCATTCAAAGCCAAAGGAAAAGAAGGACTGGGATCAGATAATATCCTTAGCTCAAAAGTGGAAAAATTTGTAACACAATTAGCTTCTAATTATGAACCCAATATTATCTCTAAAACAACCTCTGATTTAAGTACTTCCTTTCTAATGATATGTGTCACAATTTCAAAATTGATTGTGGAAATTTGGATAGTATTTACACCCAATTGTATAAGTTGACCTCATTAGTGGCCAAATGAATTAGTAACCAATCAAAAGCTGTAGGGATAGAAGATATTAAGGAACATACAGAACAATTATTGGAGACAATGAACCAAGGTAAAACTTGTGAGACTCAAACCATTGAGAATATGTTATCAGTTGTCCAAGAATATTTCATTATGTCCCTCCAGCCTATTAGAGAAGAATTAATAAATACTACTAACAACTCCATTCTGCCCCTTAGTGAGAAATTACATCTGCTTAATAATAAAGTGAACCTGAAACTTAATCTGATCAAGAATGATCTTAGAGATTTAAAATTCCATCTCAACAACCCCTTGGGGAGTACAACAGAGGAACCAAAACCTCCCATACAAACAACTACCCGTTATGCACCACCCATAACAGGAATGCACAGGAGTGAAACTTTCAGGCCTAGTCCTACTCCTGAAATGGAACAAGCCCTCAAACCTTTACCCCCTATCTCAGAATGACCTGAGTTCTCTGGTGAAGGAGAATAAAACCATATAAATTTCATCAAATTGATTGACTTGACCATAAATTCCTATGACCTTCCAGAAGCCATAGCCGCAGTCAGTTTTCCTAGACTCTTTGAAGGAGTAGATTTAGATTTGTTTATTAGTAAAAGAGAAGAAGTAGGATCCTTACGATTGAATTAATGGAAACTCTTAATTAAAAGAACAATTGGGTGCTAGAATGTGGAAAAGAAAAATTATCAAAAAGTTTGAAAGTTCCTCATTTGACCACTCCAAAGATAAGCCTTGCAAATGGTGCTTAGAACAGACAAGAAGAATAGACTGCTTCTATCCAGATGCTGATAAAGAGGAATTTAATGAAAGACTTCTCAACCTGTGCCCCAGAAACCTTAACCATAGTGTGAGATGCAGAATGAGTTTGGATGCTGACTTACCAACTCTAATCAATGTGCTAGAAGAAGTAATAGATATGAATTGGTTAGACAAGAAGGCTCTTTCTAGACCCAAAGAAACCAGAGAACAACAACTTGACAAATATACCTGATAATAAGAAATTTAAAAAGAACAAGGATAAAGAAGGAATCCCTGGAACTTTTTAGAACTGTAACAAAAGAGGGCATATGAGACAAGACTGCCCATTACCAAAAAGAAAGATAGAAGTAATGGAAGGAGAACCTGAGATGGAAGGGAACCAGAACTATGAAGAAAAAGCTGATACTGAAGCATCTCTGTCTGAATGTGAATTAATCTTGACTAACCCTATCAATTTAATAGAAGGATATATAGGAACTTCTATAGAAATTAATAACATCCATGGTGACTCTAGTTTGCCCCAAAAATAGGACCCCTCCATAATTCCTAGACATGTCACTGATGTTAAACAATTAACAGTTAAACCTATGAGTGGCAAGAGTTATACTTTTGTTCAAACTTGTTATGCAAGAGGATTGGATAAAGACAGACCTATAAGATTATTACTTGACAGTGGGGCTTTCTGTTCATGTGTTTGTGCTGAATTCTTGAACAAATGGCATCCCAACTGGAAAGACCACCTTCTTCCCGTCCTAAAAGCTAAGTTTAGCTCTTGAAACTGCACAATGAATGCTATTGGAGTATGAAATGCTCCTATAATATTACCCCATACTAAAGGATCTTTGAGAATACAAGTGGAATTTTTAGTATTGCTCAACAGATTAGTGCCTACCTGATTATAGGAAATTATGCTTTATTTCTATATGACCTGGATGTGATCCAAAGTAAAGGAAGGTATTTCACTGTGGGTGGTAACTGGGACAAGAAGTTTAAGATACGCAATATCCAAACTAATTTCCCCTCTTCTACTTATCAAAAGCACTTAGAAGAATTAAATCAATAATACTTCTCTCAAGAAGCTTTAAATGAGAAACTTACTGAAGAACAGAAGAAAGATATATTGACAGTCTGTTTTGAGAATCAAAAGGCTTTCTGTAATAAGATCATCCCATTGGTGATATCAAAGACATGAGATGGTATTGACCTTGACTATTAAGCCTCCTTATCCTCCTAACCTAAGAAGATTAGCTTCTCCCTCTAGTCCAAATCTAGAATAGCTCTTGAGGAACACATCCAAGAACTTATAAACCTACAAGTATTAAGGAAAGTAGGGAACAATGAACAAGTAGATGTGACTACTCCTGTAATCATAGATTGGCATAATGATAAGTCAAGAACGGTAGGATACTTCAGAATTCTGAATAACTTTACTCAAGCAGATTATTATCCCATACCCCAGATTGATCATTCTCTGCATAATCTGTCTAAAGCTAAATAAATCACTACTATGGATATGCTCCAAAGGTTCCACCAGATATCTATAAGCCCTGAAAGTAGAAATTTCATGAGAATAATCTGCCATTTAGGAATATATGAATGCCTCAGGATTCCCTTTGGTATAAAGAATGCCCCATCATACTTCTAGAGAACAATGGATACAGTTCTAGGTACTTACATCAGAAAAGGATGGATGATGGTATATATAGATGATGTTATCATATATTCTGAAAATTGGGATACTCATATCAACCAAATAAGATTAGTACTCCAAAATATCTCCAAAGAAGGATTAACAGTATCCATGAAGAAATGCAACTTTGGATATGCAGAATCAAAAGCTCTAGGGCATATAGTCTCTGGTCTAACTCTATCTGCTGATCAAAAAAAAAGATAGCTGCTGTGATGAACAGACCCATGCCTCAGAATAAAACAGAGTTACTATTGTTTATTATTTTTTGCAGTTACTACAGACAATAAATCCCAAAGTTTGCTATTCTAACTAAAAGTCTGTATGAAATATGAAACAATAGCACTCTCTTTGAAATGAACCATGAGAGTTTAAAAAACTATGAATAATGGAAAATATCTATGACCTCCACTCCTCTACTGGTCCAACCAGACTACTCTACCCCCTTTAAGGTGTAAATTGATGCTTGTATGGAAGGTTTAGGAGCCGCCTTACACCAAGAAAGAATAGAACAAGACAAACAAGTGGAGAAACCAGTACTTTTTTTATCTAGAAAGATCAAAGACACTGAGAAAAGGTATGGACCAAGTCAGATGGAATGCTTGGCTTTAGTATGGGATCTAGAAAAGTTACACCATTACTTAGAAGGCATCACTTCCAAGTAATTACGGGATGCAATTCTATAAGAACTCTCATGAACATGAAGAATCCCAGTAGACATATGCTCAGGTGGAAATTGCTATACAACAGTATAGAGGCCAGATGACTATAGTACATAAAGCTGGAGCTAAACACAAGAATGCTGATAATTTAAGTAGGAATGCTTTGCCTAATGACCCTAGAAATCCAGGATATGACCCTGAGAATCAGGATATCTTTCCTGTCTTTAACATTAATCTTTTTACACCAGATTCTGAAATTATGGGGATCCACCTATGTGAATTAGATACTGCTTTCTTTGATCTAATGAGACAGAACTATTCCTCTGACCTAAAGCTGCTGATTACCATTATGGAATGTGAATCCCCAGAAGCAGCCCTGATAAATAGTTCACCTGCCTCATTACTCAAACCATAAAACCAGGAAGGTTCACTTTTTGGGATGGTATCCTTTACCACAGACACCAACATTCCAGTGTGTTGATACTGAGCAACAAAGAGCATATAAAACATATAATTCAGGAATGCCATGAAAACTGTTCATCAGGGCATCTTTCCACTGAAAGAACCTTGGAGAAAGTAAAACAGACTGCTTGGCTGATAGATTGGAAAGAGCTTACTATTAAGTATTTTTCTAGCTGTGAGACTTGCACAAAATCTAATACAACTACTGGAAAAGGTTTTGAGTCCTACAAAAGATCTCTGAACCCAAAACTAGGTGGGAAATCTTTAATATGGATTTTGTCACAGGCCTCCCCCCTGGAGGTAAATAATCATATAACTCTGTCCTGGTTATAGTAGACAGATACTCTAAGAAAGCAAAGTTCTTACCTAACCACAAAGATGAAAATTCTATGGATGTGGCTTTGCTATTTTGGAACAGGATTATAGCTGATGTAGGTATAACTTAGATTATAATCATTGACAGAGACCCCAAATTGACTTCTGAATTCAGGAGGAATCTTCCTGTTATACTGGAAAGTACTTTAGAATTTTCTACAGAATACCATCCACAGACTGATGGATTAGCTGAAAGGATGATAAAGACCCTGGAAGATATGTTAAGAAGGTTTTTTAGCTTTGGTCTAGAGTACAAAAAATCAGATGGATATTTCCAAGATTAAGTAAGCCTTCTCCCAGCCCTGGAGATGGCTTATAATAGCAGTAAACAATCTACTACCAAAGAAGCCCTTTACATAATAGAAAGAGGATTGATTCAAAAACTCCCCAGGAATACCTTGAACTATAACTTAGCCACCATCCATCCCACATCTCTTTACTTCAAGAAAATGATAGAACGGGAAAATAATCATGCTAAAAAATGTGTAGAAGAAGCAGTAGAATACAACAAAAAAAGATGGGAAAAATCACACAGAGAACCTGACTTTAAGATAGAAGATCAGATCTTGATATCTACTACCAACTTCAAAAATTTAGCAGGGAACAGAAATCTGAAACCAACTTTTGTAGGGCCATTTGTTATCAACAAAATGCACAGCAAAAATGCTGTGGAAGTAGTCTTGAGTGAAGAATTATGAAGAAAGCACCCAGTATTCCTTGTTAGCTTAGTGAAGCACTTTCAAACAAGAGAAGGTAGCAACCTCCCCTCAGTAATGATCCCAGTAGAACCTGGCGCGGTGAAAGAAAAAAGGAAATTCAGCAGGATATTGAGAGAAAAGAACAAGAGAGTGCAAGGAAAAGATGTTAGACTATATTGAGTAAGATAGAAAGGAGAATCTGCAGAAAAAGATGAATGGTAACCAGAGAGTAATATAACTGATGGAGCAATAAATCTTAGAAACTACAGAGCCAGTAAGAGGAACTGAAACACATATGGAATTAATTTTTTTCCCAACAAACTCCAGATTTTTTTTCAGATAAGGCCATATCTTGGAGTGGGGGAATGTCAGCTTGCTACTATTGCAGAGCAAGCTGAAAAAGTAACAGAATAAAAGAAATAAAATAAATAGATAAAAAACTTATTAAAGGAGAAGTAATATTAGCAATATTATTTCTTTTTCAAATTCTAAATCTACATAAAAATTGAGGCAGGGCCACTCACTGACACCTACCTCAAATTCCTACTGCTTATATTTTGAAATAATTTATGAATATCTGAAAAGAGACACGGCCTTGTGATTTTGGCCATTTTTATATTTCACCTGAAGCCCCACATCTAGGTTTCACAGTGATCTTTGTGACAGAATACAAGAATTTAGTGATTTGGAGGAGTTATGGGCGGAAATGTGATTTGTCACAATTCCTGCATGCAGACGCGGCAACCAATACACCCGCGCGCGGCTAAGAAGCAGCACAGCCAGCCTTTAAGTGTACTCTGACAAGCCGTGTACACAGCCCTGGCTATCTGACTAGTACACAGCCGGGGGACTACAGGCTGACAGAGTGACAGGTGGCTCAAGAAGCCCAGGTACCACCTAATGGTGCTACAACCTAGACAGGGACATTCTACATATGTAATAAATTTCCCTGTGGATAGTAGATAATCTAAAAAAACATAAAAGTATATAAAAATAATTAAATAACCTTTCTACGTATTTTTTATGAAATATAACCAAAAATACCAAAAATGTCCAAAATAAGATAACTACTATTTGTAAAATATCTTAAAATACTTTATATTTAAAATTGTGAGAGCTTCAAGAAATCAGTATCTTTTTTGACATACCAAGGAAAATAATGATGTAAAAATATTACATGAATTCTGATAAATTACATTTTTAATTAATTATTTGAAGTAAATCAACTGATTTTCGAAAATAAGGAGTAAAATAAATATCATGATTTTACTCCAATTTTCTAATACATAATGAGAACCCACATGACATCAGATTACCCATAAAAACTTCTAATAGAAGAATTCTTAACATTCTGGGAATATTTAACAAAGATAATCAATTAAATAATAAATCATGTGGCTAGATTAGTGTTATTCACATGTCTAAACATCAATAAAAAGTTTGAATAATTCCCATAAACTGTGGAATCAGATGTTACCTGTGCTACAGAATTAAGAAAACGTGACATGCTACCACTGGTTGCCCTGATAGCCTTAGCACACATCCCTTTAAGCCCCTGTATCCCTCAGAAGGACGGAGTTGGGACTCAAAAAGCTATAAATATAGAGCTCTTTTGAGGATATTGATACCCAGAGAACCAGTTATATTTAAATCCAGAAACCGTGCCAAGGTAATCAAATACTTATAAGAAATAAGTAATTTATTTATGGCTTTAGTCTGATTAAAAATATCCGTCCCAAACCCTTTTTATCAATTTAAACTGCTGAACAACCTTTTTAAAACCCAGTAATAGGTTTACCCCATCAGTGCACATCCCTAACAGGTACTCAAAGGATTTAATAATATACCAGTGAGTCATATTATCCTTTTTCTGTCGTGGCAGCTTGGCCCTGTCACACCACCATATATTTTATATATACATTATCTTTGGGTAATATCTCCTTTAAGAATATAAAAAAAAGGTTCCAAAGTAACCAGGTATACAGGTTTTCAAAGTGAATTCCCTGAAGATAGTTGTTTAAAATTGGCAATATTATTGTTGCCCCTGTATTAATTTACTTGAAAATGAATTTATTAATATTTATTTATAATATCAAACCATGACAAAACCAATCAACCTTGCAATAGCTTTATCCAAATATTTTATGGATTTTTTCAGCATTTATTGAATAATATATTTATTATTTATTCTATCACCTCTGGTAGATAAAGGATAGCAAGGGTCTTCAAATCCAGGAGGCTGACAGAAGGAGTAATAATTCACCAACTGGGCCAGTGGGTGACCCTACCTAATTTTGGGTGGGGAATCCAAATACGTAATAATATCATTGGATTGACTACTCCTTTTTGGCTTTTATTAATTATTTTTGATTTTATTGTTATTTTTTCTACTTGGACAGGTTTCTCTGTGTAAGTAGCAAGCTGACCAATTTGATCCTTTGAAAGTTTCCTCTGTAAAAAGTAGGAATCCAAAATTCCTCCAGTTTGAGATATGGCTATATCTGGAAGAAATTTGGGGCTAATTTGTTGTTCTGGCTCTGTAATGGATGTTTCTTTCTGGTAACCATTCATATTTGTCTTCTGATTCTCATTTTTATCTGACTAGGTAAATTCTGACATCTTTTCCTTGGATTATTTCTTTCTTATCTTTATGGATCTTTCTGACTTTACCTCTTCCTTTTTCAGAATCAGCTTCAACAGTAACTTCTGGTGAATTATCTTTCTCTACTTCTCTGGGGTGAAAATGCTTAATCAAGCTTACCAGGAAGACTGGGTGCTTTTTGGATAACTCATCACTCAGGATTACTTCTAATGCATTCTTCACATGGAGCCTTTTCATGTTAAAAGTTCCAAAAAAAGCATTTCTGAGATTTCTGTTGCCTTCCAGGTTGTTAAAGTTAGTGGTAGAGACTAGGACCTGATCTACATTTTTTAAGTCTGATTTTTTGTGAGTGTTTTTGCATCTTTGTTGGTGGTAATCAACAGCATCTTGGACACATTTGGCCACATGTTTGCTAGCAATATCTATCATATTTTTGAAATCAACTGAATTTGGATTTATACTAGCCAATTGTTTTTTGGGTTATCTGTAGGTAGTTTTGGAATCCATTCTCTTTTGAGATTTAAGGAGATTCCTTGGTTGTGGAATGCTTACTAACTTGATAAACCATTTCTAGAGCAGGTAGGAGGCTGACCAAGTCATCGAAGTATCCATCTGCATTTTTATATTCCAACCCAAAACAACAAAATATCATGGGCATTTCTTCCAGATTATGGATCATTCTTTGAGCTAATCCATCTGTTTTAGGGTGATAATCTGTTGAGAAATCTAAAGCGGTGCCTAGAATGTCATGGAGGTTTCTCCAAAACTCAGAAGTTAATTTGAGGTCTCTATCACTTAAAATTATTTTTGGAATCCCTACATCAGCAACAAGTCTATTCCAAAATAGTAGGTCTCCTTCCATTGAAGTATCCTCTTTCTGGTTAGGCAAGAGATTATAATTTTTGGAAGTAACTTTCTACTATAACTAACACTGAGTTGTAAGAGTAAGTATCTCCAGGAGGTAGTTGTCATAACCACAACTTGACTCAGCCTCCTCATTCATACTCAACCCTCAGACATTCCCAGTTCAATACAATCCACCTTCAACCCCTGGATCTAGATGCTGTACATCCTGAAGTTTACTCCTGCATACCCTTCAGCCGTTAGGTAATCTCCAAGGCATCATCATCTCTCCTTCAACCCTACCTGGTATGAGAAGTACATACAGTAAACCCATAGTACATACTCCTGGCTGGACAACCCATACTCCAGTTCAATACATGAACTTCCTGGACAGGCCCACTACTCAACCTGTCAATCTACTACCTCCAGCCCAATTGGTCAACATGTAATGCCATGGGCCTCCCAGCCCAGCACCGGTCATCCCTCCTCAAGGCCTCCTCTCAGTTCTAACATATACCAGCCTCTCTCCTCCTCTTGGACTAATTCCCCCAAGGAATTAGTATACTACTTCTTATTGGTTAGTCCCTCATCCAATAGTTTTCATCTCAGAACAAGAAAGCCTACCTTATTCATCTCATCTACCCCTCTGGCGTTAATCTTACAGGATTCCCTCATCAACATCCTTCAGAGCCTTACTCCTTGATTCTCCTTCTTATCATTGTCCTTACTCTACATCTCATCTGCATATGCAATCAATCTCCTTGTCTCTATCCTGAGTTCCATGAGAAGTAGTGCCCATGCCTTCAGTCCCTTGCACGCCCAGGGCAGTTGTGACATTATAATAATTCCTTCCCCTTGATTAATACCCATCTCTATATCTCAATAGACCTATCCCATCCATTTGTCAAACCATTTTATCTCACGGATAACATTACCTACAATATTTGTGGGTGTGCTTGGCACAGTGCTAAGCAGCGTGTGGCCACCATGTTTCCAAATGATCCCCCTGTGGAATTTATCTACCTCAATCCCTCTCCCCAAATAGGCTCTTAAAAAACGCTTTGACGGGAATTTCAAACTTCAACAGTACTTCAAAGGCACTTCAACAGTACTTCAAAGGCACTTCAAAGGACCCCAGGGACCCAATGCAGCTTTGAATTTTGACTTCAACTTTTACCTTTGACTTTGACCTTTGACTTTGACACTTTGGCCTTTGACTTCAATACTCTGACCTTTACTTTGACCTTTGACTTTGAAAGTTTGACTTTGACACTTTGAACCACTTCAACAAGCTTTGAAAAAACGTTGTACCAACTCAAGACCTTTTTCGGCCAATTTCTTCCTCTATCTCTGGGTACTTTTATTGGGTCACTTCCTCAGGGCATACTTGGAAACCATGCGTTCTTGACGTGCACAACCTTCCATCATTACCATTCCACCTCTTACTAGGGCAGCCCAAAGATGTGGCGCTACTATAGACATACAAGACCATGACCAATCTTCTCCTCAAGCCTGTAGACGGTGGAGGACCTTTTCCAACCTCCTTGCACCAGCTTCCAACACCATGGAAACTGGTATACTTCCTCCAGCTCCTCAAAGAGCTTATCTGTCCCCTGCTCCTCCTGTTTTAAGACTGGTTATTAATCAAGTGAATGGTCAATTGCCCCATGCAGGTTTTGGATTGGATTCCCCTTTGTACAACCCCAGCCTAATCCCTCTCCCTGAGGATGAGGAAGAGGAGGAAGATAGAGAAGACTCAGGCTTTGATTTGAGGATCCTTAGAAACCTTAATTCACCCACCTCTGGACCTCAAGAAGAAGCTTCCCAACATTCTGCTTCAACTGCAACCCCAGCTCCCCCAAGCCAACCTCCTCATTCTCTGGCCATGGACCCTACTCTCCTAGCACTGCTTCAAACTATGACTTTGGTGGTAGCCAAACTCTCTCAACCCCAAACAACCAGTACTTCCCACTCTGAAACCTTCAAAGCCCCATTGATGAACCTGAAAGACAAATTTGAAGGCAGAAAACCCACCAGGCTCAGACCTTTTCTACAAGCTTCTGAACTAATCTTTGCAAACAACAAAGGGACCTTCTGTGTGGATCAAAGGAAAATTCTGCTTGCTGTCTCCTACCTCACTGGGAACGCAAACCGTTGGATTCAACCCTATTTGGCTCATCTTTCCAATCAAGAGCCCTCATTCCTGCTCAACTCCTGGAAATGCTTCAGGGAACAACTTAATACTCTTTTTGGTTATTTCCTGGAAGTAGCCAAGGCAGAGAAAGAACTAGTGAATATGAAGATGAACAACTCTGGATACGCTTCAACAGGCATTGCAGGATTTTGCTCCCTTATGACTAAAGTTTCTGGATGGGGGGATAAATCCTTCTATTTCAATTTTTATCAAAGTCTCCTCGCACAACTTCTGGACCAACTAGCCAGCTATGATGGTTCTGTTGAAACCCTTCAAGATCTTATGGATGTAGGGTTGGATTACAATACCAGGTACCACAAACGAGTCAAGGAAAAGTCTTCCCATCCAAGCCACTCTAAACAGCAAAATTCCTCTCAATCCCAAGCCAATTCTTCGCAGTCTGACAAGGGAAAACTTAAGGACAAGAATAAACACAAAGCTGCAAAGAAAAAAACCTTGCAAACAAAACCTACCTTGGACTTAGTTCCTGATGGCAAGCTCAAGGCTGAAGAAAAGGCAAGAAGGGAGAAGGAGGGACTGTGCATGTATTGTGGAGGTAAGCACAAGACAGACAACTGCAAAAAGAAGCATTCACCAACCCTTCATCCAACACCAACTCTTCCTCTACCTCCAAACCAAAAAACAATTAGGTGGTTTTCCTGCTGTACTCTAGGATTATCACCCTACTGATGTTAGGGTACAAAAGATACAAAAAGATTACTCTGACCAACTTTCCAAAGGCTTAAGTTTATTCTCTTTCACCAGGAATTGAGTTATATTATTTTGATTGATTCAGGTGCTACCAAATTGGTAATGGCTAATACTATGGTTCTAAAGTTTTCATTGCAGCCCATCCCTCTGGGAAAACCTATTCCTCTTTTCAACTTCAGTACAAATTAGTCAACCTCTCAACTAACTACCCACAAGGCAACTTGGGTGGTCTCTCCTCAGTCGTTTCCTAGCTTTGAATGGGAATTCCTCCTTGTTGATGCACAATTTTCAGAAGATCTCATCTTGGGAGTTGACTTTCTCCACCACTGGAATCCTGAAGTAAACTGGCAAATGGGGCTGATCACCCCAAGACACCAGAAAACTGAAAACCTTTCCTCCCAATACATTGAACTCAACATTGCCAACCTAAATTCAACTGGTTCTGCTTATACTCTGCCTTTGGAACTGCAGTCCATTGCATTCCCCCTCACTTCAGAACATTTTCATCCTCAACAATCCATCCAATTTCCATTGAGTTCAACAATCTCCCACCTTTCCTGGATATTCACTGATCCCTTGACTATTCCTCTGGAGGAGAAACCGAGGGATTCATCTTTGCATATCATGCAATTGGTTACTTCTTCTAAAATTTCTGTTACTCCACATAAGAATATTTCAGCTGAATGGGAAAAGTTTGACATTGACAAAGACCCTAAAGAAATAGAAACTGTGTTTTAAAACATTCCTGCTGATTACCATTCTTTCCTAGATGTTTTCTCTAATTTTGAAGAAGATCAACTCCCTCCTCACCGCGCTTAAAATCACCACATCAAATTGGAAGGGCCTCTCCCTCCAGTTGGGCCCATCTATTTGCTATCTCAAAGTGAAAATTCAACCCTACAAGCCTACATAGCAGAGAATTTAGATAAAGGTTTCATCCGTTCCAGAACTTCAAGCACTGTAGCATCTGTTCTCCTTGTTAAAAAGAAGGATGGAAGTTTGTGGTTGTGTGTTGACTATTCAAAGCTTAACGCTGTCACCAGGAAGAACCAATACCCACTTCCTCCAATGACTTTCTTACTAACTGTCTTTTCAGGTTCTTCCATCTTCACCAAAATTGAGCTCAGAGGCACCTACAACGTATTGCGCATCAAGGAAGGAGATGAACACTTAACAGCATTCAGATCTCAGTTTGGAAGCTATGAATACCTGGTCATGCCCTTTGGAATTCCCAATGCCCCAGCTTCTTTCCAAAACCTTATCAATGACATCCTTGCTGATCTCCTCATAGTTTATGTGGTGGTTTACCTTGAGGATATCCTTGTTTTCTCTAAAAACTTACAGGAACATGTCCCTCATGTGTGTGAAGTCTTGACTAGACTCAGAAAGCATATGTTATATGCAAAGGCCTCCAAATGCAACTTCCATGCACCTTCTGTGGACTACCTGGGCTATGTGATCTTAGGGGATGGTATTTTTATGGACAAAAAAAAGTCAATACCATCCTTACCTGGCCTACTCTTGCAATCAGAAAAGCCTTGCAGTCTTTCCTTGGGTTTGCTAACTTCTATTGCAGGTTTATAAAGAAATACTCCAAAAAGGTCTCCCACCTCACCTCTATTGCGGGAAACAGCTCCCCTTTCAACCTCGCCCCTGAAGCCTTGCAACAATTTGAAAATATCAAGCAAGCTTTCACTCAGGCCCCAGTCCTTTGCTATTTTGATCACCTCCTGAGAAAATATGTTGAGACTGATGCCGGTGACTATGCCCTGGGTGCAGTTCTGCACCAGGTTACTGCTGATAACCCTAAACACCCTATTGCCTTTGACAGCAGGAAAATGTCCAGTGCTGAGCTCAACTATGAAATCCATGAAAAAGAACTCCTTGCTATTGTCTTTTCTCTCCAGCAATGGAGTTCCTAGCTCTTGAGTTTTACTGACCCTTTTGAAGTTCTGACTGACCATTCCTCTTTGAAGTATTTTATGTCTTCCAAGGTCCTTACTAGGAGACAGGCTTGTTGGGAAGAATTCCTCTCTGAAATCAATTTTGTGATCACTTACAGGCCTGGCAAATTTTCAACCATCTCAGATATCCTGTCACGTTGGGATAAGGTGTATCCAGCGGGGGGAACGCCATATTCTGAAAAGAATCCTGGAAATTGTCAACATCTTCTGAAAAAAAATGAAGTTGAAGCTTCTAAACTCTTCTTCCTTTCCACTAATAAACTTGTCAATCAACTGAGTGAATTGACTTCTGGTCAACAAGCTGAAAAGTTATTCCAAGGCATCATTAAAAGATTGAATAAGAATGAAGAAGTAACTGATTACTCCTTAGACCCCTTGAGTGGCTTACTCCTGTTCCAGGGTAAAGTGGTCATACCTGACCAAGCTAACCATCTTAAACAAAAAATACTCTACCAAAGACATGAATCCCCTCTTGCTGTTGGAATTCTAATGTTTCTTGCCTTTGAATCTCATCTTCTGTCATCTTCTGTCATCCTCTGTTTTCTTTTGTTCTCTTTTATTGTGTTTTTCTGTGATGTGAACGCGCTACGGCTTCCCGCACCAGTGCACGTACTCCAAACTTGAACACTGGAGTCCCTACTTGTACCGCTTGACAGAGGTCCTGTGCTTGCCCTCAGGGCTCTCAGGTCCTCCTTGTTGAGTAAGTAGACGGTCTTATATTAACTGGTTTCTTTCTTTTCATTTGTTCTACGTGTGTCTCCTAATTCACCACTAACCAACCATCCTGGATCAGCTTATCAACCAGACGCGCCATTGCGACGTCATTGGACCACCTCATCCATCAACTCGACACTTCCAACTATTTTTGTATTGTCTCCGGGGTCCTTCAAGACCAATATTGCTGTCTTGGCTTCTGTGGAATCCTCATGTCTAGCTGGCCATCTCTTTTGGTTCTTTTTAGCCATTTGTTTCTCAGATTTACAGTCCCAGGCTGCTCCCAACTCCATTACAAACAAAAATAACATACCATGTCTTATGATGAGGATAACTCAAAAAGGAGCAATCTCCCTATCCTGAATGAATCCAACTACTCCTCATGGGCCTTGCAAATCCAGAGCTATCTGCAAAGAAAAGGACTGCACAAGTTCATAGAAGGAGGAGATAAGGATCCAGTCATTCCCACTACTGCGTCTCAAAAACAGAAGGGTTATGAAGCTGCAGATATTCTGATTCAACGCCTGGGAGATAAAGCCTTTTATGCCTTCATCAACCCAGCCAATCAATCTGACCCCCTGGCAATTTGGGAAGCCATCTCCAAACAATATGCTTCTTTCTCAACCACAAACAGAGGGCAAATTGGGCTTTCCTTCATCAAATATCAATTCACAGGAGATCTTACAGCATACATCCAAGAATGCCATAAGCTCATGAACAAACTAGCTACCTTCCAACTTGAATTACACAGAAATATTCTCAGATACACTATCCTAGCCAAGCTGCCAGCTCATTTTTACCATGTGGTCAATTCAATATTGCTAAACAATGATATTCTGAAATCCCCCACCAAGGTCCTTCACAAACTACAAGAAGTTACTCATCTGGAGTCAATCCAATCATCCAAAGGTCCTACAAACAAAGAGTCTTTGTCTTCCACATCTCTTTACAAAACTTCAGAAACCAAGTCAAAAAGGCGTCCCAAGCATCCTTGCTCCAAAGGCAAACACAACCCTCTGGCCAACCATCCTGAACATTGATTCTGGCAACTTCATCCTCACCTCAGACCAAACCAAAATCCACAGGGACAACATAATCTTACCAACACTTCTTCCCCACCACAGCAGACAAACCCAATCAGGAGGCCTCATCCTACTTCAGCGCGCAGATCTACTTACAAAGCAAATCACATTCCTCCAAATCCCTTCTTCCTTTTCTCAATTCTGGTGCCTCTAATCACATTGTCAATGATCCTCAATGGATCTTCAACCCTAGAGAAACCTCAATCAGGATCAGTATTGGTAATGACTGCAATGCTCTGGATGCTGTAGCTATAGGTGAAGCATTTCTCCTGAATCACAAATGGGCTCAAGTTAAACTGGACAATGTTCTGCTTGTCCCGAAGATCAATCAATGTCTGATCTCTCTGACCCAGCTCAAGTCAAAGAAAGTGGTCATCAAGAAGATGGGATTCTCAGGGTCCTCCATTTCCTTGGAAGATTTTAATCTAGTCAGATCTACCTCCAACAACCTTCTTGAACTCTGTGGAGTACGGTTCAAACATGAGAAAGCTGAAACCCACTACTCCGCCCCTTTTCCTTCCAACCTCCACAATAAGTTAGGACACGCCAGTGACGCCAAGATCAAACACCTCTTTCCTAATGCCAACTTATTGGACTCGTCCAAGTGTGAAATCTGCCAAGTGGCAAAAATGACAGCTACCCCGTTCAACAGCCACTTCAAACCAGTCACCCGAGTCCTGGAGACTGTCCACATGGACCCGGTTGGACCGTTCTCAATTCCATTGTTTGGAGGGAGCAAGTATTTCCTCACCATTGTCAATCAGTTTTCCTGGTTCAAAACCATTCCTCTCCTCAAAACCAAAGCCAAAACGCTTGATGCCTTTAAGGCCTACACCAAAATGGCTGAACAACAGCACAATTCCAAAATCATTAATATCCTTACTCATAATGGAGGTGAGTTCATTTGTCAAGAGTTCAAATTGTACTGCAGGGATGCTGGGATTAATCATCTCCTCTCACCACCCTACTCCCTGCAAAAAAACGGACTTGCAGAAAAAGCAAATCAATCAATACTGGAGAAGGCCAGATGCCTCATGCTGCAAGCCAAATTGCCAAGGAGGCTCTGGGGAGAAGCTTCAAACACTGTAACCAATCTCCTAAATCTGCTTCCGGTCTCATCCAACAACAATCACATTCTTTAAAAAATCTGGTACAAACGTTCAGTCAACTATCAGTTTCTGAAACCTTTTGGCTGCACGTCAATTGTTCTCATCCCTAAACACCTACAGAGATCTAAACTTGCACAATCCGGTTTTAAGGGTTTTCTAGTTGGCTTTGCCAACAATTTTTCCAACTACCGGGTGTTCAATGCTTCAACAAATAAATTTGTTATCTCAGCAAACGTTTGATTTTTGGAAAATGACTTTGCTGGTACTGAAATTGCTCCTTCAGACTCAGATCCGCTTCCTGAACTCAATCCCGTTCACTTTCTGGATGACTTCAAGGTAACCGACCATGAAGACAAGCCAATTCAGTCAAAACACTTCAAAATCTCAGACCCTGATCCTATCAATCAGTTGTTAGACACTATTAACTCCTTGCCTTCCAATCGCGTACCTGTAACCAATCACAACAACTCTGAATATGAGATCTCACCCAGAAACATTTTAGATCACCCTGGAAGACTCAACTCTCAGCTCTATCTGGTTGATGCGGATTATGAAGATTGGAAAACTCTAAATCAAGCTCTTCACAGTAAGTACAAGTATGAATGGATAAATGCAATGGAGAAGGAAGTGGGCAACATCAACAGCTATGACGTATGGGAAGAAGTGGATGAGGTAGGGAACATTACTAAGATCAAGTTCATTTGGGTGTTCAGAACTAAAAGGAACAAACATAACAAGATTATTGAATTCAAAGCAAGGCTCTGTGCTCAAGGCTTAAACCAAGTGGAGGGAGTTGACTTTTTCAATACTTTTGCTCCCACCGGGGATAAAAGTTCTCTGAGACTCCTCATCTCCTTCGCCCTGAGCAAAAATCTCAAGTTCCATCATCTTGACGTCAAAGCATCATTTCTCAACGCTCTGCTGGCCAAACAAATCCATATCTTGGCCCCTCCAAAATTTAGCTGTTCAGAAAGGAAAGTCCTTGCGTCTCAAGAAATCCCTGTATGGTCTGAAAAAGGCCCTGCAAGCATGGTATACCACGCTCAGCGACTGGCTTATGAAATCTGGGTTCAAAAGGTGTAGCAGTGATCACTGCGTCTTCTTCTCCAAAGATAATTTGCTCTACATCCATGTAGACAACATTGCAATATTCAGCAAGCATCCCAAAAAATTTGTTACCCTTATCAGCAGTAGGTTCAAGGTTAAGTATCCCCAAGAATCAAAGCTCCTCCTCGGAATCAACATTGTTCAAACTATGGGACTGGTCAAACTCTCTGAAGAGTCTTACATAAACTCCACTGCGGCCACATACCCTCTGCCAAAGTTTAAAGAACACTCAGTTCCTTTTGCACCTTATGCCAAGTTTCTTCCCGCCACTAATGAAGAAATTGTTGAATTTGCGAAGTCTGGCCTCAAATACAGAAAACTTGTTGGTGAGCTCAACTACATCAGCGTCAACACAAGACCCAATATCACCTTCTCAGCCAACTATTTGGCTCAGTTCCCCAATGCTCCGGGCATGATTCACTACAACAAGGCACTTCAGGTCCTGAATTATCTGAAACATACTGCCAATAATGGCATTGAGTCCACTTTAACGTACTCACAAGGTCCTTTGACCGCCTTTGTGGACTCTGACTGGGCCACTTGTCCCTCAACCCAACACTCAATATCTGGAATAGTCATCACATGGAACAGAAACTTGATTGTTTGGAAGTCCCAAAAGAAAGCTATGGTATCCCTCTTGACAACTGAGGCTGAATAAAAATTGGTTGGTGATGGGGTAAAGGAAGTTTTGTGGATGCAGACATTCCTGCGTGAAGTTGTGGGTACCAAATTCAACTCGCCAACAGTGATCCATGAAGACAATGAAGGCTGCATAAAACTGGCCATGCAGCATACAAACCAAACTAGCTTCAGATCAAAGCATCTTGACTTACGACACCACTTCATTTGGGAAGAAATAGAAAAAGGCACCATTCAATTGAAAAAGACACCATCAAAGGATAACTACGCCAACTTCCTCACCAAAGTTCTCTTGCAAATACCAATGTTGAACTGCCTAAACTTTCTGCAAGTCCAATGAATTCAAAGCCAGGGAGGGTGTTGGAATTCTAATGTTTCTTGCCTTTGAAGCTCATCTTCTGTCATCTTCTGCCATCCTCTGTTTTCTTTTGTTCTCTTTTATTGTGTGTTTCTGTGATGTGAATGCGCTACGGCTTCCCGCACCAGTGCACGTACTCCAAACTTGAACACTGGAGTCCCTACTTGTACCGCTCGACAGAGGTCCTGTGCTTGCCCTCATGGCTCTCAGGTCCTCCTCGTGGAGTAAGTAGACAGTTGTATATCAACTGGTTTCTTTCTTTTAATTTTTTCTACGTGTGTCTCCTACTTCAACACTAACTGACCATCCTGGATCAGCTCATCAACCAGACGTGTCATTGCAACGTCATTCAACCACCTCATCCATTGACTTGACACTTCCACCTATTGTTGTATTGTCTCCGGGGTTCTTCAAGACCAATATTGCTGTCTTGGCTTCTGTGGACTCCTCACGTCTAGCTGGCCATCTCTTTTGGTTCTTTTTAGCCATTTGTTTCTCACTTGCAGGTCACCATGGCCAACAGAAGACTCTCAACCTCATCAACCAATCATTCTCCTGGAAAGGAATGTCAAAGGATTTTGAGAACTATGTTTCAGCCTGCTAGCTTTGCAACAGGAACAAGGCAAGGCATGCAAAGAAACTAGGACTGCTCAAACCTCTTCCAATCCCTTATGTCCCTTGGAATTTGCTCTCTATGGACTTCATTTCTCAACTTCCCTTCTCCAATGGATTTGATTCTATCCTTGTTGATGTGGACCATTTCTCTAAGATGGCCCTCTTCATTAAAACAAATGGTACACTGACTGTAGTAGAACTTGCTAACCTTTTCATCAGCCATGTCTTCTCCAAGCATGGCCTACCTTCTGAAATCATAAGTGACCAAGGCTTGTTATTCATCTCTTCTTTCTGGAAAACACTTTGTGAAAAATTACATATCCAAAGGAATCTCTCCATAGTTTACCACCCTGAAACAGATGGTCAAACTGAAAGGGTCAACCAAGTATTAGAACAATACCTTTGAATGTACATCACTTATCACCAGGACAACTGTGATACTTGGCTCCCCTTGGCAGGGTTCTATTAAAACAACAGTTTTCATTCTTCTACCCAACAATAACTCTTCTTTACCCTTTATGGAAGGCACCCAAGCTTTGAATTTCTGCATGTGTTGGACAACCAACCTGATAGTCACTACATGGAGCAGATTCAGAAGAACCAGATTCAACTAAATAAAGAATTAAAAGAGTCTATGGATAAGCAAAAATACTATGCTGACCTTAATAGAAAAGATATTCCAAAAGTTATTGCTCCTGGGAATAAAGTTTGGTTATCTCCAAAGAATATCAATACTAACAGACCTTCCAAGAAGCTCTCTGAGCATTGGTTAGCTCCTTTTCTCTTTATTGAAAGTATAGGATCCCATGCTTTCAAACTTGAAATCCCTGATCAATGGTCTTCCATGCTTCCCTTCTCAAAACCTACTCCTCAGACCCAAATTCTCCTAACCATCAACCACCCCCAGAACCAGTGGAAATCAATGGCCAAGAAGAATGGGAAGTTTCCCAAATCCTGGAATCCAGATCAGGCTTGGAAAAACTCTCCACTTAGTTGAATGGAAAGGTTTCTTTGAAGATTCTGAAAGAACCTCCTGGGAACCAGTTTCCAACCTCACCAACTGTTCAGCCCTACTCCACAACTTCCACTCCCTTTATCCTTCCAGACTCAAAAACTCATAACCAGCACCCTTTTCTTCCAATCAATTCCCTTTCTCCATAATTCTCAAATTCACTCCATCTCTCTCAAAAGAAAAAAAATTAAATAAAGCCTATTTCTATTTCATCAATCCACATGAAAAAGTAAAATAAAACAAAACACAGTTTCTATCTACCACTCCTTCTCAATCTTATCAATCAAATCAGTAATCTTAGATAACCAAACACTAGCCAACTTTATCTTCCTACTTTCATATTCCTCCCTATCCTTAGCAGTAGCCCCCAACTCATAAGTCACCCCAGAAAAAGATAAAAAGTCTTCCAACTCTTCCACTGCTTCCTTCTTTGCCTCCTTCTTTTCTTTCTTCTTCTCCACTTCTTCCCCACTATTCAAACTCCATCCAAAAATGGCATTGCTTCTGGAATCCTTTGAAAACCTTGCAAGAGGCCTTTCAATCTCATTCAAGTCTACAACTGGATCATCTTCAATAGCATCCATTGGCCCAACCACCTTCCCTCCAGAGAAAGAATAGAAACCAATGTCCCCCTGGGTCACCTTTTTATATCCACCTATGACTCCATCCTCAGCCAGTAAACTTCCAACCAACTCTCCAACAGACTGAGGCCCATGGGAATAATCTTCCAGTTCTATCAATTCCTTACCCTTTCCTTTATCCTTCTTCACTCCTTTTTCTTCTCTTTCCATTTCTTCTTCTTCCTCTTCCTCTTCTTCTTCTTCCTCTCCATTCTCCTCCTTGTCATCAGGCTCTCCAGGAGAATCTTTGTCTTCCTCTCCACCTCCATCCTCCTCTCCTCCAACTAAAACTCCCTCTTTGGCTTTGACATGTTTGACTTTGACAGAGGCAGAGGTGGCTTTGACAGGCAGCTTCCTTTCAATTCAAACAACTTTTGAACTTTGAACTTTGACGTAATTTCAATGCTTCAACAATTCTTTGACTCCTTCTCCGCTACTTTGACCATGCTTTGACCAGACCACAACTGCTTTGAAAGTCCTTTTACCAGGTTTGACTGCTTTGACCAAGCTGTGTCAAACTTTGACAGGTTTGACCCTTGACCATTTTGGTGACCAATCCGGGACACCTCATGGAAAATGGAAATTTCTTTTTAAATTCCCTTATCAATTGATACATAAAAAAAAATGTTGTCTCTTGTGTCTCTATGGGTACCCACTCATTTCCCACTATCCCAACTCTTCCCTGTCCTAGATTTCTAGGCAGGCCTTCCCTGGTCATCCAGTCCTTTCCTCCTCAGTTTGAATCCCCGCCCTCTTGCACACCCTTTAGCCTGTTTTTTTTTGCCAACGCGCGCGGGAGGCCATCCTCTTCCTCATCAAATAATTATCCACCTCCAACCCCATCTTTGCTGGCGGTTGGAGGCAAAGATGGTTGCCTTGCAACTTGCTGACACCTGTCAGAAACCAACTAGCCATCATTCAGCTGGCCATCATTGACATTGGCAATGACAATGCAGATCACTTCCATTGACCAATGACTGAAAGCGTTGTTTGTGCCATTGGAGACGTTGCTTCAACAAATCAATCATCCAGGTCCCTCCAAGCCAATCCTCCCTCACTCTACCCGGAATAAGTCCAGACCTGCAGACCTCTTTGGTAACACTCAATCTGGCAATGATTCTCATCCTTGCCCCTCTCATCATCCTGGCAATCCTGATATGCGCCGTTAGAAATATCTTGTTTGATCTGACCAATTCAATCCACCCAATCCCTCTCTGATGCCCGCAAGCTGACATTTTTTTTGCAGCCGTTGGAACCTTTGCACCAACGGTTTGTCCTCAACCATCTCCATCTTGCCCATATCCATTGATCCTCCCTTGGCCGACTGCTGTTGCGGCCGGTCAAACTTGTTGCAGCCCATCATCCACTGCCTGCCGTTGTCCTCAAAGCAGGCAGGTTCCTATCTTTCTCATCATATTTTGCTTTTTTTTCCCTCCCATGTCAGGCGCTTCTTGTTGCCAATCTTGTTTAGTCTGCAAAAATAAAAAAATAAAAATTTTTCTTTTTTTCCCCACTCATTTGTAAGTATCTCTTGTAAATAGTCTAAAGGCCTCTTGTCTATAAAAGGAGGGGCTCTCCCCTGCCTTTTTGGGGGCATCTATCTGGGAGAACAATCCATAATTTTGGTATCATCATTGTTTGAGTCAATCAACAAATCTTATCCAAGGAATACATCCTCCATCTCTTATCAAGGGTATATCTATGATTGCCCTCTGATCCTTTGAGCCTCCAGACTCAAACTTTGATCTGTCCATCTGTGACCCCAATTGTTATCACCAACCATAGCCTGGCTGGTTGAAGAGAATTCTGTCTTCTGGATTTCTTGAGTGTGTTATACCACTCTTGATCCCTTTTTCTGACCATAATGGTCTGATCCTTCCCTTATCATCTTTCTGGATCCAGGGAAGTTTTACTGAGAGGTTTCTTTAAGCTTGAAACCTGGAGTGATAAACCTCCCTTTATTCTTTGAAGTTGAATTCCGCCAGACTATTCTTGAGTTCCTTGAGAAGTGTTGGGTTATTCTTGTTCAAATATTTTATTGCTTTGCTTCTAGAGATTCATAAACAAATTGCTTTTGTTTTTTTTGGACACCCACAGTTATGTGGTCCCCTTCAAGCGCTTGATTGTGGAGATTTGTGCAGGTTCATTGAGAACCTGGAGGTTGGTTGGGATTGAGTTGATCTTTACTTATCTTCTTCCAATGACCAGAGTTATTAGCTTGTGGGCTTTTTTACTTACAACTGCCTTATTCCATTGAACTCTGAAAAAAACTTTGACTTATTTTGTTCAAGCCCTTTCCTGCACCATCTTTCCTCAGATAGCGTTATTTCCATTTGCTACCAACTACTCTTAAACTCACCCCTTAAATTGATTCCCAATTTAAAAGTTCCTGGATCTTGATTCCCGGCACATTTAAATGTTATTGAAACTCTTAGGAGGACAGCCTAAACAGCACCTTTCCCCTCCACAAAAATGCCTGCAGCTTAGCACCGTTTGGAGTCTTACACCGTTGTAAGACTCCAAACGGTGCTAGGCCGTGGCAGGTCTGTGGAGGGGAAAGGTGCTGTTTAGGCTGTCCTCCTGAGTGTTACAAAAATATTTAGATGTAACCAAGATCAAGGTCCAGAACCTGGTAAATGAGGAATCAAGGAGTAGAGGATAAAGATGATAATAGTTTGGTAGCAATGGAACAGCACTATCTGAGACAAGATTATGTAGGGAAAAACTTGAACAAAAGAAGTTAAAGTCTGCTTAGAGTTCAAAGAAAAAAAGCTGTTGTATGTAAACAACGCCCACAAGCTAATAATTCTGACCGTCAGCAGAAGATTGGGGATGATCAACTCAAACCCAACCAACCTCCAGGTTCTCAATGAAACTGCCCAACTCTCCGCAATCAAGCGCTTGAAGGGTACCAGATAACTGAGGGTGGCTGTACAAGACAAAGCACAATGTTTAAGAAGCTCTAAAAGCAAACAGTAACTGATTTGAAGCAAGGATAACCTCAACACTTCTCAAGGGACTCAAGAGTAGGCTGGCAGAATGCAACTCCAAAGAAAATAAAGGGAGGTATAACACTCCAGGCCTTAAGCTTAATAAGACCTCTTCAATCAATTGTGATTGGCTCCAGAAAGGTGATCAGGGATCAGGACCAGTATGGTCAGAGAAAGGGGTCAAGGAGTGGTATAACACACTCAAAAATTCCAAAAGACAGAATTTTCTTCAACAAGCAAGGCTATTGGTTGGTGATAAGGATCAAACCACAGAGGGGCAAAGACTCAGGGTCAAAAATGGATCAGGGGGCAATCAGAGATATACCTAGGATAAGGATCAGGATCTTAATTTCACAATAATGGGGGGACATAAGCACACACTGCCATGGATGATTTTTTTAGAAAAGGAGGGGGAGAGCCCCTCCTTTTATAGAAAAGAGGTCTGTAGACTATTTACAAGAGAGATTTACAAATAGAGTGGAATTTTTTTTTTTTTTTTTTTTTTGAGGATGATTGTCATGAGAAAAAAAAGAAAAAAAAGAAACAAACAAACACTCAGAAAAAAAACAGAAGCGTTGAATCAAGACCCTTGCCCGTGCCAATGATGGGCACGGGCAAGAGAATAGCTAGTGGGACGCCCGCGGGCATCCTGATGGGCCCGGGCAACTGCTGAGACTGCGGATGACCGCCAGCAGGTGTCTGACGGGCACTGGCAACAGAAGAGACCCACGCGGGAAACAGAAAAGATGCCCGGGAGATCAGTGAGCTAGGAGGGGAGGAAGACGGGTCAGATGGGTTGACGGTAGAGTGGGCTATTGATCAAATCAAACTGCTTGACAAATGCCTGAGGGGGCTTGTAGGCAGGGGTGTTGGTAGGATTGGGAGGATTGGCGGATAAGTTAGGTTTGGTATGGAAAATGGTCAAATGGAGGGCAAGGGTAGACCAGGCAAATTAGGTTAGGATTGGATAGATGAATTTGGGCCATTGGATGGAGAACAGACCAAGGAGGGAGATGAACTGAAGATGGATGAAGATATCACGAGTACCAGGGGTGGAGAACCTGAGGAAGGGACCGGAGAGGAGTAAACCTTGACCACTGGAGATGATCCAATAGATTGAAGAGAGGCTCCAGAGCAGATGGGGGTGATTGTTGGGATGATCCAAGTTTGCAGCAACTTGAGGATGCAGAGTGGGAGGGAGGATTGTTTGAGACAAATGTTGAGAGGGTTGTTAGAGGATGGGATGGGGAAGGAGATCTTGATGGCTTTGAGGGAGGGAGCAAGTAAGGATCTGATACCAAGGAGGAGATGATGATCAAGTTCAATGGATTCAATGGGGCGTGGATGATGGTAGGATGAGGTTGGTAGACAGTTGATGAGAGCTGATCCATGGTTCTTTAAGGAATTGAAGAATTTGAAGCAGGAGACGCTAGCAATGACGGTGAGACCAATCTGAGAGAGATGGAGAGCGATCTGATGGCCGACCAAACCAGGATTGGCTCCTAGGATGATAATGATCTGAGGATGGGTCTAATTCTGAGGGATGAGATAGGATGAGATGATTGGATGAGAGGCAAGCCCGGCAGTCTTTTGACCGCGCGCTTGGCAAAAAAAGTTATAAGGCTGAATAGTGGAGCGGCAGGGATTTGAAAACAAGAGCGGGGATAAAACCACCCCAAGATTGTCCTTGCCAAATGAGAGAATGAGCAGTTGAGAAGCTGGGAACCAAATAGAACCCTATTCCAGATCAAAGATTTTTTTTTTTTGATAATGATGCCAATGAATGATGATAAGGAAAAATCATAAAAAATTAAAATATCCGCACTGGCCAGGGTGTCCAGGACGGGGCACCACACCGTCAAACTCTGAACAATTTGATTTGACCTCTTTGAAATTTGACTGGTTTGGCGGCACTTTGACTTGCTTTAACCGCTTTGACTGGTTTGATTTGTTTTTGACAAAGGTTTGACAAACCTCCTACGGCCTTGGATTCCTTTAGCAAACTGATCAAAGACAAAAAGGGGTTCCCCCAACAGATTTTGATTGCTTTCAAACCTTTTGCCTCCTTCTTCAACCTGCCATCCAAGGCCAACTGCCCTTTCCTCCTTGACTCCAGCCTGCGCTTCTCCAACATCTTCATCTTCTCCTTCAGCGCCTCCACTGGAAACAGAAGAGCAACAACCTTGATTCAGAACAAGCCCCCATCAACCAAAAGACTCAGGACACTCACCATCCAATGGCCCTACCCTACTTTCCACTCCTATGGATAGGCTCAAGCCATCAGGTGCTTCTTTCACTTGAAATTTGGGACAAATTTTGTACCTCACCCAGACAATGGGTCCAAGTAATTTCCCTCTGGCGTTGTGGGCCCCAGAACACGGTGTAAGACTCCAAATGGTGCTAGGATGTGGCAGTTCTGTGGAGGGGAAAGTTGCTGTTTAGGCTGCCCTCCTGAGTGTTACAAAAATATTTAAATGTAACCAAGATCAAATTCCAGAACCTGGTAAAAGAGGGACCAAAAGTAAGAGGATAGAGATTATAGTAGTTGGTAGCTAGGGAAACAACACTAACTGAGGCAAGATGTGTGCCAGGGAAAACTTGAATAGAAGAAGTCAAGGTTTGTTCAGAGTTCAACAAGACAAGGCAATTGTAAGTAACAACACCCGCAAGCTAATAGCTCTGGTCTTCAGCAGAAGCTTAGGAAAGATCAACTCAATCCCAAACAACCTCCAGGTTCTCAATGAACCTGCCCAACTCTCCGCAATCAAGCGCTTGAAGGGTACCAGATAACTGTGGGTGGCCGCACAACACAAAGCTAATTGTTTGGAGAAGCTCTAGAAGCAAAGCAATAACTGATTCAAACAAGAATAAACCAACACTTATCAAGGGACTCAAGAGTAGCGTGGCGGAATTCAAATTCAAAAGAGATGAAGGGAGGCTTAACACTCCAGGTTCTAAGCTTAATAAAACCTCTTCAGTCAAAAGTGACTGGGTCCAGAGAGATAATCAAAGGATGATCAGGACCAGTATGGTTTGATAAAGGGATCAGGAGTGGTTTAACACACTCAAGAATTCAATTAGTCAAATTCTTCTTCAACCAGAAAAGATATTGGTTGGTGATAAGGATTAAGGATCAAGGTTTTGAGTATAAAGGCTCAAGGATTTAGGGGAAATCATAGATATACCCAAATTTTTTTCTCAGATAAAGGGAAATGAAGCCCCACGGATGATGTATTTCAAGAGGATACTGATGATCTTAGGATGTGGTGTGTGTTAGGATACCATGTGCTGATCTGATGTGATGTCTGATGTGCTCCTAAAAGGCAGGGGAGAGCCCCTCCTTATATGGGCAGGAGGCCCTGTTAGACTATGTACAAGGGATACTACAAATGGAGCGGAAAAAGAAAGAAAGAACTTTTTTTTGATTTTCCAGATTTTTAGGTGATCAGAAAAATTTGATCATGCAGGCCGGTGGAAATCTGGCCTGCCTGACCAGGGTGGGATCCTTCTCATCCCTTCACCATCTTTCGCATCTGTCCACGGACGGATGCGTGCAACAAATACCAGGATCACCCACCCCTTGCCCAAAGGCGGAAGGGGTGGGAAAGGAAAACGGATCAGGCCGCCCGCGGGTGTCCGCGGGTGGTAGACGACACTCTCCACCCCCACCCAAAGATGAAAGGGGGTGGGAGAGTCCCAGGAAGGGTGATGGATTGGTTGGGGAGCGGCTGGGGGATTGGATGAGGGGGTCGTGAGGGAGTTAGATTCCAGGGAGAGTTGACTGGACCCAATGAGAGGATGATGAGAGTTCTTTGCTGAGATGGAGACCATCAAGAGATAATTGAGTACCAAACCTATTGAGGGCTCAATCTAAAACCTGAGGATGTAATCAATGGGGACAAAGATGAGTCCGACGGGACAAGATCTGAGACCGGGTACAAATTTGGTAGTCTGGTCAAGGACAAGATTGATGGTATGATCTAGACAGATCAATTGACCTATGAAGGTAAAAAAATCAAAAATTTTGAACATCAACCTGCTGCCTACTAACTGATTTAGTAGTTTGATCTTATTTGTGGTTGATGATTTCTTAGAGTTAACTCGCTTCATCTTGATCCTCTTTGAGGCTTGATTGATTGTTGAGTTATTGTGGCTTCAGGATGAGATCAAGGATGGCGGGATGAGATGAGTCTTGAGATGAGGAAGGGATGATGAGTGGGTTATTGGTCTGGATGATGAATGTCTTGGGTCAAGCGGTTCTTGGCCTGCGCGTTTGGCCAAAATGAAGGGGGGGAGCAATGAGAGAAGGAATTGAACGCAGTGACTAGATGGTGAGGCCAAGAGAGGCCTGTCATAGAACAATGGGACAAAGGGATGTTTTACAGGATGAGGAAGTTGGATAAGTGATACTAAAAAAAAAGAAATTCCAATTTTTTTTTTGAATAACACCTAAATAAAAGAAATGTAAAAAAATTTTGATTTTTTCCGCATCTGGTCCAGGGTGTTCAGATTTGTTCACCACAACGGCCTCTTGTATCTTTGAAAGTACTTGCGATTCCCTGACTTGGGAGTGATGCTTGTGATGCAGATCTTGCCAGTATCTACACACCTGGAACAGGGGCGAAAATACTGGTTGAAAGGGTGATAGTCATTGGTAACTTCCAAAATAAATGAAGGGGTGGCTGATCTGTTGTAGGAGGAAAGTGTTGTACAGCTGTCAGGTGGTTATGGTGATGGATATGCTGAAGGGAAAGAAATTTTGGTAATGGTGAAGATCTCAATCTACTCTCACCTCTTCTTATGGGTATCAGGAGCTACCCTTCCTCTTCTGGGGGGTTAATGTCATAACCAGAACTTGACTCAGCCTCCTCATTCATACTCAACCCTCAGCCATTCCCAGTCCAGTACAATCCACGTTCAACCCCTGTATCTACACGCTGTACATCCTGAATTATACTCCTGAATACCCTGCAGCCCTTAGAAAATCTCCCAGGCATCCTCATCTCTCCTTCAACCTAACCTGGTATGAGAAGTACGTACAGTAAACTCATAGTACATACTCCTGGCTGGACAGCCCATACTGCAGCTCAATACATGAACTTCCTGGACAGGACCACTTCTCAAACTTTCAATCTACAAACTCCAGCCCAATTGGTCAACATTTAATGCCATGGGCCTCCTAGCCCAGCACCGGTCATCCCTCCTCAAGGCCTCCTCTCAGTTCTAACATATACTGGCCTCTCTTCTCCTCTTGGACTAATTCCCCAAAGGAATTAGTATACTAATTCTTATTGGTTAGCCCCTCATCCAATAGGTGTCATCTCAGCACAAGAAAGCCTACCTTATGAATCTCATATACCCCTCTGGCATTACTCTTATAGGATTCCCTCATCAACATCCTTCAGAGCCTTACTCCCGGATTCTTCTTCTTATCATTGTCCTTACTCTACATCTCATCTGCATATGCAATCAATCTCCTTGTCTTTATCCTGAGTTCTGTGAGCAGTAGTGCCCTTGCTTTCAGTACCTTGCACCCCCGGGGCATTTTTGAAAGTAGTAAAGTCTAAAATTTAATGTTGATGACATCCCATATATTATTGGTTTCAGAAATTTTCTGTAAAATTCCAAACCTCTTTTCAGTGGTCCTGTTAGAATTTTGAAAATTTTCTCAAATAGAGACATATTTGATGGTAAGTTCTCTCCAATTGATTCAACAAGCAGTTTTTTTAACTTTTTATAGATTTCTGTCAGAATATAAGGCACCAGGGAAGCAGTTATCATGGTACTCAGCTAAGATATGCTTTATATGTTCTTCTTGGGTCAAGAAAATGACACTGGAGTGCTGGTGCCTATATTATAGCAATCCATGCCATATTTTGAAACCTTCCAGCTTTTTAGGGTTTTAGAAGAGGTCCAGGAAGGCTGAAAATTAATTCAGAGAGAGTTGAGGAGCTCTTCATTATATAAAATAGAGTCTTATTATAAGGATTTTAAGTTTCTTTTATTGAATTAAACAGTGATTGATTGAGTTCATAGATTTTTATTCCCATGATTATAGCTTCAGGTTCAAGCATATTGATGCTAATTGTGGGGAATATATCATGGTATTCTGGTTAATGAGCTGGATTGCTAGGATCATTGGGTAGAGAATTCCTACTGAGGCATTCAGAATTTTTGTTTTTATCTCCATATTTATGAATTATATTCATCTATCCTCTGTAATGTTGCATTTCTATCTTCCACCTCAGCATTTGTCTTCTTGGAGTCCTCATTTTCATGAGAGCCCTTACAGCATTGCAGTCAGTTATCACTAAAAATTTGGTGCCTTCTAAGTAATAATGAAGTTTCTCTAATTTCCAGACTAGAGAAAGGAATTCAATTTTACTGGCATCATGCCTCCTTTCTGTATCCTTGAATTTTCTGTATATAAATCTTATGTGCTTCTCTGCTGGTTTGTCATTTCATAGGGCTTGCTGATTTAGTGCAGCTCCTAGTCCATCCATGCTGCCATCTGTGTATGACTTGAATGATTTAGAGTAATCAGGCTGAATTAGCACAGGAGCTGTGCTCATAGTTATCTTGAGTTCCTGATAGTTCTTGATCCTTTCATGAGTCATCTCAAAGAGTTTATCCTTGTTGCAAATCTCATATAGGTTTTCAGTGAGTGAGTAAAACTTGGGAATATACTGCGTGTAATAAGTTCAAAAACTGAAAAAAGATAATAGTTCATCTTTTTTTTTTTTTTGGGAATAGGTCTATTCATAAAATCTTTCAGCTCTCTGGTACCAGGAGCCTTGCAGTCCGTTAGCTACAGATAATGATAAAAATGTTGGAATAATAATATTCCAAAAATAAACAATGAAAGAGCTCAAATAATGAATACTTCAAGAGCTGACGCAAGGATTAGTTGGTTTGGTTAGAAGGGTTTTAAATATGATATAAAAAGAGGGGCCACCGTATTATACTACTGGGTATCTTTATAGACAGACAACCTCTCTTCAAGGGGCCTCCTTACGCATTTTAAGAACCTTGAAATGAATAATGGGTGCGTTATAAGGACTTATCCACTGATAAGGCAGGTAAAAACAGCACAATGGCCAAGGCAGGAAGGGAAAACACTTACTCTGAGCAATAATTCCACAGAAATCCTGCAAAGATTCAGGTAAAGGGTTTCTGAGAAGTTGGGGCTGATTTTTTGACTAAACATTAATGAATCTGGTTGATTGTTTTAATAAATAATAATTATACTACAGACCAAGTCATAAATCACTTGCTTATCTTTTTATAAGCACTTGATCAACAAAGACACGGTTTCTGATTGATAATAATAATTCCTGGTAAACTGATGGGGAATAATGGATCCCAAGAGGTCTGTATAAATACCTTTTTGGGGTGATAATGAGCTTCTCAGGGCACATAGAGAGGGTTCTGCTCTAGGATAATCAGGGCAATTTTAGCACGTCCCCTTGGTGCTTTCAATCATCTGTCCTCTGATCTTCTGGATTTCTGTCCTATTTTAGCCACAGGATCTGTTAATCTGTTAATGGAGTAATTATGATTATTCTGCACTTATCCTTCATTTGTACTATTAAAATTTGTTTGAAGTAGACAAATTTGGATATTAATTGATTTTTCATTATCTGATGAGCACATTGGTAATTTTTAATAATCTTTAAGGCCACTCCTTGTAGTCTTTTGTGGTATTCAAAGATTGGGATCTTTCTGTTTTGTGGTAACCTTCAATATTTGATTTATTATTTAAAACATTTTAAATTAATTATATAATAATTTTATTAAGGTTTTAAGCTTTTCAGGCCATCTTAAATGCATATTTCACCTTATTACTTATACCAGGTAGACCCTACTAGGTTTTAGCTCCTGTGAGAAGTACCTGTTTGTCAGATTTTTCACAACTGATCCTGACGCAGGGATCAATCCATTCAGATGCGCATGGAGTAGGATCTGCTGCATGCGTGGAAAACTTGGCTGCGCGCGGGACTGCTTTAAGCAGGAGGGTGATGCATAGGGGTTGTATAGGGACGTGGGGCTGCGCGCGGGAATTGTGACATAGCACATTTCCATGTGTAACTCCTAAAATATACAAAACACCTCAATCCTGACTGAATTTTAGGTATGAAACCCCTACATGACAATACATGTGAAATATTAGATTGAACAAAAGGTGC
Organism: Puccinia polysora; assembly: GCA_025617555.3. Taxonomy (NCBI): domain Eukaryota; kingdom Fungi; phylum Basidiomycota; class Pucciniomycetes; order Pucciniales; family Pucciniaceae; genus Puccinia; species Puccinia polysora. The sequence continues at coordinate 33,579,453 of CM062628.1, forward strand.
CATATTGGTGCCGTGACCTTCTGGTCAATTTTCATTTAATTATTTAAAATATGAAGGAGTTGTATTTCAAGGGTGGGGTCAATGAGGGGCCCTACCTTTTTTTGGGTAGGGAATACATTTCTGCAATAATATCTATGAATTTCCCACTCCTTAGTATTTTGTTTATTTTTTTTTATTTTTCTTTTTTTTGTTAATTTTACAGGTTGCTCTTTACATAGTAGCAAGCTGACAAAAGCAGCTATTTTTCTTTGATTAGCAGTCAGGTTTAATCAATAGACTATATGTCACAAATCTTTGAGTTCTTCATATCCAAAGTTGCATTTCTTCATGGATAATTTTAAGCCTACAGCCAAGATGGTTTTTAGGAGTAGTCTTAATTTGTCCATGTGAGTAGTCAAATCATCAGAGGCTATGATTGCATCATCAATGTATACCATCATCCATCCTTGTCTGATGAATTGACCTAAAACAGTATCCATCATCCTTTGGAAGTGGGATGGAGCATTCTTGATTACAAAGGGCATAATTAATTATTTTTATATTCCTAAATGGCATATGATACTCATGAATTGCCTGCTATCAGGACTGATAGTTATCTGATGGGATCCTTTCAACATATCCATGGTGTTTATATACTTTGGCTTGGATGATTAATGTAAGGCATGATAAATCCTTGGTATTGGATAATAATCAGATTATTTTAAGTTATTTGAAGTCCTAAAGCTTCCTACCATCCTTGATTTGTCATTATGCCATTTTATGAATACTGGTGTGGTAATTTATAACTATTCATTATGTCCTACTTTACTTAGTACTTGCATTTCAATCAATTCCTGGATGTGGGCTAAAAAGGATGCCCTTGATTTTGGACAGGATGCAAATGCAGGTCTCCTAAGGTTGGGAGAGTAAGGAGGTTGAATGTTTAAGTTCATAAACATATCATTTCCTTTAATCATACCAATGTGGTGATCTTTGGTACAAAAATAATTCTGATTCTCAAAGCAGACTTGGAAAATTTCCATTTTTTGCTTGCATTGAGTTTAAAGTTAAAATCCTCTTGAGAGAAATATTCTTGGTTGAAATCCTCCAATTTTTTCTCATAAGTGGTTTCATAATCTGGGACACTGATATGGCATATCTGGATTCTCTTTTTCCAATCTCCTCCTACAGTCAAATATCTTCATTTGCTCTGGAATAAATATATGCCATATAGGCAGAGGGAGTCATTTCCTGGGATGAAGTAATCACATACTCCATTCTTTAGTACTACAAATTCAATTTTCAGCTTAAGGGATCCTTTGGTATGAGGGAGTATGATATCTGCAGCCCATACTCCAATAGAACTTAAGCATGAGTGGCAGCAACTGAACTGAGCTAGGGTTACTGGTAACAGTTTCTGTTTCCAGTGAAGATCTTGTCTTTCCAGGTGAGAAGTTCCGAAAATGTGCAAAATTTGAGTGGGAAGCTCTGGTTGAAGTTTGAAGGAAGAGCTGAGAAGGGATCTTATGACAACAAGAGCAGCAGATCTGGTCAGCCAAGGAGGGCACTCCATTTCAGTGTAAGAAAGAACAGATGAGTAAATTCCCCTTGATCAGGAATCAGTATAAATAGAATAAATACATGATGGCTAACAAGTGGTTCTCAATAAAAACTATAATGAATAAACTTTTATAATGAATATTGAGGACATTAACTAAAGATTACAATGTGCACAGTGAGCAGTCACCAAGTTAACTAAGGACTGCACTAATCAGAGTTGAGTTGTTCTACATTATTAGGCAACACTGAGAGAGGCAGAATTGTAACAAACAAGAGAAAAGAATCCTCCACTGTCTAGGAGTATTTTCACTGGGGAGTCGTTGATCAAACTGCTGGCACAACATATCTTTCCAGAGTTTGAACCTTTAACAACAGAGGGTTTGATAATGAGAGTCTTGGCCTCAGAAAATGATAGATCTTCATTTTAGGGTTCCATTGCTGAGGTAGGCTGGGATCTCCATTAACTAGGTTTATATCTAAGGAGGTTTCAATATTTCCTTCAATGAAATTGATAGGGTCAGTGGCAATTAGTTCACATTCTAAAACTGATCCATCAGTTTTATCATATTGTGGATTTTGGCAGTCATCTTTTCCTCCTTCTATTAGATTGATCCTTTTTCTGGTTTGGGGACAATCAGGTCTGAGATTTCCTGTCTGTTTACAATTCCAGAATAAATTTTCTTTGGTTTTTAAAGAATTCTTGATTTCAAGGGTGGAAGGATTGGGGGTAGAATATTCTTTGGTTTTAGAATTTTACTCAACTCTTTTCCTAGTCTCCTTGTCTCTGGACTTGTTAAAATTTTGATCCAGACCATTCATGCATATAATTTCTTCTAGCACACAAATTGAGGTGGAAATTTCAGTGAATGGGCATTCTAGATGTTACACTATGGTTGAGATGTCCTTTACACAAGTTGAGGAGTCTCTCATTGACCTCTTCTTTATTAGCCTCTGGGAAGAAACAATCTAACATCTTGTTCTGTCCCGGACACCACTTGTGGACCTTGTCTCTAAATGGGTCAAATTGGGATTTTTCAAATGTCTTCAGCATTTTTCTTTTCCATATCCTTGTGCCAAACTGCTCTTTGGTTGATTCCTTCCATGAATTCCAAGATAAAAAGCCTACTTCTTCTCTCTTTTTGATAAACCAGGGAAGAGCTACTCCCTCAAATGATCTGGGTAATCTTACCACAGCAATATTTTCAAGAAGTTAAACAGAGCCCAGGGTGTATTCTATAAATTTGATGAAGCTGATTTGATTATACTCTCCTTTTTCTGAGAACTTTGGCCATTCAGTCATAGGAGGAAGTAATTTCACAGCTGTTTCCACTTCAGGTGTAGGGCTAGGTCTTCAAGATTCATTCCTAGGCATACCAGATCTAGGAGGCAAACCAGGAGTGGTAGTGATTCTGGTTGGTTTTAATTTCTCTAAGTTACTTACTAATGGATTGTTTTTGTTGAGGTTGAGATCTCTAAGATCATCCTTGAAAATCCCTAGTTGTATTTCAAGTTTTTTACTTAACAGATCAATCTCCTTGTTTAGATGGGTGGAAGAATTTTGTGTTACTCTCTTAAGTTTTTCCTTGATGTAATTGACTTAAATAAGAAGTTCTTCTTGAATAGTGTAAGAAGTAGTTTCTATATTTCTGATCATTGTTACCTTGTTTAGACTCATGGTGTCTTCCAGTCTTTTAGATACTGACTCAATTTCATTTGTCTTAGCTCTTCCAGATTGGGATTGAATTATTTTGGAAATATTTAGATTTAATTTGTCTAATTGCTCATGTATACCATCAGTATGGCTGCTTAAAACTTTGAAATTATGAGCAAAATCAAAGGTAAAACAATTGAAAATGGATACATCTAGTTGTGTTACACTTTCTTCCAGTTCTGATCCAGGGATATTATTTTTCTCCCAATATTTGGGACTCCTTAACTTCTGATGGGGTGAGGAACTCTTCATTTTAGCATTCTTTCCCCTTAAGATAGCCAATTGACCCCATTGATTCCAATTCTGAATGTAATTTTCTACCTCTTTCCTGGGAATTAATCTTAGGAGGGCTATCTGGTACGCTTTTGATTGGAAAATTTCTTTACTGATAGTTTGCATGTCTCCTTTGGACTGAGATGCTTTCAATTTTTCCCAATGACTTATCTGTTCCTTTACCAATAGCTTGATTTTTTCCTCCTTGGCCAGTTTCAGCTGGGGAGGCATAATTGGGGCTTGAGCCCCAGGGATGATATGCTGGGCAAGGAACAACTCTCCAACTTTGATTTGGTTGAGTTGGAATCAGCGTTTTTTGCTGTTATAAACCCATGCAACATTTGGGTTGCGGGTTTGAGCCCCTCATTGCACTTCCAACTGGCATCCTTGCATGCAGGGTCTCCTCCAGGAAGATATTCATGGGACAGAGATCTTCTTCTGGCTGAGGTGTTGCACCTATTTTGGAACATCACGTAAAAAAATATGAAAAAGGTTTTTCAAAATTTTTGAAAAAAATAATAAATAAGAAATTTATTAATTGAAAGAAGAATAAAATTCTTTAGAATAAACATGGCCAAAGTACCAAAAGAATAAATATGGAAGGAGCTGGCTCAATTTTTATAGTTGTTTGGTTAAATGTTTTTCAATATGTTATAAAAGAGGAGCCACAACCTTATAAAAATATGGAGGTCATTAACACCTCTCTTCAGGAGATTAACTTTGAAGCTGTACCCTGAAATATGTGAACCTGTTGATTGCTCAAGAAGGAAGTATTATTGACTTGAAATGAAAATGGCTGGGGAAAACAGCACAAAATCCAAAGCAGGAACTAAATAAATTACTTCTTTGAGAAATTACTGAAAGTTTAGCTGCAGTAGCTTGCATTTGAAGGGTCTCAGATCAAAGGTGGGGTTCTTGATTATTTGCTTCAATGGAAAAATAATATTAATTTCAATAAATCAATGATGAATCAGAGTGAGACCATATACCACTTGCCTATCTCTTGTAAGCACCTGAACATGGATGGAAGAGGGCCTGTAAAATAACTGCTGAATTCTTGGGTTGAAAGAGCCAAAAATGTTTGGTATAAATACCTTTTTGGGACAAAAGGGAGACTCCTCAGGGCTTTTATAGAGGTTAAGTCTCATGGGATAAGGATATGAAGCCAGTATGTGCTGCTTTAGAACTTTCTCTCGGTGGTGTCAATCAACTGATTCTTCATCTTCAGGATGCCTGCCACATTTTAGCTGCAGGATCTTTCATTGTGTTGATTTGTTATTTTAATAATTCTCCATTTATCTCTGTCTTGAACTATCTTTCATTGACTAAAGTGATAATTGATGGGTGTTTATTGATTTTATATCATCTCCTGATTACTTAAGTAATTTGTATTTATTTTGTATGCAGACTCCTTGGTATGTTTGGCGGTATTTAAAGTACTGAATTGATTAATTTGCAGGAATCATTATTATTTGTTTTTAAAATTAATATTTTTTGTATTTTGATTTTTGGAATTTTTATTTTATAAAAAATGTTTTTGGATCACCCAATATGCATATGTTAAGTTGTTAAATATGCACAGGTGATCCTACTGGGTTGTAGCTGTTTTGTTTGGTACCTACTTTCCAGTCCTAGCATTGAAGGCTTTGATTTTTGCAGATCCTGACAGCTGTGTGCGTGAATTAAATTAATTTATGTGGTAGAGTGATCTGATGTGTGCAGGAGTTTGATGCTAACTTTTCATGCAGGTCTTTGAATAATTTAATCATGTGGGAATTTAGTTTCTGGATTTTAATGCGGGTTACTAGACTAATTAATGTTTCAGGTCTTTTCAAGCATGCACAGGCTTCATGTAAGAATACAGAGCTGCAAGCAGAAATTATGAAAAAACACATTTCTGCATGTAACTCCTAAAACATACAAAAAAAACTTGATTTTGACTGAATTTTTGGTGTGAAACATATTTGTGAAAACATATGGGAAATATTAAAAGGGCAGTGTTAAATTTGCAACCCTTCATAACCCATTCATGATCTAAAATTGGTTTTGTGGTGCTGTTTGCAACCTTTATGGGTTTCAAAGAGATTTTTGCAACACAGATAGGTTTCAAAGGCCACTTCACAACCCAATCACCATGAAAAAAAAGGCTGCACCTGCTGGCAGGTGTAGCAACAGGGGTGGTGAGTGGAACCTATTTTGACTTTGCTTTGGGTTTGGAGTCAAAAATTAAATCAATTTCTAGATGATCCCAGAAGATCCATGCACCATATTCATTTAATGCAGGAATTGAATTGAATATTTTTTTTAAAAAAAGAGGAATTATAAATTTATGTATTTACTTTTAATGCCTTACTTATTTTACCACTGATAAAAAATTTGGTTCAGAGCTAGGTTACATGGGATTTTTTTTATTGGTGTCAAGCTAAAAAATTTCATGTTATCAATCCTATTGAATAAAAGGAAATTTGCTTCTTATTTATAGATTTTTTTTGCTCAATGAGGAAATTTCATGTCAGGGGCCGGTGTCAATCTGATTTGCAGACTTTTTTTTTCAGAAAACATTGCAAAATAAATTTCTGAAGACCTGTGCTGGATGCCCTCAGACCCAATAAGCACATGGGAAAATGAATCAGTGGCATTAAAAATACTTCTAACTTTCTTAAAATTTACTCTTACACCTTTTTGTAAAAAAAAAATGTTTTTTTTTGGATTGAACTTTTGGTAAATTTTTGAAAGGTTGAATTTTTATCTGTATTATCATTTTTTCCTTTTTCCTGCTCTTCTTTTGATTTGTTAATTTTCTTCACTATCATTTCATATTTGTTGTATTTTTTTTTTGAAGAAAAAATTATTTTTCCTCTTTTTATATTTTTTTTTGTCTTCTTAATTTTCTCTTTCTGGTTCATTTTTTTGATTTTTTTTTGATTTTTTGTTTTCTTCTTGGGGATTTCGTTTTGATTGTTTTGGTTTTTTTGATTTTTTTTTTTTTGGTTTTTTTGTCCCCTCCTCCCCCTGTTGGCCCAATGGAAAACTTAGGCTAAGTTGTCCCCTGCGCCAGCATCTGGTCACCACGCAACTTTCCCTGCCAGTAAAGGAGGTGGTTGGGCAAACAAATGTTGGCACAATGGACAAATTAGGCTATGTTTTCCACCGTTTCAGAAGCTGGTTGCCACGCACCATTCCCTGCGGGTAAAGGAGGTGCCCAGGGGAACAACTGTTGGCACAATGGACAACTTAGCCTAAGTTGTCCACCACACTGACAATTGCTTGCGGCAAGATGGACCCCCGCGGGTAGAGGAGGCGTGCGGGGGAACAACTGTTGGAACAATGGAAGACTTAAGCTAATTTTTCCATTGTGCCAACAGGAAGTGGATTGAAAAAAGAAATCAGAAAAATTAAAAAAGTCAAAAATTCAAAAAAAAAATCAAAAAAACCAACAAAAATTAAAAACATAAAAATTGAAAAAAGGAAAAAAAAGAAAACAAAAAAACAAAAAAAAAAGCAAACAGCAAAAAAAATAAATTAAAATGAAAATATAAATTCATAAAAGACCATAACTGAGCTCAAATGAAAATTAAATCAATTTATTTTTAATTAACACAATAAGAATTAAAAAATTCAAAAAATTATCATTTACAGGAAAAAAATGACTAATACAAAAATAATGAAATCAAGCAATGAATGATTCAACTGAAAATTCATGAAGGCATTGAAAATTTCAATGTTTTCACAAAAATGAAAAAACACGGTATTTTCAAAAGAAATTATTTTCCTTTTGAAAATTAAACTGATTAAAATATTAATAATGAAGAAAATTTGAGGGAAACCAGAAAATTTATATTAAATCTCATACATATTCAAAATAAAACCACTTTTCCTGATGGTATACTCAAATTTGTTACTCAAATAGAATTGAAATTCCGCATAATTCCATATCTTCTGCAGTCCATGCATTCATTACAATTACTTGAAATAATTGAGAACTGGTAAAAAAAAAAATTTTCAGGTTCCTACTCAAGTTAAAAACGTATTTTTCTCAAAGTCAAAACCAAACCAAAAAAAGTTCCAGGTGCTACACCTGCAAGCAGGTGCAGCCTTTTCTTTCATGGTGAATCCAGTTGTGTGCAACTGGGTTGTGAAAAAAATGAAATAAGGCGAAAAAATGAATAGAAACTTAAAAAAAATAAATAAAAAATTGATCAAAATAAAAGAAAGAAAACAAAAACACAAAAAAAAATTGAAAAAATTGAAAAATAAAAATAAAGCAAATTAAAAAATCATTACAAGAAAATTTGTAAAATTTCACTGCTCTGAGGCCATGAATTCACATTCATGGCCCCTTTGAATAAATAAAAATAAAAAATTAAAAAGTGTAAAAAATTCAAAAAAGTGTGCCCAAAAATAAATGAAAAGGAACAATGTACATACCATAGAGCCTGAAAGAAAATATAATGCAATATAATTTTTGAAAAAAAAAATGCAATCATTTTATTTTATATCAAAAAATAAATTGAAATTAATCAAATAATTTTGATTTATACCATTCCATTTTATCATTTGATAAATTCAATCAATCAAACGCCAAAATAAATTGAAATATTCCAATGAGGTGGAAATGTATGAAGTCCACCTTAATGGACTAGCCCTGAAGTAAAAATACCAAAAAAACTTTTATCAAGTCCACCTCAATGGACTAGCCCTAAAGTAAAAACACCAAAAAAAATACAATTTCCACTTGTGTTTAGCTGATTGCATCACAAGAAGTAAAAATACTCCTTATGATGGGATCAGCCCAACACAAGTTGAACTGACTTAAAATTAAAATCTCATTTAAAAAACTAAATATAATCATTTTAACTCAAAACACTCAACATAATGATGTTCAAAATGTGATAACACTTTATATTAATAGAACTATAAGATCAGAATGTTAGACCAAACCCAAATGATGAAATTAAAATGATTCCTACAAATTAGAATACAACTTGAGTTTATCTTTGAGGTGATCAACCCAACCAGAGGCCTTTTTAAAAATCATGGAACTTGGTTTGGAAACTTTGGGTAGCATTGGAATATTATCTCCCTTAAGTACTAGTTTAACCCAATGGTTATTATTAAAAAATGAAATAAATATTGTATCTGATGGTTCTTTTACACCCATTTTCATAGGAGTATAAGTAAAACAAGATTCTAATGAAATTAAAAAAGTGTCCATCCATAAGTATCTGATGATTTGTCCCATTTCCAACTTTGAGGGCCATTTTGAAGGAGGAATTTTATTGTTGTTTTCTTTAACATCAAGCCTTTCTTCAATCTTTTCCAGCTCTTTATTACCACCAAGTATCTTGGAATAGCATGAATTATTTTTCCTTAATGTTTCTATCATTTACTATTTTACTTTAAATCAACCATTTTCAATATAACCAAGTGATTTATAAATTAATCTAAATCCATAGTTCCCATCATTAACTGGATCCCAAACCACACACAAGAAATTGTTTCATTTCTTGGGAATTTGATTGAGGTATTTCACATATGGTTCCTATTATCAAAAATAACTTAGTAATCATTTTTTTAATTACATCAATGAAATGAATACTTACCAGAGATGAGCTCCTGCTTGACTTCTCCACTTGTTCTTCTTCCTAATCTGAGGAAGAGAAAGAAGATTCCAAATGAAGGGAGCATAATTGACCTTCATTCTCTTTGTCTGAACTAAGAAAGATTCTGAGCCTGCCTTTGACTGTAAACATAATTTAATCAGTTCATTAAAACCTCAAAATGAAAAATGAAAAAAATAAAAGACATACAATTTTTTGGTTTTTTGGGAACCTTCTAACCCATTTCTTTTTCTTAAGTTACCTTTCCACATGCTTGAACCTTGAAATTTTATGTGACCTGTTTTTCAATTTTTTTCATATGCAGCTGCATATTAACACCCTTGTCTCAAGCCTTGGCTTGGAAATCAAAGCAGCTGTATCCCTGGACATTGACCTTAGAATCTCCAATCTAAAATATTCAAATTGTTCCATATACATGGAATTCCACTTGTTAAACATGTGAGATTCTTCACCAAGCCCTGGATCTGTTTTGAGATTTCAAAAACCAAAACAATAACAAATTTTTAAATCCAATAATTAAGCTGTCAATCCAATAATTGGTACCCATCAAAGAAACCCACTTACTTCGCCGGAAGGGTCATAGTCTAACTTCCACTGAGGATGAACATCCTCAGGCACAAAGGATCCCTTCAATTCTAAACATTCACCTAGAATGTGGGAAAATGGAAATCCCATTGTCTGGCAATATGACTTGGTGCACACTTTGCCATCATGGTCATGCTTTAACATTTCAAATTGTTCCCTAATAATTTGAATTGCATCAATCAATAATTTATATCCCAAAGTTAACAGTTCTGTTGGAAGACATGTTCCTAACTTTTTTTGAGATTTATTAAGAAACGCATGAACTGATTTTATTTGAAACTTAAGTGTTACTTACAGGTGTTTCAACACATCCAAAATGTTCCCCAAAGAACCTGCAAGTAATTTTTTGAAAGTAGCATAGGCCCCTCCTACCCAAGAATTTTCTTTGTTTCCAAATTCTAGGTTGAAACAAGTCCACACCATTACAAATGTCTTTTTGAAAAGGATAAAAATCTTTTCCATATACTTTAACTCATCCTCACGGTCATTCAAGAAACAAGGTATACATTTTTCAAAGTAAGCAATGCCAGAAGAGATGAACATAAGAAGCAATTAATTGGCCTACTCTGAGTTCTGCATCATTTAGTTCTGCCTCCCCCTTGTTTTTAAAGTCCCCATTATTTTCCCACAAAGTCATAAAAATTTGCCATCCTTCATCATCATTACTGAAACAAACTTTTCAATTTGCTTGAATATTTTTAGACAAGTGCCAGGAGCACAACTTTCTGGATGATTCAGGGAAACTATTTTCAATAGCACAAATCAGAGCTTGTTCATGGTCCTTCAAAAAGAATTTGGGAAGCCTCTTTGGATCATAAGCCAAATCTTTTGGTTCATTCAAAGCTCAACTGTAGAACTCATACATTTCTTTTGTTATAAAAACAAAAACCTTTTTAAAATCTTTCCTGTTGGCTGTTATTCCTACAAATGCAACAGAGGGATGTTGTGCCCATTTGTTTTATAATTACAATCCAACAAAGCAATATAATGGTATTTTTTACAAAGTTTTATAGACTCAGGATGACCCATAAACAGGGCCTCTAAGTGACCCTTTCCATTGAATTTTGACCATAAAACCCACTGGGTTTTATGGAGTGCTTCAAATAGAAAGACCATAACACTTTTCCCATTGAGCTCAGCTACCTTTACCTTGAACTTAGTGCTATAGATCATTCTATTTTCAATTTTTTCTCCCCCATCAATTGTGCTAAACTTCCTCTTTATTTGAACCATATTGAGCCAGTCTTTCATTCCTTCCTTAAGATGATCTAAGGCTACCCTAGAGATTATCCTCAGTTGAGGATCCACCGAGGGTTTTGAAGATGTTTTGTGATTGTGTTGGTCATTTCTAATGGAGAGGCACCACTTGGAATTCCCTACCATCCTTCTTGCAAGGATTGTGAATTTACACCCAACCTTTGTTGTGTGACTTTTCCTTTGCTGTTTGGTAAGTTACAGTCCCTCATATTTTCTGAATCTATTGCATGCTAAATCCATGTATTCATCCCCTTTTTACTTAAATTTTATCCATTCATAGCCAGGCATGACTTCCCATTTCTGAAAAAAAGTCTTGGCCTCTTTCCCATTAGGAAAGGCTCTCACGAGAGGAGGTTTAAGGGTTTCTGGCACCTCATAGTTGAATGGTTACATTAGTATCCATAAAACCAAATTTATCAAATTTCAAATGGAATGTGACCCACCACCTTGAGTCAAATGTGGTTGGGAAACATCTTCTTCCTCAATTTTAACCCTCAATGAGGATTCAATTGGTACTTCCAATGTTTGATTTCCCGCATCCCTACCCAAAACATTAGCTTGTTCCAAAGCTTTTTTAAATTTACTTGCAATTAAGTCCTTCCATGCCGCCATGGTGAAACCAGGATATATTTATTGTGTATGTACTTGACAAGTCTTTTATTTTCAGGATTCAGTTTTGCAATTTGAATTTTTTTTGTGGTCCAATAACTGTCTCAAAATGTATGCCACATCCCCAAATTTGGGATGGAACAACTCAAATGTGGTCCAAAATTCTGCTTGCAATCACCCAAGGTTTCAAACAGCTTTTTGCTCCAGTTTGCACCCTCATGGTTACAAATTTAACACCCCCATATTAAAATAGTCAAAAATCCCCTACACACCAGGAAAAATCTGGTAGATCTGGTCAGCCAGTGACATCACATCCTTTTGATGAGATGTTTGAATCCAATGGATTTCTTGAATGTTTCCATAATTTGAAAACACCGCTTACCCCCAGTTTACAATTAGTTGCTTCACAATTGCTCCAATTATTCACATTTGTTTCTGATTTCATTCCATTCTGTTTCACCTTTTGATATCCTAGCTTTCTCCTTCTTTTCTTCCTGTCTTACCTATGATTTCAAATGGTATTCTCCAAGGTTTCTATTTTACTTCCTCCCAGATTCCATGTGGTTTCCAATTTTTTTGTCCCTGATTTTCCCCTGATTTCTGCCTGATTTCTCTCTGATTTATTGCTGATTTCCCACAAGTATCCATTTTTCCCCCTATGAGGATAATACCTCATAATTTCCTGAAATGAAATAAAAGCATTTCTTGAACAAAGGTTATCCTCATCATTCATACAATTCCTTCTCTCATGCAATTTCTGTTCTATCTACAGGTAATGCTTGATACATTTAATTGCAATTCACTCCAAAAATAATTCAAATAAAAAAGATGGAAAAAATTCATAAAATTTGGGATATTGCATAATTTTTGAATTTCACTTTCAGGAAGATATAATTTTGTGACTAGTATGATTCCATTTTGAGAGAAATATGAACACTGGCCATCAACAGCATCACAAGAAATGATTTGTTGTTCAATCCCGTGTTTAACTTGGTAAACATTGAGATGCTTCCAATCAACTAAAAAATTCCTGTCAATTTGAAATGGATTCACTTCCAAGAAGTAACCTGGTATTCTCCCATATGAATCCACCACAATGAATATGGTTTTTATCTGACCCAAGAAGGAGACTTTACCCAGATTATATGACACAGTACTGTTTCCATAATTTGATTCTGTTGTGGATAATTCCATTTTATTCCAATGGAGATGATTCCAATAGTTCCACCATGGTGAGAGAGTAACAGTGTTTGGTTCATTGGCACTATTGATTTGATTGAAATCTTGCCAATTTGTAGAAGAGATGGAATTCCTGAGATAATTGAGGAATTTGTAATAAGATTCTGGATTTGCATGGACAGGATTTAGCTGAGGGATTAAATTTGACCTGGTGGATCATTCAAGAATTCTTGAAAGTTGATTGACCTCTGGTGGTGCACCTGGTGAGTTGATCAGGGACTTTAAATTTGGAAGTCTGCAGAACCTTTGAACTATAGTAAGTAGTACTTCATCTAAGTTTAATGTAAATCATAGTCAGCATTGTTGTATTTGGTATGTCTTTGATTTAAAGGAATTCACACACCCAAAGAATTGTTGGTGTGGAACTTGGAAAATAGCCCATTCAAGCGCTCATAAGCCCAGGTAGCACATGTGGGGCCAGGCCCCCACCTTTGTAAAAGATCAGGGATATGGGATGCAAGATGATGATTTGGCTTTTGATTTTGCTCTGGAAATAGCTTCCTACAAAGTTGGTGATGAAATTTCATAGAATGAACTTGAGAACTAAGAACCAACAGACTAGAATCTCACGGTCAGAAACATAATAGGAAAGAGATAAGAATGAAAGAGAAGAGAGACAACCAACAGGCAATTTGGACATAAGAGGCTGAGTGGTCAGGAAGAAATATATTTGAGGCAAGAAAGAGATACAAGCTGATTTGATAGAAGCATAAGTTGGCGGCTGGTCACAGGATTGAGATGCGGATCATCTTACCATGAAAGGGATGACGACGAGTAGTTTTTCAAGGTAGATTGAGTGAGTACAGATGGTTGAGTCGGCCAGTTGACAAGTGATAGCTTGATGGTTGAGTAGATCATGGTAGGCAAGAAGAAGAGACTCAGACAAAAAGAAAGACAGAAGACAAAAGAAAATATAGAAGAAAAGAAAATATAGAAGACGAGAAAAGAAAACAGAAGAAAAGGAATTGTCCTCCCCCCAGAGGAGAAGAGAGTCAAGAGAGGAAATTATTGAGTCGCCGGAGACCCCAGGGGGATTGGTCTCCCCGGGATAGGTTTCCAGAGATAGTAGTCAAAGAGAAATTAGTAGTTCATTGGCCACGGGGACGAATGGAATTCCTAACAGTTGGCAATTTTTTGCCCAGTGCCTTGTGAAATCAGAACCATTTTGGGAGCTGGTATTCCAACTAGTGGCAATGTTCAAACAGGTTGCTAAATGGAAGGTATTTTCAACAACTATTTCTGGGAATGGACATTGTCAGCTCTCTGATACCAGGAACCTTGCAGTCCTTTAGCCAAAGAGAGTGATAAAGATTCTGGAATAATAATAATAATTCTTATTCCAATAATAAACACTTAGAAGCTCAAATAAATGACATAATAAGAGCAGTTTCAAGGTTTAATTGATTTTCAATATAATATAAAAGAGGGGCCATAGTATTATACTAATGGGGATCTTTACAGACTAGCAACCTCTCTCCAAGGGGCCTTCTCAGGCAGTTTAAGAACCTTGGAATGAAGATGGTTTCCTTAGAAACGACTAATTCCACTAATGGCTGGGCTTAACAGCACAAATGGCCAAAACAGGAAGGGTAACATTCACTCTGTGCACTTTAACACGAGAATCCTGGAATAATTGGAAGGGTTTCAGAGCAGATGGGGTAGATTGCTTGACTAAACTTCAATGGTTGATTGGTTAATAAGGATAAATAATGCTACTACAGACTAATTCATTAATCACGTGCTTATCTTCATATAAGCACTTGATCAACAATGACACGGTTTCTGATTGATAATAAATAATTCCTGGTAACTGATTAACTGATTTAATCCAAAGAGGTCTGTATAAATACCTTTTTGGGGTGATTTTGATCTTCTCAGGGCACGTAGAGAGGGTTCTGCTCATGGGCTGAGGCTTGAAAGCCATTCAGGGCAAGATTAGCACTTCCCCTTGGTGCTGTCAATCAGCTGTTCTTAGATCTGCTGGATTTCTGTACTATTTTAGCTACAGGATCCGTTATTCTGTTATTGAGTAAATGTGATCATTCTGTACACATCCTTCATTTGTAATATTGATATTGCTTTGAAGAGGGCAGATGTGGATGTTTCCTGATTTTCCATCATCTGCTGATCATGTAGAAAATTTTTAATAATTTTTATAAACACTCCTTGTAGTGTTTGGTGGTCTTCAAAGATCAGGGTCAGTGATTTACATGGTAATCCTTGATCATTGATTTATTATTAAAAAATGTTTTAAACTTAATTTTCATTAATTTTATTTAAGTTTTGATCTTTTTAGATCATTAGTAATGCATGTGTCAGTTTGTTACATATACTAGGCAACTCTAACTAGGTTGTAGCTCTTCTGAGCAGTACCTGGTTGTCAGATTAGTGTCAAAGGATCCAGACACGGGGATCAGTTAGTACAGATGCCCGCAGGGTAGGATCCGCTGAGTGCGTGGAAGAATCAGCTGCGCCCGGTTTTCTAGTTCGCAGGAATCTGCTACTACAATTACGTAGGGATATTTAATAATGCGGGGATGCGCGGGAGAATTGTGACATAAAACATTTCCGCGTGTAACTCCTAAAATATACACAACAACTCAATTCTGAGTGAATTTTAGGTGTAAAACCTTTACGTGACAGCATGTGTGAAACATTAAAATGGCCAAAAAGTGCAATACTGGTGTTGTAATTTTTAGTACTTTTCTTTTTAATTATTATAAAAATATAAGGACTTGGAATTCAAGGGTGGGGTCAGTGAGTGACCCTACCTATTTTTGGGTGAGGAATCCATTCCTGTAATATTATTTATGGATTTCTCACTACTTATTTTGTTAATTGAGATATTCTCATTTTCTCATAGTTTTGTGTTGCTATTGACAGTTTTCTCTGTACATAGTAGCAAGCGGACATTCCCCCACTCCAAGATATGTCTATATCTAAAAAAAAAGGGTTAATGCCTCATGCTGGATCTTTAGTTCCTTAGGTGTATAGGTCCATAAGGGATATTATGTTCAGGCAACCATTCATCTTTATCAGCTGATTCTCCCTTGTATCTAACTAGGTAGAGTCTGACGTCTTTTCCATTGATCCTATCTTTTTTACCTTTAAGGATCTTGCTAATTTTTCCTTTGTCTTTTTCAGGTTCTTCTGTAACAGGTATTGCAAGTGAAGGAGTATGTTCTCCATTCCTTGGGTGGTAGTGTTTGCTGAGACTTACTGGGAAGACTGGATGTTTTCTAGAAAGCTCATCACTGAGGATTACTTCCACAGCATTTTTACCATGAAGTTTATTAATGGTGAAAGGTCCAACAAAAGCTGGTCTAAGCTTTCTATTTCCAGCCAAGTTGGTAAAGTTGGTGGTAGAGATCAAGACTTGATCACCAATCTTGAAATCATGTTCCTTACTCCTGAGCATGTCTTCCAGGGTCTGAATCATTCTTTCAGCTAAGCCATCCGTCTGAGGGTGATAAGCTGTAGAGCAAGCTAAGGTGGTTCCAGGTATATCATGAAGATTTCTCCAGAACCCAGAGGTGAATTTAGGATCTCTGTCACTGATAATAATCTTGGGAACTCCAACAGCAGCAATGAGTCTGTTCCAAAATAATAGGGCAACTTCCATAGCAGTGTCTTCCTTGTGATTAGGTAGAAACTTTGCTTTCTTGGAGAGCCTATCCACAATGACTAAGACTGAGTTGTAGGAATAGGCTCCTCCTGGTGTTAGTCCAGTTACAAAGTCCATGTTGATGATCTCCCATCTTTTCTTGGGTTAAGAAATTCTTTGCAGTAGACCAAACCGTTTCCCAGTGGTCCTGTTGGACTTCTGACAAGTTTCACAACTGGTAACTTTCTATCAGAAGATAAATGACCAGATGAGCATTTATCATGGCACTCAGCCAAGACATGTTTGATATGGTTGTCCTTAGATAAGACTATAACACTTGAATGTTGATGCCTATAGTATACTAGACCATCCCATATGGTGAACCTTCCAGCTTTGTATGGTTTCAACAGAGATTCAGGTAGGCTATTGATCAATTCAGATGGTGGAGAAGTACTTTCCATAATAGTGATCAGAGTTTTCATGCCAGAACTGTAAGATTCTTTGATTGAGGTGAACAATGATTCATTCAGTTCACAAATGTGGATTCCCATTATAGGAGCTTCAATTTTCAACCTGTTAATGTTAAGGATAGGGAAGATATTATTATTCTGCGGATCGTAAGCAGGGTTACTTGGGTCATTGGGTAAAGCATTCCTGCTCAGAATATCAGCATTCTGGTGTTTAGTCCCAGCTTGATGAACTAAGGTCATCTGACCTCTGTACTATTGTATGGCATCTGCCATCTTAACATGTGCCTACTAGGGGTCTTCATGTTCATCAATTTCCTGACAGCATTGCAGTCAGTAACCACCATGAAATGGGTTCCTTCCAGGTAATAATGGAGTTTCTCTAGAGCCCATACTAAGGCAAGACATTCCATTTGACTTGCCCCATACCTTTTCTCAGTGTCTTTAATCTGTCTGGATATGAAGAGTATGGGTTTCTCCACTGGTTTGTCATCCTCTATGACTTCTTTTTGTAGAGCAGCTCCTAGCGCTTCCATGCTGGCATCTATGTAGAGTTTGAAATGTTTAGAATAATCTGGCTGGATCAGTACTGGAGCTCAAGTCATTGCCATTTTGAGTTCCTCATAGTTCTTGACTCTGTCATGAGTCATTTCAAACACAGTGGTGTTGTTGCAGATCTCATACAGACATTTGGTTAGAAGAGAAAACTTTGGTAAGTACTTCATATAGTAGCTGCAGAAGCTGATAAAGGATAGGAGTTCAGTTTTATTCTGAGGCATAGGCCTATTCATTATTGCTGCTATCTTGTTTTGGTCAGAAGCTAAGGTTAGTCCAGAGACAATGTTTCCTAATGCATTGAGTTCCCCGTAGCCAAAGTTACACTTTTTCATTGATACTTTCAGTCCCACAGCAGAGATGGTTTTGAGGACAAGCCTTAATTTCTCTATGTGAGTATCCCAATGATCAGACTAAATGATAACATCATAAATTTATACCATCATCCATCCCTGTCTGATGAATAATCCTAGGAAAATATCTATCATCCGTTGAAAATGAGAAAGAGTATTTTTAATACCAAAAGGCATCCTCAAATACTCATAAATTCCCAAATGACAGATAATTCTCATGAATTTCCGGCTATCAGGGCTCATAGCTATTTGGTGAAAACCTTTCAGCATGTCCATGGTGCTGATTTACTTAGCCTTGGACAGGTTATGCAGATCATGGTCAATTCTTGGAATTGGATAATAATCAGCTTGGGTGTAGTTGTTCAGCATTCTGAAATCTCCAACCATCCTTGACTTATCATTATGCCAATCTATAATTACTGGAGTAGTGATATCTACTTGTTCATTGTGTCCTAATTTCCTTAAGACTTGTAAGTCAACCAAATCTTGAATACCGGTTTCCAGAGCAGCTCTGGATTTTGGACTAGAAGGGTAAGCAGGTCTCCTGAGGTAAGGTGGGTAAGGAGGCTTAATTGTCAAAGTTAGGATCATATCATGTCCTTTGATTTTACCAATGGCATCATCCTTGGTACAGAAAGCATTCTGGTTTTCAAAGCATACTTGTAGGATATCCCGTTTCTGTTCTTCATTGAGAAGGGAATTCAAAGCAGCTTGAGAGAATTATTCCTGATTGAAACTCTCTAAGTGTTTTTCATGAGTTGAATCAGAAGTTTGAGCATTGACATGGCACATTTGGAACTTCTTATTCCAGTCTCCACCTATAGTGAAGTATCTACCCTTTCTTTGGAATATATCTATACCATGAAGGCAAAGAGAAAAATTTCCAAGGATAAAATAATCACATACTCCATTTTGGAGCACTACAAATTCAATTTTCAGTTTGAGTGATCCTTTAGAGTGAGGTAGTATGATATCAGAAGACCATACTCCAACAGCATTGAGAGCAGAATTACAACTGCTGAACTTAGCCTAAGGTACTGGTAGTAAGTTCAGTTTCAAGTTTGGGTCTTGTTTCTACAGATAAGTGGAGCCAACACAAGAGCAAAAGGCTCCACTTTCTGGAAGTAACTTAACAGGGGATCCTTGGATTAAACCAGTAGCATAGCATGTTTTGCCTGAAGTGAAACTTTTACCGGAAGAAGTTTTTAGATTCAAGGCCTTAGCCTCAGAGATGTGATGAATCTTCATGTTGGGATTCCATTTTTGAGGTAAGTTGGAATCCTCATTGAAAGAATTTATGTCCAGAGAAGACTCAATACTACCTTCAATAACATTGATGGGGTTAGTGATCATTAGATCACAATCAGAGAGTGATCCATCAGTATCATCAAGGTGAGTGTCAGGACTGTCATACTCTTCTACTTCAACAAGATTAATCCTTTTCTTAGGTAGAGGAAAATCAGGTTTTACGCGTCCTGTTTGGTTACAGTTCCAACATACTTTCTCTTTTGATTCTGGAGTCTTCTTGACTTCCAAGGTAGATGGATTAGTAGCAGGGGATCCTTTATTTTTGGCAGTATATTCTTCCCTGTTCCTACTATTTTGTGCCCTGGGGAGTCTATTGACCCTCTTTTAAAGACCATTCATATCAATAGTCTCTTCCAATACACCTATTCAGATGGAAAGATCTGAGTCCATAGGCATCCTGCACCTTACACTGTGGTTGATTTTTCCAGGAAATAAGTTGAGGAGTCTTTCATTGACTTCTTCTTAATCAGCATCAGGGTAGAAACAGTCTAACCTCTTTTTCTGGTCTAAGCACCACTTATGAGATTTTTCCTTGGATGGATCAAACTGGGAATTTTCAAAAGTTTTCATCATCTTTCTTTTCCAAATCCTGGTACCAAATTGCACTTTGATCAATTATTTCCAAGAATTACAGGATAAAGATCCAACTTTGTCTCTTTTATTGATAAACCAATCAAGAGCTACTCCTTCAAATATTCTGGGCAATCTTACCACAGCTATTGCTTCAGGGAGTTCATAAGAAGAAAGAGTATAGCCAATAAATTTAATGAAACTGACATGGTTGTATTCTCCTTCTCCAGAGAATTTAGGCCATTCAGTAAAGGGAGGAAGTAACTTCAAAGCCTTCTCCATTTCAGGAGTGGGACTGGCTCTGAAAGACTCATTCCTAGTTATCCTAGTTCTGGGAGGAACACTAGGAGTACTGGTGAACGTGGAAGGTCTACTTTCTTCTAGGTCAATGACCAGAGAGTTAGTAGAATTGATCTTAAGATCTCTGATATCATTCTTAATCATAACTAACTCCAAATCAAGTTTATTGCTTGATAAGTCATATTTGTCAATCAGATGAGCTGAAGGAGTAGGACTAGTTTTCTTAACTTCTTCCTTAAGCTGGTCTATGGTTGCAAGAATATCTTTCTGAAGAACTGATTGGTTATCATCAATATGTGTCATCAGGTCCAACTTATCAGCTTTAATAATATCCTTGATTTGTTGTATTTCCAACTCATCAATTCTCATAGTCTGAGACTGAGTGTAAATCACTCTGAAAATAATTGAACTCAATTTGTTGAATTGTTGATAAACGTTGTCAAAGCATTGGCTAATAATAGTAATATTTTAAGACAAATTTACAGAAAAGCTATTAAGAGTTTCTACATCTAATTGTGGTACACCTTTTTCACTTCCGAGCTGGGGATATTATGCTGTCCCAATCCTTTGGGTTCCTTAACTTCTGATGGGCTGAGTACCTCTTCTTTTTGGAGTCCTTTCCATTTAAGGAAGCTAACTGATCCCAAGGATTCCAGTTCTGCACGTAGCCTTCTACTTCTTTCTTTGGGATCAACCTTTGCAGAGAAATCTGAGATTTCTTTGCCTGAGAAATGGCTTTTCTCATACCTGGTTGATCCTCCTGGGTCTGAGCCAACCTGAATTGTTCCCAATAGCTCACGTGCTCTTTCACTAATACTTTGACTCTTTCCTCCTTGGTTGAGTCCAGCTGGGGGGGCTTAGGAGGACCTGTACCCTCCTGGGATAACATGGTGGGCATTGGATGGTTCTCCAATGGTCTGTTGGTTGAGTTGGAGGCCGCAGTCTTCGCCGTTGTTGTCCCGCGTGATGCTATGGTCACGGGTTTGAGTCCCCTCATTGTGCTTGCGACAGGAGTCCTTGCGCGCACAGGTTCCTCCGTGAAGAGATCCATATGACAGGGTTCTACCTGTTGCACGTGTGTTGCGCCTATTTTGATACATAGCACCAAAAAAAATGTGTAAGTCTTTTGTCAAAACTTTGAAAAAGGAGTTTGAAAATATAAAATTAATTTTTTGTGTTTTATATTTTTAATAATTTTTTTATAAATATTTTATCTTACTTAGAGTTAAATTCAAGGGTACCAACACTTGGTTGGGATCACAACTATCCTTGGAGGGTATTCCAACAGGGTCTGAGTGAGTTCCAATCCGATCCTGGGATAAATCCAAGGGTAAGTTCAATTGTAAACTGTCTGGGACATTTTCTAGGAGGTCCTGGTCAATGAGATCACCAAAAAAAAATCCACTGAGATGGATAAAAACAAAAAATATAATTTTAATATTTTTTTGTATTTTTACGTGTTAAAATCATGTTTTTAGAAAAAATAATCAATTTATTATTTTTGGATTTTTCTTTATCTTCAGGGTTATTTAGTTTATAAATATAAAGCTTCCTTTGATAAATCTTCCACTCCTTATGTTGCCTTAATAAAGAATTGTTGTCTTTTTCTGTTCTTATTCTGTAACTAACAAATTTAGTTAACTTTATCTCCAACTTACTTTTTCCATTAAATAACTACTCATGTCTCAGGCCCCTTCTGGGGCTCTCTAGTTGTCACTAACCTTCTGTCTTAGGCCCCTTTTGGGGGTTCTCTAGTTGTGCTTAAATACTGGTCCTCCCCTTGAACCAGGAATGAAACTCATCTGATCACCAGTTATCAAAACCGGAGTGTCCCTTCCTCCTCATTGGATCAGTTACACTTGACTATACAAGTATTTTCCATTTTCCCTGGCTCTTTTAGCCTCATTATTACTCCTCATTAGACTCCTCAATAGCCTACAACCATCCGTTCATCTCTCCATGGCATCATAGCCGTTCTTTAACTCTTCACGGTTAAAAGCCGAAGCTCATCCCACTAAGTCATCCGGTCAACTTCATTGTTCTAACTGGTTGACTCATTGCCCATCTCCCTACGCTCTTCTTCGTCCTCACCATCCAATTTCATCCTCATATCTTCATGATCCATCTTTACTCCTTCAACCATCCCTGTTCCTTTGAACCCCTCACAACCAATCCTTCTTATCTCCTTCCTTCTCCCTCATCAACCTTCCTATTCTCTATCATCTCAATCTCATCCACTTGATTCCTCCTTAATTTATCATCACTCCCACCTCCCACCTCTCACATCGATAAGCTCTTGATTAGATTCAAATCAATCATTCAACCCGAAGCCCTCCATTGACATCCATCATCAACATCCATCAACCTCCATCTTGGCTCTTGATACTCTCCTCTTAGACCCAACTCCATCTTACATCCTCCTATTCCTCCAACATGCTCTCCATCAACTCTTCCTCTTCCTCTTCCTCTTCCTCTTCCTCTTCCTCTTCCTCTTCCAATCACCCCCCGTCCTCTCACTCCTCCTCCTCCAACAATCATCATCTTCCTCTTCCTCGTAAACAATCACTCTCACTGCCTCATGATATCTTCACCATCACCAATCAACTCCTAGCTGCTCAGTATACCTTTGAATCCGAAATTGGTCATGGTAACTGGGGTTCCATCTGGCGTTTCTCTCCCAATAACCCTTCCTCCCATCTACATCCTATTAGCAAACTGGCCATCAAACTTGTCCATTGTCTTCAATCCTCACCAACCACCTCCACCAAGATCAAATCCCTCTGGTCTGAGTTCAAGATCCTCTGACAGTTCAAATCATCCCCTCATCCCAACATCCTATGCTTCTCCTCCTTCATCATCACCCCTTCCTACGCGCTTCTCACAATGGCCTACCATCCTACAATCCTACCCATCAACCTGGGCAATCGATATCCAAACTTTGCTGTTACCTACGTGGTTTACTCTCCGCAACCGACTTCTTACATCCCCATCGCGTCTCCCACAACGACCTCAAACCCGCTAACGTTGTCCTCAGCCTCGATGATCAACCGGTCCTCATTGACTTTGGCTTTGCCGTTGCTTATCCCCCAGATCATACCCAAACAACCGGTAAAGCTGCCTTCTGGAGTAATCTGAGCTGGGGAGCTCCAGAGTATCTCTCTCCTCAACGCGCTCAAGGCGAGGAACACAATGAAAGATTGAGTGATATTTGGTCCCTTGGTGTGACGTTTTATGAGATCGTCGTCGGTCGGACTCCTTTGGAGATGAACAAAACCAAAGAATTCTTGTCCAAGGAAGCCTTGCAAGTTTACTATCAACGGACTCTAAGAGCCAAATTCCTTGGTCTGTCAATCAATTCTCATCATTGCATCTGATTTGGCTATCATCTCCTATCCCTCCAGGCGGGTTATGCCCTTGGCTTATCAATCCTCATCCTATGCAACCAACTCACAATCCGTATTGATTACCTCCAATGGATTGTTCTCCTCGTCATCCTCCTCCTCTTTGCCCTTCTCACCATCTTCCTCATCCCATCCATCGCTCACCCTGCCGCTTGCGCCTCCTCCGGTTCATTCTTACTATTTTAACACCATTGACAACATTGGCCGATTCCCTTGTCCATCTCTCATTTGCATTGATGCCCCCTCAGACAATTTGCGCTTATTCAATCCTTTTCCAATTTGCGCCCGATTCGGTCTATTGCTTCTCTACTCGTCTTCCTTTGTCGCAAACTCGGCCGTCACCCTCTCTCCTCTCCTCCACAATCGCGACTTTGCTCGCTCACTTCCCCTCGCCTTTCCACTGCTTCTCTCGCTACCTCAATGGCAACCTTGATTTCCCCTCACCTCCGCCTTTGCTTGCTCACTCACTTAACCGTGCTTGCGACTTTGATCACCTCCCTTTTGCTACTCACCTCCGACATCTTGCGCGATCTTGCATCCATCAACATCTGCGACCTCGGTCGCGCTTCATCTGCAACTTCTCCTACTGCTTCACTTGCCATCCCTGCTCATCATCAACATTCCCCCTCTCTCGCCCATTGTCCTCTCTCCGATCCGACCTTGTGCTTGCTCCCTTCATCTATTTCCCCTCTCTTCAATCCGACCTTGTGCTCGCTCCCTTCATCCATTTCCGCCGCTTCCTCTCCAGCATTCACCACTCGCTTGCTCCGCTCCATCTCCTCCGCTCCACACGCTACATCACCACTCGCTTGCTCCGCTCCATCTCATCCGCTCCACACGCTACATCACCACTCCCTTGCTCCGCTCCATCTCAGCCGCTCGCTTGCTCCCATCCATCTCCTCCACTCCACCTGCTACATCATCAATACCTCCATCATCCTTTGCCACCCCATCATCCATCAACCATATCAACAACCAACTCTCAACTTCACCTTCAACAACATTCAATTCAACTCCAACAACACATCAACATTCCTTTTCATCTAGTATTGAACAGGCTGGTGTGTTGGAATCCTTCCCTCCTTTTTGTTCAATACTATCTTATATCTTCCTGTTCTCCACCCTCTTTCATTATTAAAAGCACATTCATTCATATTCCACACTATCACCCACCATCATTCAACAACTGTCACCCATCAACTCCATCACCATCACCATTACCATCACCATCACCATTACCATCACCATCACCATACCATCACCATCACCATCACCATCACCATCACCATTCCATTACCATTACCCTCATCTATCATCATTATCATCATATCATCCTCCCCATCATGCTAGGCAGCTATGCCTGAGTTCCTTGTTGCTCCTCTTAAAATAGTAATGCTATTCTCCCATATCATACTAGGCAACTATGCCTGAGGTCCTAGTTGCTCCTCTTAAAATAGGCTTTCATTCCCCATCTCATATGCTGACAAGGTGGTGTCTTGTCATCCTTTCTCAAATCTCATATCTCTCATTCTCATATTCTCTTCTCAATTCTCATGAATCTCTGAAATGTTGATTGGTCTCGAATTGGTTCCTAAATTTGTAAGTTAAGGTGGTGTGTTGTCTTTTTCTGTTCTTATTCTGTAACTTACAAATTTAGTTACCTTTATCTCCAACTTACCTTTTCCATTAAATAACTACTCATGTCTCAGGCCCCTTCTGGGGCTCTCTAGTTGTCACTAACCTTCTGTCTTAGGCCCCTTTTGGGGGTTCTCTAGTTGTGCTTAAATACTGGTCCTCCCCTTGAACCAGGAATGAAACTCATCTGATCACCAGTTATCAAAACCGGAGTGTCCCTTCCTCCTCATCGGATCAGTTACACTTGACTATACAAGTATTTTCCCTTTTCCCTGGCTCTTGTAGCCTCATTATTACTCCTCATTAGACTCCTCAATAGCCTACAACCATCCATTCATCTCTCCATGGCATCATAGCCGTTCTTTAAATCTTCATAGCTGTTCTTTAACTCTTCAAGAATTGAAATTGATAATTCTCCCAAGATCAAGTTCTTTGTCCTTTATAACCTGCTTTTTATAATAAAGCAGTTTCTCCTGCTGTTTCTCAGGAGTTATAATAACAGGAACAAAGTTATGGAGTTTTTATTCTTTTTTCTTTTTAAGAAGGTTCAAATAATAATTGATAAATTATCTGTTGTTCTTAAGATCCACTAGAGAAACAAATGATCAAAAATATATGTTATAAGTATGTTAACTTATTATTTTTTTAAAAAATCAATAGACTGGTCCAAGGAATAAATGATTAAGAATTAATTATTTAAGGATATTTCCCGGCCAGACCCCCAGTTGTCAGTTCTCTGATACCAGGAACCTTTCAGTCCTTTAGCTACAGAGAGTGATAAAAATTCTGGAATGATAATAATAATAATTATTCCAATAATAAACACTCAAAAGCTCAAATAAATGATATAATAATAGCAGTTTCAAGTTTTAATTGGTTTGGTAATAAATGGTTATCAATATAATATAAAAGAGGGGAAACAGTATTATACTACTGGGGATCTTTACAGACTAGCAACCTCTCTTCAAGGGGCCTCCTTAGGCAGTTTAAGAACCTTGGAATAAAGATGGGTGCCTTAGAAAGGACTTATTTCACTAATGGCTGGGCTTAACAGCAAAAATGGCCAAGACAGGAAGTGTAACACTCACTCTGAGCAATTTACCGCGAGAATCCTGGAATAATTGGAATGGTTTCAGAGCAGATGGGGTAGATTGCTTGACTAAACTTCAATGGTTGATTGGTTAACAAGGATAAATAATACTACTACAGACTAATTCATTAATCACTTGCTTATCTTCATACAAGCACTTGATAACCAATGACATGGTGTCTGATTGATAATAAATAATTCCTGGTAACTGATTAACTGATTGGATCCAAATAGGTCTGTATAAATACCTTTTTGGGGTGATTTTGATCTTCTCAGGGCACGTAGAGAGGGTTCTGCTTGTGGGAAGAGGCTGGAAAGCCAGTAAGGGCAAAATTAGCACGTCCTCGTGGTGCTGTCAATCAGCTGTCCTTAGATCTTCTGGATTTCTGTACTATTTTAGCCACACAATCTATTAATCTGTTATGGCGTAAATTTGATCATTCTGTACTCATCCTTCATTTGTACTATTGATAATGCTTTAAAGCGTGCAGATGTGGATGTTTACTGATTCCTTATCATCTGATGATCATTTAGATAATTTTTAATAATTTTTATGAACACTCCTTGTAGTTTTTTGTGGTCTTCAAAGATCAGGGTCAGTTATTTACGTGATAATCCTTGATCTTTGATTTATTATTAAAAAATTTTTTAAACTTAATTTTCATTAATTTTATTTAAGTTTTGATCTTTTTAGATTATTAGTAATGTAGATTATTAGTAATGCATATGTCAGTTTGTTACATATACTAGGAAACTCTAACTAGGTTGTAGCCCTTCTGAGAGGTACCTGGTTGTCAGATTAGTCACGACTGATCCAGACGCGGGGATCAGTTAGTACAGATGCGCGTGGGGTACGATCTGCTGCGTGCGTGGCAGAATCAGCTGAGCGCGGGTCTCTAGTACGCGGGAATCTGCTACTACAAGTACGTAGGGATATGTAATGATGCTGGGCTGCACGCAAGAATTGTGACATAACACATTTCTGTGTGTAACTCATAAAATATACACAACACCTCAATTCTGAGTGAATTTTAGGTGTAAAACCTATACGTGACAACACGTGTGAAATATTAAAATGGCCAAAAAGTACCATACTGGTGTCGTAGTTTTTAGTACTTTTCTTTTTAATTATTTTAAAAATGTAAGGACTTGGAATTCAAGGGTGGGGTCAGTGAGTGACCCTACCTAATTTTGGGTGAGGAATCCATTCCTGTAATAATATTTATGGATTTCTCACTCCTTATTTTGTTAATTGATATATCCTTTTTTTCTCATAGTTTTGTGTTGCTATTAACAGTTTGCTCTGTACATAGTAGAAAGCTGACAGACATTGTTCAAATTGCATGGCAATGATGAAATTGGGAATGTAGACTTTATAAAGGAGAGACCACTCTGCAGCCTTGAGACTTCTATGACTTTCTGCTCCAACATTTTTGTTGCTCTTGTCCAATCAGATGGGATTAGACTAATCTTGATGACTTGTTGAAGATTTTTCAGCACAACAGAATCAAACTTGAGTTTTAACAAAATTGAAGGGCTTTGCTCAGGGATATAACTGGTGCTTGGATCAAAAACTGAGACAGGTACATAATCTAAGTCAGAGAACAAATAAGATTCTGCCATGAATTCTTCATGAGTTAGAGCCAGAGCTTTTTCTCTCCCTTTGCCTATGGATTTTTTTATATTTTGAATATCTTGCTGGGCATCTCTTTTCAAGTATCACAATTTTCTAGAATCCATTTGTTTTTTTCTGGGATCTTCATTGTCTCCACTTTCATCTTCAACATCATTTGATCTCTCATCTGATGAGTCTGGAGTTTTTTTCTGTATCTTTTTCCAAGAGGATTCTGGAAGTTTTAATTTGGTAACAGCATGATCTTTCAAGGCTCCAAGAATCATATTGTGCATTATGTCAAGTTTAGCCATTTTTGTGGCATCCCAATAAGGGAGTTCTTATAATATTGAGTAATGGACACCATTCTCTTTGAAGAGATGATCCCTGTGTGATTTAGTTGCATGTAACAATGAATTTACTTGAATTTTGTGCTCTGATAAATTTCTTGGGGCCCAATTGAAAGCCTCAATCTCATTTATCTCAGAATTTTCAGTGGTACAGAAGTTGCAAAACCTTTTTCCTGAATGACTTGTAAATCCTATGGACTTGCGCATTGCTACAACATCTGCTATGACAGTGAGTATAGCTGCTCTGATGGTAACTCCTGAAGGATTATTATAGGTCTTGGAGAAGTGGACACCATTGCAAAGTTTCTGAAGTTCTCTGACTTGGGGGGTGATTATATGATTCAGTTGAGGACCAGTAGGCTCTTTGGGGCCAGGTATGATTCCTACCAGATAAATGTTTTCTGCTTTCAGACATATTTCAGGTGGAAGATTCAGGCATACCATGGCAATGGTTCCAAGAGAGGCATGTTGACTAGACTTTCCAAAAGCATTAAACCAGTCAACATATAGGGTGAATGCCAAGTTCCCAGGCTTTTACAAAAAGGGGGAAGTTTCATTTGGGCCCCTGAATGTTTTACAAACAATCCCATCCCAGATATCTTTCATTATCTCAGAGGGTTTTTTTTGGAGATGTTTGAGAAGTTCTTCCTCAATACCTGGACGGTTCAAAAATCTTGCCAGCCATTGTTGAAATGGTTGTTAAATGAAATGTTTGATTGCGGAGAATTTTGATTCTTTTAAATTTTTTTGGCTAGGCATGGAGTTAATGGAAGTCTTCATAGCTCCCAAGGTGGATGAGCAAGGTGGACCCTGTTCAAATCTTTCTAAATGTTGTGTGCATTTGATAATGGGGTCTGTGACATGTTTTTCTTGGTCAACCAAGTAGAAGCACTCTGGAAAACAGACATATATCCCCAGTGAAGCATCCAGGTTGAGATGCTTGAAGATGGTAAAAATGCTGAGGGGAATCTTTGAGCTGTTATTGGCCTGATGGTTTTGAAGAGTATTTTGAAAAATTGTTTTATTTTGAATATTGAAAGCACAAAGCAGAAACCTTGATGCCTCTGTAATGAATTGATGATGTACATTCATGATGGCTTTGATCACCATTGGAAGGATGACATGGTGTTGGTTTTGTATCCAGGGTAATAGGACAAAGTATTGAGTGTCAAATATGGGAACACCAGCTGGAGGTTAAATTGCAGTGATATTATCTAGAGATTGGGCCATTTTTGCATTGTTATTATCTAATGGATATCTATGGTTTTTTGGTGTTTTGGGGGACATTGCTTGTGGAGCGGCTATTGGTTGTGGAGAAACTTGAGTGGAAAGCAAAGTTGTGATGAATTTTTGATGCTTAGCATATCCAGATGGGGTAAATGCTATGCCTTGCTTTATCCCATTGGGAGTCATATGAGTTTTTCTGGAGCAATTTTCACACATGAAAACAATAAGTTGGATATTTTTTGGGGCCATTTTGGTGCAAGTTCTTGATGAGTGGATGAATTGATGATGGGGGAGAAAAGTGTCTCTTTATATGAAAAAACTCTGGTGAAATAGGCTGCAGGTTCAATGTTTTTGTTTCAGTGACTTGCATGGGTTATTAAGATGAAAACAAATTGATTTCTTATCTTTAAAAATTGAAAATGATTCCATGAGACATGTTTTGGGAACTTGGAAGAAAGATTTTTGTCACTTATCATGAAACAATTAATGGCTTATCATGAAGAAGTTGATGTCTTATCATGAAACAGTTGATTCCATATCATGAAACAATACACAATCATCATGAAAAACTTCAAGGCTTATCATGTAACATTTGAAGTCTTATCATGAGATGTTTCATTTCATTACTTATCATGAAAAATTATTTACATAGCTTTTTTGTTTTCCATAATTCATTACCCCAAGAGTGAGACTTTTGTAGAATTTTTGAGTTTGTATTGCTGATTGAGGATAATCAATTTTTTTTGTTGAATTCCATTTCCAGCATGAAGGAATAAAACATATTAATGTAGTGTAATTGATCCAACATGGGCTTTACATGGAACACTAAAAACAAAATTCTCTTCAGTATTCACCAATTGAAGCAAATAATCACTGAAATAAAGTACAAGACATTTTGCAAGAGTAAATTGTGAAGTAAAAGGCCAAGAGAAGGCTTTATCATCAAAGAAAGATTTTTGAATCAGAGATACAACATATAAATCGGTTCTTTTCCATATTTTTTAAATTATATCTTTTGGCTCTAGCTGATTCATTTTAGAGATTAATGATATAAGCTGGAGAGAATTGGTGACTTTGAACCTCTTCTGATCATCTTGAATAATCAGGAAACCACGTATTCTGGAAACCAGATATGCTTCTAGAAGGTGATAGGCAGGACGTTTGGTGAATTGTTGAGGAAGTTTGGAAAAAGCAGGAGTATATTTAGCAATATTGGTTGTTGCCCTGTTGATTTTATTTTTTGCCCGAAGAATGGAGAAAGCTATTAGCGTATAGGGAATGCCATTTACCACATTATCTATTGCTTTGAAGTTGCTTGGAGGCATATTGGATGGATTGTTTTCTCCAGACTGTGTGATTGCTGGTTTGCTTTGCCAAGATTTGATGCAATTGATGAAGTACTGAATTTTAAATATTTCATCTGCAATTTCATCCTCTGGATCAACTGGATTCTCAAATTCAGGGGAAGGAGTGACTTCCTGAGAAACCAACAAAATTTACTGGAACCAGATGTGTGCCCAGTTGCATTTGCAGTGCTCAGTAGGAAATGAAAGTAATTGGATCAAATCCTCAAGGTAATAAGTGCACTTTTTTGGGAGGTCAGTTGGTGTGGACGTGATGTTGATGACTTCTGGGGAGTAATACGGCTCATTGACTTGAGCTTTGAATGGGTTGAAATCTGAAGGCAGAAAAAAAACCAGTTCAGCCCTGGAAAAATGCATGTGAACATTCATATTAAATTACCACTATTTTCCAACTGCTTGACTCACTCCTTCAAACCAGTGGCACATGTTTAAAACCGGATGAACTGGCTCAGGTTGAGGGGTATGATTCCTAGGGTTTGATGTGTTTCAACCAAGCCTCAAAGAGATGAATTGTGGATGAAACCACCAATTCATATGCTGAAAGGGTGAGGGAGGTAGAGAATAATTTGAGAATTGGCTGAGCCTCTGCATGATACTTTTTGAGACAAGGCATCACATCTTGAACAAAATGAAAAGAATTTAAACATTAGTTTTGCTATTGATCAATAATAAATAAATAGATGTTCCCTACCAGGAGCTGGGTTTTGAATGCTTTGAGTAAGCTGCAGATTTTGAGTTGATTCAGCAGGTGTTTGTGAGGTTGTCTCCCTGGCTGGATTGGTTCCAGTTTCATTGTTGGGGACTGCAGCAGAATCATCTGTTTTTTCTGTATTGGGTGGTGCAGACATGTTGATTTCATCTCCTTCCTCATCACTTTCTGAAACAAATACATGCTGTTTTTTGGCAGGTCTGTTGGAGGATGAGTGAGAGGCAGATTTCTTTTTGAGGAGGTTTCCACTACCAATTCTGACCTCTTCTTCTTCAGGTAATTCTTCACCCTTTGATAAGACTTATAAAAAACACAATGTTCAACAGGGGTCAAGAGTGAAATTTAGTGGGAATGAATTAATGGCATCATATTTGTCACAGGCTTCAATTCCTTGACAAGCAATATGACAAAGAGAGCGGGTAGCTGTTTTTTCCTTTGCAATTTTTTCCAATTTTTGACGTTTTTTTTTGTTACTGGAGAGGAATTCCTGGCGTGATATGAGGGACACTTCTGAATTGTTGAGGAATCCACCAGTCTTGGATGGGAGAGGGGGTGGAAGTGTTTCCACTGCATTGTCTTTGTCATCAACAAATTTTTTCCAAGCAAGAGGTTTAGACAGGTTTGATCTAGGGGCGGGGGGGGGGGCATCCATTGCTGCAGGCCCTGTGCTATCAGGTAAAGTTTGGGTATTGGCACAGGTAGTTGTATTTTCTGTTGATGAAAGGGGTGCAGGAGTATCATTCCCAAGGGAATGGCAAGAAGATTGAGTGGTAACCATGATCAGGTATATAATTTTAAATGAGTATGATAAGAATGGAAAGTAGGATACAGAGGCTGGGGATAAAACAGTGGTGTAGTGAGGAACAATTGAGCGTATGGATGAGGGGGGACAAGGGCAGGGAAAGATGCTCTTTATATAATGGTGCTGGGGGATCATAAGAGTACCCCAACAGCAATCAAGCCATTGTATTTCTACACAGCAAATATATGATGAGGAATCATAGGACAACTGTATTTGATATGGAAACATGTGATGAGAGAACTGATGACAGGGCCTTGAATAGCATGCAACAATTTCTATTAGATTATATTCATGTTTTGATGGTGGCAGGTGTATATTGCATACAAAACATGAATAAACAGAATAAAGAGTAGAGAGACCAGATATAGTATGAAGCATGAAATGTAGTCAGCAGATCAAGTTAATTACACACAATGTGATAACTGACTTTTTAGGTCTGCATCACATGCAGATGATCCACCAGTGATCACCTCATCCTCTTGCATTGCAGCAAAACACCCATTGTAAAGTCTCTGAGCAATTTGCACAGAAATACCAAGTATGGTGAATGGACTTCCTGCTTCTCAATTGGATTGAACAGTTTGGTGGAATAATAGGTCGGAAGCCCAAAAGAGATTGATCCATTCATCATGTTTGTCAAACTCAATGACCATATAAATACCTGGAAGAAAAAACTGGCCTTTTTTGATGTCAAAGCCTTGACTGAATTGAGCTGGTTCACCAGTTGCCTCATGGACACCACAAAAGCCACCATAGGTGATAGCATTGACATCATCATCAATATGAGCTTGATTTTAAAAATCCCTCCAGGTGGCGGTAATGTTTCCAGCAAAAGGCTCAGTGTCCTGTGGGTCACCATATTCTTGGGCACCAAAACAAGGAACATTGGCCTGTTTCATCTGCTTGATTGCATGTGAAAAGAGTCCAGGGGCCAATGCTTTGTATCTTTTGGAGATGATTTGTTGAACAACAGGCATCTTGTCCAGGAGCGCCTTCCACTGTTTGTATCTTTCTGGTGTAAGAGTCTTTGATGTAAAAGGCTTATATATTCCTAATCAAAATAATTGAATTAAAATTATTATCACTTTTAATCAAAGAATTCAGTAATAGAATTGATTGCCAAATTTTTACACTTTATCATACCCCTACGCCAACCAAGTGCTTTCATGATACCACCAAGAAAAGAGGAATTTTTTTGATTGCCATAGAAAGATCAAAGTTGGACAATGGTTGTGGTCAAGAGTCTGATTTCATCATATTCTGTGCATGAAATGTCTGACCACTTGGTGAATTTGTAAACCAAGCCAATTTCACACTTGTGGTTGGTGAGGACAACCACTGAAGGGCCTGGGTTAATATGGTGTTTGAACTGCTCAAGGAACCTGGTTGTGTTTGCAATTGAGTGCACATCTGAACATCTGATCATTGTAAAGTCATCAGGTTGGTTGATGGAGAGGCTGAGACCAGGGCAGCAAGTGATATTGGCCAATGCCTCCATTTTCTTCTTCTTAGTTTCAGAGCTGAAACCACAATCCTGACTGGTGGAAGTATGGGTGAGGACATGTTGGCTCTGAGTTGGACGTGGAGGAAGGACAGGAAGAGTGGGTATGTTGACCATGGGTGTTGAGATTGGTTGGCAAGGGCCACTTTTTCCACTAGGTTGCTTGGCCTGCCTACGTTCTTCTTGGGTCTCCTTGGAGCGGATTCCATGTCTCTAAAATCCATAGGAAAAACAATCAGCTTGAATCCAAGTATGGGATGATATGGTGAACCATGAAGTGCTTGTGCAACATTCAGGCTGGTCATCATCAGGAAGGCAATACAGGGCGCCCATCCTGGATAAACTCCCTGCATAAACCCTCCCTCCAACAGGAATCCCTTGCAATGGACATAAGAGAGAAATGAAAGATCATCCCATGGGATAATGATGTGAACCACAAAGTGCTTGCGCAACATTCAGGACAGGTCCTCAACAGAGAAGCAATACAAGGAGCCTGTCCTGGATAAACTCCCTGCGTAAAATTCTCCTCAGACAATTATGCCCTGGGAAAGGATAAGAGATGAAAATGGAACAACAAACCGCCTTTTTCCTGAGGCCTGTGTGAAAATATTGAGAGTTATCAACAAACATTCTCAGATGGAAGATGCAAGAGGAGGGGAAAAAACCTGGACAATCCATTGGGAAAGATGGTGTGGGAAAATACTTGCACAGAATATGTTAGAGTTTTTTCAGAGTTAAATAGAACAAGGCAGTTGTAAGTAACAACGCCCATAAGCTAATAACTCTGGTCTTCAGAAGCTGATTAGGAAAGATCAACTCAATCCCAACCAACCTCCAGGTTCTCAATGAACCTGCCCAAATCTCCACAATCAAGCGCTTGAAGGGTACCAGATAACTGTGGGTGGCTGTACAAAACAAAGCAATTTGTTTATGAAGCTCTAGAAGCAAGCAATAACAGATTCAAACAAGAATAACCCAACACTTTTCAAGGGAATCAAGAGTAGTGTGGCAAAATGTAAATTCAAAGAAATAAGGGAGGTCTAACACTCCAGGTTTCAAGCTTAATAAAACCTCTCAGCCAAATGTAGCTGGCTCCGGAAAGATAATCAAAGAGTGATAAGGACCAGTATGGTTGGAAAAAGGGATCAGGAGTGGTATAACACACTCAAGAATTCAACCAAATGAATTCTTCTTCAACCACCAAGGCTATTGGTTGGTGATAATGCCCAAAGAGGGACAGATCAAGGGTTTGAGTATGGAGGCTCAAGGATCATGGGGCAATCAAAAAATATACACAGGTTAAAGATTATGAATTGCTCAAATGGATCAGAGAAAGGATACCCCTGGATGATGGTGATAGATAGGATTTATACAATACTCCAATGTATGGGGCAAAACATCCGGGTGGGCAAGAGGCCCTAAATACTAATTACAAGGGATACTACAGATAAGTGCGGAAAAAAATAATTTCTGACCTTTTCCCATGGCTGGGGTGAGCACAACACTCACCCTGCTGTTCCTTGCATCCATCCCCGGATGGGCGCCTGCAACAACCAAGAGATCACCCACCCCATTCCAAAGATGGAAGGGGTGGCAATAGTTAAAACTGAGACCTCCCGTGGATGATTGTGGGCCAACAAAGGAAATGCCTTTTTGCACCCCCATCCAAAGATGGAAAGGGATGCAAGCCAACAGGCCAGGGCCAATTGGTTGTCTGTCCACAGACAGGCAAGCATGCAAAAACCAAGAGATCACCCACCCCATCCCAAAGATGGAAGGGGTGGCAATAGGTAAAACTGAGACCGCCCGCGGATGATCGCGGGCAGACAAAGGAAATGCCTTTTTGCACCCCCATCCGGAGACGGAAAGGGGTGCAATCCAACAGGCCAGGGACCTGGCCATTGCTCATCACCAATCTGAATGTCTTTGAACAACCAATTGAAGAAAACGTCTTCCAAGGGGCCATGCCTCCTCCGTCTGCTCTTGCTTCCTCACCCTTGCCAGAGGCCCAGCGGTGCTCATCCATCCTCATTTGCTCTTTGGATCCCTCTCAAACCACCCATTACTGCCCAGA
The DNA here is from genome assembly GCA_025617555.3 of Puccinia polysora. Lineage (NCBI taxonomy): Eukaryota > Fungi > Basidiomycota > Pucciniomycetes > Pucciniales > Pucciniaceae > Puccinia > Puccinia polysora. Next base: position 33,615,209 of record CM062628.1, read on the forward strand.
TTATCATTTTCCAACGATCTTACACCCCAGTACTAATCACCCTGCCATGATGGAACCATCCTCCACTACTCCCCAAAGCAGTCAGACCAAGCCTGTCAAAAGTCACGCCATTCTGACCGCTGGCCTGCGGCGTCTACAAACCCTTTTGGGAGTTTCCCAACATTTCTCCTGCGTTGAGTATCAGCCGCTGTCAGCACTTTGATACCAGGAACCTTGCAGTCCTTTAGCTACAGAGAGTGATAAAAATGCTGGAATTATAATAATAATTATTATTCCAATAATAAACACTTAGAAGCTCAAATAAATGATTTAATAAGAGCAATTGCAAGGTTTAATTGGTTTGGTAGTAAATGGTTTTCAATATAATATAAAAGAGGGGCCACATTATTATACTACTGGGGATCTTTACAGACTAGCAACCTCTCTTCAAGGGGCCTCCTTAGGAAGTTTAAGAACCTTGGAATAAAGATGGGTGCCTTAGAAAGGAATTATTCCACTAATGGCCAGGCTTAACAGCTCAAATGGCCAAGACAGGAAGGGTAACACTCACTCTGAGCACTTTACCACAAAAATCCTGGAATAATTGGAAGGGTTTCAGATCAGATGGGGTAGATTGCTTGACTAAACTTCAATGGTTGATTGGTTAATAAGGATAAATAATACTACTACAGACTAAGTCATAAATCACTTTCTTATCTTTATATAAGCATTTGATTAATAATGAAACGGTGTCTGATTGATAATAATTAATTCCTGGTAAACTGATGATGGAATAATGGATCCAAAGAGGTCTGTATAAATAACTTTTTGGGGTTATTTTGATCTTCTCAGGGCACGTAGAGAGGGTTCTGCTTGTGGTCTGAGTCTGGCAAGCCAGTCAGGGAAAGAGTAGCACGTCCACTTGGTGCTGTCAATGAGGTTTCTTTAGATCTTCTGGATTTCTGTACTATTTTAGCCACAGGATCTGTTAATCTGTTATGGCGTAAATTTGATCATTCTGTACTCATCCTTCATTTGTACTATTTATATTGCTTTGAAGCGTACAGATGTGAATGTTTACTGATTTTCCATCATCTGCTGATCAGGTAGATAAGTTTCAATAGTTTTTATGAACACTCCTTGTAGTGTTTTGTGGTCTTCAAAGATCAGGATCAGTGATTTACATGATAATCCTTGTTCTTTGATTTATTATTAAAAAAAATTTTAAACTTAATTTTCATTAATTTTATTTCAGTTTTGATCCTTTTAGATCATTAGTAAAGCATATTTCAGTTTGTTACATATACTAGGAAACTCTAACTAGATTGTAGCTCTTCTGAGCGATACCTGGTTGTCAGATTAGTCACAACTGATCCAGAAGCGGGGATCAGTTAGTACAGATGCGCGAGGGGTAGGATCTGCTGCGTGTGTGGTAGAATCAGCTGCGCGCGGGTCTCTAGTAAGCGTTAATCTGCTGCTACTAGTACGTAGGTATATGTAATGATGCGGGGCTTCACCCAGGAATTGTGACATAACACATTTCTTCATGTAACTCCTAAAATATACACAACACCTCAATTCTGAGTGAATTTTAGGTGTAAACCCTATACGTGACAATACGTGTGAAATATTAGAGTGGCCAAAAAGTGCCATACTGGGGTTTTAATTTTTAGTACTTTTCTTTTTAATTATTATAAAAATATAAGGACTTGGAATTAAAGGGTGGGGTCAGTGAGTGACCCTACCTAATTTTGGGTGAGGAATCCATTCCTGTAATAATATTTATGGTTTTCTCACTCCTTCTTTTGTTAATTGAGATATTCTTATTTTTCATAGTTTTGTGTTACTATTTAAAAGTTTTGTTCTGTACATAGTAGCAAGCTGACAGCCACCACCGGTTCAATTTCTTCCCAATTCTCTGTCCGATTCCAAGGAGGCCTGGTTGTCACAATTCCCAATACCAAAATGGCAGCCTATTGATTCTTGCTATTCTCAACTTCTTCCACCTCTTCCTCAGCTTCATGGAATTTATTACGCGCCCAACGGCAGTCAGGATCCCAACCTTGAGACAGAATCACGGACTAGCCGCTCACACTCTGTTTTCAGCGGGCATTCTTTGAGCCCTTTGGCTCTAGAGAACCATCCTTGACCAAGGCTTGACCCAAACCTGCTCCTTCAACTGCCACCTCAACTCCCAGGCGCACCTTGCCTTGTTGTCTGAACTCCCGGTCTCCCATGATTCCGTCTTTGATTTTTCTCAATTGAGCTTTGCAAACTCTCAAGGTCATACAACCATCAGTACTCGGATCAAACTGGAAAATTTGAAGGATTTAGTTAACACCTTAACTCCCAGGCGCACCTTGCGTCATTTTCTGAACTCCCGGTCTCCCATGATTCTGTCATTTGTTTTTCTCAATTGAGCTTTGCAAACTTTCAAGGTCATACAACCGTCACGCGGGGATCAAACGGGAAAAGCTGAAGGATTTAGTCAATCAATTCTTTGATCCCTCCACCTCAAGATCTCTCCAACCCTCAGATCAAACAATTCATGATTTCCATGTTCCACTCCAGAATCTCCAGGCGAGTCCTAGCCAAGAATCACATTGCTCTCGCCCAACAGTTTCAAGACTATTGACCCTAAACGTTCCCATCCCCAATCCAATCACCTCCCATTCTCATTGGTACCAGCGCAGATTTTCTGTTGCCTGCGCGAGTCCCTGATTGGTTGTCTGTCCGCGGACGGATGCGCGCTACAACCAAGAGATCACCCACCCCATCCCAAAGATTGAAGGGGTGGCAATAGGTAAAATTGAGACCACCCGCGGATGATTGCAGGCGGAAAAAGGAAACCTATTTTCAGACCCCCATCCAAAGACAGAAAGGAATGAAATTGGACAGGAGGTGATTGATCCAGGTACAAACTGTCAACAGGAGGAGGAGCACAGGCGTATGCCAAGGTTGCAATGGCCGCGGGATTGAGCATGGGACTTTGGCAGTTGGAAGGAAGAAGCCAATGAGGACTGGAGATGGAGGTAGGATGATTGATGGTTGAGGACGGTTGGGGTTTGTGGCAGCCGCCAGGTAACCGCGCAAGATGAGCAAGAGGAAATGATGGGTTGATGGATGACAATTTTGGTCATTGTGGTCCTTGCTTGGGCTGACAAGTCTTGGTTGTGGGATCAAAGGATGGTCATGGGAGCGGGGTCTTTGTGACTTTGGGGAGGATGTTTGTAAATTTTTGGTGACAACTGACAAGTAAATAAGATGGCAACAATCTTAGTCTTAGATTAAGATTGGTGGGCAATGAGTTGATCGATCAGTCAATGTCAATGGTTGTCATTGTCATCCTTGGATGGGGATTGAGCTTTCCAGAAATTCAATAGTGTTGGCCACTAAGCCATGGGAGGGGATGATCAATGGCCTGGTTACAATTACTGCCATCATCCTTGTAGGTTGGATGATGATCATTGACAAAGCAAATTATAAAAAAAAGATCAAAAGATCCAAAGAGGTGAGGATTTGGATTGAACGTTGGGAATGCTTGAGAGTGAGAAGAGTTGAAGTTGAATACAAGACCCAGGGGCTTGGGCACCGCAGGGGTTATCATTCTTAGACCTTTAGGACAAGAGAGAGTTGGAGGAAGGGCAAATTATGGGCCACCAGTTCCAGATCAAAATATATATATATATAAAGAGGTGTACCAATTTAGTCTCCACAACAGATTATTAATTCACTCAGATGATGGATAGATGATATATCCCTGATGAGATGTATAATACTCCAATATATGGGGTACAGATGTTGATGTCCAGTTTCTGGAAACTGGACTTCAACCTTTGGGGTCTTTCATGCTCTACGGGGGCATAAAACTGCTTGTGATGTCCGGTTTCTGGAAAACGGGCCTCACCTTGGAGCAGTGTTATGGCCCCGTAGAGCATGTAAAAACCAGTAAGACTCATTTCACTTTGGATTATGTGGGTTCTTTTATGCTCTACGGGGGCATAACACTTCTTGTGATGTGTGGTTTCCAGAAGCCGGACATCACCTTGGAGCAGTGTTATGCCCCTGTAGAGCATGTAAAAACCAGTAAGACTCATTTCACTTGGGATTATGTGGGTTCTTTCATGCTCTACGGGGGCATAAAACTGCTTTTGATGTCTGGTTTCTGGAAACCAGACATCACCTTGGAGTGGTGTTATGCCCCTGTAGAGCATGTAAAAACCAGTAAGACTCATTTCACTTGGGATCATGTGGGTTCTTTCATGCTCTACGGGGGCATAACACTGCTTGTGATGTCCGGTTTCCAGAAACCAAACATCACCTTGGAGCGGTGTTATGCCCCCATAGAGCATGTAAAAACCAGTGAGTTTCATTTCACATGGGATTATGTGGGTTCTTTCATGCTCTACAGGGGCATAACACTGCTCAAGGTGACGCCTGTTTTCCGGAAACCAGACATCACAAGCAGTGTTATGCCCCCGTAGAGCATGAAAGAACCCACATGATCCCAATTGAAATGAGTCTTGCTGGTCTTTACATGCTCTACAGGGAAATAACACTGCTCCAAGGTGATGCCCAGTTTCTGAAAACCGGACAACACAAGCAGTGTTATGCCCGTGTAGAGCATGAAAAAACCCACATAATTCCAAGTGAAATGAATGTTACTGGTTTTTACATGATCTACAGGGGAATAACACCGCTCCAAGGTGATGTCCAGTTTCCGGAAACCAGACATCAAAAGCAGTGTGATTCCCCCGTAGAGCATGAAAAAACCCACATAATCCCAAGTGAAATGAGTCTTACTGGTTTTCACATTCTCTACAGGGGCACAGCACTGCTCCAAGGTGATGCCCGGTTTCTGGAAACTGGACAACACAAGCAGTGTTATGCCCCTGTAGAGCATGAAAGAACCCACATAATCCCAAGTGAAATGAATCTTACTGGTTTTTACATGCTCTACAAGGGCATAACACCACTCCAAGGTGATGTCCGGTTTCCCAAAACCAGAGGTCACAAGCAGTGTAATGCCCCCGTAGAGCATGAAAGAACCCACAAAATCCCAAGTGAAATGAGTCTTACTGGTTTTTAAATGCTCTACAGGGGCATAACACTGCTCCAAGGTGATGTCCAGCTTCCGGAAACAGGACATCACCTTGGAGCGGTGTTATGCCCCTGTAGAAAATGAAAGAACCCACATAATCCCCTTACTGGTTTTTAAATGCTCTATGGGGGCATAACACTGCTTCAAGGTGATGCCCAGTTTCCGGAAACCTGACATCACAAGCAGTGTTATGCCCCTGCAGAGCATGAAAGAACCCACATAATGCCAAGTGAAAGGAATCTTACTGGTTTTTACATGCTCTACAGGGGCATAACACCACTCCAAGGTGATGTTGGGTTTCCAGAAACCGGACATCACAAGCAGTGTTATGCCCTTGTAGAGCATGAAAGAACCACCATAATCCTCTTACTGGTTTCCCATGCTCTATGGGGGCATAAAACTGCTTCAAGGTGATTTCGGGTTTCCAGAAACCGGACATCACAAGCAGTGTTATGCCCCTGTAGAGCATGAAAGAACCCACATGATCCCAAGTGAAATGAATCTTACTGGTTTTTACATGCTCTACAGGGGCATAACACCGCTCCAAGGTGATGTCTGGTTTCCGGAAACCGGACATCACAAGCAGTGTTATGCCCCCGTAGAGCATGAAAGAACCCACATAATCCCAAGTGAAATGAGTCTTGCTTGTTTTTACATTCTCTACAGGGGCATAACACTGCTCCAAGGTGATGCTGGGTTTGCGGAAACTGGACATCAAAAGCAGTGTTATGCCCCTGTAGAGCATGAAAGAACCCATATAATCCCAAGCGAAATGAATCTTACTGGTTTTTACATGCTCTACGGGGGCATAACACCGCTCCAAGTTGATGTCCGGTTTCCGGAAACCAGAAATGAAAAGCAGTGTTAAGCCCCCGTAGAGCATGAAAGAACCCACATAATCCCAAGTGAAATGAGTCTTACTGGTTTTTACATGCTCTACACGGGCATAACACTGCTCCAAGGTGATGCCCGGTTTCCAGAAACTGGATATCACAAGCAGTGTTATGCCCCTGGAGAGCATGAAAGAACCCATATAATCCTCTAACAGGTTTTTACATGCTCTATGAGGGCATAACACCGCTTCAAGGTGATGTCCGGTTTCCGGAAACAAGACATCACAAGCAGTGTTATGCCCCTGTAGAGCATGAAAGAACCCACATAATCCTCTTACTGGTTTTTACATGCTCTACAGGGGAATAACACTGCTTCAAGGTGATGTCCAGTTTCTGGAAACCGGACATCACGAGCAGTGTTATGCCCCCGTAGAGCATGAAAGAACCCACATAATCCCAAGTGAAATGAATTTTACTGGTTTTTACATGCTCTACGGGGGCATAACACCGCTCCAAGGTGATGTCTGGTTTCCGGAAACCGGACATCACAAGCAGTGTTATGCCCCCGTAGAGCATGAAAGAATCCACATAATCCCAAGTGAAATGAGTCTTACTGGTTTTTACATGCTCTACGGGGGCATAAGGTGATGCCGGGTTTGCGGAAACCGGACATCACAAGCAGTGTTATGCCCCTGTAGAGCATGAAAGAACCCACATAATCCCAAGTGAAATGAATCTTACTGGTTTTTACATGCTGTACAGGGGCATAACACTGCTCCAAGGTGATTCACGGTTTCCAGAAACCGGACATCATGAGCAGGGTTATGCCCCTGTAGAGCATGAAATACCCCAAAGTTTAATTTCTGTTTTCCGCAAACCAGACATCAAAATCCATAAATTTAACTGTCTATACAGATTGAAAGCATGGGGTGAAGAAGGACAATGAAGCAGCATAATGTAGCTTAGAGTTAGCATGGTTTTGATGTTCTCTACGGGTGAATATCATGGCTCCAACATGGTGCCCGGTTTTCAGAAACCAGACATCACAAGCAGTGTTATGCCCCTGTAGATGAAATGAATCTAGTTTAAATAATACCCTCTATGCATATATTTATAATCTTTACACCTGTCCCACAACTTCTACACAAATTTTTCACATGATTTTCATTTCAATACCTGCCCTTTTTCAAATTCAGGCAGATTTCCCACACTAGCAACATCCTCCTTCCTTGGAAACACATCACCTTTCTTATTCCTCCAGAAACTCCCATGCCCACAATGGAGTCAATTAATCATACCCCATTCTGCGTTGGCCTTGTTGAGGTTCCTCTTGCTGAAATAAATACCTCAGCTCTCCCCAAACTGCTACATAGTGAGGGAACATATTGGGCATTTTTATACCCCAGGGATAACAAGATAAATGTCTACATACCAGATCTTCCTTTCCCTGTAGGAGTCCTTGCCCCTCCAATTGACTCATTAATTTTACCCCTCCTTCCCCGGGCCACAGGCTATGGACCAAGTGGTGATTGGCAGGCAATGATGAAGGAACTTTTTCATCCAATTCTCTTTGTGGAAACCATTCTCCATGTTGGTTTTTCCACAATTACCACATTTAAACTTGCTCTCCTTCTATTCTGTCATGAACAACATATATTGGACATACTTGATAAGCTTCTTGGTGCTCATATAATCATCCAAAGACCTCCTAAGTATAACCCTTCAAAACACCAGGGCTGCCCACTGGCCAACCTACCATCCCAAAGGCTAACAATGCCATCACTTCTTGAAAACCCTTACTATGATCCAAAACAACTTTAAATACCAAGTGGATGTGATCTCAATCCAATCCATCCCAATCCAAAAATATTCACCACCAAACTCCTCCCCCACCAGGCTCAAGGAATTGCATTCTTGCTTGATCATGAATCACCACATTCTTCCTCTTGTCTGGCCTTGTGGTATAAATCAAACATGAATGCCTGGCACATTTGGGAAAACAAAATCAGCGGCTCAAGCTTGGCTCTAATTGATCCAACATCTGTTCCACCAACTGCTTTGGGCTCAATACTGGCGGATGATATGGGTCTTGGGAAATCTTTACAAGCAATCTCCCTTATTTGTCAGACTATACCTGAATCAACTTCTTTTTACAATCACAAGATAACCCTCCAGAGTTTGTGCCTCATCACGCCACTCTCATCATATGCCCACCCCGCCTGACACAGAACTGGGCAAACAAACTCAGAAAACATGTTGCCCCTCGCACCATCAACTACTTGATCTACCATGGACATGAAAGGCATTGGTTCATTCCAGATGTCCTCAACTCAGCCTCCATCATCATCACCACTTATCCCCTCATGGCATCTACTCATGAGAAGGCACAGAAGGAATCCAACCTTTCTTCTTCTTTCATTTACTCTTGTTATTGGTTCAGGATAATCCTTGATGAGGCACATTAAGTATCACTGCCATGACCTGCAATTCCTAAAACTGATCATCTATCATTTGATAGCACAATCCGGAAAAGCAATGGAAAGGTGACTCAAGCAATCTTTTCAATTAGAGCTCAACAACGCCTATGCCTCACTGGGACACCAGTCCAGAACCATCTAAATGACCTAATTTCATTGCTGACATTCCTCTGCACGGATATTGAAGAATATCACAACCATTGGGTAAAAATTCTTCTACCCCATCTCAAACTTGGAAACTTCAAACCACTCCAACTCATCTTGCTTCACCTAGTTCTCAGGAGAATCAAAGAGAATGAGCTTGATAGTCTACCAGGTGCAAACCATCAAATTATCTACACACCCCTAAAACCATCTGCACAAGAATATTACAATAATCAAAGGGACATCTTTGTCAAATCACTCCAAAAGAAAGAGTCCTATGTCCATCAAGGTTCCAATAATCCTGAATTCCTCACTAGAATTCAGGAACTCTGTGGAATCTGTGATCATCCCCTGTTAGAAAACCCAAATCTGGTTCTCACATCATCTGGTAATTTTGAAACACAATTGAAAGAAGAAGATTCAAATTCATCAAAAAATGGTATAATTCAACATTGAGTCCACCCTGCTTTGTTTTTGGAGAGCTCAAAAATTGAAAAACTAATCAACATGATCATGGATGAATTGGAGAAAAGGGATAGCCCAAGCAAGAGGGTTGTGTTTTCTTGTTGGACAAGTTTTCTTGATTTGTAAGACTTCCTCCAGATAAGCTTCAATGTTCACAAAGAGGCTTACCATGCTTTTCAAAAAATATTCAATTCTCAGAATTCAGATTGCTTTGAGTCATCAAAAGATCAAATATTTCCGCTTGGATGGCACCATGACAGCTATAGAGCAAAACAAGTGCCTGGAAAATTTTTCCAGCAGTACCTAAACCCAAATAACACTGGCCTCCATCCAAGCTGCAGGGGTGGGTCTCAACATCACATGTGCAAAAATTGTTTTCATCATGGTATGTGGTCTATTATTTCTGTAAAAATATTGAACCTAGATCATACTCCACCCCCACTAGGAGCCACTATGGAATCCCACAAACCAGGCTCAGGCTGTCGATTGTTTGCATAGATGGTGACAGACAAAAACAGTGCATGTGCATTACATGATTGCTCCAAAAACCATTGAGGAGAATATTCAAAAGGTGAGATCCCATTCACAAGAAATTGTTAAGCATAAATGGTATTGATTTTCTCCTAATGCTGATTCAGGTTCAAAAGAGAAAGGGCCAACTAGCAGAGCAAGTACAATCACTATTTTTCAACCAGTCAGGAAATCTCCACTATCAAGCTAACTTTTTTTTTCTTTTTCAGATCAACCATCATCACAACTAAAGATTGGAGAGAAATATTTCAGATACTACAGGAGGAGCAATAATTTTCTTTTACCATGTATGACGTTTATTTCAAGGAATGAATGAAAATATGTAAAATAATATTTATGATAAGATTTATTTGTTATTCAGGCTGCAGGTGTCCCGTCATTCTTAATCACCTCAATATCTTGTATTTTTAAAGCAGATCTTGTTGCAAGCTGTAGTGTGTTGAGCCAAGTTACATTGTAAAATTTTTGAGATAATTTGGCTGGAATCCTTGGATTGACCTCACACTGTGTTGAAGATTTCCTATCAACAAACTTGGGCTTCCTTTTGGCCTTCCCAATTTGGCTTCCAATAAATATTTGATGGCCAATGAATTCAATCAATTGGGAAGCCTTTTCTGAACGCCAATCCAATTGCATCTTCCTGTGAACAATTACACCATTTTCATTCACCTCTTCTGTATTGGAGCACACTGCATGATCATTGAACTGGGCTGCAAGGGCCACATAATTGTTCTCATCACACCATTTCTGCCTCCTCTCTTCTAGCTACAAAATTGAATTGTACATTGTCAGTTCAGTTGTCACCAGTGTGAGATTGAATGGCTTACTCTTTTCCGTAGTTTGGAAGTCCTTTGCTTGGCCTTTTGTTCCTCAACAGCAACATCCCCGCTCCTTTTGATCAATCTCCACTCACCCTGTAAATGAAGAAAGTACTTTTCCAACAGTGCGGACACAATTGCATGGTTTGAATGGTCAGGGGATCATAAAAAATTGTTGTAATCCCCAGTATGAAGTGCAACATCCAGTGTACAAAAAAACAAGACAACCATCACTTGGTTGGAAGGATGCTTCCATCCACTCATCCATTCAAAAGTAAACTGAGTCAGACCAAGCTCTCAAAGCCGGGTTTGTGTGAAACTGGTTATGGCTTGGGTGTGGTTTTCAGGTGAGGCTTGTGCAGTTGGATTTCTCTGATCAAATGCAATCCCCTTCCCACACTGAACTGCCAAATCACGCTCATCATTGCTGGGAGGTTGCGTCAATGTGGTGAAATCCCTATTCTTCATTTGAAGCAAGAATCTGGCATGAGCATGGACCACAGTCCGCATGGTATTGTTCTCTGGTGGGAGTTGTTCATTCAACTCTTTCTGCCTCTCCTTGTTAGTTTTCCTCTTGGCAGATAGGGAGGCCCTGGCTCTGAGACCTTCATTTTGTTGTGCTTGTGAGTCCCGTGCATATTCTTCCACTGGAACAAAGAGGTTATCAAACCAGTCAGTCAATCTTGAATCTTGTTTAGATAATTTAAATTCTTAAACACCTTCTCCAGCATTATCAGGCTCATTTTCTATTTCCATGGCTAAAGAAATATAAAATTTTCAGTTTATTTCCGTCAGATGAAAAATGCAAATAATTCACTCACATATTTCAATAGCCAACTGATCAGCTTGACTTGATTGTATGAGTGGTCAAAATATCCCAAAAAATGAAGTTAGATTATTGAAAAACTTATTGATAGGAGCCACCACCCACTATTCCCAAGTGAAGTTCCAGCAGTTGGTTGGTCTGGAAATAAAATAGAATTTACATCCAATGTTCAATGATTAAGTTATTAGTCTTTATTTCCTTTGATTTAACTCACAATTGGAACCAGATGGAAACCTTTGTGAAGTGTATGTTGTGTCATCAAGCCCTGAAGGTGGGCTTTGAGGGGCATTATTGGATTGAGGTGGAGGTGACATTCCTTGCATTTTTACATTGGTTTCTGCTTTAGTAGTTGCTGCATTCACGTGCATGGCAGTTGTTGAAGTAGCTTTGGGAGGAATGGGAGCAGTATTGCATTATTGGAGGTGTGCATCTATTGGTTCAGGATTATTCCCCACAGGGTTTGAAGGTGATAAATCTATTTCAGAGGCATGGGAGGCTTGATTTTGTGAGATAGCTTCAATATTTGAATTTCCCAGCACATCTGCATCTCTTGTTGGTTGTTCTTTGGGGAAAGAAGGGGAGGCCCTTGTTGATACATATGGATGAGCTGGTACTTCCTCCAGATGTGGGGTAGACAAGCTCAAACAAACAGCACTTGACTCAAACAATGTAGAAGGTTCCCTTGCCACAACATATTCAATTGGGAGAATGGGTCACATGTCAGTCTTGCCTCTGAAGATTTGATGCCAAAATAAAACCCAAAAACTAATTTTGCAATCTAACCACTTCCAAACCACTTGTATCAATTCCACCCTGGGTCAACGTGGACTCTGGTGTATCTTTCACTTCTGGGTTTTTTTGAGACCTCTCCATGACATTCTTGGAATTCCAGGCAGAAGCCCTCAATTTTTCCCGGAAGTTACTTTCCAAGACAAATCCACTTGAGCCACCCTCCCCTCTATTATCAACATGCTGCATTTGCCTCATAAGGCCAATTTCATGTGCTCTGGACCGGTTGAACTTGTGAACAATTGGAGAGGAAAAATCCATGGCTTGGGTAAAAAAAAAAAACTCAAAAATGCATCAGTTGAGCCAAAAATAATTTAAATTCAGCTTTATTCCACTCAAAATCTTCTCCTATACGCCTTGCAGACCAAGGCACATCTGCATTAATATTTCCTCCTATTTCATCATCACATGTTCACACCCTCTTGCACATCTCTGGGCCTAAATAGAAAAACAAAATATTCATCCTCAAATCCCCAGTCAAAATTTTGGGAAATATAATTAAGTTAACCTTTGATTTATGTATCTCTTCATACACTGGCTGGCCATCTTTGTCATACCAAACTCTTTTACCTACTACCTCTATTGCCATGTCATCATGTGACCTTAATTTTTCAGATTTTTCATGTGACCTTCCTATTCATTCTGAAGGGTTTGGTAAAGATTGCATGCGTCTGTGAATTGGAGCATTTGGAGGCCTTTGGGATCCCAATGGATTTACTTAAAATTCTTGGCCTCCTTTAAGATTACTCCCAAATAAGTGACCCCTTCTTCCCTGGTGCTGTAAAGTCCCCCGCTCTGGAATTCTACGGCCAAGTTTCTCCATTCTATCCAAATATCTTCTTTATAATTCTGCAAAATTAAAAAATAAATCAGATCTTTCCTCACAGATAAAATTAGCTGAAAATATAGATTACCATCCGGCGTGATATTGGGAGGTGGAGCTATAAGTTGAGCGCCAGGATTAATCATAGTGGAATCAAAAATTGATTGATGAATGCTAGGCCCTCCTATCATACCCCTTTCCAAATCTTTTTTACCAGCTTATTCATAAACAATTAGCATCAAAATCATAGACAGTGACAATTTTGAAACTTTGAGCATTTCAAAAACCTACCTGGTTTTACCATGATATTAGATCCTGACACATATGCCTCATCATTAAAATTAACCAAAAGAAGGTTCTGACTGTGCTCTCCTGAAACTTGTGCTTGTTTGAAAATTGTAAGTCAGTTAAATCTTACAAAATAATTCCAACCAAAAAAAGGCTCACAAGGAGTCATCAAATTCATTTCCAAAGAACCCTGCCTCAAAGAATTGTTTCTTGGGGGCGAAGGAAAATTTTAAGCCCCTTTTTGTATTAAAAATCAACTCATGTTCCATTGAAATCAACTTTGGCCAATGTTTTGATACATACGGCTTGAAGATTCAACAAATTTTGAAATCTCTGCATATTATGAAATTAAAAATGACATGAATGATTCAAAGTTCATGTTTATCTCAAATTAAAAAAAAGAAACACACCTCTTTGTTTTCCTTTCTGGGAAGCTGGGATTCCTGATCCTTTCAAAGCTGCCTCAATGTCATCATCTGAAGAAAGGGAATCTGACTTGTCCATTTGTTCCGTTTCATCTCTCATTCTCCACAAGGCAGGATTCTGATTTCATGGAACATGTAAAGAAGCCTCCATCCTGGATGCCAGGCTTGAACTCTCCCCACGTGAATAAATTCCTTCAGAGGCCACACTTGCTGCTTTGGAAAACATTGGGGAGGAACCCAATGGGAAAATCATTCCTAAAATTGAAATAAAATAGAACATGTCAGAAACAATTCAGAATAAATAAATAAATCAATGTCACATGCTACCTGGAGATGATTCCCTTGTGACATCAAGTCTCATTTCTCCTGATGGTTGAATGAATCCTTCATAAAAAAAATTAATATCACCAACAAAATAAATTGATTGAAATAAAAAAAAACATACCTCCCTGTGGGCTGCCTATCCTTCTATCCAATCTCTCAGATTCAGCCTCCTGCAATTCCTGAAATCTCATCTTCATCCTCCATAGCTCAGGATTCTCACCTTCAGGTGGTTGCAAATCTGCTTGAATCCTTGCACTGACACCGGAACTCTCCCCATGTGAAGATCTGCCACCAGAGGCCCCACTTGCCCATCTTATTGAAGGTGGGGAGACTACAGGATTGATGAATAAAGGTAAAGAAGAATTAATATCACCAAAAAAACAATTGATAAAAACAAAATAGAACATACCTCCCGGCGGGCTGCCTATCCTACTATCCAATCTCTCAGATGCAGCCTCCTGCGATTCCTGAAATATCATCTTCATGCTCCATAGCTCAGGATTCTCACCTTCAGGTGGTTGCAAAGCTGCTTGAATCCTGACACTGACACTGGCCCTCTCCTGACGTGAAGATCCTCCCCCAGATGCCACACTTGCCAATCTGATTGAAGTTGGGGAGACTACAGAATTGATGAATCAAGGTAAATAAGATTCATAAAAAAAATGGCCAAATAAAAATAATACCTGGGTTTGATTCCTTTGAAGATGTGATTACTGTTTCTCCTATGGGGGGGGAGATAATTCCCAATGCAAAAAAAGACTTCAGAAATTGTAATCAGTTAATATCAGTAAAACCCCACACCTTTTTCTGAATGAGACATGGTTGGAGATGCATGTTGTTGTTCAACTCTTTTGGTCAAAATATGTTGGACCAATGAGCTTGCACTTTCAGACCGTGAGCAATCTGACTTATCACTGCGTCTAGCAGATGCTGATTTCTCCTTTTTATATTTCTTTTTCACTACACCTTTCTTTCCTTTTTCTTTTATGAAAAAAAGTAAATTTTAATATATAATGATTGACTAAGTTCATATTTATGAAGACTTATCCCCACACTACGTAACAGTTCCTGGTAAATCACTCCACATTAATAAATGAAGAAAATTAAACATACAGAGTATCAACCCTTCACTCACCACTATTTTCAGATTGAATATTGTCATGCGGAGAATGTTGCCCCATTCTTGGACCCAGGCTTACTACATCATTTTGAATGTGCTGAATCCGATCACCTGGGGTTGGTTCTGCTGTTCATCCAAGAAAAAATAAATCAATTAAGTAAAAAAATAGTCAGTATTTCATCCATTCACACAAATCCAAATTCCTATGATTAATACACAACATTACCTGGTTTTTGAACAGAACTTCCAACAGTAATCAAAGCTTGAGTAGGAGTAACCAAATCATCTTCCTCAATATATCAATTGTTCTCAGGATCATCTTCAGAAATACACAGGGGTTTAAGAATAATAAAAACAAACTCATCAATCCATCAGTCAAATACACACAAACTAATCTGCCATAGAGGAAGATCACTGGTGATTTTCATGATGCACTGGGTGAGTACCCGTTCAAAGAATCTATATATATCAATAACTTTTCAATTGAATTTTAAATGAAAATCAATGACATGTTCCATCTTTTCACTTTGTTCAGCATCAGTACTCTTTCACTTGGTTCAGGATCAGGGGATAAATGGATGAATGTTCTGGGAAAGTGAACATATTGGTGGGAAGCCTGGGGATTATATATTCCCCCTGAATACCTGAGATAACCTTTGGAGTGCTCATGTGCTTGGATTCACTTACCAATAGTCAAGTCATCAGTTAAGATATCCTTCTTGCTTCTCAGCTTGACAATATCAGCAATATGGACTGCTTGACAATATCAGCAATATGACTCATAATTCAATTAAAATGAAAAAATGAGACATCCTCAAAATGTTTTCATGTGTCTTGATTGTCTCATTGAAAATTGGATGCAAATGATTTGATTCCCCCTTCTATACCCAATACTCATTTGATCAAAACAATCCAATCATAGAGAGAGAAAACGTCCCACTCTCTGGTAAGACAATCTACATAAAATTCCACACAATATTTTTTAAATATTCTCAATTGAAAGTAGTGATTTTTGTGTTCTCAGATTCAATCACAAAGCAATCAAAGAATATCAATATCGTCCCTATGCACCTTTCATGTTTTAGTTTTGATATCCTAAATACAAGAGCATATCATCCTGCAGACAAATTTGCTTCCTCCTACGTCACTCTGGGATTCTTTACAAGACCAATATTCAAAAAATGTATGATGGTTGAGAAAGTCAGCACCAAAGCTTTGGCATGGCATGTTCCATCCTTGCAAAAATGAATCATTTGTTTCAAAGAGCATTCCTTCTTGATTGGTGGACCTGCCAAGATTACAAGTCATTATCTGACTTAGAAATATGATCACACATGAACATAGCACTGACCTATTCCAACCCATTTAGTTGCTGTTCAGCTGCACAATGTATAGTTTATCCAGTGGGTTTGGTCAGGTGGTCAACTCCCCCTGGTCATGTGACAAGACATGGTTGATGGTTGGACCAAATAGCTTGATGGGGCAATAGCCTAGGGGGCCCCATCTTTTTGGGTCATCAACTTGTCAAAGTTTCTGATCAACTCAGGGCAACAAGAAGTATTTTTTCTGCTGCTGTGCTCCTCATGACTGTTACAACCAACAGGGTGGCCTCAAGTCAATTCCAGACTCTTTGTTGCTTCAGTTGAAAGCCGCTACAGTGTGGTGAACCATTTGGGACACCGTGGGAAAATAATTCAAAAATATTCCATGGCGCATTGCGCGCCGCTCATCCTCATCCTTGCAAGTTGCGCGTCCCTCATCCCCATTTTCATTGTTGCGTGCGGCGCATCGTTATCATTGCGCATTGCTCATCTATCATTGTCCCGTGTCCTTATCCTCGCTTGTCCCACGTTGCTCATCCTTATTGTCTACCGTTGTGCGTCGCTCATCCTCATTGCTAACGTTGCGCGGCGCTCCTCCATGACTTACCAAACCCATCCCGACCGCACCTCCAAGCGCTTGTCCAAAGCGCTTATCCGTCAATCTCCCACCTCACTCAATCCATCAGTTGCCAAATCTCAAGCCCGTCAGGATTTACTCAATTGCCTTGAACCAATCTCCTATCCACCCATCTGCGCTCTCACAAAATTCATCTGTTTTCCTTCCTGGGACTCTCCCACCCCCTTTCCACCTCCGGGTGGGGGTGGAGAAGTGTTGACTACCGCCCGCAGACATCTGCAGCGGTCCAGTTCATTTTCCTTTCCCACCCCGTCTGTCTTCGGACAAGGGGTGAGTGATTCCGGTGTTGTCGCGCGTGCCCATCCATGGACGGACGTGAGAGATGGTGAAGGGATGAGAAGGATTTCCACCGGCTTGCGTGATCAAATTTTTCTGGTCACCTGATTTTTTTCTTTTTCCGCTCTATTGGTAGAATCCGTTGTACATAGTCTAACAGGGCCTCCTGCCCATATAAAGAGGGGCTCTCCCCTGCCTTTTGGATCCAGCATTGGAGAATGAGCCAGCATGAAATCAGCACACCCTTGATCCTTGATCCTCCATAGTCAAACCCTTGATCCTTGATCCTTAATCCTTATTACCAACCAATAGCTTTGCTGGTTGAAGCAGAATTTTCCTAATCAAATTCTTGAGTGTGTTACACCACTCCTGAGCCCTTTATCCGACCATACTGGTCCTGATAACCCTTTGATTATCTTTCTGGAACCAGTCATGTTTGACTGAAGAGGTTTTATTAAGCTTAAAACCTGGAGTGTTGAACCTCCCTTCCCTTCTTTTGAAGTTGAATTCCGCCACGCTACTCTTGAGTCCCTTGAGAAGTGTTGGGTTATTCTTGTTTTAATCAGTTCTTGCGTTGCTTCTAGAGCTTCTTCAAACAATTAGCTTTGTCTTGTGCAGCCACCCACAGTTATCTGGTACCCTTCAAGCGCTTGATTGCGGAGAGTTGGGCAGGTTCATTGAGAACCTGGAGGTTTTTTGGGATTGAGTTGATCTTTCCTAAGCTCCTGCTGACAACAAGAGCTATTAGCTCATGGGCGTTGTCACTTGCAATTGCCTTGTCTTGTTGAACTCTGAAAAATTCTTGACTCCTTCTATTCAAGTTTTCCCCAACATCATCTGGCCTCAGAAAGTGTTGTCTCTCAGCTACCGACCACTACAATCTTTATCCTCTTACTTTTTGGTTCCCCCTTTACCAGGTTCTGGACTTTGATCTTGGTTACATTTAAATATTTTTGTAACACTCAGGAGGGCAGCCTAAAAAAGCACCTATCCCCTCCACAGAACTGCCAACGCCCTGCGCCATTTGGAGTCTTACATTTGGTCCCCCGGGCTAGGATTGAACCAGCAACCTTGGGGTTTACAGTTTCAAATTGTGGAATCAACTCCAATCTTTTTTTTCTTTTTTTTTTCTGTTTTTCTTTTTCTTTTTCTGTGTTTTTGTTATCATTTGATCCAATCTGTGGAGGCAACTTGTTGCAGAAGTAAGTCCTCCCAATTGTGCACCATCAAGGGGTTTGATCCTAGTTGTTTTCTGTAAAACCCTACCCTTGCCACACTTGTGAGCTACTTTGGAAATCTGTTCTTTGAATCCCTTAGGAAATCTTTTTGTCAAAATGGAATCCATTGGCACCCCTTCTACCTCTGTTTGGGCCAAGATGATCAAGATCAAACCTCAGCACAAGAACTTATCCTTTAACGGTACAAATGTCAAACGGTTCCTGGATTCTTACAAGATGGCTGCTGAAGTGGACGATGCCAGCAAATACAACATGGCTTATCAACTGCAATTCTTTATCTCCTCTGATGAAGTCATGGAAGTGATTGAATCATTCAATGGATTTGAATCCCATGACTGGGTACTTCTTAAGGAGGCAATGTTTGCCTACTGGGGAAAAATTGATATAGCTAGGTTTACTCTCCAAGATCTTGATGCCCTAGTCTCTCAATGGATCTCAAATGGTGGTATCTCCTTGGCCTCTGACTATCAAGCTTTCAAAAAATCTTGGGACCCTATCCAGTCCTATCTTATCCAAAACAATCACATTGATACGTTGGACAAGATTTGAGTGCAATTTTTTCAGTCTTTCTCTCCAGGCATGCAGGAAAGAATTAAGGATGAATTGGTGAAATCCGGATCCATGATCACCACAAGAGATAATTGGTTCAAGCTCCCTGCTTTCATGGTTCTTAGGAATACGGTGGATAAAGTGATGAAAGGTCAAACAGCTCTCACCTTTGAAAAACCTAAAATCACTGAACCAGTCCTTGCCCCCTCTTTTCAAGCATCTAAAAAAATCATGAATAAGATGGAAGCCAATTGCAGACCTAAACCCAATTCTCAGACCCACCAGGTGACACCTACTATTGATGAGATCACCAAACTCCTGCAAGCTTTTGAGAATAAAATGGATCAGAAACTATCCTCTCTGGCTGTCCCTAAACCCTCCAACTCTGTTCCTAGGTCAACCATAGTTTGCTATTATTGCCACAGAGAAGGTCATGGAACTGGTCGCTGTCCTGAACTCCAGAAGGACAAGGAGGAAATGTTGGTGGAAAAAAAAGGGAGTAACTTCTTTCTTCCTAATGGTGCACTTATTGCTTTTGATTAATCATGCCCAATTTGTCATGTGGTGGCCTCTTTCCAGCCTTCAGCTCCCAAGAAGGCATCCTTGGCCTCTTTTGATTTCCGATCTGCTTGTGCAACCCTTCAACCTTGGTACCCTCCTGCTGTCTCTTCTTCCAGCTATTCTGGAACCTATCAATCTGATCCAGCTAGGAATCGACATGAGGAACACAGACCTCATAAAGCTCCTCCTGTTCCATCTCCAATTCTTCAAAGACCAGTCAAATTTCAATCTTCACCGGGGCCTCCTTCTTCTGAGGTAGAAGACATGGAAGTAAAAAAGGAACCCCTCATGGTTAGGTTCCCAGAATACTCTGATCCTGCTCCTCTGCCATCCAAATCACCCTCACCAACTGATCCAGTTATAGTTCCACCCTCACATGAACTTCCTCTTCCAACTCAACCCAAGGTTTAATCAAAAGGGGAATTTCCAAAGATCACCCCAATGCTGTGGAGGGGGTATTAAAGAAAATCTCTGATCTTAAAATCCCTGATCTAACTGTGGCTGAACTCCTTTCCATCTCACCATCTGTGGCTGAAGGCATGAAGAAATGGGTTTCTTGGCGACACGTGGAGATTGGTCCTGACAAATTGAAAGTTTCCTCTGGAACCTTGATAGAAGACTCCAGTGGAACAGATCCACCTTCTGATTCAAATATTTATTCTTGTCCTCTTGGATTTTTACCATGCTCCCTAGGTGGCTCCTCCAAAAGGGTTTCTCTACTTGTCAATTCTGGGTCCCAACTAAACTTAATTTCGGATGCAATGGCCTGCAAGCTCAATCTCAGTCCAAAGGTCAGCTTCAACTCTGCGGTTTATGGAATTGGGAATCAATCTTGTGAGTTGGTGGGTATTGCTGAGGATTTTCCAGTTCAAATTGGTTGAAATATTGCTGGAACCTGTCACTTTTGGATCACTTGTTTGGAAGGTCCTATGATTTTGAGTTGTCCTTTCTTAATAGACTTTGGAGCCACCCTGATGTTTTCCGATCAAGTTGGGGAGAGATTTCTTCTTCCTGATGCTGATGGTAGGAAGATTGAAGTTCCTCTCTGTTCTTTGGATTTTGGTTGTTGGGAAAGAGATTTCCCTGGTTTTTTGTCTAAATTGGTTCTGAAGGAGAAGGATTCTTCTAACTACTTTCATTTTTTAGAAGAATAGTTGGTAATACTAATAGTTGTAGTTCTTCTAAGCCTCAGAATTCAACTACAGGGCTAACTTTTATCTCTGAGGCATATTTTTCATCTTTTTCATCTCTTTCATCTTTTTCTTCTGATCTCAAAAATGTCCAAAATCAAAAAAATGTTAAAACACAAAATTCCAAAAATATTTCTCTTCTCTCTGGTTCTGTTTTTTCTTCTTTTCCTTGTACTTTTATCACTGATCAATCTTTCTCTAGCTCTGGTTTGATTCTCCCCAATGATTATAAACTAGACCCTGATCTCAATTCTTTTCTTAATGGTTTTGGTATGGAGGAGTATGGGCTTCATTGGAGGCACTTGGGGGTAAAAGTAAGTCCTCCCAATTTTGCACCATCAGGGCATTCTTCTACCATAGTTTTCAAAACTCTACCTTGTGCCACACATGTGAGCAAAGCATTATTTTCTGGATCCTCCTTTATGGAAAAGGCACCCTTTGAAAATTTTATGGAACATCAAACTTGGAGAATGTTGGAATCTGGTCTAAATTGTTGTACTCAGGTCTTGCTGGTGAATGCTTGGAGGAAACAAGAAATTCTCTCTTTTGCCACTAAATATAAGCCAGTTGCAAAAAAGGTCCAGCCTGTCAACCAGCCCATTCCTCTCAATCTCAATCTGCCTCTCATGTGTCCTCCTCTATCTTGTGATCCTTATTGTGGTCTATCTCACTCCCTTATTGGCCCCTTTGTACCTTGTGGTTGTGTCACTGAAGAACGATTGAAGGTGGTCAACTTTGGTCCAGATCCATGGCTTTTACCTGATGAGTTAAATTTGATCAATAATATCTTGTCTCTAAGGGAAAAATCTATTGCATTCTGTGAAGAAGAGAGGGGTCTCTTGAAAGAATCCTATGGTCTCCCTTAAATCATCCCTGTAGTTGAAAATGATCCTTTGCAAAAGAAGAAGATCCCTATTCCTGCTTCAAAACTTGACAAAATTCATCAAGTTGGTCTGCAAACAAGTCCGTACCGTTTTATACAAACAGTCAACCTCCAGTTACTCTAGCCCGGTTTTCTGTGTTCTAAAGATTAATGGTAAACTTAGAGTAGTTCATGATCTCCAACCTCTTAATAAAGTTACTATTAAAGACTCTGGCGTGCCTCCTGCCACTGAAGAATTTGTTGAATCCTTCTCTGGGAGAGCCTGTTATGGTCTAGGAGACATCATGGGGGGTTACAACAAACAATCTTTGCATCCTATTTCTCGGCCGCTCACTACTTTTGATGTTCCCCTTGGTTGATTTAAACTGACTCAATTGCCTCAAGGTGCCACCAACTCTGTTGCAGTCTATCAGGCTCAGATGATGTGGATCCTCCAAGACAAAATTCCGGATCATGCGGGAATTTGACAATTTATCTGGGAGTATGCTACTATCCTGGAAAGAATTTTGTTTTGAATCAAGGAATCTGGCCTTACTTTCTCTGGATCAAAACTTGCCGCCTGTGTCCCTGCCTTGGAAATTGTTGGTCATATATTCTGCAAGGAAGGAAGAAGGATGGCACCCTCTCAAGTCAAAAAAATCATCTCCTGGCCTACTCCAATAAATTCAACAGAAGTTAGAGGTTTCCTAGGTGTTGTAACTTATGTCAGGTTCTTCATTCCCTCACTATCCAAAATCTGTGCACCCTTGCGTCGTCTAACCAGAAAGGAAGCTGAATGGATTTGGACCCAAGATTGCGAACAATCATTTCAGTTGCTCAAAACTATTGTTGGCAATGACATAGTTTTGAAAAAAATCTCTTATGGGCCTGGGGCTGGCAAAATAAAATTGGCTGTTGACTCTAGTTATCAATCTGTTGGGGCTGTCCTTACTCAGGAGGATGAAAATGGTTTGAACCGCCCTGTTCTTTATGAATCTTTGCTATTTTCAGATGTAGAGTCTAGATACTCTCAGCCCAAACTGGAACTCTGTGGTGTGGCCAGAATGCTGAAGAAACTCCAAAAAGTACTCTGGGGACAACATTTCAAATTTTAAGTTGACGCTTGATCCATTGTGGAAATGATAAATGCTCCCAGTCTTCCAAATGCTCCAATGACTTTCTGGGTAGCTTTTATCCAGCTTTTCTCTTTTGATATTGTCCATAGGCCTGGGAAATCTTTTACTATGCCTGATGGTTTATCCAGAAGACCTACTGGAGACGATGAATCAGATGTTGCAATGGATTTCAATGAGGAAGAACCCTTGGTCTGCCCTGTTTTTGCTTTCTCCTCCCAAGATTACTGTGGTTTCCAACAAGGTTTCTGGCTTAAGTTAGAGAAGTACCTTTCAACTCTCCAAAGACCCCCTGATCTCTCTGCCAAATAATTTTGGTCCCTTAAAAGGAAGTCCTCTAGTTTCTTTGTCCAAGGTTCTAGGCTTATGAAAAGAGGAACTCCTTGTGCGCTTGTTGTGGTCACTATCCCGGCTAAGCAAGATTTGATCCTTGAAAGTCTCCATGAGGGCCTTGGTCATCGTGGGGAAACCAAAGCTTATCAACAATTATCTGAACAATTCTGGTGGCCATCTCTGAATAAATCTGTCTCTCAATGGTGCAAGAGATGTGAAGTTTTTCAAAAACGTGATCTTAGGGGTCCAGCAGAAATTTGCTATCCTACAGGGGAGTCCACTGTCTTTGGAAGGGTTTCTATGGATCTGGTTCATATCAAGGCAGGTGGTGCTAAGTCCCTCATTGTGGCTAGAGATGATTTTTCTGGATGGGTTGAAGCCAAATTCCTTAGGAACCTTAGTTCTGAATCTGTGGCAGCTTTCCTTCATGAGAATTGAACAATGCGTTATGGTTTGGGTCAATCTTATTCTACTGATGGTCTCTCGGAATTTGGTCAAAAACTGTCTGAAATGATCCAATTGCTCCCTGGGCAACATAGAGTTACTACCCCCTATTATCCTGAAGGACAAGGCATGGTGGAAAGAGGCCATGCTCCCTTGAAGGCTTCTCTGGTTAAACTGGCTGGTGAAAGTGGCAAGAAATTTTGAAAGTTTCTTCCCTTGGTCCTCTTCTCTGATCAAATTACCACCAAGCAAACCACGGGCTACTCTCCGTATGAAATCATCTTTGGTCAAAGGGCTGTTCTTCCTCTTGATCTTGAAATGGAGTCTTTCTTGGGCATCTCTTGGGAACAAGTTTCTTCAACTACTGACCTATTAGTTGCCACATCAAAGCAACTGGAGCAGAGTGAAGATATTTGTAATGAAGCTTATTGGAGGATGATGGAATCAAGAGCAAAATCAGTTCAGTATTGGGAAGATAAACATCTAAATCAAATCAGGGATCCTTTAAAACCTGGGGATCTGGTATTGGCTTATAATCAATCTTTGGAGACTCAGTAGGGAAAACTCTTTTCAAATCGTTTGAATGGTCCTTATAAAGTGGTTTTTCAAGTTAGAGGTGGATCTTATGTATTGGAAGAACTGGATGGTACTCAGTTGGCTAGAAGGTTCTCTTCTAATCAAGTTAAGAGATTTTATTGTTGTTGGGGCAATTTGGGTTTAAAGTAAGTCCTCCCAATTGTGCACCACCGGGGTCTCCTGCTGCGTTTTGTTGTAAAAACTCTACTTTATGCCACATACGTGAGCACCTGGGACACCTTTTCTTTTATCTTCCCCATATTTAGGCTCTTTTGGATGGACCAAGATGGTTTTCAACATTTTTTATAGAGGATCAAGAAACGGCCAATTATTTTCTTTTCTTTTTCATGTTTTCAAAATTATGATGCAGACTAGGGACAGTCTGTAAGTTGGGGAGAGATGTGGTGAACCATTTGGGACACTGTGGGAAAAGAATTCAAAATTCTTTCCTTGCCAATGCGCGCCGCTCATCCTCATCCTCGCCCGTCGCGAGTCCCTCATCCGCATTGTCATTGTCGCGCGCAGCACATTGTCATCATTGCGCCTCCCTCATCCGCATCATCATTGTTGGGCGCGGCGCATTTTCATCATCGCGCGTTGCTAATCTATCATTGTCCCGCGTCCTTATCCTTGCGCGTCCCACATCGCTCATCCTTATTGTCTACTGTTGCGCGTTGCTCATCCTCATTGCTACCGTCGCGCGGCGCTCCTCCATGACTTACCAAACCCATCCCGACCGCACCTACAAGCGCTTGTCCAAAGCGCTTATCCGTCAATCTCCCACCTCACTCAATCTATCAGTCGCCAAATCTCAGGCTCCTCAGGATTTACTCAATTGCCTTGAACCAATATCCTATCCGCCCATCTGCGCTCTCACAAACTTCATCTGTTGTCCTTCCTGGGACTCTCCCACCCCCTTTCCATCTCCAGGTGGGGGTGGAGAAGTGTTGACTACCTCCTGCTGACATCTGCAGCGGTCCAGTTCATTTTCCTTTCCCACCCCGTCCGTCTTTGGACAAGGGGTGGGTGATTCCGGTGTTGTGACGCGCGCCCATCCACGGAAAGACGCAAGAGATGGTGAAGGGATGAGAAGGATTTCCACCGGCTCGCGTGATCAAATTTTTCTGGTCACCTGATTTTTTTCTTTTTCCGCTCTATTGGTAGAATCCATTGTACATAGTCTAACAGGGCCTCCTGCCCATATAAGGAGGGGATCTCCCCTGCCTTTTGGATCCAGCATTGGAGAATGAGCCAGCATGAAATCAGCACACCCTTGATCCTTGAGCCTCCATACTCAAACCCTTGATCCTTATCACCAACCAATAGCTTTGCTGGTTGAAGAAGAATTTGCCTAATCAAATTCTTGAGTGTGTTACACCACTCCTGAGCCCTTTATCCGACCATACTGGTCCTGATCACCCTTTGATTATCTTTCTGGAACCAGTCACATTTGACTGAAGAGGTTTTATTAAGCTTAAAACCTGGAGTGTTAAGCCTCCCTTCCCTTCTTTTGAAGTTGAATTCCGCCACGCTACTCTTGAGTCCCTTGAGAAGTGTTGGGTTATTCTTGTTTGAATCAGTTCTTGCGTTGCTTCTAGAGCTTCTTCAAACAATCAGCTTTGTCTTGTGCAGCCACCCACAGTTATCTGGTACCCTTCAAGCGCTTGATTGCGGAGAGTTGGGCAGGTTCATTGAGAACCTGGAGGTTTTTTGGGATTAAGTTGATCTTTCCTAAGCTTCTGCTGACAACCAGAGCTATTAGCTTGTGGGTGTTCTCACTTGCAATTGCCTTTTCTTGTTGAACTCTGAACAATTCTTGACTCCTTCTATTCAAGTTTTCCCCAACATCATCTGGCCTCAGAAAGTGTTGTCTCTCAGCTACCAACCACTACAATCTTTATCCTCTTACTTTTTGGTTCCCCGTTTACCAGGTTCTGGACATTGATCTTGGTTACATTTAAATATTTTTGTAACACTCAGGAGGGCAGCCTAAAAAAGCACCTATTCCCTCCACAGAACTGCCAACGCCCTGCGCTGTTTGGAGTCTTACAACAGCCAAGTTGATGACACACCTCCATTAGTTGACCACCTGACAAGGGGTGGTTGACTAAACGCCACACAGCTTTGAGAAACTGCCAAAGGGGCCCTTACAATGCTTGGTCCAGAGTTTGTAAAAGTTAGGGTGCGTTTGGACCCACATGAACCGTCATGTACCATCATGAAAATCCTGGATATTTAGGAAGGCATATGATGGTTTGGTAGCTTTTCATGGTGGGTGTTTGGCCTCCACTCGTGAACTTTATCCCAAATGAAGGTAGTTGATGCTTCTCAAGGTTTGAGGTCCCCCATTGGCCAAAATTGGACACAACAGAAAATTTTGGTCCGGACCAAAATTTTAGCATCATGTACGTACATAGACACATCCTCTCCTCCCTCTATGCGCTAACTATTGACTTATCCCCCACTTTTGCCCTTGACATCTCCCCTGTCACTGGTGAAAGCCAAAGACATCTCCCCTCAAGACTATCATGTCGCTTGTGGACACCAAACACATCATTTTCAGAAATAAGGTTGCATCATGTTTGATTTTGTGCAAAATCAAACATGATGCTAACTTTATTTCCAAAATGAAGCTTCATGATGGTTTGTGTGGGTCCAAAATCACCCTTAGGGATTTGGGTTTCATTAATGCCCATGGAAACTGCGTGACAAATCCAAGCATTCCATTGATGCTCTCAATTTTGAAGGAATCTATCATCATCTAAGATCTGTTTAATTTCAGTTCTTCTATCATGAACAGGGTCAATCTCTTCAATTTTTTTGAGCATTCTAAATCTTAGCCCATTCAAAAATCAACATGAAAATCACTCAGATTCTTGCTGAAATAAAGCTGCTTCTTGCCATTGTTTGGTGGAGTAAATTATTTATTGTAATTGAAGCAAAAAACTCATCTATTTGTTATTTAAATTCTGGCTGATTTGCCAGCCAAAAATGGTGAAAGTATCCTTTTAAAAATGTGTATTTTCAATTTGTTTGGGAATAAATGCATGGTGATTTTTTTGGAAATCAAACAGCTTTTGATTACTGAATTTTTGGAAAGCAGTATGCAGAAGCTAAAACATGGTTTGCAAAAATGGTCATGGGAGATAATTTCAGCTTTTTCACATTATCCTTATTCAAGAAAACATTCATCTCACCTATTTTTTCTTCAATATTAAATGATTTATTACAACCATCACTTTCCTGATTTGTGGACCATATTAAATGGTAGGTGATTTTTTTGACAATTTATGAATCAAATATGGTGTATCCACTGAGCCTGGATGGGTGGTAAAATCCTGCTGGTCATGTGACAAGCCGGAGTTTACCACCTGACAAAATGGGTTCATGGGGCCAAATTCAAGGGAGCCCAATCTTGTTGGGTCATCAACCTGACCTAGTTGTTGATCAACTCAAAGCAAAAAGAAGAAATTTAGCTACAGTTGTGATCCTCATGACCAGCATGACCAATAGGATAGCCTCCTGTCAATGCCAAACTCTTGGCAGCTTAATTTGAAAGCCGCCATGCCCCAGTTGATGGAAGACCCCCATTGGGTGACCACCTGACAAGCAGCGGTTGATTAAATGCCATGCTAATTTGAGAACCTGCCAACAGTGGCTTAAAAAAAAGCCACCCAGTTGACCACCTGACCAAACTTGGTTGATACACCATAGGAGGAAAAAAAGCTGAATTGAAGAAGTAAATACTTGGAAGCAATCAAATGGGGTAAAATTCTTTGAAAATCATACAGCTCTGAAAGAGATCAAACATTAATCTGAGGAAAATCAAATTGAAACCAGGGAGAAATCAAGGGGATTCATGGGGGAAAAGTAATGGAAAAGCAAAAGACACTTTTGATAAGTCCTGAAAAAACTAATTAGAAACACAGTGGAAAATTTGAAGAATCAAATGAGAATTCATTGGTCACTTTTTGGGAATTTTAGAGGAGTCTCAGAAGAAATCATGGATCAACTGTGTTTCCATCTTTGTGAACTCTACCAGAAAAAAAACAGAAATCATGGTGATTTCCACTGGAAATTGAGTATAAACTTTGAAGCAATTGGGGAAACCATCATGGTGAAGTGAAGTCTCTGGTCCGCCAGAGATGCCTGATTTTTCCTGGTGACAGTGGTGTTTTTATTTTGGGTTTATTTTTTCTTAAATTATTTAAAATATGAAGGAATAAGAATTCAAGGGTGGGGTCAGTGAGTGACCCTACCTAATTTTGGGTGGGGAAACCACATCTGTAATAAAATTTATGTATTTGCAACTCTTTCTTTATTTTATGAATTATTTATTTTATTTATTTATTTTTTCTCTTTATTTTGGTACTTTGAAAGGTTGCTCTGTAAAGAGTAGAAAGCTGAAAGCTCATCAAAATTGAAAGAGAGTCTCAGATTACTCATTCTGGAATTCTAAAACCCCCCTTGAAGCTCAGGCTGAAGACACCTAGATGCCCTAAAGCCCTTGCAAAGGCAGTCAAAGTGACAGGCTTAGTCAAGAAATCATCAAGCATAACTTTGAAAGGAATGTAAAGAAGACAAATTTTTGAGGAACTGATAAATTCCACACAAATTGAAACTAAATTTTGATGTGCTTCACTTTTTGAGAGTTGGAGTTTCGGTATTGTTAGCCATCTTGATGCACCCTTGATTATCATTAAACACAACAGTGGTATGATTAGAAAGAAAGAGATGCACCTCATTCATGAATTTCCAAAGCCATAAAGTCTTGCAGGATAAATTAGTCAACCCTGATATTCTGCCTCAGAAGTAAAGAGAAAAAGAGCGGGTTATTTTTAAAACTCCACATAATGAGATATTTATTGAAGATAGCTAGATACCTGGTTACTGATCTCCTTGTGCTTTGACAATTTTTCTCAATTTGAATCCAAATAAGCCACCAAATAAACATGGCTTCCCTTTGGATGAGACAGACGCATATTTATAGTGCCCCAAATATACTTAAGAACATGCATGAAGGCACACCAGTGCTGATTTCCTGGGTTATCTAGATATTGCAAAAGCATGCTCACAGCATAAAAAAGATCATGAGAAGATGCCATGGCCAAGTAGATGAGAGACCCTAAATCAATTTCATAGTTGTGAATGCTTTCCTTTAAAAGCTCAACCTCCTCAACAGTTGGAGAATTGAGGTGAGAACCAGTGGTGACTGGAGTTAGCACTATATTAAAATCCAAAATTCAATAATCATGTAGATGGAATCTGTGTAGTTTGACTGGGATACTTCAATTGACTGTCATATTTTATTCACAGACACTCCCAAGAGCAAATATGCATACCCAACATCCTTCAAATTTAACTCTGAAATAGTTTATCATTTAAAATAAGAAAATTCTTTCCCAAAGAGGGAAATTTCATCAACATAGACAAAAATACAGATGGGGTGATTTCCATTCAAATAGAAAACAGAATTGTCAAATAAAGAACGCTCAAATCCCTTGCTGATGATCCAAGTCAATAGAAAATTGTACCATGCAAGTGGTGCTTGCTTTAAGCCATAGAATGCCTTCTTTAATCTAATGCAGAATTCCTTGGCCTCAAGAGTCATAATACAAGGAACAGAAAGATGCAAAAAGTTGGCCAAAGGAGCATTGATGAACACACTTTCTATGTCCATCTGTTGAAACTGAAGTTTTTTGGCAGCAGCAAATGAGATAATATCAAAAAGAGAATTCAGCCTTCCAGTAGGCACAAAAGATTTATTTTAGTCAATCCTGGGAACCTGATAAAAACCTTGGGCACAAAGCTATGACTTATATTCCAAAACCTTGCCAGTATGATCCTTCTTTTTCCTAAAATTGAAAACTGTTCCAAACCTGTTGTGATAATTTAAAGTAACCACTTCCCAAACACCCATAATTTGCATTTAATTAAGCTCCTGTTGAATAGACACTATACAAAAATCTCTTTCTGTAAACTCAACATGGCAATTTTGATAAAAAAAAGAAGGAAATGACAGAGAAGTATTGGATTGGAGAGATGAAGCAGAGGGATATTTGAAAGATTCATGAGGCAGGAGCATCATCCTCAGGGGATTGCAAGCAGGAGGGAGGCTGATCCAAGCAGTCAAAGAATACATCCTCCTCTTCATTGAGGAAATCCTCCTAACTTTCAGAAGAGAGTTCTCAATCAGTTTTGATGGATTGACACTATGGAAACTCATTCTCTAAGAATAAAACATGCCTTGTGACAACTACTTTGTTTTTCCTGAGACAAAGCAACCATTAATTGGCATCTTTTTTCCATATCCAAGAAAAATTCCTTCATCTTCAGTGGGCCCAAGATTCCAAAACCTCTGGTGCTTTGGAACAGAGATGAAAACCCTATAGCCAAATTTTTGTAGCTTGTTGATCTTTGGAGTGCATGTTTTCCACAAGAAAAAAGGATTTTTATTCTTGTTTGAAATTTTTGGAAGCAATTTAGGCAAGAATCAAGAATTATTGACAGCTTCTTCCCAAAATTTCCTTGGGAGTAAGAATTACTGGAGGAGAAGTTGCACTTTGTGCAAGACAGTTCTATTTTCCCCCTCAGCTAGACCATTGTTTTGACAGATTTCAGCAGGAGATAGATGATAAATGAAACCATTTAATTCTGCAAGATCCTGGAACTCTTTGTTAACAAACTTCCCCCCTCAATCTAAAACAATTTTTTTAATTTTTCTGTTTTGAAATGCTTCCACCAGATGTTTCACCTTGACAAATTCCCAATGGCTTTGGATTTCTTCTTCAGAAGCTGTATGAACTTGAATTGGGTGTACTGGTATACTATCATAATGAATTATTTTAAATCAGAAACAGAAGGAGGATTTATGGGCCCCAAAAGGTCAAGATGCAAACAGTCAAGTAACTTTCAAGTGGATTCAAAGTTTTCATGAAACAGAAGAAGACTTAACTTAGATTCCATACATGTGGAGCAAAGAGCCATACCAGCAACCAAAATTCCAAGCAATTTCATGACAGCTGATCCAGGATTCAAAGACCCTGACGCCAAATTTCAGGAGTGACTTTGATTAAATTTTCACTCAGGATTCAATATGGAACATTCATAAGTGCCCTTGAAGATGTCCCAATTACAGGGTAGGGTCCTGATTTCTAAGGAAAAATTCAATACCACTTTTAGAAATGGTGATCAAATACTAAATCAAGGTAGAAATTTCAATAAGATCCGTCCTGAGATTGTGTTCAACAATGCAGTCCCTCAGAATAAGACAAAAGCTTGCAATAATCCAGAATACACTCCCTCAACCATGGGTGGAAAGTTGACTTGTTGTGTCTCCTGTTCTGATAGAGAAGGGTTTGCATGGATGAAAATAAGTGAAAAATTTCCTTCTTCAAAACATTTGATTAGTGGATACACATTCCAGAATTGCCTTTTCATCACAAGTATTCATTGAAGAGTCCTTGATTACATAGGCTTGCGCGTAGTTAAAGTGAGAATTTGCCTTTCCAGACTCATCCTTTTTCTTGTGTGTTCATAAGTGAGGAAACTCAACATAACATGTTGATGGCTTTTTTGAGGTAAACTTCAGATTTTGACTTCTGTTGGAACAATATTAAATGATACAAGAAGGAAATTGAGATTCAGTGTTTTTTACAAGAGCAGTAGCGGAACTGGTTTCATTCTCAGCTTCCAAACAATTATTGGTGTTGAGGTCATGAATGTACCTCTGCAATTTTGATTGAACAAGACAGATTTTCTCCACAGCTTCCTCATCCATTGATAGTTCATCTATGAGGTGATGAAATTGTGTTGAAAAGCTTGCTGAGAATTGAATAGGAAAGAATATTCTTGGGAATTTTGATGTTGAAAGCCAAGACATCCATCAAGGCTTTTTGACAGCATTTTATGATGTTTTGTAGATCCCCTTGATATTCTAGAGCCATTCAGGACATCCATACTCAATCATGATTGAGGGCAGACATAGAAGTGTATTGATCATTAATTTTTGAAAAAAGAAAAGTAGAATTCTTCTTGGTTTTATTGTTAATGACTGAGATCAATACATTTTGATTAATGTAACTGGTCATCACTCCGACTGCTTTGTAACTTAGCTTTGTCCATTTATTAACCACATCTGTAGTGGCATCCTCAGGCAGTTCTCTTTCACAGAAATCCATGATTTCTTTAGATTTGAGATGGATTTCCATTCCCATTTGCCATTTTATGAAGTTTGTGCCATCTAAGATGGGAACATCAGGATTTTTTCATTTTCTTTCAGGCATGGTGAGAACAGGTTTTTGTCAAAGCTCACCTTTAAGTTGCATAAGATAATTTGTGTGACTGTAAATTGTTAGATTAATTAGAACTGAAAGTTTTTCATTTTTCAGGAACAACATAATGAAGATTAGTGAGATAAATTGAGAAGTACCTGAAAACTTGAACAACAAGGATGAGATTGAAGTAGGTAGGAATGAAAAAGCATTTGTTTAGAGGATGGAATGAATCAAAAAAATAAGTTAGACTAGATGAGATGAAGAAGAAATAGGAATATTGATGAGGAAGAAAGACACAACATTTGAGAGAGAATATTTAAGTTTCAAACTCAAAGTTATTGTTGTGACAAAAGGAAGGAAAAAATTTTATGTTAAAATAAAACACAAGTTGAAAAGTGTGAGAAGATTTGACGGGAAAATTGAAAACATGTAATATCACAGAATGATTGGGAAATAGTAAATGAAATCATGAGAAATTAAAAAAGAGAGAAAAGTGAAATGGAACATTGAAATGGAAAGAGAGTCTGAGAGTCCTCATTCTGGATTTATAACAATTAATTTTTATAATTGCAGAATCTTGAGTTTGAGTTGATTTAGCACAAAGAAATATTGATAGGGATCTATGAATAAAATTGTTCTATAAGTCTATGTCAATTTGTGTGAGACATGGAGATATTTGGATTTAATATAATTTTTATTTTTCATTCAAATAATAAGAAGGAAAAAATTTTTTGATACAATCTATAACTCTTGCAAAGAACTTTTAGTCAGTTCTATTGTGTCAGACAGCTGAAATTGCAGAGGCAGCTGACAATTATCCCAAATACACCTGGAATAACAGGACCAAGAAAACTCCTTAAAAGTAAATATTCTTGTGAAATCTTATTGATGAGATGAGCTCTTCTGGTCATCTTATGTATGTTTGGTCACTGACCTCACCCTTGAACTCCCACTGTTTGACCTCCTTCCAGGTTAAATAAAGGTAGCACAAATCAGATAAACGTTTTTGGCCATTCTAATATTTTATTTATCAAAAAAAAATCATGCCTCCTTATTATTTGAATAAAAAATTAAAATGAAATAAAATCAAAATATACCTGTGTCTCACACAAATTAATATAGACTTATCTAAAAATTTTCTTTATAAATACCTATTGATATTTCTTTGTGTTAAATCAAGTCACACTCAAGTTTCAGATTGTGTAGTTGTAGAAGATTTCCCAGATGATTGGCTTTGCTATCTTTGACTGTAAGCAGCACACTCATTTTTAGATAAATTCCTTCCTTTCCTGAACAATCAATAAGAAATCTTAAAAACTCTGTGAAAGTATAATCTCCATCCACAATTCACATCTGAAAGCTCTTTCAACTAAAAATGTCTTGTTGTTTTCTTGGGATTTTCATTACTCCATTTTTCTTTTTTGATTTCTGTGGGCCAATGGTTTTTTTTTCCTAATATTCAAAGCAAGATTTTTCAAGATGTTATTATTACAAGTTAAGTGGAGTTCTGTGAGAGATTGGACTACTAGATTGGGAGGGACTATATTTTGGAATTTCCAGATAGTTCCCAATAACAATTGTAATGTTCCCAATAACAATTGTAATGTTTAAAAGTAATAGTAAATTATATTTTAAAGAAGGAAAATACAAAGATAATCCCATGAGGGAAAGAAACGCAATACAGGCTGGTCCCACCCTTTTATCCTGAAATCATTATTTACAAAGGAGTGCAAACTAATATTGTGGGAATTCCTGTCCTTGCATTTTTAATCATCATTAAAACTCCTTGTTCCTGTTTCCCTTATAGTGGGATGGGCGGTTGGAGGCTGGCTAGTGCATTCTTAATCCAACAGCTGTATATCAGGAACAGGAACCTTTCTGGTCCCATTTATTACAAAATATTAACCCCCTACTGCCCCTTCTTCCCACAACCCTTTTTAGGGCTGTAAAGCCAGTCAAGAAATTCTCAAAATATTTTAAGATAACAGTGCATGCTGCAAGGTATGTGCTGCTCCAAGACCCAACTGTCTTTTCCTGTGGTTAAATTGAGCCAACAAAGCAAGTATTCTTGACCGCCACCCTGGATCCTTGCATCCAAAACAGAACCCAACTTTGACCAATAGGTGATTATAAATTCACAACCCCAAGTATTGTGGGAGTTTTGTAGGTCCCTACATGGCCCATTACACCCATGGGGGCCCATGCAAAACTCTTTGAAACCCCTGGGGCCAGTCGCAATGAGGTGACCAGTGGTGGAGGGAATTCCATCACCCTCCCACCAGCCATGAACAACTAGGCTGGTTGCAGCAAGGTGCCCAGTGGTGGGTTGGACCTGATCACCTCCCCAACTGTCAGCTTACTGATACCAGAACCTTTTCTGACCTTTAGCTAAAGCAAGTGATATTGGTGTTGGAATAATAATAATTCCAAGAAAATTACGTGAAATGCTCAAATGGCTGATTTAGAAGCAAGTGCAAATTTTTAGTGGTTTGGTCAGATTAAATTGGTTTAAATATATTTTTCAAGACGGTCCACAGTTTATTCAAGCAGGGGATCTTTATTGGATAACAACCTGTCTTCAAGGAACTCTTTTGAATGGTGTAAAGACCATGCAACAATGAGGTCCTAATTGATTACTCAAAAGGGGTTCACTCAAGGGGATTGGGTGGACTGGCTGACTCACAGCACTTATTCCTGGAGGCAAGGAGGAGATAACTTACTAATTTAAGCAGACACTCCAAGAAACTTGCAGAAATTCATGGTTGAAAGGGTCTCAGTACAGTTGTTGGGGATATTCCTGATATTATTCAATGGAATTAACAATGGGTTAGAATTAATAACTATACTATCAGACTGAGGCCACAAATTACTTGTTCATCTTTAATAAACACTTGATCACAGATGGCAAGGGTTCTTGATTGATTACTTAAAAATTACTGGGGTTTAAACCATCTAAAAGGGGCTGTTTATATACCTTTCTAGGGTAATAAGACCTTCTCAGGGCATTTAGAGTGGGTTGTGCTTGTGTTCTGAGGCTGGCAGGCTAGCCAGGGCTAGTTTGGCACTTAATCTTGGTGCTGTCAGCTGTTTAGCCTTTCCTGTGTCCTATTTCTATGTGAAATAATTGTCAGAAGGTATTTAAATATTGATTTGTTATTTTTATGGTTCAGACATATTTACTCATTTTGTATTACTTTCTTTAGAGTTGCATGGGTAGAAGTGGGTATTTTTAGATTCTAAGCCCTCTTCTTCACATGTTGGTAATGTTAAATAATTTTTTGGTAGACTTCTTGGTGTGTTTTGAGGTTCATAAAGATTTGGAAATCTCATTTACATGACAACCTTCATTATTGTTTCTCACAATTTATTTGCTTTAATGTTTTGATTTTAATATTTTTATTGAATTTTATTAGGTTTCAAACATCTCTCTATCCGTCAGTCAAATTCTTACATATGCATGATGTATGCATGCAAGTTGTAGCATGTTCCTACGGTACCTGGCTTTTGAAATTAGTACAGCTGATGTTGATGCGCGAAGACTTGACAGCTGCGTGCAGGAATCCATCATCAGTCATCCTGCATGCGGGATTCTTGACATGCGCCTACATACTGAATGTCAGGCGTGTGTACCCTTGCTATATGAATGCAGGGCTGCGCGCAGGAATTGTGACATAACACAAATCCGCCTGTAACTCCTAAAATATACACAAAAACTCAATTCTGACTGAATTTTAGGGGTGGAACCTATCCATGGCGTAATGTGTGAAACATTAGAATGGCCAAAAAGTGCCATGGTGGTGCTGTGGTTTATTTGTTTTTTCTTCTGAAATTATTTAAAAATATAAGGAGTTAGAATTCAAGGGTGGTTTAGTGAGAGATCCTACCTATTTTTGGGTGGGAATCCATTTCTGCAATAGTATATATAGATTCCCCACTCCTTCTAGTTTTATTATTTATTTTCTTTTTTTGATCTGCTTTTACAGGTTGCTCTTGTCAACTAGAAAGCTGATACCACCATTGAGGGGCGCTCTCCCCCCTCCCTTTACCAAGAAGGAGGAGCAAATCTCTCCCCCCTCCCTTTACCAAGAAGGAGGAGCAAAGCTCTGCGCCCTCCATTTACCAAGAAGGAGGAGCAGATTAAGTGGTTCTCTCCCCCCCCCCCTTTACCCAGGGGGAGGAGCAATGTTGCTGAGGGGATCTGACCACCCCCAAGCCCATCTTTCAATGGGTATGCCCTGGGGGCATCAACCCCCAGGGCCCTTGTAGGGGGATTTGACCGCTGCCTCCAGGGAATTGACAGAAAGAGGGGGGGCATGTCTGTTGGTTACACCCCCCCCCCCCTACTTGTGTGTGGTGCCACATGACTAAAAACTTTTGTGTTGCATGCTAAACAACTGGGGGGGCATTTAAAGTCCACAAGACTCAATCAAGGTGTTTAGAGGCCACACAAATCAATTGTAGTCATGCAGTGTACCACATGACCCATTTGAGTTGTGTACACAACTCAAATGGGTTGTGAATTTATCATTACCCTTGACCAATCAACAACTTCTGGTTGGAAGAAATAAAGATCCTTCATACCTTTTTTGAGAAAGGCCAACAAAAATCCCCTGGGCGCTTGTATTTTAGAACTAAAGAAATTTCAAAGACAGGATAAAGTTTGGGGTATTCATGGATCATATCCACATTGACCAAGTTGGGGCCCATCATGCCCAAAACCTTAAAAGAGCCAATGAAATGGTAGTCAAATTTTGAGTTTAAGCAATGGTACTGGGTGAAATTCCGCTTTATAAGGACCAGATCTCCCTCCTTGTAAAGATCCCCCTCCCTGCTCTGTTTGTTGTAATAGAAGGCCTGGGTCAAACTCTTGATAGCATTTTCCTGAATCACCTTTAAATCAGAAATGAGTTCATCCACTCCCTGTATAACTCTTTTCTCCAGGATTAAAACTGTCTTTGGATGGTAACCCCAGGAAAAGAAAAAGGGGGAGAAACCCGAAAATTAGGAATCAATGTTATTGAGAGAGAACTCCACCACATATAACCATTGATCCCAATTTTCCTGATAGTACAAAGAAAAGTGTTGGAGGTAGTCCTCAAGGATCTGTTTAGTTTTTTCAGTCTGACCATATTTATTTTGATGATAAGCAGTTTAGAATCCAGTCTTAATTCCTAAAGAAAGCATCAAAGCCCGCCAGAATTTGCTGACAAAGACGGACCCTTGATCAGATATGACTTTCTTGGGGAGACCGTGTAACCAGAAAACCTCCCATCAAAAATGTTAGCTAACTGGGAGGCCAATTGCACCTCCTTACAACGGAGAAAATGAACAATCTTTGACAAAAAATCCACTACTACCATGATGGAATCAAAACCCCTGGACAGGGTGAATTTATTGATAAAGTCAATCCTGACAATGTTCCAAGGTCTCTGCAGGATTCCCATTGGGATTAGATGACCCTTGGGAGACTGCCCATGAGCCTTAAAATGCTTACAAGAGTTGCAAGAAGTGATATAGTTGATGACTTTGCACCTAATTCCCGGCCAGGAAAAGCAGCGGTTAATGGCAGGTGGGTTTTGACCAACCCCAGGGTGACTAGCTGTGGTAGAATCATAAAAAACTCAAGAATTCTCTGGCGCAGGCACAAAGGAACATAGAACTGGTCTTGATGCCAATATATTTCCTGCGCAAACTTCAAATCCTCATTTTCTCCTTCCTCAATCTCCCCATAAGATTCTGAGAAGTAGTCCAATAACTCCTTGCGGGGATGCAAGAAATATAGGTCATGAACACCTGTGTCAATTTTTCATACCTGGAGTTCTTCTGACATTGCTAGTTGTCTTAACAAGGGTTGATTGGGTGGAGGTTTTTCATTTCAGGACTAATACAAAAAATTTCTAGGTGCATCTGCCAGATTCAACTTACCCAGTATATGGTGAATCATTAGGTGAAAATTATTAAGAAATGCGGCCCACCCAGCCTTCTTTGGGGAAGAAATTTTGATGTCTTAAAATATCAAAGGTTGGAGTGATCAGAAAATACCTTTATGGGAATCTCCGTTCCAATCTTTTAAGATTGCAGACTATGAAAGGTGTGAGCAACAGGAGTCAAGATGTACAATAAGATCAGAGACAAATAACCTATGAAAGGTGAAAAGAAATCAAGCAACACATATTTGATGATGAGAGTGATTTTTACAACAATGAGAACGTGTTGGGGAGAAAAATGGATTAAAGCTGAGCTCTGAGAGGTTAAAATATGAGAGAAAATGATGAGAGCAGATGATACCCAAAAGTTCTTTGGAGTTCTCTGGGGAACAAATCAACAACAAAACAGTTTAGGTTTAAATATAAGAGAATCAGAAAAAGTACAACTCAAAATCAGGGACTTCCAAAAACATTGAGGTCAGTCTGTGACCAAAGTATCATGATTAGTGGTCTAAGGTGAACTTCCAAACACACTGGATCAACCGCTGCAACACAGACTTAGTTCTAATCAAGACACATTTGTCACAGTTTCTCACCCCAATGATGTCAAGCTTGAGAATTCCCAATATTGGATCATTAGTTGGAGAGAATGGATACATGTTGTGGTGACCAATTTGGGACACCTCATGCAACAGGGAGATTTTTTTAAAAAAAGTTTTTATTATAATTTTTTCTCTATCTGTCAAGCAAAAAAAAATTTGTTGGCAAGTCTTCCATTTTTTTTCTGTTTCTCCAACTTCTCCCTGTCCTAGCCATGCAGGAAGGGTACTGCTGGTTTTCTCAAGTCCCCAGGTCTTGCTTTCAAC
Source organism: Puccinia polysora (assembly GCA_025617555.3). Taxonomy (NCBI): domain Eukaryota; kingdom Fungi; phylum Basidiomycota; class Pucciniomycetes; order Pucciniales; family Pucciniaceae; genus Puccinia; species Puccinia polysora. Next base: position 33,654,342 of record CM062628.1, read on the forward strand.
TCCTTTGCTTTGCGCTTTGCACCCAATTTCTTTTTTGCCAAGCGCACTTGGATCCTCATCCTCATGATCCATCCACAATCCATCAATTTATCCATCAACCTGCCAGCCTATGGTCTGAAAAACACAATCAATCAATGAGGAAACTCATCACCATCTTCAGATCTATTGATTCAACTTGATCCTTTGATTTGAACTCTATCACCTTCTGTCTCCACTGTTGATTGGCTACAAACCCAAGATTGATCTGCTGAGGCTGTGGTGCCATCCATTGCTACCTCAACGCAGCCTGCTATCAGATTTCTCATCCCTCAAATCATCCCAACTGTTTTTTTGGATTGGATTGACATTGAAAGAATTGATCTGTATGGTATTTGGTGATCTCATCAAACTCAATCAAATCAAATGTTCCTGGTTGTCTCACCCAGACTACCACGACTATCTTTCCCCCCAAAGGGTTCAGGAACCTTTGAGAATCTTGTTACATGAACATCATCCTTCAGATCATCCTAAAAATACCCAAGTTACAATCTTACCTCTAAACCAATCATCACAACCAATTGAAGCATCAAACAACCAATTGGTTCTAGTTTTGCGCCTGTGAATTGATTCATATCCTACAGTCCAACTTGCTGCTCTTCCTCCATCCCCCCTTTTTGCAGATGGGACCACCCCCTTGCATCACTTTTGCTTGCGGTTTTCAACAGTTTTTGCAGCTGTTTGCAAACTTGCATATGCCCATCAGCAACTGGGTGCGGCTGCTCATTACCACCTCCCTGCTTCTTTTTTTTCAAATTTTCTTGTTACTCGTTTTTTTTTTGTATGCAATTCTCATCCATTTGCAAGTCTGGATTTTCCTTTTCATCTGAAAAAAAAGAATCCCGCTCTCAGTTGTGTGATCCCATTGTAAATAGTTTACAACGTGTTTTGCCCATAAAAGGAGGGGCTCTCCCCTGCCTTTTTCCCCATCATCCAGGAATCCATTCATCCCTCATTTTTTAAGAAATAAATAATCCATGGGGCCCTTTCCCCTTTATCTGAGCATCTTATCCAGGGTATATCTATGATTGCCCTTTGATCCTTGAGAATCCATACTCAAATCCTTGATCCATCCCTCTTTGGCCTTATCTGCATCACCAACCAATAGCCTTGCTGGTTGAAAAAAGAATTCATTTTGTTGGATTCTTGAGTTTTTTATACCACTCCTTGACCCCTTTTGCCAACCATACCACCCTCAATCATTCTTTGATTGTATTTATGGAAAAATTCACATTTGACTGAGAGGTTTCTTTAAGCTTGAAACCTGGATTGTTAAACCTCCCTTATTTTCCTTGAATTTTAATTTTTTGCCACACTACTCTTGAGTCCCATGAGAAGTTTTGGGTTATTCTTGTTTGAATTAGTTATTGCCTTGATTCTAGAGCTTCATAAAACAAATTTCTTTGTTTTGTATGGCCACCCACTGTTATCTGGTACCCTTCAAGTGCTTGATTGCAGAGAGTTGGGAAGGTTCATTGAGAATCTGGAGGTTGGTTGTGATTTAGTTGATCTTTCCTAATATTCTGCTGATGACCAGATTTATTAGCTTGTGAGCCTTGTTACTTGAAACTGCCTTGTTCTATTGAACTCTGAAAAAACTTTAACTGATTTTTTTCAAGTCTTTTCCCACATCATCTTGCCTTAGATAGTGTTTGTTCCATCACTACCAATTACCATCAAATTTATCCCTTCCCATCAATTCCTTATTCACAAGTTTCTGGACATTCATCCTGATTACATTTCAATATTTTTGAACACTCAGGAGGGCAGCCTAAAAAGCATCTTTCCCCTCCACAAAACTGCCTGCGGCTCAGCACTTTTTTTAGTCTTACATTTGTTCCCCTGGGCTGCAATCAAACCAGCAAACTTTGAATTTACAGTCCCAATATGTTTGGAATCAACTCCAAAATTCAATCTTCTTTCTTTTTTTGTCTCTCAGTTTCCCTTTTTCTTAGATCTCATCTGTAGAGGCAACTTATCCTAGAAGTAAGTACTCCCAATTTTGCATGGCTTGGGCAAGATTCTTGTTGTTTTCCTGTGAAACCTTACTCTTTCCATGCTTGTGAGCCACTTTAAAATTCTGCTCTCTGGATCCCCTAGGAATTCCATTATTCAAAATGGCATCTTCTGGTACTCCCACCACCTCTGCTTGACCTAGGATGGTCAAGTTCAAACCTCAGAACAATAACTTAGGTTTCAATGGGGTAAATTTTTAATGTTTCTTGGACTCCTAAAAAATTGCTGCTGAAGTGTATGGGGAAAGTGAATACAATATGGCCTATCAGTTACAATTCTTTATCTCCTCTGATGAAGTCATGGAAGTAATCAAGTTGTTTGAGATATTTGAATTCCACAACTGGAAGCTTCTAAGGGAAGCAATGTTGTTATATTGGGTTAAAATAGATGTAGCACAATTTAATTTGCAGGACTTGGATGATGTTGTCTCTCAATGGATCTCAAATGGTGGTATCTCTTCAGCCTCTGACTATAAGTCTTTTAGTAATTCTTGGGAACCAATCCAAAATTATCTTATCCAAAACAATCACATCAATACAGTGGATAAATTTTGAGTGCAATTTTTCCAATCTTTCTCACTAGCAGTGCAGTAAAGCATTAGGGAAAAATTTATCAAGTCTTTATCAATGATCACCACCAGGGATAATTGATTCAAGCTCCCTGCTTTCCTTTTCCTTAGGGGTACTGTGGATGAAGTTATGAAATTTCAAACTGCTTTAACTTTCAAAAAGCCTAGGACCACTGAACCAGTCCATGCTCCTTCTTTCAAAGAATCCAAAGAAATCATGAATAAGATGGAGGTGAATTGCAGTTCAAAACCTAATCCTCAGTCCAACAAGGAAACAACCACTATCAATGAGATCAATAAGCTACTCCAAGATTTTGAGGACAAAATTGATTAAAATATTTCTTCTCTTGCTGCTCCCAAACCTTCTAAATCTGTTCCCAAATCCACTCTTGTCTGTTACCACTGTCATAGGGAAGGCCATGGAACTGGAAAATGTCTTGAACTCCAGAAGGATACAGAGGAAAATTTGGTGGAGCAGAAGTGGAAAAATTTCTTTCTTCCTAATGGTGCTTTGATCCCTTTTGATTAATCTTTCCCTATTTGTCATTTGGTGGCCTCTTATCAGCCACTACCTCCTAAGAAGGCATCTTTGGCTTCTTTAGATTTCTGATCATCCTGTGGTACTCTTCAACCTTGTTATCCTCCAGTATTTCTTGAGCCAATCAATCCAATCCAGCTAGGACACAACATGAGGAACCCAAATCTCATAAGGCTCGTTCCTTGCCAACTTCAATCCTTCAAAAACTGGTCAAACATCAATCCTCACCTGAGCCTCCTTCCTCTGATGTAGAAGACATGGAGGTGGAAAAGGAACCACTCATGGAAAGGTTCCAAGATCACTCTGCTCCTCCTCATTCATCTAAATCTCCACAAACTTCTGATCCTATCTTAGTTCCTGCTTCACCTGAACTTCCTCCTGCCACCCAGCCCAAAGTTTGATTTGAGAGGGGAATTTCAAAGGACCACCCCAATGCTGTGGAAGGGGTATTGAAAAAAATTTCAAATCTCAAAATTCCTGATCTATTTGTGGCTGAACTACTACCAATCTCTTCATCTGTTGCTGAAGGAATGAAGAAATGGGTCTCTTGTTGAAGTGTGGAGATTAGTCCTGAAAAATTAAAATTCTTCTCTGGTACTTTGATGGAGGACTCTGGTGGAACAAATCCCTCCTCAGAGTCCAAAATTTCCTCATGTCCCCTTGGTTTTCTGCATTGTTATCTTGGTGATTTGGCTAAAACTGTTTCTCCTCTTGTGGATTCTGGATCTGAGCTCAACTTAATTTTGGATGCTATGGCCTGCAAACTCAAACTCAGTCCTAGGGTCAAATTGGAATCTGTGGTTTATGGGATAGGGAATAAATCTTGTGAATTGGTTGGTATTGCTGAAGATGTCCCAGTTGGAATTGGTCAAGATATTTTTGGAACTTGTCATTTTTGGATCACACGTTTGGAAGGCCCTATGATCTTGGGTCAACCCTTCTTAATGGATTTTGGTGCTACCCTGATGTTTTCTGATCAAGTTGGGGAGAGAGTTCTCCTCCCTGATTTTTTTGGTATAAAGATTGAAGTTCTACTTTTTTCTTTGGATTCTGGTTTTTGGGAAAGAGATTTCCCTGGTCATCCTCCTAAACATTTTTCAAAGGGAAAGCAGAAGGATAATTCTAATCCCTCTCACTTTTTATTGGAATAGTTGATCCTACTGATATTTTTAGTTCTTCTCTGCCTTGCAATTCAACTCAAGGATCAAATCTCATCCCTGAGGCTTATTTCTATTTTATTCATTATTTTCTTCTGATCTGGAAAGTATTAAAAATCAAAAAAATGTTAAAATAGAAAATTCCAAAGATTTTTCTTCTCTCTCTGGATCTGTTATGTCTTCTTTTCCTTGTACTCTTAGGTATTTATCAATCTCCTCTAATTTCTGGTTTGAATCTCCGCAATGATTATAGACTAGATCCTCACCTTGATTCTATTCTTGGTGTTTTTGGTATGAGGTAATATGGGCTTCAGTGGAGGCAATTCTGGGTAGAAGTAAGTCCTTCCAATTGTGCACTGCCAGGGCAATCTTCTACCATTGTTTTTGAAACTGTACATAGTGCCACACATGTGAGCAATGTATTATCTCCTGGTTCTTACTTTATACAAAAGGCACCCTTAAAGGATATTGCATAAAATTGGACGTGGAAAATGTTGGAACTTGGTCTCATTTTTTTTAATCAAGTTTTGCTTGTCAACTCTTGGAGGGAACAAGAACTTCTCTCTTTTGCTACCAAGTTTAAGTCAGTTGAGAAAAAGATCCAACCAGTCAACCAGCCTATGCCTCTCAATCTCAATCCTCCTGATCTTATTCATCCTCCCTTATCTTGTGATCCTTACTGTGGTCTATCTCAATCCCTTACTGGTCCTTTTGTGCCTCATGGTGGTGTCACTGAAGAAAGTCTGAAAGTAGTCAATTTTGTTCCAGATGGATGGATTCTCCCTGATGAGTTACATTCAATCAAAAATGTCCTATCTCTATGGTAAAAATCTATTGCTTTCTGTGAAGAAGAGAGATGTCTCTTGAAAGAATCCTATGGTCTTCCCTATATCATCCCTTGTAGTTGAACATGATCCTTGGAAAAAGAAAAAGATCCCAATTCCCGCGGCTGAAGTCAACAAATGTTTCCAGTTGGTATGCAAACAAGTTAATACTGGTCAATATGAAAAGTCAAATTCTAGTTATTCCATCCCTGTCTTCTGTGTCCTCAAGAGTAATGGTAAACTTAGAATAGTTCATGATCTTGAAACTCTTAAAAAATTAACTATTAAAGATTCTGTTATTCCTCCTGCCACTGAAGAATTTTTTGAATCCTTCTCTGGGAGAGCCTGCTGTGGTCTAGCGGACATTATGGGTGGTTATGAAAAACAATCATTAAATCCTATCTGTTGCCCTCTTACTAGTTTTGATAAACCTCTTGGTCAATTTCAACTTACTCAATTGCCTCAAGGTGCCACTAATTTGGTTGCAGTCTGTCAGGCTCAGGTGATGTGGATCCTCCAGGATGAAATCCCTGATAATGCTGGTATCTTTATTGAGTATTGCAGAATTAAAGGTCCAGTTTCTGACTATGATAATTAGCCCTTACCCTGGGATTCAGGAATTTGTCAATTTATCTGGGAATAAGCTACTACTTTGGAAATTATTCTCTTTCAAAACAAGGAATCTGGCCTTACTTTCTCTGGATCCAACTTGGCTGCTTTTTTCCCTGCTCTGGAAATCGCTGGTCATGTGGTCTGCAAGGAAGGAAGTATTATGGCACCAGCCAAATTCAACAAGATCATCTCTTTTCCTACTAAAATCAATCCCATTGAGGTTAGAGGTTTCCTAGGTTTTGTTACTTATTTTTGAATCTTTATCCCATCTTTATCCAAAATCTCTGCAACCTTGCGTTGTCTAACCAGGAAAGATACTGAATGGATTTGGACCCAATATTTTGTAAATTTGTTTCAGTTGGTCAAAATAATTTTTGGTAAAGAGATAGTTTTGAAATAGATTTTTGATGGACCTGGAGCTGGAAATATCAAGCTTGCTGTCAATTCTAGTTATCAATCTGTTGGGGCTGTCCTTACTCATGAAGATGAAAATGGTTGGGACCGTCCTGCTCTCTATACAGCTTTGTTATTTTCAGATGTGGAATCCAGATACTCTCAACCAAAACTGGAACTCTGCGGTGTGGCTTGAATGATGAAGAAGCTCCAAACTGTCCTCTGGGGTCAATTTTTTGAATTAAAAGTCAATTCTTGATCCATCATTGAAATTATCGATTCTCCCAGAATCCCTAATGCTCCTATGACTTGTTGGGTTTCCTTTATGCAGCTTTTTACTTTTGATATTGTTCACAGGCCTAAAAATCTTTCACCATTCCCAATGGTTTATCCTCAAGTCTCTTGGTGATGGAAAATCTGATGTTGGAATAGATTTTGATGAGGAATAACATTTAATTCCACCTGTTTTTTCCTTCTACTCTAAGTATTATTCTGGCTTTCAGAAAGGTTTCTGGCTCAAACTAGAGCAGTATCTTATAACTCTTAAAAAACCTCCTGATCTCTCTGCTGAAAAATTTTGATCCCTTAAAAGAAATTTGTCTACTTTCTTTTTACAAGGTTCTAGGCTTATGAAAAGAGGGAACCCTTTTGCCCTTATTGATGTTACTATCCCTTTCAAACACAATTCTATCCTTGAAAGTCTCCATGAAGGTCTTGGTCATTGTGAGGAAAACAAAACTGATTGAAAATTATCTGAGGAAAACAAAACTGATTGAAAATTATCCAAACAATTCTGGTTTCCATCTCTGAAGAAATTTATCTCTCAATAGTGCAAGAGTTGTGAAGTTTTTCAAAAAAGTGATCTTAGGCAACCAGCAGAAATCTGTTATACTACTGGGGACTCCAATGTCTTTGGAAGGATTGCTATGGATGTGTTTCACATTATGGCAGGTGGTGCTAAGTACCTCATTGTAGCTAGAGATGATTTTTCTGGATGGGTTGAAGAAAAATTTCTTGAGAATCTTAGCTCTGAATAATTGAAAGCCTTCTTCTATGAGACTGTGACAATGTTTTACGGGTTGGCCCAATCTTACTCTACTGATGGTGGCTCTGAATTTGGTGTCAAAATTGCTTAAACAATCCAATCTCTTTCTGGACAAAATAGAGTTACTACTTCTTATTATCCTGAAGGCCAAGGCATGGTAGAACCAGGCCATGCTCCTTTGAAGGTTTAAATCATTAAACTGGCTGGTGAAAGTGGCAATAATTGTTGCAAATTTCTTCCTCTTGTTTCCTTCTCTGATTAAATCTCAACCATACAGACCACTGCCTACTCACCTTATGAAATAATCTTTGGTCAAAGAGCAGTTCTTCCTTTGTATCTGGAAATGGAATCCTTCTTGGGTATCTCTTAAAAAGAGGTTTCCTCAACCATTAATGTATTAGTTGCTAGATCCAAGCAACTGGAGAAAATTGAAGTTGTTCATGATGAAGCTTATCAGAAGATAATGGAATCAAGAGAAAAATTGATCCCGTATTGGGAAGATAAGCACTTGAATAAAATCAGGGATCCCTTAAATCCTGGTGACCTATTTTTAGCTTTTAATCAATCCTTGCAGACTTGGTGGGGAAAGCTTTTCTCAAACTGCTGGAATGGTCCTTATTGGGTGGTTTGCCAAGTTAGAGGTGGATCTTACGTTTTGGAGGAGCTGGATGGTACTCAGTTGGCCAGAAGTTTCTCTGTTTATTAATTCAAGAAGTTTCATTTCTTTTGAGGCAACTTATCCTAGAAGTAAGTCCTCCCAATTTGTGCACCACCGTGGTTATTTTCTCCATTTTTGTTGTAAAACTCTACTTTATTCCATGTATGTGAGCACCTGGGACACATTCTTTGTTTTATCTCTGCCGCTTCTATGACTCTTTTGGATTGATCAAAATATTTTTCAACCCTGCAATCACTCTCAAGATGAAGAGATGGCCACTCTTCTGTTTCCATTTTCTTTGTATTCCTCTTTTTCTTAATATCTTCAAACTCAAGATGGAGACTAGGGAAAGTCTGTAAGTTTGGGAGCAAAGTGGTGACCAATTTGGGACACCTCATGTAACATGGAGATTATTTTGAATTTTTTTTTTTAATATCATTTTTTCTCTATCTATCAAGCAAAAAAAAAATTGTTGGCAAGTCTTCCATTTTTTTTTCTATTTATCCAACTTCCCCCTGTCCTAGCCATCTAAGAAGGGTAACCCTGGGGGGTTCAAGTCCCCAGGTCTTGCCTTCAACTCCTTTGCTTTGCGCTTTGCACCCAATTTCTTTTGGCCGGCCAAGCACGCTTGGATCCTCATCCTCATCCTCATCCTCATCATCTATCCTCAATCCACCAATGTATCCATCAAACTGCCAGCCTATGGTCTGAAAAACACAATCAATCTATGGGGAACCTCATCACCATCTTCAGATTTATCAATCCAACTCAATCCTTCAATTTCAACTCAATCACCTTCTGTCTCCACTGTTGATTGGCTACAAACCCAAAAGTGATCTGCTGGGACTGTGGTGCCGTCCATTGCTACCTCAACCCAGCTTGATATTAGATTTCTCATCCCTCAAATCATCCCAACTGTTGTATTTGATTGAATTTGATCTCAACAGAACTGATCTGTATGTTTTGCGGTGATCTCATAAAACTTGATCAACTCAAATCAAAACTCTTGATCCATTGATTTTTCCCCCCACTCAAGAGATATTTTTTTCCTGGTTTCCCCACCCAGACTACCACAACTATGTTTCCCCCCAAAGGGTTCAGGAACCTTGGAGAATCTTGTTACATGAACATCATCCTTCAGATCATCCTACAAATACCCAAGTTACAATCTTACCTCTTAAGCAATCATCACAAACAATTGAAGCATCAAACAACCAATTGGTTCTAGTTTTGCGCCTGTGAATTGATTGATATCCTACAGTCCAACTTGCCACTCATCCTCCATCCCCTCTTTTTGCAGATGGGACCGCCCCCTTGCATCACTGTCACTTGTGGTTGTCAAAAGTTGTTGGGGATGTTTGAAAACTTTCAGATGCCTGTCAGCAACTGGGCACGGCGGCTCATCACCACCTCCCTGTTTCTTTGTTTTAAAATTTTCTTTTTACTCTTTAATTTTTTTTCTTTGTATGTAATTCTCATTCATTTTCAAGTCCAGATGTTCCTTGTCATCTAAAAAGCAAAAAATCACTCTCTCAGTTATGTTATCCCATTGTAAATAGTATATAGGGTATTTTTCCTAAAAAAAGGGGGGGCTCTCCCCTGCCTTTTGCCCCATCATCCAGGAATCCATTGATCTCTCATTTTTGAGAAATAAATAATCCATGGGGCCCTTTCCCCTTTATCTGGGCATCTTATCCAGTTTACATCTATGATTGCCCTTTGATCCTGGAGCCTCCATACTCAAATACTTGATTCTCCCCTCTGTGGCCTTATCTGTATCACTAAACAATAGCCTTGCTGGTTGAAGAAGAATTCATCTGGTTGGATTCTTGATTGTGTTATACCACTTCTTGATCCTTTTGCCGACCATACCAGTCTCAACCATTCTTTGATTTTCTTTCTGGAACCAGTCAGGTTTTACTGAGAGGTTTCTTTGAGCTTGAAACCTTGGGTTTTCAACCTCCCTTATTTTCCTTGAAGTTGAATTTTTTTGCCAGACTACTCTTGAATCCCTTGAGAAGTTTTGGGTTATTTTTGTTTAAATTATTTCTTTCCTTGCTTCTAGAGCTTCATAAAACAAATTGCTTTGTTTTGTACGGACACCCACAGTTATCTGGTAAACTTTAAGCACTTGATTGCGGAGAGTTTGGAAGGTTCATTGAGAACCTGGAGGTTGTTTGGGATTGAGTTGATCTTTCCCAATCTTCTGCTGATGACCAGAATTATTAGCTTGTGGGCCTTGTTACTTACAACTGGCTTGTTCTATTGAACTCTGAAGATACTTCAACTTATTTTGTTCAATTTTTTTCCTACTTCTTCTTTCCTCAGATAGTGTTTTTTCCATTGCTACAAATTACCATCAAATTTATCCCTTTCAATAAATTCCTTATTCACAAGATTCTGGACCTTCATTTGGGTTACATTTAAATATTTTTGTAACACTCAGTAGGGAAGCCTAAAAAGTACCTTCCCCTCCACAGAACTGCCTGCAGCTCAGCACTTTTTGGAGTCTCACAAGATTGGTTTTTCAAAAAAGTTGGCCAGAATGTTAGCGCTTTAAACATACCTCAAAGTCATCATTCATTTCTTTATGATGTCCCGTATGATTTGGAGTTGAATTTCAACATGCTTCATTGGTTGATGATTTGCATTTGATTTCTTTTTGCTGCATCAATACAGGATTGATTGTCTTTAATTACACTGATAGGTCCTATTTTGCACTTTACCAATTTATTTTCAATTAAAAATTGTCTGAGCCACAGTAATTTTCTGGCCAGATTGGTGAATGCTCAATACCCCACTTCTGCTGTGGATAGTGAGACACATGGTTGCTTTCTTGATTTCCAGAGTATTGAGCGGTTGTGAGAGAGGGCCAAGTTTCCTGAGACAGATCTTTGGGTAGTTGACAGTTTCCCCAATCTGTATTGGAATATGCCACCACAGTAGACGGCACGTTTCTTCTGTAGGTGAGGTTGAGGTCATGGGTTCCTCAAATTTACTTTAAAACCTGGATAAATTCATTACAGTGCTGAATTTGTGGTTTCTCAAGGTTTTGAGAGAGAGTTCTGACTACAAAAGATAACTTGGGTCATGTAGCAGTACTAAGATGGCTTAGGGATCCCACTGCACTTTTTTTGGTTGACGTCAAGGTGAGAGAATCTTTTCACATCATTGTCTGTTGCTGGTTCTAGGTCTGAATTTGGTGTCATGGGGGTTTCTACAGTTCTACATTCTTTCATGCCATAATCATGAAGTAAATATTTGGTTTAATGAGCTTGAGATAGATCAATTCTGTTGTGTCCTTGAGTGACCCTCATTCCTAGAAGCAATTTGGCTTCACCACAATCCTTCATTTTGAATTCACCTCTTATTTTGCTTTTAAAAGTGTCAACATCTCTGCCAAAAATTTCAATGTTGTTGATGTGAATAAACAGCCAGAAATGTCACGCCCACCCTTGGTTAAAGATGCAAGCGTCAGAAATGGAACACACAAACCCAACCTGTTGCAGCCACAACAAAAATTAGTTGTAGCACGCTAGTGGTGCTTGTTTTAAGTCATACAGGGCTTTGTTTAGTTTTAGGCAGAGGCGTTGTCTAAGGTCTAACCCCTATGGTACCAAAATGTGGACTGTCTCTTCCAGCGGGGCGTTCAAGAATGCTGATCTTACATCCATTTGATGGAACTTCAAGTTGTTAGCCGCTGCATGTACAATGAGTGCCCTTAAGGAGTTCACTCGTCCTGTTGGCACAAAGTTTTTGTTGTAATCTTTCCCAAAAATTTGAGTAAAGCCACATGCACAGAGCCAGGCTTTATACTAAATGAAATTTCCATCAGCTTCTATTTTCTTCTGAAACACCCATACAGTACCTATGGTAAACTGGCTGGTGTGCACCACTTTTCCCAAACTCCCAGAATTTTTGTTTCCTTGATTTCCTTTTCAATTGCAGCCATCCAATTTTCTTGTTTGGGTGACTCCATGGATTATTTTTAGCTTTTGGGAACATCATTCACAGTATTGATGGTGGCATTTGCTTCTGGGTGCCGGGAGTAAGGTAGGATGTTTAGGGTTGAGATGTCCCCTTCCACCCTTGTGGGATGTCTGGGACCTATGAATTTGATCCAATGGGAAATGGTTTTTTCAGCCTCCTGGATGCCTAGATCCTTGCTATCCTTTAGCTACCAGAGGTGATATAATAAATAATAAGTATATTATTCAAAAAATGCAGCAAAAATCTGTAAAATATTGGTATAAAGCTTATTTCAAGGTTAATTGGTTTGGATATGGTTTATTGTTATAAATCAATATAAATAAATTGATTATTAAATATTTTTATTGAGGGGCCACAATTATATTTGGGATCTTTAACACCTCTCTTCAGTGAATTCAGTATGAAAACACGTAGGCCTGGTTACTTTGGAACCTTTAATTTATATTCTTAAAGGATATTTTTCCCAAAGATAATATGTATATAAAATACATGGTGGATTGGAAGGGCTTTTTAACCAAGCTACCACGACAGAGAAAGGATAATAAGACTCACTGGTATATTATTAAATCCCTTGGGTACCTTTTTGGGACGTGCACCAATGAGTTAAACCTGTTTACTGGGGTTATAAGGTTGTTCAGAAGTTTAAATTGATAAGAAGGGTTGGGGACAGATATTATTAATCAGACCAAAGCCATAAATCACTTGCTTATCTCTTATTAGTATTTGATAACCTTGGCACAGTGTCTAGATATAAATATAACTGGGTCTCTTGGTATCAATATCCTCAAAAGAGCTCTTTATTTATAGCTTTTTGAGTCCCAATATTGTCCTTCTGAGGGGTACAGGGGCTCAAAGTGACGGACACTGAGGCTAGCAGGGTAACCAGTAGCAACCTGTCACGTGTTCCTGGTGCTGTAGCATGGGTAGCATCTAATTCCACGGGGTATGGGAATTATTCTACTTTATAATTGATGTTTGGGCGTGTGAATATTACTAATATGTCCTTTTGATTTATTATTTAATTAATTATCCTTAGTAAATTTTCTCAGTAAGTTAATAATTATTTTAATAGACATTTCTGCGGATAGTGTGATTTCAGGTGAGTTCTCATTATGTATGAAATAATTGGAGTAAATTCATGCTATTGATTTTACTCCTTATTTTCAAATTTCAGTTGATTTACTAAAATAATTAAATAAAAATATAATTCATGGGTATTCATTTAATATTTTAACACCATTAGTCTTCTTAGTATGTCAAAAAAATATTGATGTCTAGAAATTTCCATAATAGTATATTAAAGTCTTTTAATATATTTTTAGAAGTAGTCATTATCTTATTTTCAATATTTTTAAGTATTTTCATATAAGTTTATGTATTTTTAGACTATTTAATATCCACAAGAACATTTATTACATATGTAAAATGTTCCCGTTTAGGTTGTAGCATGTTTACGCCTTACCTAGGCTTCTCAGGCCGCCTGTCACTTTGTCAACCCATAGTCCCGCGGCTGTGTACTTGTCAGAGGCCCAGGGCTGCGTACACGGCTTTGAAAGAGTTACAGTGCTGTAGCTCAGCCGCGCGGGGTTCTATTGGCTGCCGCAGCTGCATGCAGGAATTGTGAAAGAACACATTTCCGTCTGTAACTCCTAAAATATACACAACACCTCAATTCTGACTGAATTTTAGGTGTGAAACCTATACGTGACAATACATGTGAAATATTGAATTGGCCAAAAGGTTCAATAGTGGTGCCATGGTATTTTGGTCTTTCTTTCCTTAATTATTTAAAACTATAAGGAGTTGGATGTCAAGGGTGGGGTCAGTGAGTGACCCTACCTAATTTTGGGTAGAGAATCCATTTTTGCAATAATATTTATGGTTTTCCTACTCCTTCTTATTTTAATTTTATTATTATTGTTTTTATGTTATTTCTTTTACTTTTTCAGCTTGCTCTGAAATAGTAGCAAGCTGACAGGTTGAGGAAGGACTTTTTGATGGTGCCATGGACGCTTGAGTGTCTGAAAAATTGCCTGATGGAGTCACACTCAATAGGGGGTATCAAAGTTAACCAAACCCGCCATTTTTTAATGGCGGGTTTCAACCCAAATCCTCCATTTTTTAATGGCAGGTTTCAACCCAAATCTGCCATTTTTTAATTGCGGGTTTCAACCCAAATCCGCCATTTCAAACCCGCCATTAAAAATCAAAAAAACTCACTTATTTCAGATCAGACGTGTCAAAGTTAACCTGAAATAAGTGGGTTTTTTCAAATCAAGTATTTAAATGCTTCCACCACCTGTCCGTGTCATACACCCCTGTCTTCCCACCTCCTTCTACCTCCGACCTCATCGGAAAATTTTTTACCCCCACCCTCATCATAAAATTGATTGACCACTCTCATCACTTTATCGCTCTCATCACTTGATCACTCTCATCCACTTCATTGCTCTCAAAACTTCATCACTCTCATCACTTAACCGCTCTCATCACTTGATCACTCTCATCCACTTTATCGCTCTCAGAACTTCACCACTCTCATCACTTTATTGCTCTCATCACTTGCGTAGCCCAAACTCTTTCAAATGGCCCCTCAGCGAACATCCCCCCACAAGTCCAACACACCCAAGAGAACATTGCCAAGGAACTCCACAACAAACAATCCTCCCCCATCAGCTTCCAAGGGCTCAAGTCAGCTCAAGAGAGCTGATCACATCATCCTGGTAAACTGGCTGAAAATTCCCTCCAACTACAATGCCTGCTTTGGATCCGACAACAAAACACGTGTTGGCCAACCTCAATCCTCTAAGGTCAATGGTTATCTCCTGATGGCCAATGAACTCAAGAACAAAACAAAAGGTAGGCTGGATCTGTCATCCAAACAAATGAGGGAGCGGTTCAAAAACTATTGAGCCAAGTACAAAAAGGCCCACTCCATGTCTATCTCCACTGGCTTTGGTATCACTGACTTGGACAAAGCCAAAGGAATCAACTCGGTGGTTGATAAGTTGGACTCCATTTGTCCTTTTTATATTCAAATGGATGAAATCTTTGGAAAGAAGGCCAACATCACCCCCCTAGCTGCTTTTGATGCCCAACAATCCAATTCCGTTGATGCCGAGGACTTGGCTGGGGATTCTCAGCCTACCAACGGGGACCTTGATCAAACCTTGGCCTTGGAGTGGCCCCCATCTGATGACGAGGAGGATATTCAAACACAATCGGCTCCAATCACTTCTACTTCAGTATTGATTGATCAGTCAATCCTGACCTTGGACTCCTCACTTCCTTCTTTTGATTGCTCTCTTCCTGGGGCATAACAACTGGAGAACTTGCCCAATGAGGAGGATGTTATTCCTGGATCACCGTTGCCATCAACATCTGCTCAAGTAAGGAACTAAATTGTTTTTGATTCTGCCTGGTTGCTCCTGACTGATTTACATTGTAAAAAAACAGGCTCATCCATTTTTGATTGGCCAAAAACTCAAGCCAATGGGGCCTCCCACATTGCCTTCAAATACTAGTGAGGACTTTCAGACTCAAACCTCCTCTGCCAAGGGTAAGCAAAAGGCCTCCAATTCCATCAATGTCAACCCCAAAAGTCATCAAAAGAGGAGAAACACTTCCAGTTTTTCGGGCTTTGAAGAAATCATGGAGAAGCAAGATTCATGTAAGTTGATTGATTCAATATCCTTGCTTTCAAAATCATGCTCATTGCCATTCCCCTCCAAAAAACATTGAAATCAAAAATTGAATCAGATAACCTTCAGTTTGAAAAGCAAAAGTGGGATCGCCAACTGGCCATGGATGGTCAAAAGCAGCAAGCCAAGACTTTGGCTAATCAACAAAAATTGGATGCTGAGTGGAGGCTGAAACAAGCTGAGCTAGAGTTTCAAAAAAAGGAAAAGGAGAAGGATTGGCAGCAGGTGCAACTGGAAAAGGAGAGGGAACAACGGGCAAACAAAAAAAAGGATAAGGTATCAGTAGCTTTGGCTTGCATTGGCAGTGGTAGATCGGTAGAAGAAATACAGCAGATTACTCAAATGCTGGGCTTGTAAATATATTTGCATGGATGAAAGAAAAACAAATTATTTTTTACTACAACAACGTTTGAGAGCATTCTTAACCCCACCAATATACAAATCTTTTTTGTTTTTATTGATATTTTTTTCTCTAGAGTAAATTTGGCCGTTTTTCATGTCCCTACAAGTGCTCTGAGTTTTTTTATTAATTTGGAGTGACATGGACATTCTGGTATGGGTTGCTGTGTCCACAGCTGGAAAGTTACAGTGCTTGTACTTGTTAGCCGCCCAAACCATTTTGACTATACCTTTTTGCTTGAAATCAATTCCAAAGCCAAGGTCAGGGAAAACAAATTGACCGTCCAAAACTTGATATTCATCCGTATCTTCAATAAGTCGACCATTCAATTTTTTGGTTGAGACCACAAGTAAAAAGGAATAGCCAGAGATGTCGCCTTTGTCAATATGAAGAGAATTGTAAAAAGAATCCGAGGTGAAAGTGAGGTGTGGGGAGCAATCAAAAGGTGTAGGCTTGGAAACAAATTCCAACAAAGAGAAAGAGGGGATGTTGCTGTCCTTCATGGTATCATGGTTTGATTCAAAGGTAAGTTTGGCCAAATTAAAAAACATTTGTCCTAAAATTTGGGATACTTTGTCAGCCTTCAGGTTGAGGACAGCGTACTCTTGAGGAGAAGATCTAATGGATGATTTCTTCACATAACGTCCAAATAACTCCAAAGGGTTCATCGATTTTCACCAACCAATTGCCCACATTTTTCCACCCCAAGATCTTGAGGGACCAACCGGGTTGACAAATTTTTTTGAACAGTGAAGGAATGTCGTCACAAAGTTGATATCTTTCTTATCTTGCTCAGATAGTCAATCCAAAGGCACAAATTCAATGACGGCAACCAGAGCATGGTGATCAGATTGGTTGAGAAAAATAAATTTTCAATGGTGGAAGAAGTGGAAAGCCCCAATTGTCTGTTTTGCTTGCTTAAATTGTTCCTGGGTGGGTTTTTGAGGGTTGTTTTTCTTTTCAGCCATGATAGCAGGGTACAGATCCAAAGCGCATAGCTTTTGTCTAGACCAGGCAAACTTTTCCTTGATCAAGTTGTCAGTCACTTCCAAAGAAATTTCTGAATCCCTCATTTGAGCCCTCCTTTTTCTACGATTCCTCTGCTTGCCACCTCTCTTTATGTTTTTCATACCATCTCCTTCCATCTTTCTCCCTCCCAGGCACTTGCTGCACCCAAGGTGAGGATCAAGGTGAAATTTGAATGGATGTATAACATTTTGAGTTCGGTAGGCAGTGAAGGAATCAATATCAAAAAAGGGGTTGGACAAACAAAAAGACTGGTCAAACAAATAAAAAAAAAAAATTCAGCAACGTTCTCATTATCAAAACGGTGGGATTAAAAAAATAAAAAAGAGATGAAAATCAACAATTCCTCTGCTTGCCACCTCTCTTTATGTTTTTCATAACATCTCCTTCCATCTTTCTCCCTCCCAGGCACTTGCTGCACCCAAGGTGAGGATCAAAGTGGAATTTTAATGGATGTATAACATTTTGAGTTTGGTAGCCAGTGAAGGAATCGATAGATATCAAAAGAATGGAATTAGCTGGGGAGGAGAGGTAATGATGAGGAGCCGCAGCCGGCATCATACTAGGCAAACCAGACTGTCCCAGGAAGTAGCTCGGTTGGGGTAAGACTTGAGAGAATGTGTTCTGGCAGAGCTCAAAAACCTAAAAAAAAAGAAACAAAAACAAAGAAAAAACAATGGGGAAGTCAGTTCCTGTACCCTACAAAAACCCTGCAACAATTGGCCCAAACAATTGGCCAATCGATTGCAAATCGATTGCTTGATTGATTGCGAATCGATTGCTTGATCAATTGGCAATCAATTGCCCAATTGATTGCCAATCAATCGGGCAATCGATTGCCAATCGATTGCGAATTGATTGGGCAATTGATTGGCAATCAATTGCTTGATTGATGAGAGGAGGAATTGGAGGAGGGGAGGGGCTCACCTTGATGGATTGACCAATGGATCCAGGGGGGGACTAAAGGTTGAATGATCAAAGGATCAGCAACTGGTGAGGGGAAGGAAGAGGAAGAGGGTGGAGGGGGCTTACCACGATTAGGAGGAGGGGATTCAGTGAGTGAGGTGAGATGAGGTGGTGGTGGTGAGTAAGGTGGTGGTGATGAGTGAGGTGGTTTGGTGAGGAGGAGGCAGGGTTTGACCGGTGAGTGAGTGGGGTGAGGTTGAAGGGGTTGAGTGGTGAGGGGGAGGGGGGTGGCATTTGGTGAGTGGCAGGGTTTGAGGTGGAGGTGTTTTTGGATTCAAGTCCACTAAAAAAAAAATAAAAAAAAACTCAGCCTATGAATCTTGGGTGAACAACCAAAACCAAAAAAATACGGTGAAAGGAATTTTTACCAATTTCAAAATCAAAAATTACTCATCAAAGCAAGCAAGGGTGAGAGGAAGAATCCGCTCTCTCATAGAAGAAGATGAGAGACCAGATGAGACAGGGATGACTTGAGGCGGATCAGGAATATCATCTTGGAATATTTTTTCCCATTCATCTTTGATGTCGGCCAAAAGGTTGTGAAGGATTACACAAGTGATAATCCAGTTGATGAGGAACCTCATATCTTTGGAACATTGGATCTGGTTTTGCATCTCCCATAAGCTGGCCCATCTTCCTTTCAGAATTCCTATGGCATGCTCAATCAGAACTCGTGATTGGGCAAGATGATAGTTAAAATGGGTTTTTCCTTGATCATTGGACAAAACATTACGGTATGCTGGAACTACATATTTCCCACTAGCATAAGCCAAATCGGCCAGAAGGTATTGATCTTGGTCAAAGTAGATCTCTGGTTGTTTGGCAATCCGCATCCGATTGAAAACATATGAATCATGACAAGAACCTGGAAGGCCAGCATGGAGGGAGATGAAATTCTTGTTGTTATTGCAAACAAGTTGTAGTGCCACGGAGTATCTAAACAAATAGATGGAACATATTTGGTCAGTGTGTGATCTAAAGTTTTATGATAGCGATTGGAAAAGAAATGAATCAATTGCCTTTTTTTATGATCAAAATAGTGGTTGCCATCTAGGTTGGGTTTTTGACTCAAGGGGATGGTGGTTCCATCAACAAAACCAATGCAACCAGGAAAGCCTTCTGTCTCCATTACTTGAGATATCTCCTTGCGTTCTTCTTTGGTTGGCCATGAAAGGACCGAGCGACGGAAAGAAAGGATAGCAATCATGACTCTTTTGGTGTATAAGTCAATGCTTCCGTAACTGACTGAGAATAGATTTTCCAATTGATGGATTGCTGCTCCATTTCCATTTGACCCCAATCTACAAAGAGCAACAGCAAGTTGGATGGCTGGATCGCGTTGAGGATTGCAATAATTGTTCTGGAAGATGTGGTGGTCTTCAATCATTGCCAAAAGTTTCATGAAAGAAGGCAACAAAGTTTGGAACAGTTGCTGGAAGCTTAAGTCAGGGATGAGATGAAGCTTTTGCCTTTCATACATAGGGTTATGTAGAGTGTGTATTCTTGGAACCATGTATTGCTTTGCCAACAGAGAATTCAAAGCTAACCAAGTTGATTCCAAATCTGAGTCTGAATCAGAGTCTGAATGGGAGTCAAACAGTAGCAAAAGTTCAGTCAGCTTTTTTGCGTTTTCAACTTTCTGGCGGGATGTTTGATTGGACATGTTGAGAAAGGTGGTGAGTGATGTGGGGTGATGAGATGATGATGGGATTTGTGTGAAGATGGGTATGTGAGGGTATGTGAAAAACAATAGAGATGTGTGTGATGCAATGGAGATGGGACCGGTATGGATTTGCTGATGTGGATGGGTGTTTTTGATGTGATGGATGGTGGATGGATGATGATGCATAAATGGCGGGTTTAATGGCATGTTTGATGATTGAAATCCGCCATTTTCACGAAACACGCAATTTTGAAATACACCAGTTAGGGGGTATGTGTATTTAAGAAACCCGCCATTAAAAATGGCGGGTTTCTAATGGCGGATTTGCTAACTTTGATACGCCCTAATGATGTTATTTCCACAGGAACCACAGGTTTTTACTGGTTGTTCAGTGTGGACTCAGTGATGACACTTCTATGCATGGATCCAAGCCCAGGGACAGTATCTTTGCAGTCAAAGAATGCATCATCATTGTCCACCTCAAATTCATTCCATTGGTTGAAAACAGATTGGTTAGCATTGTTTTGATTCAGAAAAGGAAAAATGTCCTTGTCAAAATTGACGTTCCTGGTGACAATGACTTTCTTGTTGTAAATTTGAAGGGTGCAATACAAAAATGTTTCATTCTCATATCCCAGGAGTATCCCTTCATTGCCTGTTGGACCTAGTTTCTAGGAATGTCTATGCTTGGGTACCAAGATGTAGGCCTTGCATCCAAATGATTGCAGATTTTTGATTGTGGGTCCCTTTCTTGTCCACAAATGTTATGGCAATTTCTTTTGCCTAGATGCCGTAGGGGTCAGGCTGGATAGAAAAACAGCAGTGTCGACTGCTTTGGAAGGTTGGAGCCAAGCAGAAGACATCTGGCCTTGTCCAGTATGGTTCTGTTGGCTTGTTTGGCATACACGTTGTGCTTGGGAATCTTTGGTGGCAACAGAGTGTTAATGAATCCACTGTCCTTTGCCAAATCTTGAAATATTTTATTAACAAATTCCCCCCTTAATCCAAGACTAA
Organism: Puccinia polysora; assembly: GCA_025617555.3. NCBI lineage: Eukaryota > Fungi > Basidiomycota > Pucciniomycetes > Pucciniales > Pucciniaceae > Puccinia > Puccinia polysora. Next base: position 33,674,949 of record CM062628.1, read on the forward strand.
TTTCTTAATTTTTTGTTCATTAAGTTCTCAATGAGATTTTTGAGGATGATGGATTGTTCAAGAGCTTCCAATTTTGATTTGAGGAGTAGAAAAAATTTGAAAGAAGAGAATTGGTCAAAAACTGTGAGAAATTATTTGAACCCCAACATGCTTCCTGGATTCATTGGTCTCACCAGGCCTAAGTGTAAACTATCTAGAGGGGCACCAACTTCCTCAAATTTCCCCAGATAGGGCTTGAAAGTGGCCTTTTACATTTGACAGGTGCTGCACTGAGAGGTGTCAATTTCCAAGAAGTCCATGGATTTAAGAACCTTATTGCCTGGATTTCCCAAAAGATAGTTCCAGATGGCCAAATTTGAAGAGTCCACAGAGGTTTTTGGATTTGTGAATGTCACCTTCATAAGTCTGTTCATGATTTTTCCCAGCAGTAAAATTTTGGTTCCTTCCATTATTATAAACTTTTTCTCTTCTTTGACAATCAAGATCAAGTTTTTTATGAGGGGAAGGAGTGCAATAGAATTATTCTTAAGCCTTGGAAAAAACAAGAAATTGGTGAGACAATGAGTTGGATCCCCAACAGTGATGACAACATCCCCTTGCGCTTCAGCCATCAAGTTACTCATCTCATTGCCTGTGGTTATTTGCCAGGTTGAGAAGTGCTTGAGGCTAACAAAGATGGATGTGTTAAAAAACATATGGTGGGTTGCTCCACAGTCCAAAATGGCCTTTGACAAGCCGGAGTAATCAGGTATATGGGTTGTTCTATTTAGTACACTTTTTTGATAAGCGGAAGCTGCTGTGATGTGGGCCAAAGCTTTGGGTTTGTCAATTTTCCTTCTTTCTGTCTTTAGATGAGGAAATTCTATCCAGCATTTAGCGGCCTTATGAGTGGTGACCATGGGGTTGTTTTTACCATTTTCACAGTATTAAACTGGTTTGGCTACATACTGGTTGCTTTCAGTGGTGTTTAAGGCTTTGTCATTGGAAGTGGATTGTTCCTTCAATTGATCAGTTGATTTGATATGATGAAAAATCTTTTCAGACGCATGAGAGTGTTGTTTGTATTTTTGACAGCAGTTTTGTCCATTGCAAGACCGTTGATGAGATGAAAAAGTTGTGTTTCTTGAAGGAACTTCCCAAGTATGTAGTAAGATAGAATGTCATCTGTAATTTGTATGTTTACTGAAGCAACGTCCAGTAATGTCTTCCAGAATTTCTGAATGAAAGGTTGAAGATCTCCTCCATAAGAAAGGGCTTCCCACTGCATCAAGAGAGGTCCTCTATTCAATGCCGTGGTGGATGCATACTGGGTTTTAATCTTGGTCCAGAGATGACACTCATTGTCTTCAGCGCTTTTTTCCATGACTTCAATAAACATGGTTTGATTTATTCTGCTGGCAATGATTCCAATTGCCTCATAGCTTGCTTTGTTCCATTTATTTACAATTGCAGCAGAGGTGTCCTTGGAAGGTTCTTTCTCACACACATCTAAAAGGTCCTTGGATCAAAGTTGAATCTTCATCCTTCCCTTCCAGAAACTAAAATTAGTGCCATCCAGAACAGGAATGAAAGAAATGTCCTTGGATGCCTCCTTGTCAGTCATTTTGCAAAGTACTTGTGGTCCACCTTTCAGTTTTTTTGAGCTTCTGGGATTTTAAATCTCTTAAGATTGCAGAATATGAAAGGTGTGAGCAACAGGAATCAAGATTTACAACAAGATCAGTGAAAAATTACCTATGAAAGGTGAACACAAATTTAGAAACACATATTTTAAGATGAGAGTGATTTTTACAACAATGAGAATTTGTTGGGGAGAAAAATGGATTAAATCTGAGCTCTGAGATGTTAAAGTATGAGAGACAATGATGAGAGAAGATGATAGGCAACATTTCTTTGGATCTCTCTGGGGAACAAATCAACAAGGAAACATTTGAGGTTTAAATAGAAGACAATCAGAAACATTAAAACTCAAAATCAGGGACTTCTGAAAACATCAAGGTCAGTCTGTTACCAAATTTTGATGATTAGCGGTCTAAGGTGAAGGTCCAATCACAGAAGATCAACTGCTGCAACACAGACTTAGCTCTAATCAAGACGCATTTGTCAAAATTTCTCACAATTAGCCATGCCTTCCGCTGTTTAAAAGCTGAAAGAATGACCAACAACTCAAGATTGTAAATGGGCCAAAGCCAATCCCAATCAGAAAGATTTTTAGAAAAATAACAAATGTGTAAAAGGCTGCCATTGAGACCTGGTTTACTGATATTGCAGCTAAGGAGTAAACTGAACTTTCAACATAGATTATTCTTGGCTTGTTGAAATCAAAGTGTAGTAAGAGTGGTGCTTCAATGAATCTTCCTTTTATCGTGTCAAAGGCCAGCCATGAATCATGAGAACGCATTGCTGCTAAGCTAAACTTCCCCTCTTTATTCAAGTCATTTATGGGGAAATAAAGCTCAGAGAAACAATGGATAAATTGTTGGTAAAAATTTGTAAATACCATAAATCTTCTCAAGCCTCCAGGGTTTCTGGCAGAGGCCAATTGGTGATTGTTTATTATTTTGCAGGATCCATACGCAAACCTTCTTTATTGATCATGAAACACAGGAATTTTTTGCTAGATTGAAAGAACTGGCATTTTTCTAATGAGGCCAATAACAAGTATTCTCATAACTTACATAAAAAAGGGCATGGATCCAAAAGTTTCTGCTCTCTTGTCTTATAAAAAAAAGTATATTGTCAATAGAAACAAAAAAACAGACATCTAGGACTTCCTGTAAGCCGTGCTGAATGAATTGTTGAAAAATTTCTGGCGCTTTGGCTAAGCCTGAAGGCATAACCTTATACTCAAAAAGGCCCCATGGATTCCTGAAAGCATTTTTTCCACTTGTGACCAGGTGCAACTATCAAGAGGTTGAATGCAGATTTCAGGTCTACCTTAGACAGGTACTTGCAGCCCAACAAGTTATTAAGTAAACTGGAGATGATAGGAATTGTATAAGAGTCTTTTACTGTCATATTCTTCAGTAGTTGGTAACCAACACAAGGGAGATCTGCCTTGCCTTCTTTCTTTACAAAAAAGATGGGGGCCCTGTGGGAGAAGAAGACCCAACAATGAATCACTTAGCCAAATTATTTTCCACATAATATTGCAGTTGTTGCAATTGAGATTGGTATAGGTGATACATATTAGCAAATGCGGGTGTACTAACCAGCTCAAGATTGACATGGAAATCAAATTCCCCTTGGTGAGGGGTAACAAGCTCAGGGCGGTTTGAGTAAAGACTTCCTGAAAATCCTGTATTTCCAGAGGTAAATTTAAAGTGGTAGAAGCTAGAGTGGTAGTATTAAAAAGTTTGAGCCGTGTTTGGTAAAGTAAACCACCTGGGCTGCCTCCAACAAAGAGGCTATGCCGCTTTAGCCAAGGCATTCCTAGAATTACCTTTGAGGAGGATAAATCAAGGATAAAAAGAGTAATGGGAAACTGTTGATTAATCAATTCCAATTCCATTAAGCTAATAGACCTCTCCCAGAAGAATTTGATATTGCCATAGGAGGGAAGCAAGCTGTAAAATCCTCTGAATTGAATAGGATGTTTCATGGGGGAAAACAGCAATCTTATTCTGGATGCAAAAGAACAATCCATAAACAAGGCTGAGGCACCAGTGTCAAAAAGAACTTTTACATCCACCGCAGAGGTATAAGAGGAAAATGGAGAGCCCCTCAGGATGGGTCAATTGCCAGGGAATGTGGAAAGCTGTGTACCAGATTTCCTGGGCTGAAGATGGCCTTCTGCCACAGCTTGGTTCAAACACAGGTCCGCCAAAGACAGGGGAGATTCTTCCCTGACTGATGACATGGTGGGCCCTTTAGCTTGACCAATATTCATATTGGATAATGAAAACTTATGTGAACACAGGCGGGAGAACAATTAAATTCAACCTTTCATGTCAAGATGGCGCTCCTTGGATAGGGGAAACATCCCAACCTGGACATGAATTTCATCAAAGGGGTTACTGTAACAATGACACAACCAATGGGTTCAACATATTTTCTGGAATTTCAAAAATTCAAAAAATCCTTCTAATTTTACCCTGTCAAGGTCCATGGGGGTTGTGGCGGAGTTGACCTGTACTGGAGGGGGTGGGGTAGGGTTGACTTGATTATGGTTGGGTTGTTGGCAGTGGGAGTGGGAGTATGGAGAAGAATGATTGATGAGGGAGATCTTCTCTTGAGCTTCTGCAGCCAAGACTGCCAGGTTTTTTTTGTCCTTTAGAAAAACCAAACCCTTCCAGTTTCCTTGCATTACTGCAATCTTGAGTATTTTGGAATGTAGGGCTTTTTCATATATATCACACCTTAATTCTTCCAACAGATGGGAAGCGTAAACCAATGAATTAAAGAGGATGTTGAATTCTTCAATGGTCTTTGTACCCTGTTTATAGCTATATATATTCTTTTTGGCTTCTTTGGATTTGTTCTTGTTACAAAACACGTCCTCAAGGTGAGTTAAAAAAGATCTGGAGGATCTGAGAATTTCTAAAATGTAAGGGTCCTCTGCAGAAGCAGATTCCAAAATTAAACCCTGAGATCTGGCGTTTTCTCACAATATGGCCCTCCACCAGTTGTGGGAGGCACAAGGATTTCCTAAATCCCCCCTTTGTTTTTGGAAATGGTGGACTATCCAGTTAATCTTTGAGACCTCCAAATGGAATAAATGACCTTTCTTGTGGAGATTTTCATGGATCAAATATACAAAGTTCCTAGTCTCCTTTGGATTTCCAAAGAAGTTGGTTTACAATATTTTTGGTATGTCATGAGTTGGAGAGTGGTTATTTTTACTAGCTAGGTTGGCTAATTGGTCAGCTAATTTTGAGGTAATAGCTTGGGAGGATAAGGATTTTTAGTGAAGAGAATGATGGATTTTAATAATTTCTTCTACTATTAAGGCCTTAACATTATTAAGATTGGCTTGTAAGGTCTTTATATCTAGAAAATCCTTAATTTCCTCTGTTATTTCTCTCAGGGTGCTCTTCAGTTGGAGGATTTCTGAAAAAAGGTTTTTAATTTCCTCATTACTAGCGGGTCCTAAGTTAAGCAATGACATTTGTTGCAAAAGTTTGTTTACAGTGGCTTCTACGTTGTTGTGAGAATTAGAGAAAGATATGATATGGAATGATAGAGGGGTGGATGGTCCTGACTTCCTTGACTTTCTTAAAAAGATAAGATGGGATTATAATTGTGAGGGATTGAACTACTAGATTTGGAAGGACTATATTTTGGAATTTCCAGATATTTCCAAATAACAATTGTAATATTTAAAAGCAATAGTAAATTATATTTTAAAAGAAGGAAAATAAAAAGATAATCCCATGAGGGAAAGAAATGAAATGCAGACTGGTCCCAACCTTTCATCCTGAAATTGTTATTTACAAAGGAGTGCAAACTAATATTTCACAAATTCCTGTCCTTGCATGTTTAATCCTCCTGAAGACTCCTTGTTCCTGTTTCCCTTATATTTCAGGGTGCTTATCAGGCAGGGAAGCTGTACCCAACAGGTCTGTAGTTGGTTTTTGGCTTACCCCTAAGACAAAAATTGGATTTTGGGAAAGCCTGGCAGGCTTTGCAGGTTGGGCTTGGCCAGGAGACGGATATTTGGGCTTCTTGGCGGGAACCCAATCAGAGATGGAGGAGGAGTTTCAAGGCAGTTTTCATGGATCAGGAGAGGGAAGTCTGACTGCATGGCATCACATAAGTATGTGGGGAGGGTCTAAAGAGGGGGAAAAGGGTTAACACACCACTAGGCCATCCTATTTTGTATGTGTACTCCCCCACACACAGCATATGGGTAATTTACACTCCCCCGCAGTGTCAGCTGGCTTCTATTTCAGAGAAAGCTGCAAAAGTAACAAAATAACATCAATAAATGAATATATTATTAAAGGAGAAATAATATTAAACAAGTTATTTCAAATTAGGATTCTACAAAAAAATTAAGGTAGGGTCACTGACTGACACCCACCTCAAATTCCTAATGCTTATATTTTTAAATAATTTATGAAAATTTAGAAAGAGAAGTGGCCTTGGAATTTTGGCCATTTTTATATGTCACGTGAAACCCCACGTATAGGTTTCACAGTGAAATTTGTGACAGAATCCAAGAATTCTGTGATTTAGAGGAGTTACGGGCGGAAATGTGATTTGTCACAATTCCCGCACGCATCCGCGGCAACCAACACATCTGGGCACGGCTGAGAAGCAGCACTGCCACCCTTTCCACACACCCTGGCAAGCTGTGTACACAGCCCCGGGCATCTGACAGGTACACAGCCACCGGACTATGGACTGACAGAGAAACAGACGGCTTGAGAAGCCCAGGTACCATGTAAAAGTGCTACAACTAAGACAGGGACATACTAAATATGTAAGAAATGTCCCTGTGGATAGTAGATAGTCTAAAAATATATAAAAATATATAAAAATATATAAAAATATATAAAAATATATAAAAATATATAAAAATATATAAAAATATATAAAAATATATAAAAATATATAAAAATATATAAAAATATATAAAAATATATAAAAATATATAAAAATATATAAAAATATATACAAATATATAAAAATATATAAAAATATATAAAAATATATAAAAATATATAAAAATATATAAAAATATATAAAAATATATAAAAATATATAACAATATATAAAAATATATAAAAATATATAAAAATATATAAAAATATATAAAAATATATAAAAATATATAAAAATATATAAAAATATATAAAAATATATAAAAATATATAAAAATATATAAAAATATATAAAAATATATAAAAATATATAAAAATATATAAAAATATATAAAAATATATAAAAATATATAAAAATATATAAAAATATATAAAAATATATAAAAATATATAAAAATATATAAAAATATATAAAAATATATAAAAATATATAAAAATATATAAAAATATATAAAAATATATAAAAATATATAAAAATATATAAAAATGTATAAAAATGTATAAAAACATATAAAAATGATTAAATAAACTTTCTACATATTTTTTATAAAATATAATAAAAATACCAAATATGTCGAAAAATAAGATAACTACAGTTTGTAAAATATCTTGAAATACTTTAACTATACAATTGTGAGAATTTCAAGACATCAGTATTTCTGTGACATACTAAGAAAACTGATTATTTAAACATATTACATTTATTCCCATAGCTTATAATTTTAATTAATTATTTCAAGTAAATCAACAGAATTTTGAAAATAATGAACAAAATCAATACTATGATTTTACTCCCATCAGCTAATACATAATGAGAAACAATCTGACATCAGATTACCCATAGAAATGTCTACTAAGAAAAATTATTAGAATCCCGGGATTATTTACCAAGGATAATTATTGAAATGATGATCATGTGGATAGATTAGTGTTATTCACACATCAAAACATCAATCAAAAGGTAGAATAATTCCCATACCCTGTGAAATTAAATGTTACCCATGCTACAGCACCAGAAACACGTGACAGGTTACCACTTGTTACCCTGACAGCCTTAGAACCCATCCCTTTGAGCCCCTGCATCCCTCAGAAGGACAGAATTGGTACCCAAAAAGCTATAAATATAGAGCTCTTTTGAGGTTATTGATACCCAGAGATCCAGTTATATTTAGATCCAGAAATTGTTAAAAGATAATCAAGTACTTGCAAGAGATAGGTAAGTGATTTATGGATATATTCTGATTAACAATATTTTTCCAAAAACCCTTTTTATTAATTTAAACTGCTGAACAACCTTTTAAACCCCAGTAATAGTTTTAACCCATCAGTCCACGTCCCAAACAGGTACCTAAAGGATCCAATAATATACCAGTGGGTTTTATTATCCTTTTTCTGTTGTTTCAGCTTGTTTACAAGGCCATGCCACTCCATCATATATTTTATATATATATTATATTTTGGCAAAATCTCCTTGAAGAATATAAATTAAAGGTTCCAAAGTAACCAGGTATACATGTTTTCAAAGTGAATTCCCTGAAGAGAGGTGTTAATGATCCCCAATATCATTGTGGCCCCTCTATTAATTTATCTAATAATCAATTTATCAATATTGATTAATAATATTAAATCATAACCAAACCAATCAACCTTGCAATAGCTTTATCCAAGCAGTTTACAAATTTTTGCTGCATTTATTGAATAATATATTTATTATTTATTCCATCACCTCTGGTAGCTAAAGGATAGCAAGAGTCTTGGCATCCAGGAGGCTGACAAATGGGGGTCTGGCTGGGAAATGCTCCATTCAATTATATTTAATACCTTGGACCAGACATTTCACCTAAAAATAATCAAAGATATAATTTATCTGACTTTTTCAACCGTGATTTATCATCATTTTTTTTTTTGCAGTGGATTTAAAAACCAGCGTAGATTTAATATTATATTATTTAAACCTTTTAAAAACAAGAAAAGAAGATTAAATTAAAAATTATAAACCAACTGGTTGGGAAGCCTTAACTCAAGCTGAACCAATTGAAATCTCTTCTCTCCGTAAACAATTAGATAAACTCCTTGAGCAAGAAGATCTTGAGAGGTGTATCAAGTTTAAAGATCTATTAAGACAACATAAAGCTTGTAAAAAATACCAAAAAATTACTTTTCAAAATATAAAAGTAAGAAATAACCTTATATTACAAAATTATTTTATTAAAATAATATTAATATCTTTTATTAACCAATAAAATATTTTTCTCATACTATCAGTCAACCCTTCTATCCCAAAAACCACCGCCACTGAAATTGATCTTTTGAATAAAGAGGTACCAGATATTTCTGGATGTCCTGAAAACATTTACTGAACAGGAGAAGATCTCATTGTAACGCACCAAGACCCCTTTGGATTACCTGTTAAGTACAAATATAATCCCAATAAAGTCTTAGTACCTTTAAATATCAACTTAAGTAAGTTAAAATAACTTATTATTACGGATTTTTCTTTGAAAAAGAAAAATACTTATAAATATTTTCTCAAACATGAATAGATGTAACACAAGGGACTCATGAAGAGTTCCCTCCTAAAGATCTCTGCCAGGAGCCCCCAGTCACTGTGAGGCAGCCCATAATGACAACCATCAAAGGGTTGGAACCTGTGTATCAAATTTTGGTGGAAAAGGAACAGCCCCAAGTACTGTTTCCCTCCCCCAACCTAGAGATGGAGAAGGTAGTAGAATTAAGCCCCCCTCCATCACAAGGAGGTTCCCTGCAGCCACCCCAGTAGAATCTGTCCAAGGAAGCCAAGATCAAAGGCTTATTCAAAGAGCATGTGAAATATTGGCAAGAATTCAAAGAAGCCCAAGCCAAGGGGGATGTAATATCTATGAAAAAGATAATATCCCAAGCAAAGGCTACCCAGATAGCTCTTCAGAAGATGATACCCAGAAAAGAGGTGGAATAATAAGTAGAAAAGTGGAATCCATGGGATCAATTATCCCAACTGAAAGGAACATAATCAGGAAAGAAGAGATCTTCTTCCAATCAAAATCCAAAGGGAAAGAAGGATTGGGACCAGATAATCTCATTATCTCAAAACTGGAAAAAGGGTTACCACAATTAGCTTCTATTTCTGAACCTAGTGTCTTGTCTTAACCAAATTCTGATATAATTACCTCCTTTTCTAATGATATGCATCATAATTTCAAGATTTTTTGCGGAAATGTGGATGGTGTTTACACTCAATTAGATAAGTTGTCCTTAGTAGTGGCCAAATTGGTTATTAATCAATCAAAAGCTGTAGGGATAGAAGATATTAAGGAGCATACAGAACAATTATTGGAAACAATAAACCAAGTTAAAAGAAGTCAAACTCAAATCATTGAGAACATGTTATCAGGTATCCAAGAAGATTTTATTATGTCTCTCAAGCCATTTAAAGAACAATTAATGAATACTACTAACAACTCCATTCTTCTCCTTAGTGAAAATTAGATCTGCTTAATAATGAAGTGGACATGCAACTTAATCTGATCAAGAATGATCTTAGAGACTTAAACGTCCATCTGACCAACCCCTTGGGGGGTACCACAGAGGAACCAAAACCTCCCAGACAAACAACTACCCGTTATGCACCACCCCTAATAGGAATGCACAGGACTGAAGCTTTCAGGCCTAGTCCTACTCCTGAAATGGAACACGCCCTCAAACATTTACCCCCTATCTCTGAATGGCCCTAAGTTCTCTGATTTCCCAGAATGAAACCATATAAATTTCATCAAATTTGTTGACTATAACATAAATTCATATTAACTGCCAGAATCTATAGCTGTATTCAGACTTCCTAGGCTCTTTGAAGGAGTAGCACTAGATTTTTTTATCTGTAAAAGAGAAGAAGTAGTATCCTTACCATGGAATTCTTGGAAACTCTTAATTAAAGAACAATTTGGTTCTACAATTTGGAAAAGGAAAACAAAAAAAAAATTGAAAATTCCTTATTTGACACCTCTAAGGATAAGCCTCATAAATGGTGCTTAGAACAGAAGAGGAGAATAGACTGCTTCTATCCAGATGCTGATAAAGAGGAAGTTAATGAAAGACTTCTCAACCTGTGTCCTGGAAATCTTAACCATGGTGTGAGATGCAGAATAAGTATCAATCCTGAATTACCAACTCTAATCAATGTGTTGGAAGAATTCATAGACATGAATGGTTTGGACAAGAAGGCTCCTTCTAGACCCAAAGATAGCTTCAATACTAACAAACCTTGGAACAACCTCCTCTGATAAATATCCCTGATAATAAGAAATCTAATGAGAAAAAGGATGAGGAAAGAATACCTGGAACTTGTTGGAAATGTAACAAAACAGGGCACTTGAGACAAGACTGCCCATTACCAAAGTGAAAGATAGAAGTCATGGAAGGAGAGCCTGAGAGTGAAGGGAACCAGAACTACAAAGAAACAGCAGATACTGAAGGATCACTTTCTGAATTTGAATTAATCCTGACTAACCCTATCAATTTAATAGAAGGAGATATAGGCACTTCTATATAAATCAATAATATCCATGGTGAATCTTGTTTGCCCCAACAATGGGACCCTTCTATAATTCCTAGACATGTAACTGAAGTTAAACCACTAACAGTTAAACCTATGAGTGGAAAGAATTATACTACTGGTCAGACTTGTTACGCAACAGGACTGTGTAAACACAAGCCCATAAGTTTATTACTTGACAGTGGGGCTTTCTGTTCATGTGTTTGCACTGAATTCTCAAACAAATGGGATCCTAACTGGAAAGACCACCTGCTGCCCGTCCCAAAGGCTAAGTTTAGCTCTTGCAACTCCACTATAAATGCTATTGGAATATGGACTGCTCCAATAATACTGCCCTATAATAAAGTATCTTTGAGGATTCAAGTGGAATTTGTAGTATTTCTCAATGGATTATGTGACTACCTGATAATAGGAAATGATTCTTTATGTCTATATGGCATAGATTTATTCCAAAGTAAAGGAAGGTATTTCATGGTGGGTGGTAACTGGGAAAAGAAGTTTAAGATATGCACTATCCAAACTGATTTCCCCTCTTCTAATTATCAAAATCACTGAGAAGAATTCAACCAAGAATACTTCTCTCAAAAGGCACTGAATGAGAAACTTTCTGAGTAACAGAAGAAAGATATATTGAAAGTCTGTGTTGAGAACCAAAATGCTTTCTGTACTAGAGATCATCCCATTGGTAATATCAAAGGACATGAAATTGTAATGACCTTGACTATTAAGACTCCTTATCCTCCTAAAATAAGAAGACCTGTTTATCCCTCTAGTCCTAAATCTAGAGTAGCTCTTGAGGAACACATCCAAGAACTTAAAAACTGACAAGTATTGAGGAAAGTTGGGCATAATGAACAAGTGGATGTGACCACCCCTGTAATCATAGCTTGGCATAATGATAAGTCAAGAATGGTAGGAGACTTCAGAATGTACAATAACTATACTCAAGCAGACTATTATCCTATCCCCCGGATTGATAATGCTCTGCATAACTTGTCTAAATCAAAATACATCACTACTATGGATATGCTTAAAGGGTTCAACCAAATACCTATAAGCGCTGAAAGTAGAACTTTTATGAGAATAATGCGCCATTTAGGAATATATGAATACCTCAAGATGCCCTTTGGCATAAAGAATGCCCCATTACACTTCCAGAGAACAATGGATACAGTTCTAGGGACTTACATCCGTCAGCTTGCTACTATTGCAGAGAAGGCTGCAAAAGTCACAAAAATAACATAAAAATAATAATGTTAAAATTAACTTAAGAAGGAGTAGGAAACCTATAAGTATTATTTAAGGAGTGGATTCTCCACCCAAATTTGGGTAGGGTCACTCACTGACTCCACCCTTGAAATCCAACTCCTTATATTTTTAAATAATTAAGAAAGGAAAGACCAAAATTTAGGTTAAATTGTATGGAACAGGAAACCTAGACCAGGATATTAATTCCAATTGATTCAATATGAGAAAAGAGGAGTAGGCAAGAAGGAACAAGAAATGGAATGGATGAGGCGACCAACAAGAGAGACAAGTTCAACAGTCAAGATTGCGGCTTATAAACAGACTGAGCAGAACCAACACTGCAAAAAAATGGTAGGAAGAGATTGATGAGCAAGTGCAAGTTGGGAAGAAACAAGGTAGAGCTGTTTGGTGGATGATTTAAAGAATGTGAACTGCCAGACTTCTGATAAGATTACCTTGACTGATCCGCCCAATGGCATAGGATGTTTAGTTCAACTGAAAGAGAGAAGAGGTGAGTCGTCTTAATGTTGATTTGAACCATAGGGATGGTACCCACTAAGCTGTAGTTAATCGGTGATCAAGTTTGATTTGAGTCTTCAGGTCTTGAGGGGTTGTTTGCTATAGTTGCGACGGTTGAGAAGGTGTTAAAGTTTGCAGGTTGCTCCAAGCAGTCAGCAGGATTTGAGAGGTGTGTCCAACCCGCATCGTGCAATCCCACACAGTTCAGTGACAGTCAAGGTGTTGCAGATCCAGCGACAATAATCACACAGTGCCCCTCCGCATACTCAACAATCAACACTATCACAACGTAGAGGACATTGGAACTAAAGGAGAAAGAGCAGCACAAGGGAGATAGATAGAATTGAGTGGAATCAATGGTGGTAGGATAAGAGAGCATTCAAATAATCAACACAAAATACCACCGCCCCACTATGGTAGTTTTTTGGCCAATTAAGTATTTCACATGTATTGTCACGCATAGGTTTCACAACTAAAATTCAGTCAGAATTAAGGTGTTGTGTATATTTAGGAGTTACACACGGAAATGTGTTCTGTCACAATTCCTGCATGCAGCCGCGGCAACCAATACACCCATTCAGAGCTGAGCAGCAGCATTTCCACCCTTTCAGCATACCCTGACAAGCCATGTACGCAGCCCCAGGCCTCTGACAAGTACGCAGCCGCAGGACTACCAATTGACAGAGTGACAGGCGGCCTGAGAAGCCCAGGTACCATGTAAACATGCTACAACCTACATGGGAACATTCTAAATATGTAATGAATGTTCCTGTGGATGGTAGATAGTTTAAAAATACATAAAAGTATATAAAATTACCTAACTAACCTTTATACGTATTTTTTATTAAATATAATTCAAATACCAGGAATGTCAAAAATAAGATAATGACTATTTGTAAAAATATATTGAAATACTTTAATATACAATTACAAGAACTTCAAGGCATCAGTACTTTTGTGACATACTAAGAAAATTAATGATGTAGAAATATTACATGAGTTCTCATGACTTATATTTTAAGGAATTATTTTTAGTAAATCAACTGAAATTTGAAAATAAGGAGTAAAATCAATATCCTTACTTTACTCCAATTGTTTAATACATAATGAAAACTCAACTGACATCAGATTATCCGTAGGAATGTCTATTATAATAATTATTAACTTACTGGGAAAATTTAGTAAGTAAAATTAATTAAATAATAAATAATATGGACAGATTATTGTTATTCACACGTCCAAACATCAATTAAAAGGTAGAATAATTCCCATACCCTGGAAAATTAGATTTTAACCATGATAAAGCACAAGGAACACGTGACAGGTTGCCACTGGTTACCCTGCTAGCCTCAGTGTCCGTCCCTTTGAGCCCCTGTACCCCTCAAAAGGACAATATTGGGACTCAAAAAGCTATAAATAAAGAGCTCTTTTGAGGATATTGATACCCAGAGACCCAGTTATATTTATATCTAGAAACCGTGCCAAGGTTATCAAATACTTATAAGAGACAAGCAAGTGATTTATGGCTTTAGTATGATTAATAATATCCGTCCCTAACCCTTTTTATCAATTTAAACTGCTGAAAAACCTTATAACCCCAGTAAACAGGTTTAACCCATTGGTGCACATCCCAAAAAGGTACCCAAAGGATTTAATAATATACCATTGAGTCTTATTATCCTTTCTCTGTTGTGGCAGATTGGTTGAAAAGCCCTTCCACTCCACCATGTATTTTATATACATATTATCTTTGGGCAAAATATACTTTAAGAATATAAATTAAAGGTTCCAAAGTAACCAGGCCTACGTGTTTTCATACAGAATTCACTGAAGAGAGGTTTTAAAGATCCACAATATAATTGCGGCCCCTCTATTAATTTATTTAATAATCCATTTATTAATATTTATTTATAGTATTAAACCATAAAATAAACCAATTAACCTTGCAATAGCTCTATCCAAATATTTTACAGATTATTGCTGCATTTATTGAATAATATATTCATTACGTATTCTATAACCTCTGGTAGCTAAACGACAGCAAGGTTCTTGGCATCCAGGAGGCTGACAAATTCATAAAAGGATGGATGATGTTTTATATAGATTGTGTCATCATATACTCTGATGATTGGGAGACTCATAAAAATCAAGTTAGATTAGTCCTCCAGACTATTTCCAAAGCAATATTGACAGATTAGTGTTATTCACACGTCCAAACATCAATTAAAAAGTAGAATAATTCCCATAACCTGTGGAACTAGATTTTGACCATGATACAGCGCCAAGAAAACGTAACAGGCTACCACTGGCTACCCTGCTAGCCTCAGTGTCTGTCCCTTTGAGCCCCTGTATCCCTCAGAAGGACAATATTGGGACTCAAAAAGCTATAAATAAAGAGCTCTTTTGAGGATATTGACACCCAAAGACCCAGTTATATTTACATCCAGAGACCTTGCAAAGGTAATCAAATACTTATAAGAGATAATTAAGTGATTTATGGCTTTATTCTGATTAATGATATCCATCCCCAACCCTTTTTATCAACTTAAACTGATTAGAAACCTTTGAACCCAAGTAACAGGTTTAACCCATTAGAGCAAGTCCCAAACAGGTACCCAAAGGATTAAATAATATACCATTGAGTTTTATTAACCTTTTTCCTTTGTGGAAGCTTGGTTACAAAGCCCTGCCACTCCACCGTGTATTTTATATACATATTATTTTTGGGTAATATATCCTTTAAGAATATAAATTGAAGGTTCCAAAGTAACCAGGTCTATGTGTTTTCAAACTGAATTCCCTGAAGAGAGGTGTTAAAGATCCCCAATATTATTTTGGCCCCTCTATCAATTTATTTAATAATCAATTTATTAATATTGATTTATAATATTAAACCATAAACCAAACCAATTAACCTTGCAATAGCTCTATCCAAATATTTTATGGATTTTTGCTGCATTTATTGAATAATATATTTATTATTTATTCTATCACCTTTGGTAGCTAAAGGATAGCAAGGATCTTTGCATCCAGGAGGCTGACAATTGGGGGCCTGGCAGGGAAATATTCCATTTTATTATATTTAATACCTTGGACAAGACATTTCACGTAAAATTAAATTAAAGATAAATTTATCTGAATTTTTAACCGTCATTCATCATTAAATTCTTTTGCAGTGGATTTAAAAACTAATGCAGAATTAATAATCTATTATTTAAATATTTTAAAGATAAGAAAAGAAGAATACATTAAAAATTATAAACCAACTGGTTGGGAAGCTTTAACTCAAGCTGAGCAACTTAATATTTTGTCTGCACGTAAACACTTAGATAAACTCCTTGAAAAAGAATATCTTGAGAGGCGTATCAACTTTCAAGCCCTATTAAGAAAACATAAAGCGTGGAAGAAATACTGTATAAATTACTTTTTAAAATAAAAAATTAAGTATAAAACTTGTATTACCATATTATTTTTATTAAAATAATATTAATATATTTTAATGACCAATAGAATATCTTTTTTACCATCATTGAACCCTCCTATTACGGAAACCACTGTCACTGAAGTTGATTCATTCAACCAAGAAGTCCCAGATATCTCCCAACGCCCTTAAAATATTGATTGGATGGAATAAGACTGAAGAGATAATGAGGATTGAATTGATCACAGAACTGAGAGCTAGAAACAGAAGAAACAGAAGGTGAGAACAGCACAGGAAACAAACTGAAGACTGAGAGTGAGAACAACAAACAGGAATGTGAGACTGCATGAGTGATAATCTGGGGGATGATTGATTGAGAATTCATAGAGCATGGATGGCATCGACGTGAGGTGTGTGAGGATCAGGACAAGCTATAATTGATGAAGATGTGAGTCGTTGAAGCTTGAGTAGTTCAAAGAGCAAGAGACTGATCACGAATCTCACCAGGCATATTTTGAGGCAGAGGATAATTGATTGAGGCAGAGACAAGATTGGAGAAGGAACGTAAAAGAAACAGAGATGAAAGAATAATGAAAATGAGGACTACGACAGACAGTGATGAGAGTGAGTTGAAGTTATCTTGAGGAAGAGCTTGAGAATGACGGTTATGATGATCAAGAAGAGGTCCTTCTAAGACAATGACAGTGAGAAGACCAAGTAGAATGGTTCCCCCCCGTTCCTGAGAGTCCGGGGGAGAGTACAGAGAATAGAGATCCCCGAGCGGGAAGAAAAACTCCTCTGACGTGAAATCTCAACACGCCCCATGCCTGGAGAGATGAAGAAGGAAGGAGACAAGACAAGGAAAACAGAAAACAAAAAAATAAAGAATGACGATTATGAAGATGCAGGACAAGAAAAAGTTAACTGAAGGTGTTTTAAGCTTGCCAGGTCCGTGCTTTTGGTGAGGGAATCAGCAGCCATTTGTTCAGATCTGACAAGCACGGTAGTGATGTTTCCCAATTTCAACTCTTCTCTCATCCCTTTAGTTTTCAGGTCAAGATGGCGAGTTTTCAAGTTTGAACCAAATCTCTTGATTTTATCTATAAGTCCACTATTGTCTGTATGGATCAAAATGGGGGAAAGTTCAGCTGAGAAGATTTCACAAGTGAGTGAGCAAATCCAGGTTGCTTCATGAAAGGCATCGACAAACGCATTGAGTTCCGCATCTGTAGAACCGTAAGTGATATTTTTTTGTTTGCAACTATTCCATGACACAACACACCCATATACTGCGCAGAGATAGCCTGACTGAGAGCAACGAGTATCTGGATCATCTGCCCAAGAGGCATCCAAATAAGCTGAAGTGAGAGAGTCTGTATCATTTATTTTCAGTCGCAATTTGAGGTGAGAAGTTTCTTTCAAGTACTTCCACGTCTTCTTCAGCTCATTCCAGTGGATTATACCTGGCTTGACATTGAATCGAGACAAGCTAGACACAGCAAAACTCAAGTCTGGCCGCGAATAGCACGCTATATGATTGAGTAGACCAATAGCAGACCTATAATTGATGTTGAGGGCTCTGAACTTTTCGTGTTTGTCGTCAGTAGCGGGTTTGAGTTGCAGGTTTGGAGTGAGAGGTAACTTGTTTGATTTAGAGTTCTCTAAGCCTAGTTCCTTGAGACCGCGCTCAATATGTTTGGTTTGACTAAGGAGAATTTCGTCGCGCTTCACCTCTATATGCATGCCAAGAATGGAGTTTGGATCTTTTGCGGTGGAACCTGCAAATCAACTTAGAAACTTCATCTCAAAGTCCTCACCATTGCCAACGAGAACCAGGTCATTGACATGGAAGAATATCCAAGACTGCCATTGTTCGACAGGTACAGGCACGGGTTGCATGCCGACTCGTTGAAACCTACCTCCTTAAACCAAGCAGTCAGTTTTTTGTACCAATTTTTGGGCGCCTGTTTGAGTCCGTAGAGGGACTTTCAAAGCTTGAGGAATTTAGATTTTCTCTTTGAACCTTTTAAAGTATGGATGAAGACATACTCGTCAATTGGCAAGTGAAGAAAAGCGCTTTTAACTTCAAATTGACGGATCTTTTGTCGCAATTTGAGAGCGTAGAGGAGTAATAGGCGCAGGGTTGAAGGCTTGCCGGTAGGAGCAAAGGTCTCTGAGTAATCAAGACCCTGTATTTGGTTGAACCCCTGCACGCACAATCTTGCCTTGTATTGGACTGGATCTCCGTGACAGTCAAGCTTGATCTTGTAGATCCAAGTGGTCTTGAGCGCGTTTTGGGGGTCGGGACCATCGTACTCTTCCCACACGCTGAGATCCTCAATGGAGTTCAGCTCATCATCCATAGCTTCTATCCAGTCCAGATATTCATTGCATTGGAGAGCGTCCTCGTAGGACTTAGGCTTGTAAAAATGAAAAAAACCGTATCGTTGCGGTGGTTTGACCCGCGACCAATCTCGCAGCACCCGCGTGATGGGCATGATAGTAGGCTGGACTTCGCAGCTGGTTTGTTGAGACGTGGAATGGTTGTCTTGGCCAGTGAATGAAGGAGATTGAGAAGCGTCTTCTTCTGAAGCAAGGCTGATCGACTCGTCATCATCTGCTGAGCTGACTGAGCTGTTGGTTTTGTCCCGGTAATTTGTCCATGGTAACTGTCGGTCAGGACAATCTTCAGGAGATGGTTGAGGGGCTGGTGTGATATTTGTGGTATTGACACCATCTAATTTGGATTCCACGTCAAAGGTTGGTCCACTCGCCCAAGGAGCAGGCATTCGTAAGAACCTGACATGCTGAGACAACACAATAGGACCAGACTTAGTTAAGATTTGATATGAGTGTAGAATGTGATTGAAGCCTACTAATGTGCCTTCTTTGCCTTTAGAGTCAAACTTCAAACCACGCTCCCTTTTGTTAAGCAAATAGATACACGGGTTACCAATGGGCTTCAGGAAGGATGTAGGGAGGCCTTGACCATGAATCTTCTCCCAGGGTGTCACAGTTTTGTCTTTTAGAGGAATATGGTTCAACATAAGACAGCACCCCTTCACTACTTTGTGCCAGACGTTTGAAGGAAGACAACCGTCCTTGATGGTTGCTCGCGTGGATTCGACAATGGTGCAATTGGCTTGCTCTGCTCGACCATTATGTTCTGGGTGGTAAGGTTCTGAAACAATGTGAGATATGTGATTGTCCACGAGAAAGGATGAGAGTCTTTCATTGACGAATTCTGTTCCTCCATCCATACATAATTCGGAAGGAAACACGCCTCGTCAACGTCGTTCCTTCTCCAGCAGACTGATTATGATATTGGGTGTCTTGTCCTTCGAAAACATTGGGAATGCAGCGAGATAACCGCTGGCGTTGTCCACTAACAACAGGATGAACCTGTGACCGGATTTGGAGGATGGTCTGATCGGACCCATGAGGTCGAGATGAATTTTGTCAAAGACCTTGGATGATCTTGTGGAGGAGAGTTTGAAGGAAGATTTTTTAATCTTGCTTTTGACGCATTCGATGCACTGGAAATTTTGTTTAGCTTCAGCGGGGATATGCTGAGTGAGTGAGGAGAGTCTTGATAGAGAAGCATGTCCGTATTGCCTGTGAATCTCAAGAAGAGCCTCTTCAGGAGAGGACAAGGTTGATGAGAAGACATTTTTTGAAGTTGAAACAGGATTGAGGGAGGGAGTTGGCAGAGTGTAAAGGTTGTCTTTGATTGGTCCAGTTAGAAATGTTTTACCTGAGTGAGACACAGTTAAATGACTGCCACACGAGTTGATTGTGCATCCCTTGCTATTCAAGGCACCAGCGCTGATCAGATTGATAGTCACATCAGGTACGTAGAAGGCATTGCTGAGTTTGAGGGTGAGGTTGTCCCAGCGGAGTGTTGCAGTACCTCTTCCTTTTATGGGCAAGCTGGCTCCTTCTTTCCCCGTCTTGATGGGGTCACCGGAATAGGGTTCCATCTTGCTGAAGAACCTGCTATCGTTAATCATATGAACGGATGCCCCACTGTCAAGCAAGAACCGTTGACTTGAATCGCCATGTTTGATCCACTGATTGAGAAGAGCCAGATAATGAGCTGAGTGAGACTCGGTCTTTTCTCTTGATCCACTTTTCCTTGCCTTCCACTTTTGTTGATTCTCTCTCCACCTGTTGGGAGCCACTTCCAGATGAAGGTGCCAACATTCTCCCGCTGAATGATTCTTGTCTTGACTAGGATGATGAGATCCTTCAACGCAACGTTTAGAGTTGGATCCCTTAGTAGACAAGGAGTGAGCGGCAGTTTTTCCTCCAAAGAGCGCAACATTGCCTTTCTGCCTGGAGCTTGAGATTGAGGATTGTGCCATCGATTTGTTATTGAGTTGATTCAAATGATTCAGGACTAAATTGACTGAAAGCTCTTTGTTGGAATGCATGATTTGCCTCTTGAAATCATCCATGGAGGTTGGGAATTTGAACAAGATGAGATACGCGAGTATGTCATCTGGGAGTTTAATACCAACCTCGCTCATTTTCTTGAGACAGACCTTCACCTTTGTGATGAAGTCAACAATATCATCCAAATTGAACAAGAGGTAGAGGAAACTTTGAATACTCAAGCGCAATTAGATGCTTGAGATGACGCATACCTGTGAATTATCGCTTTCCACAAAAGTTTAGCAGAGTTCCTATTCTTGGCCATGACAATGTTCTCATGTGCCGTAGAATCAAGTTTGGAGAAGATGAGAAGCTTGAGTTCATCGTTAACGGAGGTTTCCAGCACCGAGATATCATTGTTCATGGACGTTGTACATCCTCTGACGTCAAGTACCGCTTCCATTTTGTCCCTCCAGATTCCGTAATTATCTTTTCCAAGAAGAGGAATTGTTTCAAGTGCAGTCTTGAGCATTGTTTGTTTGAAGGAGTCCATGGTGCCCGATTAGGATCCTCTCTCGGTTGATTGTTTGGTGATTGGCGGATTTGATAAGGTCCTTTCGGCTTTTAACCGTGAAGAGATAATGAGGATTGAATTGATCACAGAACTGAGAGCTAGAAACAGAAGAAACAGAAGGTGAGAACAGCACAGGAAACAAACTGAAGACTGAGAGTGAGAACAACAAACAGGAATGTGAGACTGCACAAGTGATGAGTGATAATCTGGGGGATGATTGATTGAGAATTCATAGAGCATGGATGGCGTCGACGTGAGGTGTGTGAGGATCAGGACAAGCTATAATTGATGAAGATGTGAGTTGTTGAAGCTTGAGTAGTTCAAAGAGCAAGAGACTGATCACAAATCTCACCAGGCATATTTTGAGGCAGAGGATAATTGATTGAGGCAGAGACAAGATTGGAGAAGGAACGTAAAAGAAACAGAGATGAAAGAATAATGAAAATGAGGACTACAACGGACAGTGATGAGAGTGAGTTGAAGTTATCTTGAGGAAGAGCTTGAGAATGACGGTTATGATGATCAAGAAGAGGTCTGTCTAAGACAATGACAGTGAGAAGACCAAGTAGAAAGGTTCCCCCCCGTTCCTGAGAGTCCGGGGGAGAGTACAGAGAATAGAGATCCCCAAGCGGGAAGAAAAACTCCTCTGACGTGAAATCTGAACAAAGACCTCATTGGAACACACCAAGACCCTGTAGGATTACCTATTAAGGACCAATTTAATCCCAATAAACTCTTAGTGCCTTTGAATATCAACTTAAGTAAGTTTTAATAAACTTATTACTGCGGATTTTTCTTTAGAAAAATACTTATAAATATTTTATTCAATATGAATAGACGTAACACAATGGTCTCAGGGATAATTCCCTCCTATTGTCCTTTGGCAGGAGCCCCCCGTAACGGTGAGACCACCAATAATGAAAACCATGAGGGGGCTGGAACACGTGAATCAAATGTTGGTGGACAGGGAACAGCCCATAGCACTGTTGCCCTCCCCCAACCTAGAGCTGGAGAAGGTAGTAAAATTAAGCCTCCCTCCATTACAAAAAGGTTCCCTGCGGCCATCCCAGTAGAATCTGGCCAAGGAAGCCAGGATCAGAGACTTGTCCAAAGAGCACATGAAATATTGGGAATAATTCAAAGAAGCCCAAGCCAAGGAGGACATGGTATCTATGAAAAAAAGATAATCTCCCAGGAAAAAGCTACCCAGATAGCTCTTCAGAAAATGATTCCAAGGAAAGAGGTAGAATCCTACGTAGAAAAGTTGAATCCTTGGGATCAATTAGCCCAACTGAAAGTCAGATAATCAGGAAAGAAGAGATCTTCTTCCCATCCAAAGCCAAAGGGAAAGAAGGATTGGGATCAGATGATATCCTTAGCTCAAAAGTGGAAAAAGGTTTACAACAATTAGCCTCTAATCCTGAACCCACTAACCTGTCTAAACCAACCTCTGATGTAATTACTTCTTTTTCTAATGATATGCGCCATAATTTCAAAATTGTTTGTGGAAATTTGGACAATGTTTACACCCAAATGGATAAGTTGACTTCAGTAGTAGCCAAATAATTGATAATCAATCAAAAGCTGTAGGCATAGAAGATATTAAGTAAAATACAGAAAAATTATTGGAGACAATAAACCAAGGTAAAATCAGAGAGACTCAAACAATTGAGAATATGTTATCAGGTATCCAAGAAAATTTTATTATGTCCTTTAAGCCTTTGAAAGAAGAATTAACAAATGCTACTAACAGCTCCATTCTTTCCCTTGGTGAGAAATTAGATCTACTTAATAAAAAAGTGGACCTGCAACTTAATCTGATCAAGAATTATCTTAGAGACTTAAAATTCCATCTGACCAACCCCTTGGGGAGTACCACAGAGGAACCAAAACCTCCCAGACAAACAACTACTCCTTATGCACCACCCTTATAAGTAATGCACAGGAGTGACACTTTCAGGCCTATTCCTACTCCTGAAATGGAAAAAGCCCTCAAACCCTTACCCCCAATGGCTGAATGGCCTAAGTTCTCCAGTGAAGGAGAATAAAATCATATAAATTTCATTGAATTTATTTACTATACTATAAACTCTTAGGACCTACCAGAAGCCTTAGCTGTAGTCAGGCTTCCCAGACTGTTTGAAGGAGTAGCTTTAGACTGTTTTATCAGTAAAAGAGAAGAAGTGTGATCCTTACCATGGAATTCTTGGAAACTTCTAATTAAACAACAATTTGGTTCTAGAATGTGGAAAAGAAAAACAATGAAAAATTTCGAAAATTCCTCATTTGATCCCTCCAAGGATAAGCCTCACAAATGGTTCTTAGAACAGAAGAGAAGAATAGACTGCTTCTATCCAAATGCTGATAAATAGGAAGTAAATGAAAGACTCCTAAACCTGTGTCCTGGAAATCTTAACCATAGTGTAAGATGCAGAATGAGTATGGATGCCAACTTACCAACTCTAATCAATTTGTTAGAAGAAGTAATAGACATGAATGGGTTAGACAATAATGTTCCTTCTAGACCCAAAGAGAACTTCAACATTAACAAAACCAGAGAAAAACCCCCTCTGATAAATATCTCTGAAAATAAGAAACCTGATGAGAACAGGGATAAAGAGAGAATTCCTGGAACTTTTTGGAACTGTGACAAGACAGGGAATATGAGACAAGACTGCCCATTTCCAAAAAGAGAGATAGCAGTCTTTGAAGGAGAGCATGAGGTTGAAGGGAATCATGACTATGAAGACATAGCTGATACTGAAGGATCCCTTTCTGAATGTGAATTAATCTTGACCAACCCTGTCAATGTAATAGAAGGAGATATAGGCACTTCTATATAAATCAGTAACATCCATGGTGCCTCTAGTTTGCCCCAACAATGGGACCCCGCCATAATTCCTAGACATATCACTGATGTTAAACAATTAACAGTTATGCCTATGAGTGGTAAGAGTTATACTACTGGTCAAACTTGTTATGCAACAGGATTGTATAAAGACAGACTTATAAGGTTATTACTTTATAGTGGGGCTTTTTCTCACGTGTCTGTACTGAATTCTTAAACAATTGGGATACAAATTGGAAAGACCACCTTTTTCCCGTCTCAAAAGCCAAGTTTGGCTCTTGCAACTTCACTATGAATTCTATTGGAGTATGGACTTCTCCTATAATATTACCCGATACTAAAGGATCTTTGAGAATACAAGTAGAATTTGTAGTATTGCTCAACAGATTATGTGACTACCTGATAATAGGAAATTATGCTTTATTTCTATATGGAATAGATGTTTTCAAGAGTAGAGGGAGGTACTTCACTGTGGGTGGTAAATGGGACAAGAAGTTTAAGATATGCACCATCAAGAATAACTTCCCCTCTTCTACTTACCAAAAGCACTTAGAAGAATTAAATAAAGAATAATTTTATCAAGAAGCTGTAGACATGAAACTTTCTGAAGAACAGAAGAAATATATATTGACAGTATGCTTTGAGAAAAAAAATGCTTTCTGTACTAAAGATTACCCCATTGGTGATATCAAAGGGAATGAAATTGTATTAAAATTGACTATTAAGCCTCCTTATCCTCCTAACCTAAGAAGACCAGCATATCCCTCTAAATCTAGAATAGCTTTTGAGGAACATATCCAAGAACTTATAGATCTACAAGTATTAAGGAAAGAACGGCAAAATGAACAAGTAGATGTTACTACTCCTGTAATCATAGCCTGGAATAATGACAAGTCAAGAATGGTAGGAGACTTCAGAATGCTGAATAACTATACGCAAGCAGACTATTATCCTATACCCCAGATTTATCATTGTCTGCATAACCTATCCAAAGCTAAATACATCATTACTATGGATATGATAAAAGGGTCCCATCAAATACCTATGAGCCGTGAAAGTAGAAATTTTATGAGAATAATCTGTCACTTAGGAATATATGAATACCTCAGGATTCCCTTTGGTATAAAAAATGCTCCATCAAAGTTCCAGAGAACAATGGATACAGTTCTAGGAACTTAAATCAGACAAGGATGGATGATGGTTTATATAGATGATTTTATCATATATTCTGATTATTGGGAGACTCATATAAATCAAGTAAGGTTAGTTCTCCAAACCATCTCCAGAGCAGGATTAAAAGTCTCCATGAAGAAATGTAACTTTAGATATGGAGAACTGAAAGCTCTAGGACATATAGTCTCTGGTCTAACTCTAGCTGCTGACCAAAATAAGATAGCTGCTGCCATGAAAAAACCCATGCCTCAGAATAAAACAGAGTTTCTGTCATTCATTATTTTTTGAAGTTACAACAGACAGTACATCCCAAAGTTTGCAATGCTAACTAAAATTCTGTATGAAATATGAAACAATAATACTCTCTTTGAAATGACACATGAAAAATTGAAAAACTATGAGCAATTAAAAACAGCTATGACCTCCACTCCTCTACTCATCCAACCAGACTATTCTAAACCCTTCAATCTGTATATTGAGGCTTGTATCAAATGATTAGGAGCTTCCTTACACCAAGAAAGAGTAGAATAAGGCAAACCAGTGGAAAAACCAGTACTTTTCATATCTATACAGATCAAAGATACTGAGAAAAGACATGTAGTCAGCCAGATGGAATGCTTGGCTCTAGTATGGGCTCTAGAGAAGCTACACTATTACTTAGAAGGAACCACTTTCCAAGTAATTATGGATTGTAATGCTGTAAGAACTCTCATGAACATGAAGACCCCCAGTAGACATATGCTTGGGTGGCAAATTTCTATACAACAGTATAAAGGCCAGATGACTATAGTGCATGAAGCTGGAGTTTAACACCAGAATGCTGATAGTCTAAGTAGGAATTCTTTGCCTAATGACTCTAGCAATCGAGCATATGACCCTGAGGATCAGGATATCTTTCCTATCTTGAACATCAATCTTTTTGCATTAGATTCTCCAATCATGGGGATCCACTTATGTGAATTAGATACTGCTTTTTTCAACCAAGTGAGAGAGAAATACTCCTCTGATATCAAGCCGCTGATTACCATTCTTGAATGTGAATCCCCAGAAGCAGCCCTGATAACTAGTTTACCTGCCTCATTAATCAAACCCTATAAAGCAGGAAGGTTTACTTTTTGGGATGGTCTCCTTTACTACAGACACCAACATTCCAGTGTATTGGTACTAAGTCAAACACATACTCCAGGAATGCCATGACAACTGTTCATCAGGGCATCTATCTACTGAAAGAACCTTGGAGAAAGTGAAACGGACTGCTTGGTGGATAGACTGGAAAGAAATCACTATTAATTATGTTCCTAGTTGTGGGACTTGCCAAAATCTAATAAAACTACTGGAAAAAGGTTTGGAGTCCTAAAGAAGATCTCTGAACCCAAAACTAGGTGGGAAATCATTAATATGGATTTTGTCACCGGCCTCCTCCCTGGATGTACACATTAATATAACTCTGAACTGGCTATAGTTGACAGATACTCTAAAAATGCAAAATTCTTACCTTACCACAAAGAAGACAGTGCTATGGATTTAGCTTTACTATTTTTGAATAGAATTATAGCTGATGTTGGTGTACCCAAGATTATAATCAGTGACAGAGACCCCAAATTTGCCTCTGAATTTTTGAGGAATCTACATGATATACTGGGTACTACTTTAGCATTTTCTACAGCATACCATTCCCAGACTGATGGATTAGCTGAAAGCATGATACAGACCTTGGAGGATATTTTAAGACTGTTTTGTAGCTTTTTTCTAGAGTAAAAAAACTCAGATGGTTATGACCATGATTGGGTAAGCCTACTCCCAGCCCTGGAGATGGCTTATAATAGCATTAAACACTCTACTACCAAAGAAGCCCCTTAAATACTAGAAAGGGGATGGATTCCAAACCTCCCTAGGAATAACTTGAACTATAAATTATCCACCATTCATCCAACATCTCTTGAATTCAAGAAAATGATAAAACTGGCAAATAATCATGCTCAGAAATGTGTAGAAGAAGCAGTGGAATACAACAAACAGAGATTGGACAGATCACACCAAGAACAATGTGTAGAAGAAGCAGTGGAACAAAACAAACAGAGATGGGACAAATCACACAGAGAACCTGACTTTAAAATAGGAGATCAGATCTTGATATCTACTGCCAACTTCAACAATTTAGCAGTTAACATAAAGCTGAAGCCAGCCTTTGTTGGACCATTTTTTATCAAGAAGATGCACGGAAAAAATTCCATAGAAGTAATCTTGAGTGAAGAATTATCAAGAAAGCACCCAGTATTTCCTTTTAGCCTAGTGAAACACTTTCAACCAAGAGAATGTAACAACCTCCCTCCAGAAATGATCCCAATAGAACCTGACCCTGTGAAAAAAAAAGGGAGAGTCACCAGGATATTGAGAAGCAAGAAAGAGAGAGTGCAAGGAAAAGATGTTACACTATACTTAGTGAGATACAAAGGAGAATCTGCAGACAAAGATGAATGTTAACCAGAGAATAATATACCTGATTGAGCAATACATCTTAAAAACTACAGAGCCAGAAAAAGGAACTGAAACACATATGGAATTAATTTTCTCCCAAAATACTCCAGATTTTTCTTCATATATGGCCATATCTTGGAGTGGGGGAATGTCAGCTTGCTACTATTGCAGAGCAAGCTGCAAAAGTAACCAAAAGAACATAAAAATAATAAAATTGAAATCAAATTAAGAAGTAGTAGGAAACACGTGAATATGATTGCATAAATGGATCCTCCACCCAAAATTAGGTAAGGTCACCCAATGACCCCACCCTTGAAATCCAACTCCTTATAGTTTTAAATAATTAAGAAAGGAAAGACCAAAATACCACGGCCCTACTATTTTAGTTTTTTGACCAATTAAATATTTCACATGTATTGTCACGTGTAGGTTTCACACCAAAAATTCAGTCAGAATTGAGGTGTTGTGTATATTTTAGGAGCTACACACAGAAATGTGTTCTGTCACAATTCCCGCACTCAGCCGGGGCAACCAATACACCCGCAGGCGGCTGAGAAGCAGAACTGCCACCCTGTCAGCGTGCCCTGACAAGCCATTTATGCAGCGCCATGCCTCCAACAAGTACGCAGCTGCAGGACTACGGATTGACAGAGTGACAGGTGGCCTGAGAAGCCCAGGTACCACATAAACATGCTACAACCTACACGGGAACATTCTACATATGTAATCAATGTTCCCGTGGATATTAGATAGTCTAAATATACATAAAAGTATATAAAAATACCTAACTAACCTTTATACATATTTTTTATTAAATATAATTTAAAATACCAAAAATTTCAAAAATAAGATAATGACTATTTGTAAAAATATATTAAAGTACTTTAATATATAATTATGAAAGCTTCAAGGCATCAGTACTTTTTGTGACATGCTAAGGAAACTAATGATGTAAAAATATTAAATGAGTTCTCATGACTTATATTTTAAGTAATTATTTTCAGTAAATCAACTGAAATTCGAAAATAAGGAGTAAAATCAATATCATGACTTTACTCCAATTATTTAATAAATAATTAAAACTCAACTGACATCAGATTATCCGTAGGAATTTCTATTTAAATAATTATTAACTTACTGGGAACATTTACTAAGGATAATTAATTAAATAATAAATAAAAAGGACAGATTAGTGTTATTCACACATCCAAACATCAATTAAAAGGTAGAATAATTCCCATACCCTGTGGAATTAGATGTTAAGAATGCTACAGCACCAAGAAAACGCGACAGGCTACCACTGGTTACCCTGCTAGCCTCAGTGTCTGTCCCTTTGAGCCCCTGTATCCCTCAGAAGTACAATATTGGGACTCAAAAAGCTATAAATAAAGAGCTCTTTTGAGGAACTTGATACCCAGAGACCCAGTTATATTTACATTCAGAAACCGTGCCAAGTTAATCAAATACCTATAAGAGATAATTAAGTGATTTATGGCTTTAGTCTGATTAATGATATCTCTCCCCAGCCCTTTTTATGAATTTAACCTTCTGAACAACCTTTTAACCCCAGTAACAGGTTTGACCCATTAGTGCACGTCCCAAACAGGTACCCAAAGGATTAAATAACATACCATTGAGTTTTATTAACCTTTTTGTGTCGTTGCAGCTTGGTTAAAAAGCCCTGCCCTCCAAAGTGTATTTTATATACATATTATCTTTAGGCAATATATCCTTTAAGAATATAAATTGAAGGTTCCAAAGTAACCAGGTCTATGTGTTTTCAAACTGAATTTCCTGAAGAGAGGTGTTAAAGATCCCCAATATTATTGTGGCCCCTCTATCAATTCATTTAATAATCAATTTATTAATATTTATTTTTAGTATTAAACCATAAAATAAACCAATTAACCTAGCAATAGCTCTATTCAAATATTTTATGGATTTTTGTTGCATTTATTGAATAATATATTTATTATTCATTCTATCACCTCTGTTAGCTGAAGGAAAGCATGGTTCTTGGAATCCAGGAGGCTGAAAACATCAGAAAAGGATGAATGATGGTTTATATAGATTATGTCATCATATACTCTGATGATTGGGAGACTCATACAAATCAAGTTAGATTGGTCCTCCAGACTATTTCCAAAGCAGGGTTGAAAGTATCCATGAAGAAGTGCAACTTTAGATATGGAGAACTGAAACTCTTGGGAATATAGTCTCTGATCTAACTTTAGCCGCGGACCAGAAAAAGATAGCTGCTGTAATGAACAGACCCATGCCTCAGAATAAAAAAGAGTTGCTATCATTTCTTAGTTTTTTCAGTTACTACAGACAATACATCCCAAAGTTTTCTATGCTAACTAAAATTCTGTATGAATTATGCAAAAATGACACTCTCTTTGAAATGACACATGAAATGTTAAAAAAATATGAAGAATGGAAAATAGCTATGACCTCCACTCCTCTACTGATTCAACAAGACTACTACAAACCCTTTACGCTGTACATCAACGCTTGTATGGAAGGGTTAGGGGCTGCCTTACACCAAGAAAGAATAGAAGAAGACAAACCAGTGAAGTACCAGCCTCATTACTCAAACCATACAAAGCAGGAAGGTTCACCTTTTGGGATTGTCTCCTATACTATAGACACCAACATTCCAGTTTGTTGACACCAAGCATCAAAGAACATATAAAACATATACTTCAGGAATGCCATGACAGCTGTTCATCAGGGCATTTATCCACTGAAAGTGTCAGCTTGCTACTATTGCAGGGCAAGCTGCAAAAGTAACAGAAATAACATAAAAATAATAATAATAAAACTAAACTAAGAAGGAGCAGGAAAACCATAAATACTATTGCAAAAATGGAGTTTCCACCCAAAATTAGGTAGGGTCACTCACTGACCCCACCCTTGAAATCCAACTCCTTATATTTTTAAATAATTAAGGAAAGAAAGACCAAAATACCACGGCACTACTATTGAACTTTTTGGCCAATTAAATATTTCACATTTATTTTCACATATAGGTTTCACACCAAAAATTCAGTCAGAATTGAGGTGTTGTGTATATTTTAGGATTTACAGACAGAAATGTGTTCTGTCACAATTCCCACGCGCAGCTGCAGAAGCCAATACACCCGGGCGCGGCTGAGCTACAGATCTGCCACTCTGTCAAAGCTGTGTACGCAGCCCTGGGCCTCTGACAAGTACGCAGCCGGGGGAATATGGGTTGACAAAGTGAAAGGCAGCCTGAGAAGCCTAGGTACCCCGTAAACATGCTACAACCTACATGGGAACATTCTACATATGTAAGAAATGTTCCCGCGGAGAGTAGATAGTCTAAAAATACATAAACTTATATTAAATTACTTAAATAACCTTTATATGTATTTTTTATTAGATATAATTCAAAGTACCAAAAATGTCAAAAATAAGATAATGACTACTTCTAAAAATATATTAAAATACCTTAATATACTTTTATGAGAATTTCTAGACATCAATAATTTTGTGACATACTAAGAAGACTTGTGATGTAAAAATGATACATGAATACCCATGACTTACATTTTTAAGTAATTATTTTAGTAAATCAACTGAAATTTGAAAATAAGGAGTAAAATCAATATCATGACTTTACTCCAATTATTTAATACATAATGAGAACTCACCTGACATCAGAATATCCGTAGGAATGTCTATTAAAATAATTATCAACTTACTGGGAACATTTGCTAAGGATAATTAATTAAATAATGAATAAAAAGGACAGATTAGTGTTATTCACATGTCCAAACATCAATTATAAAGTAGAATAATTCCCATAACCTGCGGAATTAGATGCTACCCTTGCTAAAGTACCAAGAACATGTGACAGGCTACCACTGGGTACCCTTCTAGCCTCAGTGCCCGTCCCTTTGAGCCCCTGTACCCCTCAGAAGGACAATATTGGGACTCAAAAAGCTATAAATCAAGAGCTCTTTTGAGGATATTGATACCCAAAGACCCAGTTATAGTTATATCTAGACACCGTGCCAAGGTAATCAAATACTTATAAGAGATAATTAAGTTATTTATGGATTTTGTCTGATTAATAATATCCATCCCCAACCCTTTTTTATCAATTTAAACTGCTGAACAACCTTATAACCCCAGTATACAGGTTTAACCCATCAGTGCACGTCCCAAACAGGTACCCAAAGGATTTAATAATATACCAGTGAGTCTTATTATCCTTTCTCTGTGGTGGCAGCTTGGTTACAAAGCCCTGCCACTCCAATGTCACTGTGTATTTTATATACATATTATCTTTGGGAAAAATATCCTTTGAGAATATAAATTAAAGGTTCAAAAGTAACCAGGCCTATGTGTTTTCATACTGAATTCCCTGAAGAGAGTTTTTAAAGATCCCCAATATAATTTTGGCCCCTCTATAAAAATATTTAATAATCAATTTATCTATATTGATTTATAACAATAAACCATATCCAAACCAATTAACCTTGCAATAAGCTTTATCCAAATATTTTATGGATTTTTGCTGCATTTATTGAATAATATATTTATTATTTATTCTATCACCTCTGGTAGCTAAAGGATAGCAAGGATCTTTGCATCCAGGAGGCTGACAATTGGGGGTCTGGCAGGGAAATATTACATTTTATTATATTTAATACCTTGGAAAAGACATTCCATGTAAAATTAAATCAAAGATAAATTTATCTGACTTTTTAACTGTCATTCATCATTAAATTCTTTTGCAGTGGATTTAAAAACTAATGCAGAATTAATAATCTATTATTTAAATATTTTAAAGATAAGAAAAGAAGAATATATTCAAAATTATAAACCTACTGGTTGGGAAGCTTTAACTCAAGCTGAGCAACTTAATATCTCTTCTGCACATAAATACTTAGATAAACTCCTTGAACAAGAAGATCTTGAGAGTTGTATCAACTTCCAGGCCCCATTAAGAAAACATAAAGCTTGGAAGAAATACCATATAAATTACGTTTTAAAATATAAAATAAATTATGAAACTTGTCTTACCATATTATCTTTATTAAATTAATATTAATAAATTTACCAATAAAATAACCTTTTACCATCAGTGAGCCCTCCTTTACCAGAAACCCCCACCACTAAAACTGATTTATTGGATCATAAAGTTTCAGATATCTCTAGAAGCCCTGAAAATATTGATTGGATGGGTGAAGAATTCATTGGGACACACCAAGACGCCGTAGGATTACCTATTAAGGACCGATTTAATCTGAATAAAGTCCTGGTACCTTTGAATATCAACTTAACTGAGTTTTAAATAAAACTTATTTCTACAGATTTTTTTCTGTATAAAAATACTTATAAACATTTTATTCAATATGAATAGACATAACACAAGAGCCTCAGGGAGAATTCCCTCCTATGGATCTTTTCCAGGAGCCCCCAGTAACCGTGAGACCACAAATAATGACAACCATGAGGGGACTGGAACGCGTGAATCAAATTTTGATGGACAAGAAAGAGCCCCAAGTACTGTTGCCCTCCCCCAACCTAGAGCCAGAGAAGGTAGTAGAATTAAGCCCCCCCTCTATTACAAGAAGATTCCTTGCAGCCACCCCAGCAGAATCTGGCCAAGGAATCCAGGATCAAAGAATTAGTCAGAAAGCACGTAAAATATTGGGAATAGTTCAAAGAAGCCCAAGCCAAGGAGGAAATGGTATCTATGAAAAAGATAATCTCCCAGGCAAAAGCTAGCCAGATAGCTATTCAGAAAATGATTCCAAGGAAAGAGGTAGAATCCTACATAGAAAAGTGGAATCCTTGGGATCAATTAGCCCAACTGAAGGGCAAAGGATCAGGAAAGAAGAGATCTGCTTCCCATCCAAAGCCAAAGGGAAAGAAGGATTGGGATCAGATAATATCCTTAGCTCAAAAGTGGAAAAAGGTGTACAACAATTAGCCTCTAATTCTGAACTCAGTGACTTGTCTAAACCAACCTCTTATGTAATTACTGCCTTTTCTAATGATATGCGCCATAATTTCAAGATTGTTTGTGGAAATTTGGACGGTGTTTATACCCAAATGGAGAAGTTAACCTCAGTAGTAGCCAAATTAATTAATACAAAACAAAAAATGTATGAATGGAAGATATTAAAGAACTTACAGAAAAATTATTGGAGAAAATTAATCAAGGTAAAATCAGACAGACTCAAACAATTGAGAATATGTTATCAGGTATCTAAGAAGATTTTATTATGTCTTTTCAAACTTTCAAAGAAGAATTGGTAAATACTACTAGCAGCTCCATTCTGTCCCTTAGTAAGAAATTAGATCTGCTGAATAATAAAGTGGACCTGCAACTTAATCTGATCAAGAATGATCTTAGAGACTTAAAAGTCCATCTGAAAAACCCCTTAGGGAGTACCACAGAGGAACCAAAACCTCCCAGACAAACAACTACACCTTATGCACCACCCTTACTAGGAATGCATAGGAGTGGCACCTTCAGGCCTATTCCTACTCCTTAAATGGAACAAGCCCTTAAACCTTTTCTCCCCAATTTCCGAATGGCCTAAGTTCTCCGGTGAAGGAGAATACCATCAGATAAATTTCATTAAATTTATTTACTATACTATCAACTCTTATGACTTACCAGAAGCTATAGCTGTAGTCAGGCTGCCTGGACTATTGGAAGGAGTAGCTTTAGACTGGTTTATCAGTAAAAGAGAAGAAGTCTGATCCTTACCATGGAATTCTTGGAAACTTCTCATTAAACAACAATTTGGTTCTAGAATGTGGAAAAGAAAAACAATGAAAAAACTTCGAAAATTCCTCATTTGATCCCTCCAAGGATAAGCCTCACAAATGGTGCTTGGAACAGAAGAGAAGACTATATTTCTTCTATCCAGATGCTGATAAAGAGGAAGTAAATGAAAGACTCCTCAACTTGTGTCCTGGAAATCTTAAACATAGTGTAAGATGCAGGATGAGTATTGATGCTGAATTACCAACTCTAATCAATGTGTCAGAAGAAGTCATAGACATGAATGGTTTATACAAGAAGGTTACTTATAGACCTAAAGAGAACTTCAACATTAACA
The DNA here is from genome assembly GCA_025617555.3 of Puccinia polysora. Taxonomy (NCBI): domain Eukaryota; kingdom Fungi; phylum Basidiomycota; class Pucciniomycetes; order Pucciniales; family Pucciniaceae; genus Puccinia; species Puccinia polysora. The sequence continues at coordinate 33,709,787 of CM062628.1, forward strand.
AAACCAGAGAATAAACCCCTCTGATAGATACCTTTGATAATAAGAAACCTAATGAGAACAGGGACAAAGAGATAATGCCTGGAACTTGTTTGAATTTTAACAAGACAAGGCATATGAGACAATACTTCCCATTACCAAAAAGAAAGGTAGAATTCTTGGAAAAAGAGCAGGAGGTTGAAAGGAATCAGAACTATGAACATATTGCTGATACTGAAGGATCCCTTTCTGAATGTGAATTGACCCTGACCAACCCTGTTAATGTTATAGAAGGAGATATAGGCACTTCTATAGAAATCAATAACATCCATGGGGACTCTAGTTTTCCCCAACAATGGGATCCTACCATAATTCCTAGACATATCAAGTATTTTAAACAATTAACAGTTAAACCTATGAGTGGTAACAGTTATACTACTGGTAAAACTTTCTATGCAACAGAATGTTATAGAGACAGACCTATAAGGTTATTACTGGATAGTGGAGCTTTCTTCTCATGTGTCTGTACTGAATTCTTAAACAAATGGGATCCAAATTGGAAAGAACACCTTCTTCCCATCCCAAAAGCCAAGTTTAGCTCTTGCAACTCTACCATGAATTCTATTGTAGTATGGACTGCTCATATAATATTACCCCATAATAAAGGATCTTTGAGGATAAAAGTGGAATTTGTGGTATTGCTCAACGGATGATGTGACTACCTGATAATAGGTAATGATGCTTTATGTCTTTATGGTATAGATGTGTTCCAGAGTAAAGGGAGATAATTTACAGTGGGTGGTAATTGGGACAAGAAGTTTAAGATATGCACCATCCAATCTAACTTCCCCTGTTCCACTTATCAAAAGCATTTAGAAGACATTAATCAAGAATACTTCTCTCAAGCAGCTCTAAATATGAAACTTTCTGAGGAACACAAGAAAGATATATTGACATTCTGCTTTGAGAACCAAAATGCTTTTTGTACTCAAGATCACCCCATTGGTGATATCAAAGGACATGAAATGGTATTAACATTGACTATGAAGCCTCCTTATCCTCCAAAATTAAGAAGACCAGCTTATCCCTCTAGTCCTAAGTCAAGAATATCTCTTGAGGAACATATCCAAGAGCTGATAGACTTACAATTATTAAAGAAAGTAGGGCACAATGAGCAGGTAGATGTGACCACACCTGTAATCATAGCTTGGCTTAATGACAAGTCAAGAATTGTAGGAGACTTCAGGATGCTCAATAATTATACTCAGGCAGATTATTATCCTATACCCCGGATTGATCATGCTCTACGTAACTTTTCCAAGGCCAAATATATCACTACTATGGATATGCTTAAAGGTTTCCACAAGATACGTATAATCCCTGAAAGCAGAAATTTGATGAGATTAATCTTTCATTTGGGAATATATGAATACCTTAGGATGCCCTTTGGTATAAAGAATGCCCCATCACACTGCCAGAGAACAATGGATACAGTCCTAGGTACATACATCAGACAAGGATGGATGATGGTATATATAGATGATGTTATCATATATTCTGATGGTTGGGATAATCATATCAACCAAATAAGATTAGTACTCCAAACTATCTCCAAAGCAGGATTTAAAGTATCTATGAAGAAATGCATCTTTGGATATGGAGAATTGAAAGCTCTAGGGCATATAGTCTCTGGTCTAACTCTACCTGCTGATCAAAATAAGATAGCTGCTGTCATGAACAGACCCATCCCTCAAAATAAAATAGAGTTACTTTCTTTCATTAGTTTTTGCAGTTACTACAGACAATACATACCAAATTTTGCTATTCTAACTAAAAGTCTGTATGAAATATGAAACAATATGCTCTCTTTGAAATGACACATGAGGGATTGAAAAACTATGAGGAACTAAAAATAGCTATGACCTCCACTCCTCTACTCATCCAAACAGACTATTCTAAACCCTTCAAGCTGTATATTGACGCTTTTATCAAAGGATTAGGAGCTGCCTTACACCAAGAAAGAGTAGACTAAGGCAAACCAGTGGAAAAACCAGTACTTTTCATATCTATACAGATCAAAGATACTGAGAAAAGACATGGGGTCAGCCAGATGGAATGCTTTGCTCTAGTATGGGCTCTAGGGAAGCTACACTATTACTTAGAAGGAACCTTTTTCCAAGTAATTATGGATTGTAATGCTGTAAGAACTCTCATGAACATGAAGACCCCCAGCAGACATATGCTCAGATGGTAAATTTCTATACAACACTGTAGAGGACAGATGACTATATTGCATAAAGCTGGAGCTAAGCACCAGAATGCTGATAGTTGAAGTAGGAATGCCTTGATTAATGACTTTAGAAACCCAGCATATGACCCTCAGGATCAAGATATCTTTCCTATCTTGAACATCAATCTTTTTGCATTAAATGCTCCAATCATGGGGATCCACTCATGTGAATCAGATACTTCTTTCATCAATCTAGTGAGGGAAAACTACTCCCCTGATATCAAGCTGCTGATTACCATTATTGAATGTGAATCCCCAGAAGAATCTCTAATACATTTTTTACCTGCTTCATTACTTAAATCCTATAAAGCTGGAAGGTTTACCTTTTGGGATGGTCTCCTTTACTACAGACACCAACATTCCAGTGTATTAGTACTAAGCAACAAAGAACATATACAACACATACTTCAGGAATGCCAAGAAAACTTTTCATCAGGGCATCTATCCACTGAAAGAACCTTGGAGAAAGTAAAACAAACTGCTTGGTGGATATACTGGAAAGAAATCACTATTAAGTATGTTACTATTTGTGAGACTTGCCAAAAATCTAATAAAACTACTGGCAAAAGTTTTTGAATCCTACAGAAGATCTCTGAACCCAAAACTAGATGCAAAATCATTAATATGGATTTTTTCACCAGCCTCCCCCCTGGAGGTACTCATTCATATAACTCTGTCTTATTTATAGTCAACAGATATTCTAAGAAGGCAAAATTTTTGCCTAACCACAAAGAAGATAGTGCTATGGATGTACTCTACTATTTTTAAATAGGATTATAGCTGATGTTGGTATACCCAAGATTATAATCAGTGACAGAGACCCCAAATTCACCTCTGAGTTTTAAAGGAATCTAAATGATATACTGGGTACTACTCTACCATTTTCTACGGCATACCATCCCCAAACTGATGGATTAGCTGAAATAATGATACAGACCCTTGAAGATATGTTAATGTTTTTGAGCTTTGGTCTAGAATACAAAAACTCAGATGGTTATTGCCATGATTGGGTAAGCCTACTCCCAGCTCTAGAAATGGCTTATAACAGCAGTAAACATTCTACTACCAAAGAAGCTCCTTACATACTAGAAAGAGGATGGATTCCAAAACTCCCTAGAAATAACTTAAACTATAAATTAGCCACTATTCATCCACCATCTCTTGACTTTAAGAAAATTATAGATCTGGAAAATAATCATGCTCAAACATTTGTAGGAGAAGCAGTACAATACAAAAAACAAAGATGGGACAAATTACATAGAGAACCTGACTTTAAAATAGGAGATCAGATCTTGATATCCACTGCAAACTTCAACAATTTAGCAGGTAACAGAAAGCTGAAACCAGCATTTTTTGGACCATTTTTTATCAAAAAGATGCATGGAAAACATGCTGTAGAAGTAATCTTGAGTCAAGAATTATCAAGAAAACACCCAGTATTTCTGGTTAGCCTAGTATAACACTTTCAACCAAGAGAAGGTAGGAACCTCCCTCCAGCAATTTTCCCAATAGAACCTGACCCTTTGAAGGAAAAAGGGAAATTCAGCAGGATATTGAGAGACAAGAAAGAGAGTGTGCAAGGAAAAGATGTTGGACTATACTTAGTAAAATTCAAAGGAGAATCTGCAGACAAAGATGAATGGTTACCAGAGAATAATATAACTGATGTACCTATACATCTTAGAAACTACAGAGCCAGCAAAAGGAACTGAAACACACATGGAATTAATTTTTTCCCAACATGCTCCAGATTTTTTCAGATATGGCCATATCTTGGAGTGGGGGAATGTCAGCTTGCTACTATTGCAGAGCAAGCTGCAAAAGTAACAGAAATAACATAAAAATAATAATAATAAAATTAACCTAACAAGGAGAAGGAAAACCATAAATATTATTCCAAAAATCAATTTTCCACCCAAAATTAGGTAGGGTCAATCACTGACCCCACCCTTGAAATCCAACTCCTTATATTTTTAAATAATTAAGAAAAGCAAGACCAAAATACCACGGCACTAATATTGAACTTTTTGGCCAATTAAATATTTCACATTTATTGTCACGTAAAGTTTTCACACCTAAAATTCAGTCAGAATTGAGGTGTTGTTTATATTGTAGGATTTACAGATGGAGATATGTTCTGTCACAATTCCTGCACACAGCCGCAGAAGCCAATACACCCGCACGCGGCTGAGCTACACCTCTGTCACTCTGTCAAAGCTCTGTATGCAGCCCCGGGCCTCTGAAAGGTAAACAGCCGCAGGACTACGGGTTGACAAAGTGACAGGCGGCCTGAGAAACCTAGGTACCGCATAAACATGCTACATCCTACATGGGAACATTCTACATATGTAATCAATGTTCCCCTAGATAGTAGATAGTCTAAAAACACATAAAATCATATAAAAATACTTAAATAACCTTTATACCTATTTTTTATTAAATATAATCCAAAGTACCAAAATTTTTAAAAATAAGATAATTACTACTTCTAAAAATATATTAAAATACTTTAATATACTATAATGAAAATTTCTAGACATCAATATTTTCATGACATACTAAGAAAACCTATGATGTAAAAATATTACATGAATACCCATGACTTAAATTTTTAACTAATTATTTTAGTAAATCAACTGAATTTTGAAAATAAGGAGTAAAATCAATATCATGACTTTACTCCAATTATTTAATACATAATGAGAGCTCACCTGACATCAGAATATCCATAGGAATGTCTATTAAAATAATTATTAACTTACTGGGAACATTTACTAAGGATAATTAATTAAATAATAAATAAAAAGGACAGATTAGTGTTATTCACACGTCCAAGCATCAATTATAAAGTAGAATAATTCCCATACCCTGTGGAATTAGATTCTACCCATGCTACAGCACCAAGAACAGGTGCAGGCTACCACTGGTACCCTGCTAGCCTCAGTGTCCATCCCTTTGAGCCCCTGTACCCCTCAGAAGGACAATACTGGGACTAAAAAATCTATAAATAAGGAGCTCTTTTGAGGATATGGATACCAAGAGACCCAGTTATATTTACATCCAGACACCGTGCCAAGGTAATCATATACTTATAAGAGATAATTAAGTGAGTTATGGCTTTATTCTGATTAATAATATCCATCCCCAATCCTTTTTTATCAATTTAAACTTCTGAACAACCTTATAACCCCAGTATACAGGTTTAACCAATCAGTGCATGTCCCAAACAGGTACCCAAAGGATTTAATAATATAACAGTGATTCTTATTATCCTTTCTCTGTTGTGGAAGCTTGGTTACAAAGACCTGCCACTCCACCGTGTATTTTATATACATATTATCTTTGGTCAAAATTTCCTTTAAGAACATAAATTGAAGGTTCCAAAGTAACCAGGCCTACGTGTTTTCATACTGAATTACCTTAAGAGAGGTGTTAAAGATCCCCAATATAATTTTTGCCCCTCTATAAAAATATTTAATCATCAATTTATTTATATTGATTTATAACAATAAACCATATCCAAACCAATTTACCTTGCAATAAGCTTTATCCAAATATTTTATGGATTTTTGCTGCATTTATTAATAATATATTTATTATTTATTCTATCCCCTGGTAGCAAAAGGATAGCAAGGGTCTTGGCATTCAGGAGGCTGCCAGAAAGGACCTTGGAAAAAGTGAAGCAAACTTCTTAGTGGATAGATTGGAAAGAGACTACTATTAAGTATTTTGCTAGCTGTGAGACTTGCCAAAAATCTAATAAAACTACTGGCAAACGGTTTTTACTCCTTTGAAAGATCTCTGAAGCCAAAACTAAGTGGGAAATCATTAATATGGATTTTGTCACAGGTCTCCCCCCTGGAGGAACGCACTCCTATAACTCTGTCCTGGTTATAGTAGACAGACACTCTTAGAAGGAAATGTTTTTACCTAACCACAAAGAAGATAATGCCATGGATGTGGCTTTGTTATTTTGGAACAGGATTATAGCTGATGTAGGTATACCTCAAATTATAATCAGTGACACAGACCCCAAATTCACTTCTGAATTCTGGAGGAATCTGCATGATATACTGGGTACTAATTTAGCCTTTTCTACAGCATATCATCCCCAGACTGATGGATTAGCTGAAAGTATGATACAGACCCTGGAATATATGTTAAGAAGTTTTTTTAGCTTTGGTATAGAATACAAAAACTCAGATGGATATTTCCATGACTTGGTAAGCTTACTTGTAGCCCTGGAGATGGCTTATAATAGCAGTAAACACTCTACCACGAAAGAAGCCCCTTACATACTAGAAAGAGGATGGATTCCAAAACTCCCCAGGAATACCCTGAACCAAAACTTAGCCACCATCCACCCCACATCTCTTGAATTTAAGAAAATGATATACCTGGCAAATAATCATGCTCAAAAATTTGTAGAAAAAGCAGTGGAATACAACAACCAAAGATTGGATAAATCACACAGAGAACCTGACTTTAAGATAGGAGATCAGATCTTTATATCTACTGCCAACTTCAACAACTTATCAGGGAATAGAAAGTTGAAACAAGCTTTTTTGGGGCCATTTGTTGTCAAGAAAATGCACGGCAAGAATGCTGTGGAAGTAGTCTTGAGCAAAGAATTGTCAAGAAAGCACGCAGTATTCCCTGTTAGGTTAGTAAAGCACTTTCAACCAAGAGAAGGTAGCAACCTCCCTCAAGTAATTTTCCCCATAAAACCTGACCCCATGAAAGGAAAAGGGAAATTAAGCAGGATATTGAGAGACAAGAAGGAGAGACTGCAAGGTAAAGATCTTAGACTATACTTAGTAAGATACAAAGGAGAATCTGAAGACAAAAATGAATGGTTACCAGAGAGTAATATACCTGATGTACCAATACATCTTAGAAACTACGGAGCCAGTAAAAGAAACTGAAATACATATGGACTTAATTTCCCAAAACTCCAGATTTTTTTCAGATATGGCCATATCTTGGAGTGGGGGAACGTCAGCTTGCTAATATTTCAGAGCAAGCTGAAAAAGTAGCCAAATAACATAAATAAATAAATATCTTATTAAAGGATAAATAATCTTAAAAAAATTATTTCAAATTATGATTCTACATAAAATTTAAGGTAGGGTCACTGACTAATACCCACCTCAAATTCCTACTGCTTATATTTTCAAATAATTTATGAAAATTTAGAAAGAGATGTGGCCTTGGGATTTTGGCCATTTCAATATTTCACATGAAACCCCACGTATAGGTTTCACAGTGAATTTTGTGACAGAATCCAAGAATTCTGTGATTTAGAGGAGTTATGGCCGGAAATGTGATTTGTTACAATTCCCGCACGCAGCCGCAGCAACCAACACATCCGGATGCGGCTGAGCAGCAGCAATGCCACCCTTTCCACGTACCATGACAAGCCGTTTAAAGAGCCCCAGGCATCTGACAGGTACGCATCCGTGGGACTAGGGACTGACAGAGTGACAGATGGCTTGAGAAGCCCAGGTACCACGTAAAAGTGCTACAACTAAGAGGGGGACATACTGAATATTTGATGAATTTCCCCATGAAAATTACATAGTCTAAAAATACATAAAATTATATAAAAATACTTGAATAAACTTTCTACATATTTTTTATAAAATATAATAAAAATACCAAATATGTCAAAAAATAAGATAACTACAGTTTGTAAAATATCTTGAAATACTTTAACTATACAATTGTGAGAACTTCAAGACATCAGTATGTCTGTGACATACCAAGGAAGCTGATTATGTAAAAATATGACATGCATTCCCATAGCTTATTTTTTTTAATTGATTATTTCAAGTAAATCAACCTCCCATCAGCTAATACATAATGAGAACCCATCTGACATCAGATTACCCGTAGGAATGTCTACTAGAAAAACTTATTAACATCCTGGGAGTATTTACTAAGGATAATTAATGAAATGATGATCATGTGGATAGATTAGTGTTATTCACACGTCAAAACATCAATCAAAAGGCCTAATAACTCCCATACCCTGTGGCATTTGATGTTACCTGAGCTACAGCACCAAGAAAACGTGACAGGCTACCACTGGCTACCCTGCTAGCCTTAGCATCCGTCCCTTTGAGCCCCTGTATCCCTAAGAAGGACAGAATTGGGACCCAAAAAGCTATAAATATAGAGCTCTTTTGAGGTTATTGATACCCAGAGACCCAGTTATATTTACATCCAGACCCCGTGCCAAGGTAATCAAATACTTATGAGAGATAATTAAGTGATTTATGGCTTTAGTCTGATTAAAAATATCCTTCCCACAACCCTTTTTATCAATTTAAACTTCTGAACAACCTTTTAAACCCCAATAATAGGTTTAACCCATCAGTGCACATCCCAAACAGGTACCTAAAGGATCCAATAATATACCAGTGAGTTTTATTAGCCTTTTTCTGTTGTGGCAGCTTGGTTACAAGGCCCTGCCACTCCATCATATATTTTATATATATATTATCTTTGGGCAATATCTCCTTTAAGAATATAAATTAAAGGTTCCAAAGTAACCAGGTATACATGTTTTCAAAGTGAATTCCCTGAAGAGAGTTGTTAAAGATCCCCAATATCATTGAGGCCCCACTATTTATTTATCTAATAATCAATTTGTTAATATTGATTAATAATATTAAATCATAACCAAACCAATCAACCTTGCAATAGCTTTACCCAAATATTTCATGGATTTTTACTGCATTTATTGAATAATATATTTATCATTTATTCCATCACCTCTGGTAGCTAAAGTATGGCAAGGGTCTTGGCATCCAGGAGACTGAAACGCCAGCCAATTCTGCAACAATGGAGGTGGATTGGACTGGAAATTGAGAGTACCCATGAAACGTCTCTTCTACCAATTTTACTCCCCACAGGCAATGTTGATTGTCAACTTTTGCACACATTTCACAACTTGACCAAAGGTTTTGGAGGATTAATGCCACCAAGGCAGGAGGAGTTTTGGCCACATCATCTTCTTTTAATAAATTTTGTGTGAAAATGAATTCATTTTTATTTTTACCCTTTTGGGCCTTCTTTCCTGGCCTTTTGATCAGAACAAAATTAGCTCCAGAGGCCCTCAAAGCCCTGATTTTTACTCAAGATTGGATGAAAAATTAAATTCTATTTCTTTAATTTTTTTTTCTATTAATCAGAAATCATTGTTTTGGCCTTGTACAACCATATTTTTGTGATCTGAGAGTGTTTCCCTTTTTTCCAAAGCTGCATCAAGCTATTTGAAAGCACAGTAAACAACTTTCAATTAAAAAAAAACGGGAGCCCGCCAACTAGCCCGAACCCTCAAAAAGCCCGGAAACTCGGGCTTGGTTCGGGTTTGGGCCCAGAAAACCTTGGATTATACCCGGCCCGCCAAAGCCCGCTTGTGGCCGGCCCGGTTTTGGGTTCATAAAACAGGGTGGGCCCGACCCGATAAGCACCCTAACTTATAGTGGGCTGGGCGGTTGGAGGCTGGTTAGTGCCTTCTTAATCCAACTGCTGTATATCAGGAACAGGAACCTTTCCGGTCCCATTCGTTACAAAATAGTTTTTAGTATGTTACATCTGACTAAGAGCGATCACTACCTGAAACTGGCTCCTGAGACCGTGGGTCCCCCATCTTGTGCAACGGAAATGATGAGGGAGACTGCTGCGTGGAGTGCGTGTTGTTTATACACGTTAAACGAGTCCCGTCCATCAAACTTGATTGACAAGGCGTCAATGCGTTATGACCCTCATCGGTTCTGGCTTAATGTTGGTTGAGTCGGCCCCGCCACGCTTTGATGGTGACGCCACATTTCGAGTAATGCGCTTAATTTCAACTCCTCGCGTCTCAATCGAGTCCGAGCCGAGTCCACTTTTTTCAAACCAGTTTTGGCGAGCGACGCTGCGCAACTTGCGAATACTCCGCTTGATACATGAAACATAAACACAAGCCTACAGAAAGAAGACTGCTCGAGCCGCGAGATCTCAGTCAACGTGCTCCTCACAAGGATGTAAGGGTATCCTTCAACGAACCCCTGCTTGCCCATTTGCCGATACAAATAACATGCGAGCTTCTGTTCCATCGTTGGAAGAACCCACGTTAGACTTTTCCCATACCACCTCGGAACACGCAGCGTTTTAAGATGTTCATCGCACGCACAAGGGTCCTATCACAGCCGTATGGCTTGCTATGGGCCCTCGACTACTTTTTCGTGGTCCTGGCGATGAACAGTTCTCCTAGAAATCGTCTATCCCTGGCAAGTGCGTTTCAGCCTTATGTTACGACGGCGAAGTTTTTGACTGCATGTCGAAGCTGTTCCTCAGATGTTAACGAATTATTGGAGTCTGCTAAGATTTACTTAGACCTCGCACGGAAGAGATCGTTGAACATTCCCGATTGTATGGATCGTCACACGATTTGGTCGTTAATTGCGGCGAAAATTCAAGCTCAGGGAATTCGAGACCGCATGGCCAGCCAGATTTCAGCTTGATCAGGAACATGGCCGGCGCCATTGCCCCCATAAATGAAAACGGTGAGTAATCTTTCTATCTGAAGCAAAATGGAAAAGCGAAAATTCTAAATAAATAAATAAAAAATTGTCATCTTGCACAGAGACCCAGCAAGAAGGCCTCACTGTCGATAAGCGTGAAGTGGGTAACCCCATAAAAACACGGTGTGGGAATGGACATATCTTGTCTCTTTCCTGCAAGGATTTCATCGTTTCTACGCTAGAAAAGGCAACAAGTGAAATCAAAGCCAAAACGCGTACGTGCCATTGAGCCATTCAACTGTTTATCATGGCCTGAGATTTTTGGGGGCAGATTCAATGATAGGATATGGGTCGAACAGTTTGTTGATAAGTGCGCAAATTTCAAAATATAAGAAAAGGCGTACGTACGAACCTCTTGATTGAGTGATAAGGCACGCGATTGAGCATTGATTTGGGGACCACCAAAATATAGTCCGCAATGAGATTGATCGTGGAATTCTGAAAGAACTGACTGCCAGTGCTAAAATCTGGTCAGAAGAAATGAGGAAATGGAAACCAACAGAATATGAGGTAAAATTCAAAATTCCGGTGAAGGATGGATTGAAGTCAATTATCAAATTATTCCTTGTGAGGAATTATGATTCATTGGACAAAAAAAATAAACATTTCATGATTCGAGAGGTACAAATATTGAACACAGCACACTGTCTAAGAGTTTTCTTATCTCTGGCAGTGTATCTTGATTATTTGGTTGCCACAGATAATTCTTTTCGAAATGATTTCTGCAGATACACGTGGGCTAGATTCCTGTTTGAAGTTATTTCATTCATCAAAAACCAACTTTATTTACCTCAATCTATAATTTTAAAGATCATTGAAGACGAGAACTGCAAAAATGTTATTGCAGGATATATTTATGAAGCTTTTTTGCGTAGAAATTCCCCATCTGCTCTATCTTGGGATTTAAGTGCAAAAAGATACATCACTCAAAGTTTTCTGGAAGGGCCTTATCAGGAAGTATGTCAATGTAAGTCATGGAGAAAAAAAATCCATATTTATGAATAGTTTTGATTGATATATTAAATTTTCAATTTTTTTTTTGAATAATGCTAAGTGCAAGACAATGAAGGGTGGAAAATGGTTGAATTCATTTATTTAAGGAATGAATTTACCAAAATAGAACTTATTCAGGAGAATCAAGAATTTAGGAGCCTAAGTTTGAATTTCAATAAACTCCAATCATATCAAAACAAAACAATGGTCAAAGAAATAATTAAAACTATAATTTCAAAATGTTTTGAAATCATTTTAAGATTATCCATTCAAGTTTCACCTGGAGAAATGAATTGGGAAATACATAATCTGAACCTGATATATAAAACTATGGCATTCATTTTCAATTATTATCAAGGCTATATCCCAAAGAATTACTTAAAACATGAATACAATGAAAAAACGCAAGCCAAGCTCAAGCTCTTTGAAGAAACAATTGGATTGCTTTCAAGCATAATCAAAGTTTTGAGAAAAAGGGCTTCAAACATTAAATTTTATAATTCATATTTCCAAAATTTTCTTAGATGCAATCAGCTTATTGCAAATGATTTGAGTTTTTTAACAAGTCTTCAAATTATTGATATAATTGAAATGTCCTATATTCCAGATTCTTACTTCTTGGATTGTGAAAAAATCGAAACAATTCAAGAAAATTACCAGGATATAATAAAATTCTCAAACAAACTTGAATCAAACATTGAATTTATCAAGGAGGATAAGATTTTGGTTAGATTGAATGAGCAGTGCCTACTTCTTTATGCAAGATGGAGCTCTCAGATTCAGATACTCAAGGGATTCTTGAGGGAAGATTCAAATGATAAATTTGTGGAATCAATGGAGTTTTACATTGATTGGGCAAGTAATTTCATCTCAAAAATAGATGATTCTTTGCTTCAAAAATACAAAAAATTTAATCTTATGAATGCAATTTCACCATTCAGTCCAAACAAATTTATCTCCAGGAAAATTCGGAAATATAGGGAATTATTTGCTTAAACCCCAACCATTGAAATCACGCCTTCTTTACACCCCCACACCATCTTGCATACACATCCCTTTCCTTAAATTTTTCAGCTATCCAATATTTCATTTCTATCTATCTGTCAACATTTCCAAAATAAATAAATAAATAAAATCAAATACAAAAAATTACTAAAAAACCTAGAAGTAATTTATTTCTTCAAAATTTTATTTAATAAATGAATTCATAGGCAAAATCATGGTAGGGTCACTCACTGATCCTATCCCTGAATTCCTGGTCCTTAGTTTATGATCAGGTAGTACAAAGATTACTACAACCCTACTATGGAGGTTTTTGGCCATTTGAGTATTTCACAAGGGAGAAAACATATGTATTACCCGTTTCAAGCTCAGCCAGAAATGGAAAATATTTTATGCTTTAGGAGATATTGAAAAAAGGAGTTTTTTCAAAATTCTTGTGCACAGCTCAAGTTGAGGAAAATATTTTTGAATGCAGCCTGAATTCTCAGTCTCAAACTCTGACTGATTATATGCAGACCCAGGCAAATTACACACATGCAGCTGTGAGACCACAGGAATCACACCCATGCAAGCTGCAATCAGTGATGGGAAAAAGATGTCAAGTTACATGAAAAGCATGTTACTAATAACATGGGTCAATTTTTTGTATTTAATGAATACTCTTGTACATGGGAAATTATTTGGAACTACATAAAATTGAATCAAATTAAATAAAAGATTGAAATAACACATCTAAGTTAATTTTTCAAATAATTCAATGAAATGAAGAACAGAGGAAATCTGTACCTTTCTCAAGAATTCATAAATAATAATAATCAAATAAAGGTATACAAGGTGATATTATAACTTTCAGTGAGTTTCCAAAAACATGAATATATAATTGAATTAAGTGAAAAACCACAACATTCTCTATTACTAAAGGATGAAATGACAATACAAGCATGCTTTTCCAACAAAATATCAAATTATTAAGGGAGAAGCCTCATATTCCTGAAGGATTCCACATCCATCCATTCTAAACAGCAAAAAAGAAATTCTGTGCTGAAACTGGTATATCTTCTGTCCTAAGCATACAGAAACTTTGCACCTTATTTCCCTGATAAAAAACTGATATGGACTAAATTGATAAATAAATACCCTTTTCTATGATGCCTACACCCCAGAACCAGTTGCATAAAATCACAGAAACTGTGCCACCAAGGATCCAAGAACTTGAAAAATAATTGATTTTTTCCTTCATTCTGATCTTATTTTCACCATTAAAAAGATTATAACCAAATTTGAACCAGGCTAATTATTCAAACATACTAGAAAGACTTGTGACCCCTTTATTTTGAGTAAATGAAGGTAAAAATTCAATGATAATCAACAAATTAAGTTATTTAATCTCTGTGTTGTATGAATTTTCACCAAGGACAAGCCATACCAAATTTATCTTGATAATAATTCCTTTGTCAAAGGTTCCAAAGTACCAGGGACACAGGTTTTAATTTCAATCTAATGAAGAATAGGTGTTAAATATCCCCAGTTTTACCATGGCCACCAATTTATATTTATTTTTAATTAATAATAAACAAAAAATAACCAAATTAATACCCTTTTGGTTTGAATTATCCACTTTTTCAAGGAATTTTTTTGCAGTTTTGTATAATTTAATTATTCTAATCTCCATAACCTCTGGTAGCTAAATTTTAAAAAGGAAATTGGAATTTGGGGGGATTAAAATTGAATTGATGGCTTGGAAAAATTCAAAAAAATGATTTTTGAATGGCCCAGTCTATATTAATGCCAAGAAATATACTCACATAATGCAAATTACACCAACAGGCAATGAGTTCAGTCACCATCAAGTTGAAGGAGAGGACTTCCTGAGTGCATATTTTTTTAGATTCCTTGTGGTTTGGAATCTATTTCCATATTTCCATGCCACATGCTGGGTTTATTGTCATTAAGTAAAGAATTTTACTCAATGAGTGCCTTAACTGATAGCACTTTTAATTTAGTTCTGTCCCTCCCTGTTCCTGGTGTTGATGATCCCAGTATTGAACAATCCATTGAGTTTGGTTTCAGGCTTTCAACTATGAGGAAATTTGGCTTGGGAACCAAGACCAGACTGTGATATATTTCAAATAAGAAAACCAAAATTAAATTACCCCTGAAGAATAATCAGGAAGTTGTGGAAGGAATAGAAACCACCAACAGGAGTTATGTATGAAATATTTGATTGATGGTGTGATAAAAAGCAGACCTGGTGTTGATGATTAAATGAATGTTTATGGCTAAGAATTGATACAAAAAAAGAGATCTTTTAAGTACCTGAATGGGTGAAGAGTGCATTGCAAAATATTAACTGTTGCCTTGTTTAATCTTAGAATATGCCAGCTTATGAGATCTTGTGAACCTTATTGACCACCTGGGTTGTTCTGTCAGAGGGAAGAAAGGGTGATTTGATTTATCAAAGATTTTAAATTTAGTGGTCTTAAATTTATTGCACTGGCTTCTTGGTTTGATTCATGATCTTTCCAATGTTCCATGTTTTTTTATTTTGATGGAGTGATTAACAAGGAGGTATTGTGTCACCAGATCAGTCTTTTTTAATTTGTTTGACTGAGAATTACTCTGGTTAAGATGAAGTTTTTTCTTTAGAATTTTTTGAGTATCTTCATCCAAATATGGCAATTGCGGGTTACATCAAGGATAAGAAAATAAATAATGAAAAGAGTAAATGCATTCTAGGACTAAACATAGATGTATGTGGAATTAGTAGTACTTAGGACATGTTCCAAAGCACCCCCAAAACTTAGAGATCAATGAAATAATCAGCTGAAAGTGTTTAAAAGTTGTGCCAGTGAAGTCTTTTTGGCTTCTTTGGTCAAAGCATCTGCTTTCATTGAGAGAGAGTGTATAAGTTTTACCCCCTATCAGCAATTTTTGAATTTTTTCCCCAAGCATTTGGTCTTGCTTTTGATATGTTTGTCCATGGATTTAGATCCAAACCTCTTAACTTTGCTTTCAATTCCCTTTTTTTTAAATGAGGTGGAAATTAAATTGAAATGGTTGATGTTAGATTTCCTTGATGAGCGTTTCAAACCAACAAGCCTTTACACAAAACCTGGAAAAAGAAACACAGTCAGATTTGTTTTACCAATGCGTTAAGAATTTCTGTTGTCTCCTGGTCAAATATGGAGGACTCCCTTTGAATGAGCAGAGGTATATTCCTTGATAAATCCTTGAACTGGGGTTGTCTTCCCATGTGGCATCTCTGAGGCAGGTTAGTTGGTTTGAGGTAGAGTGTGGTCCAATTTTTAGCCTCAAATTTTTAGTTTTCAAGAGGTACTTCCAAACATGCACAAATTCATTCCAGTGGCTTAGTCCAGGTTTTTTGCAGTTCATTTCTAAGATAGTCATCAAAAAACTGATTTTGGGTTGATCCAGCCCAGCCATGAAGTTTAGGAAATAATTATTTGTTGTTCATAGATAGGAATTTCTTGTGTGTCATTTTCAGTTTTTCCAGGAATTTTTTCAATGTGGAGAGGAAGGAAAATTTGAATGAGACAATCCTTCCTTTTGACTTTCATTCCAAGTAAGATGCTGGGTGGGTCTACAGAGGAGATTTTGAGCTTTAGGAGAAACACTTCTCTGAAATTCTTGACATTACCTGAAAAAATCAGGTTTTTAAAATGGAAGAAGACTACCATGGTCCTTTCTTCTTCTATGTAAAGAAATTTTTTGCCATTGGATTCTGTGAATCCTTGCCTTTTGATCCAATTTATGAGAATTCTTGACTAGTTTGTGGGAGCCTTCTTAAAAATTTGAAGAAATTTTTCAGGCAGGGATATTTCAACATGTGTTTTGAGCCATATGGAGTCTTTATGAAAAATTTATCTTCAAGTTCTGAATGTAAGAAGTCACATTTCACATGAAGTTGAAGGGCTTTGAGCTCTTTATCTGCTGAGTATGTGAGAACTCCTCCAATAAATTCAAACTTTCCTGTTTTAGAATACGTTTCCAGATAGTCAAGTGCATAATTCTGTTTGAAACCCTGCAAACAAAGTCTAGTCTTTTATGTGACAGGTTCACCATGAGAATTGCTTCTGATTTTGAAGACAAGAACTTTATTGAGGGGATTACTGAATTTGCTTTTTTTCATTTCTTCCCTGATTCCTTTTTCTTCTATAATATAGAATCCCTTGGTGGGGTACTTGTTCAATAATTGTATGGGCATATCTTCTTCAAGGTTCCTTGGAATCCTCTCTCCTGCAAACCCATATCAATCCAGCTTGGCTACATTGTGTCTGTTTCTCAATTTTTGTCATAGATTATTCTCCATTGTAGATTTTCTGTCCAAAGAGGTCTTTGATTCCAGGTCTGATTAAACTTTGATGGAAGGGTCTTCCTTTTGGATTTCCTTTTTAGGGAAATTCAAATATTCAGGATTGGAGTTAGCATTTTTCCTGGTCAATTCAATCACTTTGTTGTAATCTCCTGGCATTATTTCAATGGAATACTGTTTATTTAATATCATATTGTTGGTTTCAATTATTTTTCTGTTTTAAATCAAGCCCTTCACAACATAATTTTTTGGTTTGAATAAAGTGAGAACAACTACTTCTCCTTTCTCTTCAAGTTTAGATTTTATTTTGGTGTTTTCAGTCAATAGGTCAGAGATTTCCCAAGGGCTTTGATTTAGACTTAATTTCAGGACTTGCTGTGCATCTTTGTTGAATGATATATTCCCCATTTTTCTTTTTGAATTTGATTAAGCATGAGACAGAAGACTCTGAATAATTTTTTCTAGCACAACATGGGGATTTTGGTGTTGGAGATAGTTGCTCTAGAAGCTTTTATTATTATTTTATTTAATCTTTCCACACAACCATTATGTTACAAGTTTCAAGGCTTTCTTAGAATCTGATTTATTTAGAACTTGAAGCTTTGAATTTAGAAATTCTCCTCCCCCATCTGAGAAAACATCTTTTGGGTATCAATTGGCCTTCCTGTGTTAAATTTTGATGATATAGATCAGTATCTTGGCTTTTTACCTCTTTGATTTTAAAGGAAAACATGTGATGTACCCAGAAAAATATTCAATAAAGTTTATAATATATTTATACCCCCCTTCAATGTGGGATTGATAGGAAAATCAGATATATCAATCTTTTTGAAACTTTCTACCTGGTGATTGAAAGGCTTCTGTTTTATCTTAGCCTTGTCAAAGCTCAGGAACTAAAAAGAATCACTTACAGATGATGGGATGCTGTATTTCAGGAACTTTTCCATTATTTCAAGTCTTGGGTGACCTAGGATTGGTGAAGGGCCTTCAAATCCACATTTGAGTAGTAAGAATTTTTGGATTTGGCCAACATTTCCACTATAAAAATATTTTTAACTATTTTCAACATTTCCACAATAAACAGGTTTTTAACCATTTTCAAAATTTTCACAATTAACAGGTTTTTAACCATTTGGCTTGATAGCAGTCTTTTCTTTTCCTTGGTGAGTTCAAAGGTTCTGGGTTGACTAGATGTTTGCATGCAAAGTTGAGCCCTTTGAGTCAGCAGTGCTCCTAAGGATTTCAGGTTGACTGCAGACTCTGGAACCCATGCTGCATTGGAGAGGACCAGATTTGAATCTTTTGTTGCTAGAGCTGTCTGGCCAATGTCTTCAACTGTGATTGGAACTTTTTTCTTCCCAGTCTCAATTTTTTCAGTGCTGATAATTCTACCAAATTGAACATAACTTTGTGAAATATCATGTGAACAGAGCACATTGAGTGTAGGATTAATTTTTCTGACAGATTTTTGTGACAAGTATTCAAAATGAAGAAAAAAGATTAGAAATGGGCTTTGTTTTCCACTTTTTTCTTTATCTTCTTTCCTCAATTTTAGAGATGAGCTTTTTTAAGCTAAAGAAGATAAAACCAACACAAGCTAGCAGGGTGACTGGTAAAGGCAGGGTTATGTTTACCATTTTTTTACCTTGGAACTTTGTACAGTGCAACACTCACCAGTTCAGCCTGAATATCTTTTGCACTTGATTTTTTTTTCTTTTTTTGGATTTTCTGGTTGAGAAAAATCTCCATCCTCATTTCATTCATTGAATGAATTATCTTGTATTTCCTCTTTTTCATTTTTTTAGGAAATTTGAAGAGTATCATGTATGCTATAAATGTTGGTTGGCAGGTTGATCACAAATTCTGTAAGATTTTTAAGGTAGTTTTTCACACTAGTCATGAAAGCTTTTATTTGATATGAAATGGGTAGGTGTAAGGATGCATTAAATACATAGATATTTTTTCTAAGTTGCATGATGAAAACAGGGATTGAGTTACCAGCCACATGAGCTTGGCATTGTCCTTTTTATTTTCATTGATAATGTTGTTATAGGTATTCAAATCCAGCTTTGCAATTATGTAGGCAACTATCTTGTGTTTTGAGTCACCTTCAAGTTGGAGGAGAGGATTCTATGAGCTCATATGTTTTAAGATTCCTAGTATTTTGAAATTTTTTTCCATATTTTTATGCTACATGCTGTATTTATCATCATTAAGTAAAGTATTTGGCTCTTCCATCTCACCCTGGTCATGGTGTTGATGATCTCAGTATTGATTGTTCAATTTATTTTGGCTGCAGGATTTTAAATGTGAGGAAATTTGGATTGGTAACCAAGACCAGAATTTGATTCATTTCAAATAAGAAGACCAAAAGGAATTAATTTCTGAAGAATAATGAGACATGCATGGAAAAAATAGAACCCACCAACAGGATTGGTGTATGTAAGAGTTTCTTGATATTTTTGTAATTATCAGACTTGGTGTGGATGATGAAATGAATTTGGGATGGCCAAAACTTGAGGCAAAACAAAAAGTTCTGTTAATTACTTGTTTGGTTAAAGAGCAAGCTGGTAATGATTTAATATTACCCTGTTAAATCTTGGACTAGGCCAGATTATGATATCTTGTGAGCCTTATTAAGCACATGAGTTTTTCTTTCAGAGGGAAGCAAGGGTGAATTTATTGATTTAGAATTAAATTCATTTGTATTAAGTGCATTGAGCTTGATTCTTGGTTTGATTCTTGGTCTTTGCAATGTTCCTTGCATTTTTGATTTGGATGGAGTGGAGAATTATGAGTGTTTTTTTCACCAGATCATCCTTTGGTCATGATTTGGATTTAGAATGACTCTTTGTAAGATTGAGGTTACTATTTATAATAGTTTGGATTAGATCAAGCAAAGTATGGTGTTTGCCAGTGACAGCAAGGATAATAAAAGAAATAATCAAAATATAAAATGCAATATAGGACCAAAAAAATATTAATATGGAATGGGAAGTAGTTAGGAAATGTTCCAAAAGAAATAACATATTTCCTGACATGTGAAAAGGACAATGCCATCCAGTCTATACCACCAAAAGAATCCTGTGGGCCATTCATGGAGGCGCTTCTGACACATTTCTCAAGGTCACCACTTATAAACTGGAAATAGATCAATAGAGGCCTCCTATAAGCTGTATATCACCCAGAAACTCATTATGATACATTCAGACAATTTGCAACACATTCATCAAATACTTATAAGCATAATTTAGTGATTAATTTGCTTATTATAACCCTTTTATCTAACATTCCAACCTTAGAAGTAAACCTTAGCACCATGGTAAGCCCTAAAATAAGTGTAACAGGCTCACAACTCACCATTTATTTAATTTATTTCCAATAGCTTCAAATCAATTTCTTTCCAAGTAATTTATTTGCATCTTCTCTGGGTGTCTGATATTCAAGCTGAGCCATTCCACCATTTTTATACATAATAATTACTTTATCAAAAGTTTCCAAAGTCCCAGGTGCATGGATTATAAGTTAAAACCCCTGAAGAGAGGTTTTAAAGATCCTCAGTTATAAATTTGGTCCCTCTTGTTCAAAAAATAATTTATTAATTAATCAATACAAACTTTTACAATACCAAGCCACCTCCTTTCATTTGCTTTATCCATATAATTACAGATCATGAATGCAAAATTGTTAATAATTTATATATTCCAACTCTGTCACCTCTATCAGCTAAATTTTTTCAATTTTATAGGCATCTATTATTCTGAAATCATTTGTTTCTATATGTCATCCAACAACCCCATTTCATATGATTATTCCACCCAAATCAGCTTCCAACCCAGGACCAGATTATTAGTTAACAATTGAGAAGATAAAAGGAAATAAAGACCCATTTCAAGCCTTAGGATTTTTCATGTGAACAATCTTTAGTTTTCCTTGTAAAAGGGTTCTTGAAAAGACCTATATTATTCAGCACCTATTATTAAAAATGGGAAAAACCTTATTTTTCAATTTGTACCCTTATATAGCAGAAAGAGCACAAAAAAATTACCAACCAAAATTTTTTCCTGACAAGGTCCCTGGGGGTAAACTCATCATTGGTTCCTCCTTCTGTTTAAATACCTTTGAATAAAACCTTAAAACTTTTTTATATTGTAAAAAGAACCAATAAAGTTGGGGAATTTTGATTAATAGATTTTTGAGCCCTTAGAAAATACATTCCAACTGGAAATCAAATTCCAAGGGCCTATCCATCTAATTTAATAGTTAATCTATTTCTGATTGAAGACCTATTTTCAGTATAAATGAAATTAGCCATCAATATAAGCAAATCATTTTGAATAAAGACCATAGTTTAAGAATTACAGGCACTGAAAAACCACCTTAGTTTGATAATAATCTGAAGTAGAAGCAGAAATAATAAATTTACCTTCCAGGAATGCCAGAAATATGTTTTCTAAATTATACCATATCCCTTTGGAGTCTCTACAGCAGTGATATCCTTGGGTAAATTCATTAACCAAAATTTTAGTATGCACCTCTTGCATCAGTACATGCTTTGCCTGGGATAATTGCATACTTACACATGTCAGAAGTGTTTCTTACCCAATCTTGGGGAATTATACCCTATTAAATTATCCAAATAATTCCCAGAAATGAAAAAATGAAGAAATCTCCACCTTTCTCAAGCACAAAGAAATACTAATAATGAAATACAGGTAGACTAAATGATATCAAAATTCCCAGATAGTATCTAAAAAAATAATATCCAATTAAATTAAGATAAAAAGTATGAAACGGTCTAGTAATAAATGGTCATGTGATCAGGAAGACAGGTTTCTTCCAATGAAATATTGAGTTCCCCAGTGAAAAAATGATTTTTCAAAAATCCCTGCTACAAAAACAAGAAGAATTCCTGTGCTTTACCTTTTTTCTCTGCTAGCCTCAGCATGCAGCCCCTTGACCCTTCAATACCCCAATATAGTAAAGATGAGGACTGAAAGTATTAATATAGCTGCTTTTTGATGATTTTTACACACCAAGCCAAGTTTCATATCATCAGATACACTTTTCAATCAAGGAATTGGGCATTGTGATTGTACTTGAACTTGGACACTGCAGAAAAAAAATTGTTTTTTTTAAAAAAAAAGGGTGATGTTGAATTCACAGCTCCAGTTGTGTGGGAGCCATGTAGGGCCCCACATGGCCTGTGGGAGTTGTGTAGGGCCCCTCAACGCGTGGGGGCCCATACACTACTCCATATAATTTATGATTTATTATTTATTATTTATTATTTATTATTTATTATTTATTATTTATTATTTATTATTTATTATTTATTATTTATTATTTATTATTTATTATTTATTATTTATTATTTATTATTTATTATTTATTATTTATTATTTATTATTTATTATTTATTATTTATTATTTATTATTTATTATTTATTATTTATTATTTATTATTTATTATTTATTATTTATTATTTATTATTTATTATTTATTATTTATTATTTATTATTTATTATTTATTATTTATTATTTATTATTTATTATTTATTATTTATTATTTATTATTTATTATTTATTATTTATTATTTATTATTTATTATTTATTATTTATTATTTATTATTTATTATTTATTATTTATTATTTATTATTTATTATTTATTATTTATTATTTATTATTTATTATTTATTATTTATTATTTATTATTTATTATTTATTATTTATTATTTATTATTTATTATTTATTATTTATTATTTATTATTTATTATTTATTATTTATTATTTATGATTTATTATTTATTATTTATTATTTATTATTTACTATTTATTATTTATTATTTATTATTTATTATTTATTATTTATTATTTATTATTTATTATTTATTATTTATTATTTATTATTTATTATTTATTATTTATTATTTATTATTTATGATTTATTATTTATTATTTATTATTTATTATTTATTATTTATTATTTATTATTTATTATTTATCATTTATTATTTATTATTTATTATTTATTATTTATTATTTATTATTTATTATTTATTATTTATTATTTATTATTTATTATTTATTATTTATTATTTATTATTTATTATTTATTATTTATTATTTATTATTTATTATTTATTATTTATTATTTATTATTCATTATTCATTATTTATTATTTAGTGGAGGCTACACGACTTGATTTTAGTTGTTTAGCATGCCGTACAACTCAAATGGGACGTGTAGCATGCCACACAGCCCATTTGAGTTGTGTAGCATGCCACACGGCCCATTTGAGCCATGTAGCATGCCACACAGCTCATTTGAGTTGTGTAAAGTTCCACATGGCCCATTGATCCGTGTACAGAGTTGTGTACACGGCTCAATGAGCCATGAATTTAACATTACCCAAAAAAAAACATCTTTGCCCTGCTTTTTTTATTTTTGCCCAAGCTTTCTGCCCATCTGCCCTCCCAATTTTGATGCCACAGTATCCAGAAAATAAATTTATTTTCCAATTTTATCTATCCTCCAATAAAATTTCCCAGGATTTTCATCTATTCTCCAGTCAATTTTTAATAATGATACCAGAAAAATCAATTTTTTTCCTTGAACTATCACCATGAAAAATTGATGTCACTTGCTAACAAGTGCCATCAAGTAATCTCTGGTGAAAGCTCTCTCCAAACTATACTTGAAGCCATACCCACTCTTCAACCATGTTCTTGGTGTGCAGTCACTGTGCACAATACACAGTGACTGTGCAGTGGAGCTTGGTGAATGTTTGTGTTGAAGTTAGAGTAGAATGCTCTGGTTGAGAGTATTGAAATAGGCTGAGGAGGAATCTTATGACGCCAAGAGGAGCAGATCTGGGGAGCCAAGGAGGGCACTCCAGTTCAAGGTGAGTAAGAAAAGATGAGTAGATGGAGTGAGGCAATATTGGATGAATCAACCAGCTAACAAATAAGAGATGGCAACAAATTGAACAGGTGCAAGGTTGGTACAGAGCAAGGTTAGAGGTAGGCAAGCACAAAGTGAATGTCAGATCAAGACTTGAGGAGGTGTTGACAAAGGGCGCAGGAATTGATATGATGGGCAGTTGGCAGGGTTGAGTGACTTAAGGTCAATTGTGAGGCGGTTGATAGAGATTGAGACCAAGTAGCGGGCCGCAAGCGGTGGATTGATTGGCTTAAGTGGACAGAAGCAAGCAATTGATTCATGACCAGATGTGAGATTGAATTGACAGCAAGTAGAGGATAACAACGGCGGAAGGCAACCAGGAAGAGGGTACAAGTTTAAACATTGAGGTCATTTACTCCAGATAGTAATGGGCCAAGTGAACAATTGAACAAGCAATATCAAAACAGAACTAGGTGGACCAAGGATGATGATTTGAGAGAATCTCAGCGAGAAAATTACTTGAGTACAAGACTGAGCAAGATGAGAGCTATTCTTTGCAATACTGAAGGAAGATTGCACAGCAGGTTGACGGTTCAAGAGAGTCCAACCAAGCAAATAGAAGAGGAAGATAGCGCTGAGAGCTTGATCAAAAAGTAGCAGACAATGATGAAGCAGCCAGAGAGAGCAATACAAGCTGAGATGGCTGATAGACAAGAAGGAGTATGATCTCAGGGGAGCATTTTGGCTTTTAAACGTGTGGGATTTTGAATTTGGGCTCTGGTTAAGAAACTTAGAGATGAGGGAGGTAAGTCTTATGACGCCAAGAGAAGCGGATCTAGGGAGCCAAGGAGAGCACTCCGGTTCAAGGTGAGGAAGAACAGATGGTGTTAATTGACTTGATCAGGCATCACTATATATAGACTATTTACAGGATGGCTGACAAGTGGTTGGAAAGGTGAATGTAAGAAATAGGTTTAATAAGCATAAGTGTGACACATAAGATATCACAATATAAAGAACATTGATAGGCACTGATGACAGTATGGTTGCACTCAAGATTTAGGCAACACAAAGATCAGGCAACAATTCTAACATGTTTGACCTCAGCTTGGTTGGAGCTTGGCCTGAGCTTGATCATTGATTGGGCCTGAGATCCTTGATGGCACTTGCTAGCAAGTGCCACCACAATTGTTGTGGTGCATCCATTGATTCATATGTTCAGTACCCTTACCAATCTCATCCCACCCAAAGTAGAAAAAAAAATGGACTTTGAGAAACAAATGAAGACCTCCCCAAACCCCTTTAAATAATCAATGAATGTAGGTTCAAGGAATTATTTTAGAAAAAATCCCTTAAAAGCACCTGCATGATAGTTTGTCTTGAAATCTCCATTTTGTAATTAAAAGAAGCACAGGCTCTCAAAAAGCAGTTGTTTTACATTTTTGAGCATTATTGTTTTTTTTAATAGAAAAATTTTTATGCCTTTTATGGTGTGAAATTCGGTCTCAATTGTGATTGGATTTTTGGGTATTTATTTGATTAAGTTTCAAAACTTAGGGCTCAATGATGCTCATCAAGCCACAAAAGTGGAAATTCATGTAGACTGAACTATCATTCATTGAATATCAATACAGTCTGGAATTGGTCAAAATAAAACAAAAAGTTTCAAATGACAAGACAAACAATGGCCATAAAAGTTTTGATTCAAAGTTGAATGTGAGATATGAAGTATGAATAACACTCTCATTCATTTACTCATGATTTTTATGGATAATAAAAGCTGGAATAGCAAGCATGGCAGCACAATGGATCACGAGTGACAACCAGGTTTGGAATCAACTAGAGGGTTTAAATATAAATTTTGGGAACTTTTTGGATGTATTCTTGGCCTCCAAAAATTGTAACCAAAAAAATAAACTAGAACACTCACTCAAATTTTTATTATTTTTTAACTTCAAGCATCAAGATTCCTTTTAATTTTGTTTTGCAGGCATTTAGAAAAATCGTAAATAGGGGGTATCAAAGTTAACCAAACCCGCCATTTTTTAATGGCGGGTTTCAACCCAAATCCGCCATTTCAAACCCACCATTAAAAATCAAAAAAACCCACTTATTTCAGATCAGACGTGTCAAAGTTAACCTGAAATAAGTGGGTTTTTTCAAATAAAGTATTTAAATGCATCCACCACCTGTCCGCGTCATACACCCCTGTCTTCCCACCTCATTGGAAAATTTTTTACCCCCACCCTCATCATAAAATTGATTGACCACTCTCATCACTTTATTGCTCTCATCACTTGATCACTCTCATCCACTTCATCGCTCTCAAAACTTCATCGCTCTTAAAACTTCATCACTCTCATCACTTAACCGCTCTCATCACTTGATCACTCTCATCCACTTTATTGCTCTCAAAAATTCATCACTCTCATCACTTAACCGCTCTCATCACTTGATCACTCTCATCCACTTTATTGCTCTCAAAAATTCACCACTCTCATCACTTTGTCGCTCTCATCACTTGCGTAGCCCAAACTCTTTCAAATGGCCCCTCAGCAAACCTCCCCCCACAAGTCCAACACACCCAAGAGAACATTGCCAAGGAACTCCACAACAAACAATCCTCCCCCATCAGCTTCCAAGGGCTCAAGTCAGCTCAAGAGAGCTGATCACATCATCCTGGTAAACTGGCTGAAAATTCCCTCCAACTACAATGCCTGCTTTGGATCCGACAACAAAACACGTGTTGGCCAACCTCAATCCTCTAAGGTCAATGGTTATCTCCTGATGGCCAATGAACTCAAGAAAAAAACAAAAGGTAGGCTGGATCTGTCATCCAAACAGATGAGGGAGCGGTTCAAAAACTATTGAGCCAAGTACAAAAAGGCCCACTCCATGTCTATCTCCACTGGCTTTGGTATCACTGACTTGGACAAAGCCAAAGTAATCAACTCGGTGGTTGATAAGTTGGACTCCATTTGTCCTTTTTATATTCAAATGGATGAAATCTTCGGAAAGAAGGCCAACATCACCCCCCTAGCTGCTTTTGATGCCCAACAATCCGATTCCGTTGATGCCGAGGACTTGGCTGGGGATGCTCAGCCTACCAATGGGGACCTTGATCAAACCTTGGCCTTGGAGTGGCCCCCATCTGATGACAAGGAGGATATTCAAACACAATTGGCTCCAATCACTTCTACTTCAGTATTGATTGATCAGTCAATCCCGACCTTGGACTCCTCACTTCCTTCTTTTTATTGCTCTCTTCCTGGGGCAGAACAACTGGAGAACTTGCCCAATGAGGAGGATGTTATTCCTGGATCACCGTTGCCATCAACATCGGCTCAAGTAAGGAACTAAATTGTTTTCGATTCTGTCTGGTTGCTCCTGACTGATTTACATTGTAAAAAAACAGGCTCATCCATTTTTGATTGGCCAAAAACTCAAGCCAATGGGGCCTCCCACATTGCCTTCAAATACTAGTGAGGACTTTCAGACTCAAACCTCCTCTGCCAAGGGTAAGCAAAAGGCCTCCAATTCCATCAATGTCAACCCAAAAAGTCATCAAAAGAGGAGAAACACTTCCAGTTTTTTGGGCTTTGAAGAAATCATGGAGAAGCGAGATTCATGTAAGTTGATTGATTCAATATCCTTGCTTTCAAAATCATGCTCATTGCCATTCCCCTTCAAAAAACAGTGAAATCACAAATTGAATCAGATAAACTTCAGTTTGAAAAGCAAAAGTGGGTTTGCCAACTGGCCATGGATGGTCAAAAGCAGCAAGCCAAGACTTTGGCTAATCAACAAAAATTGGATGCTGAGTGGAGGTTGAAACAAGCTGAGCTAGAGTTTCAAAAAGAGGAAAAGGAGAAGGATTGGCAGCAAGTGCAACTGGAAAAGGAGAGGGAACAACGGGCAAACGAAAAAAAGGATAAGGTATCAGTAGCTTTGGCTTGCATTGGCAGTGGTAGAGCGGTAGAAGAAATACAGCAGATTACTCAAATGCTGGGCTTGTAAATATATTTGCATGGATGAAAGAAAAACAAATTATTTTTTACTACAACAACGTTTGAGAGCATTCTTAACCCCACCAATATACAAATCTTTTTTGTTTTTATTGATATTTTTTTCTCTAGAGTAAATTTGGCCGTTTTTCATGTCCCTACAAGTGCTCTGAGTTTTTTTATTAATTTGGAGTGACATGGCCATTCTGGTATGGGTTGCTGTGTCCACAGCTGGAAAGGTACAGTGCTTGTACTTGTTAGCCGCCCAAACCATTTTGACTATACCTTTTTGCTTGAAATCAATTCCAAAGCCAAGGTCAGGAAAAACAAATTGACCGTCCGAAACTTGATATTCATCCGTATCTTCAATAAGTCAACCATTCGATTTTTTGGTTGGGACCACAAGTAAAAAGGAATAGCCAGAGATGTTGCCTTTGTCAATATGAGGAGAATTGTAAAAAGAATCCAAGGTGAAAGTGAGGTGTGGGGAGCAATCAAAAGGTGTAGGCTTGGAACCAAATTCCAACAAAGAGAAAGAGGGGATGTTGCTGTCCTTCATGGTATCACGGTTTGATTCAAAGGCAAGTTTGGCCAAATTACAAAACATTTGTCCTAAAATTTGGGATACTTTGTCGGCCTTCAAGTTGAGGACAGCATACTCTTGAGGAGAAGATCTAATGGACGATTTCTTCACATAACGTCCAAATAACTCCAAAGGGTTCATCAATTTTCGCCAACCAATCGCCCACATTTTTCCACCCCAAGATCTTGAGGGACCAACCGGGTTGACAAATTTTTTCAAACTGTGAAGGAATGTTGTCACAAAGTTGATATCTTTCTTATCTTGCTCTGATAGTCGATCCAAAGGCACAAATTCAATGATGGCAACGAGAGCATGGTGATCAGATTGGTCAAGAACAATAACTTTTCCATGGTGGAAGAAGTGGAAAGCCCCAATTGTCTGTTTTGCTTGCTTAAATTCTTCCTGGGTGGGTTTTCAAGGTTTGTTTTTCTTTTCAGCCATGATAGCAGGGTACAGATCCAAAGGGCATAGATTTCGTCTAGACCAGGCAAACTTTTCCTTGATCAAGTCGTCAGTCACTTCCAAAGAAATTTTCCGAATCCCTCATTTGAGCCCTCCTTTTTCTAAGATTCCTCTGCTTGCCACCTCTCTTTATGTTTTTCATACCATCTCCTTCCATCTTTCTCCCTCCCAGGCACTTGCTGCACCAGAGGTGAGGATCAAGGTGAAATTTGAATGGATGTATAACATTTTGAGTTTGGTAGGCATTGAAGGAATTGATATCAAAAAAGGGGTTGGACAAACAAAAAGACCGGTCAAACAAATAAAAAAAAAAAAAAATGTCAGCAACGTTCTCATTATGGAAACGGTGGGATTAAAAAAATCAAAAAGAGATGAAAATCAACGATTCCTCTGCTTGCCACCTCTCTTTATGTTTTTCATACCATCTCCTTCCATCTTTCTCCCTCCCAGGCACTTGCTGCACCCAAGGTGAGGATCAAGGTGAAATTTGGATGGATGTATAACATTTTGAGTTTGGTGGCCAGTGAAGGAATTGATCGATATCAAAAGAATAGAATTAGATGGGGAGGAGTGGTAATGATGAGGAGCCGCAGCCGGCATCATACTAGGCAAACCAGACTGTCCCAGGACGTAGCTTGGTTGGCGTAAGACTTGAGAGAATATGTTCTGGCCGAGCTTGAAAACCTAAAAAAAAAAAAAAAAAAAAAAAAAAAATCAGGAAGTCAGTTCCTGTACCCTACAAAAACCCTGCATCAATTGGCCCAAACAATTGGCCAATCGATCGCGAATTGATCGCTCGATCAATTGGCAATTGATCGCGAATTGATTGCTTGATCAATTGGCAATCAATTGCCAATCAATTGCCCGATTGATTGCAAATCAATTGGGCGATCGATTGCCAATCAATTGCCCGATTGATTGCAAATCAATTGGGCAATCAATTGGCAATTGATTGCTCGATTGATTGCCAATCAATCAAGCAATCAATTACCAATCAATCGCTCGATTTATTTGCAATCAATCGCTTGATCAAAGAGAGGAGAAATTGGAGGAGGGGAGGGGCTCACCTTGAGGGATTGACCAAGGGATCCAGGGGGGGACTACAGGTTGAATGATCAAAGGATCAGCAACTGGTGAGGGGAAGGAAGAGGAAGAGCGTGGAGGGGGCTTACCGGGATTAGGAGGAGGGGATTCAGTGAGTGAGGTGAGATGAGGTGGTGGTGATGAGTGAGGTGGTTTGGTGAGGAGGAGGCAGGGTTTGACCGGTGAGTGAGTGGGGTGGATCCAGGGGGGGACTACAGGTTGAATGATCAAAGGATCAGCAACTGGTGAGGGGAAGGAAGAGGAAGAGCGTGGAGGGGGCTTACCAGGATTAGGAGGAGGGGATTCAGTGAGTGAGGTGAGATAAGGTGGTGGTGGTGAGTAAGGTGGTGGTGATGAGTGAGGTGGTTTGGTGAGGAGGAGGCAGGGTTTGACCGGTGAGTGAGTGGGGTGAGGTTGAAGGGGTTGAGTGGTGAGGGGGAGGGGGGTGGCATTTGGTGAGTGGCAGGGTTTGAGGTGGAGGTGTTTTTGGATTCAAGTCCACTAAAAAAAAAATAAATAAAAAACTCAGCCTATGAATCTTGGGTGAACAACCAAAACCAAAAAAATATGGTGAAGGGAATTTTTACCAATTTCAAAATCAAAAATTACTCATCAAAGCAAGCAAGGGTGAGAGGAAGAATCCGCTCTCTCATAGAAGAAGATGAGGGACCAGATGAGACAGGGATGACTTGAGGCGGATCAGGAATATCATCTTGGAATATTTCGTCCCATTCATCTTTGATGTCGGCCAAAAGGTTGTGAAGGATTACACAAGTGATAATCCAGTTGATGAGGAACCTCATATCTTTGGAACATTGGAGCTGGTTTTGCATCTCCCGTAAGCTGGCCCATCTTCCTTTCAGAATTCCTATGGCATGCTCAATCCAAACTTGTGATTGGGCAAGATGATAGTTAAAATCGGTTTTTCCTTGATCATTGGACAAAACATTCCGGTATGCTGGAACTACATATTTCCCACTAGCATAAGCCGAATCGGCCAGAAGGTATTGATCTTGGTCAAAGTAGATCTCTGGTTGTTGGGCAATCCGCATCCAATTGAAAACATATGAATCATGACAAGAACCTGGAAGGCCAGCATGGAGGGAGATGAACTTCTTGTTGTTATTGCAAACAAGTTGTAGTGCCACAGAGTATCTAAACAAAGAGATGGAACATATTTGGTCAGTGTGTGATCCAAAGTTTTATCATAGCAATTGGAAAAGAAATGAATCAATTGCCTTTTTTTACGATCAAAATAGTGGTTGCCATCTAGGTTGGGTTTTTGACTCAAGGGGATGGTGGTTCCATCAACAAAACCAATGCAACCAGGAAAGCCTTCTGTCTCCATTACTTGAGATATCTCCTTGCGTTCTTCTTTGGTTGGCCATGAAAGGACCGAGCAACGGAAAGAAAGGATAGCAATCATGACTCTTTTGGTGTATAAGTCAATGCTTCCGTAACTGACTGAGAATAGATTTTCCAATTGATGGATTGCTGCTCCATTTCCATTTGACCCCAATCTACAAAGAGCAACGGCAAGTTGGATGGCTGGATCGCGTTGAGGATTGCGAGAATTGTTCTGGATGATGTGGTGGTCTTCAATCATTGCCAAAAGTTTCATGAAAGAAGGCAACAAAGTTCGGAACAGTTGCTGGAAGCTTAAGTCAGGGATGAGATGAAGCTTTTGCCTTTCATACATAGGGTTATGGAGAGTGTGTATTCTTGGAACCATGTATTGCTTTGCTAACAGAGAATTCAAAGCTAACCAAGTTGATTCCAAATCGGAGTCTGAATCAGAGTCTGAATGGGAGTCAAACAGTAGCAAAAGTTCAGTCAGCTTTTTTGCGTTTTCAACTTGCTGGCGGGATGTTTGATTGGACATGTTGAGAAAGGTGGTGAGTGATGTGGGGTGATGAGATGATGATGGGATTTGTGTGAAGATGGGTATGTGAAGTTATGTGAAAAACCATAGAGATGTGTGTGATGCAATGGATATGGGACCGGTATGGATTTGCTGATGTGGATGGGTGTTTTTGATGTGATGGATGGTGGATGGATGATGATGCATAAATGGCGGGTTTAATGGCGTGTTTGATGATTGAAATCCACCATTTTCATGAAACACGCCATTTTGAAATACACCAGTTAGGGGGTATGTGTATTTCAGAAACCCGCCATTAAAAATGGCGGGTTTCGTCATAAAAAATGGCGGGTTTCTAATGGCGGGTTTGCTAACTTTGATATGCCCTAATAAGTAAAATGGAAATTTATTGAGATTCCATGCGAAAAGAAAATGCCCTGTCCACAAAAAAGCCTACTTATGTATGAACCCTTGGACTGGTTTTCGGCCAGCTGTGAGTAAATGATACCCGACCCAGTCCGAGCCGATCACTTTCTAGGTCCTTTTTGGGCACATCGTACTAAATCGGACTGGCTCGACCCGACAAGCACCTAGAAGGACGATTGAGGCGTCGGAAGACGACTGCAGTGACCTCGCGGAAGATCCTGTGGACATCCTGTCTGGACGGACACCCACACCGTCTGCCCATCCCGGCGGTGACACGCCACCGCCTTCACGTTCCACACTGCTCCCTATTTACATATCTATCTACCAGATGACGACGAGTCCGATTCATCAGAAGAGTGATGAGCCTCCTCCGTCGCACTGAATCTTGTTAATCTGGCCCTGCATGCGATGTTAGAGGTAGCTTGCATCAGCTTTTCATCCACGAGGTGAGGGTGCTCTGCACCAGAGGGCTTAGGGCCTCGTCGACCTCATGATCAATGGGTTGGTCACCACCAGGGGCGACCTATCGGGTGTCAGAAGTGGAACGGAATTCCCATGATTTGCAAGCCACAATCAACAACTGGGGAACATTTGTTGAGTCGAAGTCATTGAGGGGCCCCAGTATATGGTCCATTTGACCTTTCCTTCAAAACGGTTGTCTCTCTACCTTTCCTGATTAGGGTGCCCGGTGGACTACAGACCATAGATACTTCCATACATACATATGTATTTGGAGCGCGGATGGGTCAATCTCTCTTGACATGGTCAATCTTGATCTGGTGAAGAACGCCTGAATGACCTACAATGCATTTGAATCTTGGCAACGTAATCTGTGCAGCCTCCACCTACATTACATTCTCCACCATGTGCCTGTATGGCTCACCGCCGGCTGGTGGACCGTGTCCCACTCTTGTAACACTTGATCATTAGAAAGCGGCACACGCGATAGTAGTGACTTTTTGTCATGTGGATAATTATGGCAACAGCATACTGGGGAATGCCGACTTGGTGCCCGCCCAACAGGAGCCAGCATTCCCCAGTATGCTCTTGCCATAATCCTGTACATGTTACTTATAAATATAAGCTAGGGTCAAGGGGGGCCGTGCCGGCACCTTTCTTTCCCTGAGCTGCCGGCAACTAAAGTCAAGTTATACCCATCGGAGTCAATACTTCCCAGTGAAGTCTTCAGCAGAACAACGCTCTCCAATCAAGCTAGCCTCAGTCTTTATTTATTTTTTTGTTCAACCGATCTTTTTTCGTCATCCATCGAGGAGTGATTTGACTCTCCTTGCGCAGTCTTCGTCATCCTTAATCATCCGACTGAAGTTTTAAAAAAGAAAAAGAAAAAAAAGCTCACAAAGCTTTCATTCGCTCTTTTTCAAATTATACTACCGACCTCGTTTAAGAACATTCGCTCCCTCAGTTCTCTATCATGAAAGTGCGATTCACAAGCCTTTGGAGTGTGCTGTTTGTCGCCTGGTCGACATGGTCACTCATCGATGCAAGCCATGGTCCTAAATCACACAAGCACAGTTCTGGCGGCCAACAGGGTGGTGAGAGCTCTATAGGCAAGGGTCAAGGTGGCACCACCTCAACCAATACGCGCACCGGCAAGGGTCAGATCAGTTCATCACCAATTACAGGCGGAGGTAGCGCGACCCCCCAGGCGCCCAAGGACCCGATGGAGCTTCAGTCATGGTTGTCCGACAGCACTCCGCGAGTGATTCTGATCAACAAGACGTTTGACTTCACCCAGGGTGAGGGTAACATTACTGCCCCGGGCTGGTGGGTGTCGTACATTAATCAGACCCCATGGGAATGCTAATGGGATCAGGGTGTGAGGCTTACTGATTTATTCGGAAAACCAAATGTCTTTCTCCTTGTCATACTCCCACCACCCAACAGTTCACCTTTTGCATCTTGTGAAAATGGAAACTTAGTCCAAGAGGCCCGAAATTTCAGCAAGTATCTTCCCACGTTCACTTTGCGATCAACGATGGCTCTACAGTCTTCGCGCTAACCAACTCTTCTGCGTCATTCACCGAGTAGACGGCTGGTGTGGACAACGTAGCAAGACACACAAGCTCATTACTGTATGCCGTTCGCTCCACATCCCCAGCACCGTGCTCCGCTTTGACCACTCAAGTCCTGGCTAACACAGCCTACCCCTTGGCTCCGGGCTTCCGTAGGTCTCGTTCAGGGAAAGCGCCCTCAAACCCTTGTTGGTCGGAAGCCAGAAAACGATCCTAGGGGTTGGTTCGTCTGGGGTCATTAAGGGTAAAGGGTCAGCCACCTCTTCCTCAAAAAAAGAAAGAAAGGAAGGAAGAAAGAAAGAAAGAGAATAAAAAAAGAACAGAATAAAAAAAACATGAGCCCAAAGGCGGGACCCCTCCCAAAAAAATAAAAAAAATAAATAAAAAATCTGAGCGAAACTAGATAAAAAATGGTTTATCTAATTTTTTTTGGCATTCATGCTAGATTGTCCCTATGGAAATCCAAGAACGTGATAATCCGGGTAAATAATGTCAATTTTTATTTACCAGTCTGAGCAAACTCATCGGCCTAATTTGATTTGTAACAGAATATTGTGATTAAGGATCTTAATCCTCACCTGGTGCGTTTCAGAGTCATCATCACTTTCGGGGGAAATCTGAGTAATGCACTAATTTAGAAAATCTCGATAGGTCTGGGGGGGTGATGCAATAATGATGGATGCATCCTTTGATGTGAGCCTGAATGAAGTTGCATTTCACTTGAACTTTGAATTCTTGATTCCGTTCCAGTCATCGGCGTCTTGAATATCCATCGCGCTTACCTAGGCGATTTGTTCGATTCATAGGTTTTGATCGATCACTGTACTTTTAGCCTTGTAGGCCGACAGATGATCGTCACGGGTGGGATGAAGAGCGCCGAGGCCAACACCAATGTCCAACTTATGAATAATCTCTTTGAAGGAACAACCCCTTGGTCTGCTGAATGTCAAAAGTTCGTCCTTTCGCCCTCGGCTTCTTCTTCACCGGAATTCACTCTCTAGCTTTCAGCACGAACATTGATTGCTACCCCATTCGATCTTTGGTTCCAAAGTCAGCATTATTGGGTCGTTTTGCTCTCCGGCCCGGGCGATACGGTCACGATGGCAAACAAGTTGAGCATTGTCCGTCCTGAGCCCTACGACCAACCTGAGAGGAAATCCTCGACTGATAGACGGTTTCTTTCTCAGCTGCTTTAATTCCACCTCGGGAAGGAGTCCCAAAATCGGCGGTGCGGGAAACCCGAACGTACTCGTTCATTAGTAAGCTTGACGGACCACTTGAGGGTAGTGTGATATCACGAGTGAGCTGATAGAATGAAATCGATGGACGAGCAGCTACAACAACCTTCATACCAACACGATGTGAGTCATCATGATAATCTTTCGGATCGTGAGGGAGATCGGAATCTCATCGCCTGACTATTCTGGCGACAGTGGGGAGACGTTTGAAGTGGCTCAAGGCGGCAAGATGTTAGCTGAGGGGAACGTATTCCAAAATGCTCGCTTCCTATATCCGGGCAATAAGGTGACCGAATCCGGCGGCAACTCATACGTCCCAATGTCGGACGCTGATGCCCAAGCGTGCCAAGACATCTTAGGACGCCCTTGCGAAAAAAATTTGATCGTCAAATCTTCGCCTTACCAATTTGGGTTGAAGAAAATGGTTTTGAAATTCTTTCAAGTGAGATCCCCATCCGCCTCTCCGTTTTTTTTCTTTTTTTTTTAAAAAAAAAAGATGAAGATGAAGATGAAGAAACTGGTCAAACATGGAAAAAACTCGCTCTAGTAGCACTACTAACTCATCTGTTCATCCGATCCTCTGGATCCTCAAGAGCAATCCAAATGTGCGGGCTGCGAAAATTTTTCCGGCTTCAAGTATCCAGAATGGGGTTCCAAACGGTTGTGGTGTCGGTCATATCTGATCGTCCATTCTTGTTCAAATCATGGGTGGATGAGAACCTGGCGAAGGGAAGGAATGCTCACAAAAAAGAAAATGAAAAATTTCAAGAACGGAACAAAAAACGGAAAAATAACAGGGTTGTTTTTCAAATTTTATCAAAACGAAAAGCCAGAGGCTATTTCATTTTTTTATAAAGGTTGATTGATTGATCCTGGAAAATGAATTCTTGATTTTCATGGATCGTTCACATGATCCAAATTTATTTATTTATTTGACGTTTGTGATCCTGGTGCTTGTTCCCCGAAAACAATGTAAGTGGGAGATGAAATTATTGCGCTCAGGTTGTAGCAGAGCGGGAGTTTCAGTTACGCGATAAAATTTAAAAGAAAAAGGGAAAACCACAGCTGTGCTCGTAGATTTCTCCTTGAGGGCACCCTACTTTGTACGAGTATCTGCATTTATGAATGACAAATTCCATTACTGAACCATGAAATCGACAACCAACTAGCCAACCAATCGGCCGAAGTTTACCTCTGCATCCGTCCACATGTGAATCGTGCCTGCCATCTGGAGGCCACCATGATGGAAACTTACATCTCGGCTATCAGCACAGGAACCAAAAAGTTCTCTTTTTTTTGATTAGGGTCAGGATTAATATGCAGTAGTATAACCCAGGATCATGCTATTTGGTAAAGAACTAGATTAAAACAGATTCAAACCTGGCTTAGAGGCATTGTAGTATTATGTGATTCCAGCTTGATAATCATGTTCTGGAAAGTTGAGAACAGAAAAAAATACAAATTGGTTAGAATGGAAAAAAACACAATTTTGATTTGCAAGTAGACCAATCAACAAGCCATTCTTTATCCCAGAAAAAATCTGTTGAAATGTCAACGCTCAAATTAATTTGAGGTGCTTCCTGCGTATCCAAGGAGGAATTTTAAACCACAAGGAAATATTCAAGGAAATAAATTGAATAATTCCATGGGTTGATTGACCAACTGATGGCACTAAAAACACCTCTGAGAATGCAACAAGACCATCCAGTAGCCAAGTTGAACTCCAAACACCACTGCAGGTAATGTTCATTCAAGCAATCAACCAGTTCATTGAGGACACAATGAACTTCAAAAAAAACCCAAAAAAAGAGAATCCTTCCCTTACATTTGACAGATCTAACTTTATGCAATGGGAGTCTGCAATTAATTGAACCATTCAGAAAGCCTTCTCCAGGGACATATTTTTTGTGAAAGACATCAATAATTTTGGCCAACTTTAAAGAGAGAAGAAAAAAGCTGTCAACAATCTCATCTGTAATACAATCAATGGAAAATCCTATGCAATTTTTGAGGAAGACTGGCTTGCCTGTGCAGGAAATATTTCTGGTCTGTTAGTAGATAACTGAAAAAAATCCACTTTCAGGCACAGGTTGATGGTGGTTGAATACCTTGAACAGCTTATTTCCAGCCAGTCTTGATCTATACAAGCTTGGATTACCATCTAAAAAAGCATTTTGGAAGACCTTGAAAGGATTTAGGTCTCTCAGAAAAAAAATGTAGGCATTGATGATGCAATCATCAGCAAAAGATTGAAAATAATCTACTCCAATAACTGCAACTAGAACATCAAAAACAAAATTTATGATGTCCACAGGGACATAAATATTTGGAGAGTCTTCCACTTTTATTCAGGCCATGCTGAGCAATTTGAAGTAAAAGGGTAACTAATCCTATGATAACATGGAAATTTATTGGCTTCAAAAAATGCACAGAAAATATTTTACCCATCAAAATATTGAAAAATTCTAATCTGAGCCTATCACTCATTCCCACTATCAATAGTAGCAACCAAATTTACCAATTTATAATTCAGCATCTTTTTCTGGCAAGCCACAAACCAATTCAATGATCAATAAATATGGATGTAGATTTGGTTACTCAGGATGGAGGGTTTAGATTTTAAGATTAAATGACTCTCAGACTTTCTTTCCCTTTTAATCACAGCTCTCTGTTTTTGTATCATTTTCTCATATCTCTCATCTTTCTTTCCAGACTTCTCCTTTTTTTCCTTTTTCATTTACACATTTTTTGATCTTACTGCATCAATCACTGTTTTTTCCCTTTTTGCATTTTCTCTACAAACCTCTTTCCATCCAACTTAAATACTGTTTTCTCTTTCCTCATCATTCCATCTGGTCTTAAATTTTTCCTCCTCCGCCTCTCACTACAAAAAAAATGTCCTTGCTCTAAGATCTTCCTATTTCTTGTTGTTCACCTTTCAGGTATTCACTTGACTCTCATCATCACTGCTGTTTTCTTTTCTCAAAGCTCACCAACCATTGTGAATACAACCTTTCAGCATTTCCATTTCTAACAAATTTACAGTCCCATTTCTGTCTCCACCAAGGAAATTTTTCCAAAGAGTGAACTTTGACCTCTCCCCCTTCCAAAATGGCAGAAATAGATCCCAAGGACAACCTCAAGTTACCCACCTTGGACGGTACCAAATTTAGTTAATGGTAGATGCATATGGAAATCCATCTTTGTTCAAAAGATCTCATGGATTTCTGCAAAAACTGACCACCAGAGGATGCCTCAGCCTCTGCCTGTAAAAAATGGAAAAAGCTAATTTATGAGGCCATTGGAGTTCTCACCAGTTGCATCAATCAGACTGTGTTCATCTTGGTTATTAATGAGACTACTATGAAAAATTCTACTCTTCTTTGGAAAAAAATTAATGATCAGTAGGCCTCCATGTCTGCTCTCAATTGTGGCCAAGTGTGGATGTCCTGGATGGCTTTCAACTATCAAGGAGACTTCCAGAATTTTAAAAATTTCTTCCAGAAGGCTCTGATTGATTTCTCTTCCATGAAAATTGATATACCCAATGATATTATTTTATACTCCATTCTTGGTAAACTAAGAAAGAATACCCATCTGCATCACCTTGTTGATGGATTAGACATGGGTAATCTTGCTTTCAAAACAACTTTGACCATCTTAACTAGACTACAGAGCTATGTTGATCATCTCAGTGCCAAAAATTGATCAGAATCTGAAGGCACCACAGGGACTGCCACCACTCTCATCACCAACACAGATCTGGTGTATCCCTTGCAATTCATATACTACTACTCCAACAGTTGTCATAATCCTCATGTCACTTCTTAAAAACCAGAGAAGTTTTAAATTGAGTTTCCTCACTTAAGAATTCAGAGGAAGAAGGAAAATGACTCTAAAGCTAAGCTCACTTCACTTATTTGTAGGCATACTTATTTGAGGAGTTGATTTCAAATTTTTTTGAGCATGAGGCAATTCTTTATTGCGGAGCTAAACATCATATGTTTAGCCAAAAATCCCTGTTTACTTCCTTCCAGCCCTGTAATCCATTTCTTTCAAGGACTGGGGAGGCATTAAGTCAACTACTAGATCTTTGTTGGGGGACTGTCACCTTAAATCTGGGAGGTCCTCAATGTGTCCTGTAATTTTTTTTTGTTCCCAAGCTAAGAATAAATCTCATTTCTATGCTCCCCTTAATATAAAATTCCATCACCATTTTCAAGAACAGCAATAAGTTTCTCCTTAAGGACTGTGGATCAGTCCTTTTCTCTGGACATCTCAAGCAAAAAATAATCAAATTTCTTCATCATACTCCAAGTGCAAAATTTACCAAATCATCTCCATACCTATGGCACCAACAGCTGGTTCATCCAGGCCCTGCCTCAATGAAATTTCTTGGTCTCTCTGTCTCTGGCATGTCAAATTTCTCCACTTGCATTTCATCCAAACTGACTCTGCTCCCTTTTCATGGGAAATTTGACCCCAAACACACGCTCTTGGACTGTATTTACCTGGATCTGGTGTGACCCATCAACCCTCCATCCATATTGGGCTTGAAGTAATTTATCACTTTTTTTGATCAGCATTCCTCTTTTGAATTTGTCAAGATTCTAAAAAGAAAATCCAATGTCTTTGGGGAATTTTTTAAACTCAAAAATTTGATGGAGACTTTTCATGACATAAAAATAAAGAAATTAGTGTCTGATTGGGGAGGTGATTTTTTTTCAACTAAGAATTTCAAAATTTGGCTGATTATCATCAATTTCTACATAAATTTTATCCTGTAGAAACTCCTCAAAATAATGGTAGAGCTGAGAGGGCCAACCACACAATTGTAGACATGGTGTGTTGTTTTCTTTCCCTGTTGCCTCTGCTAAAGAAATTCTGGTCAGAAGCAATCAATAATGCCTGCTTTTATCAAATCTTGCCCCCAATCTTTCTAGGAACAATAAATCTCCCTCCTATCTTTGGAAAAAATTGCTTCCAAAAATCAAGAAGCTTCCAGCTTTTGGTTTCAAGGCCTTTATCTCCATTCCAAAGCATAGGCAGATATGGAATCTGGGACCTACCCATGATGAGGTGCTCTTACTGGGGTATGAGAAAAATACTTCCAACTACAGAATCCTTTGTCTCTGTGAAAGTTGGGTGATTATGGCTAAGCACATTTCATTCTGTTAGCATGAGTTTCCATCACCTCATCCTGTCACTCCTGATGGTAATCTGTCTTCTAAAAACATGGGGGACTTTATTGTTGAAGACAAAATCTTTTTTGACTGTGTTAATCATTTTACTTTTTTTCTGGTTCCTCCAGAGTAGGAGATGCTCCCTTCTCAGGGAGAGCATGTTTCCTCTAGGTCTTCTCCAGAACCCTTTTCTTAACCTTCAAACAACACCTCTGCTACTGTGTATTTGGACTTGACCTCATCTCCCTTGACTAATTTTCCACCACCTCCAACCTCTTCTTGACTGAAGATTATTGGTCCATGGCATCCCACCATCTGGGAGGGTGACATTGATACACTCCATATCCTGCTGTATCCTTGACAACCTGCTGCAAATCTTACCTATCTTTCTGAAAATTTTTTTCCTTGGAGTTTCAAGGAGGGAATGGAATTTCCCAAGAAGGAAAAATGGGTTAAAGCTGTTGAGTGGGAGATTATTGCAATGATTAAACTAGAATTATGGAATGAGGTTTCTCTTTTAGATCAAGGCATGTTGGGGAAATTTTGGGTCTTCAAGAAGAAAAGGAATAATGCTGGGGAGGTGGTAAAGTATAACGCAAGACTCTATACTCAGGGCTTCTCCCAAAT
This sequence comes from Puccinia polysora, assembly GCA_025617555.3. Lineage (NCBI taxonomy): Eukaryota > Fungi > Basidiomycota > Pucciniomycetes > Pucciniales > Pucciniaceae > Puccinia > Puccinia polysora. Next base: position 33,751,362 of record CM062628.1, read on the forward strand.
ACCTGGGGTATACTACAGGAAAAAATTTGCACCAACTGGGAGGTTGAACTCTCATATTGTATATGTAGGAAAATCATCTGCAGTTTCAGCAGATGGACATCAAGAGTGCTTTTCTCAATGCTCCCTTGACCAAAAATGTGTACCTGGCTGTTCCTCACGGGATGGCATTGGACAAGAAAACTGTTTTTCTTAAACTAGATACGGCTATATATGTTCTTAAGCAGGCTCATCTGGCCTGGTACAATTGTCTCTCTGCTGGGCTCATTGGTAAATGATTTTTGTGATTGTTCTTGGATGTATGTGTCTTTTATTATGGTAGAAATCTTCTGGTCTGGATGTTAATCCATTTTTAAAAAATTGGAATTTTTGTCAAAATTCAAAAGAAAAATTGGATCCAAACTTGACATGAAATATCTTGGGGAAGCCAAGCTGCTTCTAGGGATACAAGCCAATAAGCTATGGGGTTCCATAAAACTTTCTCAATCTCATTAATTTGATTCCATCCTTCATGACTAAAAAATGATCAAATGTAGAAGTGTTCTCACTCCTGTCATTCTGGGATACCATCCTGACTCTCCTACTGATGACAATGTGGAGTTGTTCAAAAAGACTGGTCACAACTACTGCAAGCCAAAAGGAACACTCATCTATCTTGCCACATCTAGAAGACCCAACCTATTTTATGCGGTCAGCATGCTTTCTCAGTACTTTTATATTCCTGGAATGAAACACTGGCATGCCTTGATCCATTTCCTAAAATATCTGCACTGTTGAACCAGTAGACAGTGGTTCACAGGGTATTTATAAATTCTGAATATTTGCTTAATTATGTGGAGGTCAAGGAAACAATCTACTGTTTGTCTTTCAACTGCAGAGGCTGATTATTTTGCACTAACAAACCTGTCTTGTGAGCTGCTATGGTTGAAGCAGTTCTTGAAGGTGATACATCTGGTTTCCACTTTCTTCGAAAAAAACAAAGGCTGTATCAACACTGAAAACAATGACTGCAACTCTGATTCTTGTTGCATGAAACAAATTGAAATTCAGCTTCATTTCATATGGGAATTCATCAGCAACTTGTACATCTGGCTACAACATATTCCTTCTGAGCTTATGCTTTCCAGATTCTTGACTAAACCTTTTTTGCTTCCTGTTTTAACCAGGGCTTTTGATAATTTTTTTCTCTTCATTCTGAAAGTCAAGGGGGGTGTTATATTTTTAGATTAAAGGACTCTCAGACTTTCTTTCCCTTTTAATCACAGATCTCTGTTTTTTTATGGTTTTCTCATATCTCTCATCTTTCTTTCCAAACTTGTCCTGTTATTTGTTTTTTATTTACACATTTTTTGATCTTACTGCATCAATCACTGTTTCATTCCTTTGTGAATTTTCTCTAAAAACCTCTTTCTATCCAACTTAAATACTGTCTCTCTTGCCTCACTTTTTTTTCCTCATCACTTCATCCAGCCTCAAATTGTCCCCCTCTGCCTCTCACTACCACAAATGTGCCCTTGATCTAATATCTTCCTATTGCTTTTTGTTCACCTTTCAGGTATCAAATTGACTCTCATCATTGCTTTTATTTTCTATTCTCAAATTTCTCTGACCATTGTGAATAAAAACTTTCAGCATATCTATTTCAAACAGGAAGAAAACTTTTGGAAAAATCTTTATCAATTCTCAAATGATGTGCAAATGTGGAGAATTCCAGACCTGCCTCAAAATAACCACGTTATAAAATAGAGATATCTTCTCTATTTCACGTGTTGGAATTTTAAATCATAAATCTTCAAAAAGGCTGATATTTCAGCCAGTCTCAAAAACTTTTCAGTCAGGTGGACCACTTGCTTGTTGCAGGATGTAGGATGTAGTCTAATTTTGCAGTACACTGGCTACCAGTTTTTTTGAAAGTAGGGAAAGCTTTGATGTTGGTTTTCTCCGGTTAAAATCTTCAGGTTTTTTAGGCCTTGCCCATCTGGAAAGAAATACTGAGGGTGGAATCCAAAGTCTTGGTGGCTCCCTATGGTTTTCTGAAGTGTGTAAGAATATGACTTCATGTTGAGGTAAATGTTTCAGTGCGGCCAGTGGTATCAATCTCAAGAAAAAAGTGATCTTAAAAGAACAATTTCACCTGATGGGCGGCTTCTGAGACCACAAGTAGTGAAAATGGCCCAGAAAATCAGAAAGTATCTCAAAATTTTCAGTAAGGCAGAATGATTCTTTGCTGCAGGATGCAGGATTTTTTTAGATACTGCTTTCAATTCACAACCCAAAAAAATTCAGTTAATGCATGAAATTTTTTGAAATTTCTGATATTGAAAAGGTTCTTGTCTTATCATAATCACATGATATTAATTAAATGAGAAAAAAATCCAATGTATTTAAAGAAAAAAAGGAAATGGCCACTCCTTGTACCTTCTTTTAGTGGTTTATCAATGCCAAATTTAACCTTTGATAATTGAAAGGCCAGAAATATTTATTGCTAAAGGAAAAATAATCACCAATGATGTTCATTAATGCACAAATTTCAAATTTATGATCTAATTAACTGGGATTCTTACGACTGAGGAATGGAAATTGAAATCATGGGTACTTGAGAAATTTTGTATAATTCTGGAAAAGAACCTTAAATAAAAAAATTACCAATTAAATTATGACTATTACCAAAATACCCACTATTTTTGAGCCTACTAAATTTGTTCTCCCTCTTAGCTAAAAGAGAAAATATCCAAGAAAATATATTGGAATTATTTTTGGGATAAATCATTTTCATATGGAATTATCAAGAATTAAATTTGAAGTTGGTTTTTTATGGATTTCTGTTTCAAGAGAGAGGTCAAATCACTTTTTTATTCTTAAGCATCTTATATTTCAGGTTATCTATGGAGGATTAATGGTATTCTTATACCTGGATGTCAATAATACTCCTAGAATAGTATAGTTGTTATTTTTATATTTATAATAAAACATAAGGAAATTTTAAATTCACAACCCCAGGGTCACAAATGGGTTTGAATTGCCATTCACAACCCATATGCTTTGTGAATGGCAAATAACAACTCAGCAAGGAGCAAGCAAAGTTGTTCACAACTTGTGCATCCCCCAGGGGATTGCAAATCCCCAATTGCAACTTGAAAAGGGTTGGAAATCCCTGATTGAAACTCAAAAAAGGGTTGAAATTGGGGTTTCAAAACTCCCTGGGGGATGCAAAAGCCATGATTGGGGGTTTCACATGTTTTCCTGGCCCATTTGGGGCAAAATAGCCCCAAATGGGCCATTTGAGCGGGGAATTGAGGTACCTAGGAACCACTGGACCACATTTGAGTGCCATAAACTCAAATTTGGGCATCTGGAAGACTATGTGGGACTATTATTGGACCACAAAAAGAACTTGGGAACAGAAAGACATGAAAATCTGGACACAAAAGTTGCTTTTCAGATACACAAACCATACACACCACTTGCTTGTTGGATAATCTTATCTTTCTCAACCCAAAAGTGAGTACACTTTGGAGTTGTTGAAAAAGTTGGGTTGAATAATAAATTTACATGGGATTTGTTTTTGTTTCATGTGAAAAGTGGCAAGCTCAAGCTGCCCTGTTGTAAACATGGCTGCATTAAATGACCTAATTAAAATTGTTGTTAACAAAACTTTTAAATCCAGGGGTTTGGGTAGGGGGTTGGAAAAGAAAAAATTTTAAGCCCCAATTGCATCCTCATCTAGGGTTAAAATTCAGGAACAAGATGTTTCTTCATAACTGGAATGGACTCAAGCAGGTGGGTCACATTTGATATTCCATTTGACTGAGAATTATTTAGCTTGAAAAATATTAATGTAAACATGGTTAAATAAGAGGTTCCAGAGCCCCTTGACCCTCCTCCTGTGAGAGCATTTCCTATTAGGAAGGATGCAGATTTTAATTTCCAAAAATTGGCAGCCACGCATGGCTATGCATTGACAACTTTCAATTCCAAAAAGAAAAAATATGCTTATCTAGAATGTGACAGATTCAGAGCATATGAGGGGCCATACCTCACCAAAAGGCAAAGAAAAACTCACACTAGGAAGGTTGGTGTTGTCTTTTTCTGTTCATAGTTTGTAACTGGAAAATTTAGTCAGCTTTATTTCTATCTTACTGCTTTCATTATCCTATTGTTCCTGACTCAGGCCCCCTCTTGGGACTCTCCAGTTGTCTTAAACCTGCTAACTTAGGCCCCCTTTGGGGTTCTCCAGTTGTCCATAAATGCTGGTCCTTCCCTTGGACCATGAATGAAACTCATCTGATTACCAGACAACAAAACTGGAGTGTCCCTTCCTCCCCTTCAGATCAGTTCCAATTGACTTTACAAGTAATTATCTCTTCCCCTTTGGCTCTTGGCAGCCTTATCATTTCCTGTTCATCTCTCTATGGCATTATAGCCTTTCTTTCAACTCTTCAGTTGGGTGTCAATTCATGATCCTTGCAAGTTTTACAGTAGCAGATCCCATGTGGCATGTCTCCATTATAAATGGCCAACACAATCATCAACCATCTGAAAATCCCTTAGTGCATCCTCAACTGAGTAGGATCTCTAGTCAAGCCCTGAAAAAACTTAAAGAAGGCATGAAAGATGGGCTAAATACAATTCAACTCAAAAGTAAATTGAGAAAGATTTATGGTTTAGAATACATTGACAATAGAACAATCTATAAAACTTAGAAGAAGGTAAAGCTTGCAGAACTGAAGGGGAAAGGTGTTACAGACGTTCTATTTGAAATACTCCAGGAAAAACAGTGGGTTTTCAGGTACAGATTTGGTACAGAGGTTCACTTAGAGGTCCTGTTCTTGGCTCATCCTGAGTTTATAAAACTTTGTAAAAAATACCATCATATTGCTTTGTTGGATTTTACTGATAAAGCAAATAGGTACAACATCCCTCTATTGCATGTTGAAGGAATGACAGCCAACAGGAAAACCTTTAAAAAGGCTTTTGTTTTTATAACAAAAAAAGTATGAGTTCTACAGTTGGGAATTGAATGTATTAAAGGAGTTTGCTTATGATCTCAAGAGGCTTCCCAAAGTCTTTGTGATGGACCATGAAAAAGTTCTTATTTGTGCTATTGAAAATATTTTCCCTGAGTAATTGAGAAATTTGTGCTCCTGGAACGTGTCTAAAAATATTCAAGAAAATTGTAAAGTTTGCTTCATTAATGACAATTAAGGACAGAAAAGTTTTATGACTCTGTGGGAAAATCATGGGGCCTTTAAAACCAAGGGGGAGGCAGAAGTCAATGATTCAGAACTCAGAGTAGGCCAATTTACTGCTTCTTCTGTTCATCTCTGCTGGGATTGCCTATTTTGAAAATTGTATAAAGTATTTCTTGAAAGACAATGAGGATTTTATTGAGTATATGGAAAAGAACATTTTCCCTATCAAAGAGATTTTTTTAAAGGTGTGGAATTGTATCAACCCAGACTTTGGAAATAAAACAAAATCTTGGGCAGAAGAGGCCCATTCTACTTTCAAAAAACTACTTGCAGGATCTTTGGGGAACATTTTTGATGTGTTGAAACACCTCAAAGGAACCATTGAAAGCCTAATCCAATCAGTTCATGTGTTTCTTACAAAATCTTGAATAAATTTAGGAACCTTTCTTCCAAAAAAAATTTTACCTTTGGGCTAAAAATTTTTAATTGAGGCAATTAAACTCATTGGGGAAAAATTCTGAGAAGTTAAAGCACAACTATGATGGCAAGGTGTTCTAAAAGTCATATTAAAAACAATTGGCTTGCTGTGTTCCCACATATTAGCAGAAATACTAGAATCAGGAGGATCTGTTGTGCCTGAGTAATTTTATCCTCAGTGGAGGTTAGACTATGACTCTTCCAGTGAATTAAGTTGGGTTTTTGGTTTTTTTGAAGGGTACAAATTATAGGATTTGAATATTAATTATTTTTATTCTTTTTGAAAGACTGGCACAGATCCAGTTCTTGAAAAATCCCAATTTTTCAAAAAGCTGAATTCCATGCTTGTGGGACAACCTCAAATTGGATATTTTAAAGTCTAGGGTAAATTATACAGTTACTTTGATTGCCAAGCCAAGGCTTCAGCAAAAGGGCTTTAGTTCCAGCCCTTGTTGACCTGAATTGAAAGTTAATTGTTGTGAACTTTCAAAATTTGAACACATTGAAAGGGAATTTAAGAGGTAAAAACAGGGTAGAAGGGCACCAAAAAGACCAAAGATAGTAAGTCTTTTATTTTGAGAAGTGTTCATTTTTATGGTTTAATGAACTGATGGGAAAATTATTTCTGTAGTGCAAGGAAGGCTCTTCATCTGAATTTCATAGTTCAGAGGATACTGAAAGTGAGTTAGGATCCCTTCATTTGGAATCTTCTTCCTCTTCTGAGGAAGAAGAAGAAGGGGAGAAGTCAACCAGAAGCGCATCTTTGGTGAGTAATCATTTCATTGATGTGATCAAAACCAAAAATAAATACTAAGTTGGTTTTTATCTTAGAGAACCAAAATTGAAATACCTCAATAAAATACATGAGAACTTACATAAGTTTTTGGGGGATGTTTGGGATCCAGTGATGGGAATTGCGGATGTAGAGTCATTGCTAAATCACTTGGGCACAATGAGAATGGATGGTTTAGATTAAAAAATTAAATGATTGAAAAATTGAGGAAAAATAAGACATGCTATTCTAAGATCCTTGGAGGAAGTAAAGATGTTGAAAAAATAGAACTAATAATTTATTTTAATGACATCAATGGAAAGATTCCCTCTTCAAAATGGCTTTAAAAGCTTGAAATGGGCCAATTAATAGCTGATAATTATTGAAGACCAATATGTTTCATTTCATTTGATTCATGTTGTACTTATACTCCTATGAAAATGGGTGTAAAAGAACAACAAGATGCTATCTTTATTTTCTTTGTCAACAATAATCACTGGTTTTATCTTATACTTGAGGGAGAAATGATTCCAATCCGGCCCATTGTTTCAAAACCTGTTTCTTTGACTTCTAAAAATGCTTCTGTTTGGGTTGACCATCTAAAAGATCAAATTAATTTTTATTCTAATTTATAAATATCATTTTAATTTCATCATTTGTGTTTGGGTTCTGATGCTGATCTTTTAATTCTATTAATATAAAGGGTTATCACATTTGGACATCATTATGTTTAGTTTTTTGAGTCAAAATAATTATTTTGAGTGCTTTGAATGAGATTTTATTTGTAAGTCAGCTCAGCTTGTGTTGCGCTGATCCCATCATAAGGAGTATTTTTACTTGTTGTGATAAGATCAGCTTCACACAAGTTGAACTTGATATTTTTTTGGTGTTTTTACTTTAGGGCCAGTCCATTAAGGTGCAATTGATAGAGGTCTTTTTTGGTGTTTTTACTTTAGGGATATTTCCATTGAGGTGGGCTTGATACAAGTCCACCTCATTGGATCAGCTTGACACAAGTTGAACTTGTATTTTTTTGGCATTTCTGCTTTAGGGCTGGCCATATACTCTTTCATTGTTTATTTAATTTTGGGTGTTTTTTACTTTAGGGCTGGTCCATAGACTTTTTCATTGTTTCTTTATATGGGCTTTGAATTTATGGTCCCAGAGTGGTGAAATTTTTTGAATTTCCCCTTAATTTTTTTTGTCAACTTTTCTGATTTCTTTTTCTTTTTTTTTGGTGTTTTTGTTTTGCTTGTTCAACTTTTCTGATTTCTTTTTCTTTTTTTTTTGGCGTTTTTGTTTTGCTTGTTCAACTTTCTATTTATTTTTTATTTATTCTTAATTTCTTTTTAATTTCTTTTCTTTCTTTTCTTTTTTTCCTTTTTTCTTTTTTCTTTTTTCTTTTTTCTTTTTTCTTTTTTCTTTTTTCTTTTTTCTTTTTTCTTTTTTCTTTTTTCTTTTTTCTTTTTTCTTTTTTCTTTTTTCTTTTTTCTTTTTTCTTTTTTCTTTTTTCTTTTTTCTTTTTTCTTTTTTCTTTTTTCTTTTTTCTTTTTTCTTTTTTCTTTTTTCTTTTTTCTTTTTTCTTTTTTCTTTTTTCTTTTTTCTTTTTTCTTTTTTCTTTTTTCTTTTTTCTTTTTTCTTTTTTCTTTTTTCTTTTTTCTTTTTTCTTTTTTCTTTTTTCTTTTTTATTTTTTATATTTTCTTTTTTCTTTTTTATTTTTTATTTTTTATTTTTTATTTTTTATTTTTTTATTTTTTATTTTTTCTTTTTTCTTTTTTCTTTTTTATTTTTTCTTTTTTTTTGCTTGCCACAAATGGGTTGTGAATGGCTGCTCACAACCCAACTTGGGGTTGTGGGCGGCCAGTCACCACTCAAATGGGTTTTGAGAGGCCGTCCACAACTGAAATGGGTTGGGAGAAGCCTTCCACAACTGAAATGGGTTGGGAGCGGCGGTTAAAAACTAAATTTGGTTGTGTAACGCGCCACACAACCCAATTTGGGCGGTGAACAAGTTTCTCAGGGTTGCAAATTTAACATTTACCTAAAATATATGATGTTATTGGGATAGGGGAGGTATAACTTACTTGGTAATGAATAATCCTGAGTAACTGTGAAAAAAATTGCAGTTGTTTCAGTTTTCGTTTTCAGAGGATGGATTAAAAATTTTCCTTTCTATGCTTAAAATTAAAATAATTGACAAAAAATTTACTTATTAAAAGTACCTGAATTACCTACTATTGCTTACTTATCTTACTATGATTAATTAATACTTTGATTGCAGATTCTGGTATTATAAATGATTAAGTTTGGGGAAATTATTCATCCACTTCAATCCTTCCAGAGGTTTCTCTTGTTCTGCCTTTCCAAATCAAGGATTCTCTTAGTGCAATGAATCTAGCAGGGAATCCAGAGTTTTTAAAACATGCTTCTGTGGGTAACAAGGTATCAATGGTGCAAGTTTGGAAAATAATTCTTGATTAGTCTATCCAAAGCTTTGTATTAACTATAGCCATGAACTACCATGTGTTCAGGAATCAGGACTTTGTTTAAAAATAGTATATTATTCAGACCATCTTCAGAATTAAGTAAGAAAATCTGGTAAAAAAATCCCCTGCAGAATGAATATTTGAGCTAAGGTGTGAAAATTGGGAATTCCTCAAGAAATCATTCAACCAAACTTGCATCAACCATTTGTAGATTTTTACCTTTTTGAACCACAGGTAAAACTTTCCAAAATTCTCCACCAAGGACCTTGCCTTTCCTCCAAAAGTTAGGTTGGAATCCATGAGTTCTTCAAGTAGCCTTTCAACTAACTCAAGAGCATGCCTTTGAATGATAGTTTCTTCATCAAAGATTATCAAAGATTCCTTTTTGAGAGCTTCAACCTTTTGAGAATCCTTTGACACTCTTGATACAGAGGAGTGATTTAACCTCAAAGGGATTCTAAATTTGAGATGAGCTTTTCTCACTTGGTAGATTAATGAAATCTATGCCACTAGCAGCACATGCCATAGCTTTTCTTCCAGATAATTTGATAGAAGCCAGAAATCAGTTATATAGGAATTTTTTTCCAGACCTACTGGGTTCATCAGGAAAGATTTCAGAGGGTTGAGAATAATTTCATACATTGATAATCTGATCAAATATTTCCTTCTGTATATGATTCAGAAGAGAAATCTTTTGAAAGTCTGATTTATTTATGACAGAAATTTTTTTATTCCTCAAGGATCAAGTTCCTTCTCTTCCTTGTTCCCTCCATTGATTGATCAAGTCTTGGAAGATCATAAAAATCCTTGTCAACACTTTTTCCAAAATTCTGAAATATGATAGGGCTCATTGATCTTAATATTTCATTTTCAAGAACTCTTATATCTGTGATTCCAGATCAAATCAAATCATCAGACATAAGATTTAAGGAAAAATTCCATAGTTGTTGTTTTCCAGGCTGAAAAGATTCTAAAATAATTCCAAAAATCTCCTTGGATAAGAATGTTGAAGAGATTCCTCAGCTAATCAAATTTAGTTTCCAAATGATTATTATCCTCAAGTATACCCTTTTCCAAGGCAGCCTCTGTGAAATTAGTATAAGCAATTTTATTTACCTTCTTTAGATGATTAAAAGAAGATTAAACAACAGAATTATATTCAAAAAAAAACTTTAAAAAACATCACTAAGCATTTGCAGGATAAATAGTATAAATAATTCAAATTTAATAACCTCTCTGCCTTGTTCTGAATTCTCTTCTCTGGGGATGCCATGTGAAATGGTTTATAAATTCAGAATATTTGATAGTCCTTAAAAGAGGTTAAATTAAATTCCTTTTGAAATATTTGGTTGGCATAATTTTTGGATGGTTTTATCTTTTGAATCACTTCATCCAGGGCTTCATCAGGTTCAAAACATTAGGGTTTATCAGAGTTAGCAAACCCGCCATGAGAAAACCGCCATTTCTTTTGAACAAACCCACCATTTTTAATGGCAGGTTTCTGAAATACACATACCCCCTAACTGGTGAATGTCAAAATGGAGGGTTTCTTGAAAATGGCAGATTTCAAACATCAAACCCGCCATTAAACCTGCCATTTATGAATCATCATCCATCCACCATCCATCACATCTAAAACACCCATCCACATCAGCAAATCCATACCAATCCCATCTCCATTGCTTCAGGCACATCTCATCACCATTGCTTCACATCTCCATTGCTTCATATCTCTATTGATTCACATCTCCATCTTCACACAAAACCCATAATCATCTCATCACCCCACATCAAATCACCATCTTTCTCAACATTTCCAGTTGTTGAGATCTATTCCCAATTAGCCCTGCTGGCCTCCATCCGTCTACACTCTAACCGCTCCGCAACTACCCCCGGATATAGATTTGACCCCCTGTGTTGTCATGAATTCCCATCCCGGGGGGTCTATGTACTCTCTCTTTTTCCCAAGTCTCCAGATTATCCTTACAGGGGGATCAACTGTTGTCTCTCTCTTTTTGTCTTCTCTTTTCTTGCTTCAAAGATCCCTCTCCTCTCTTCATTCTACTCTCATTCTCTTCCTCTTCTACCGTCTCCATTACTTCTCCGCTCTTCCACCTTGTAAATTGCCTCAATTCAACTGGTCCCTCTTGTCAAGGCTTCACTAAACATCTCTGCCTGGTAAGATGGCTTGCATTTCTTCTCAAAACTCAAACCGGCCTGACAATACCTGTTTGACGCCTCATTAGCGTCTCCAACCAATCTTCTGCCTCTCGTCTCTAGTCTTGACTCCTTATCTCATCATCTGCCCATTCTTGAATCATCTTGTCTCCTTGTTGAAGCTGTTGGTGTTCTATGTCTTATCTCTTTTCTTCTCTCCTCACCATCTCCATCTATGACTCCAAATCCAGTCTGTTGGTTTTTAGTTCTGAGTCTTATCTGCGTGATCTTATTACCAATCAAACTTCCAGCCAGCAAGTTGAAAATGCAAAAAAGCTGACTGAACTTTTGTTAGTATTTGACTCTGATTCAGACTCCAATTCAGAATCCAATTTGAAATCAACTGGGTTGGCTTTGAATGCTCTATTACAAAAGCAATACATGGTTTCAAGAAGACCAACTCTCCATAACCCTATGTATGAAATGCAAAAGCTTCATCTCCTCCCCAACTTAAGCTTCCAGCAACTTTTCCAAACTCTATTGCCTTCATTCATAAACCTTTTGGAGATGATTGAAGACCACCACATCTTCCAAAACAATTTTTGGAATCCTCAACGCAATCCAGCTATCCAACTGGCTGTTGCTCTTTGTATATTTGGATTAAATTGAAATGGAGCAGCAATTGATCAATTAGAAAATTTATTATCAGTTGGTTATGGAACCATTGTCTCATACACCAAAAGAGTCATGATTGCTATCCTATCTTTCTGGGGCTCGGTCCTTTCTTGAACAACCAAAGAAGAACGCAAGGAGATATCTCAAGTAATGGAGACAGAAGGATTTCCTGGTTGCATTGGGTTTGTTGATGGAACCACCATCCCCTTGAGTCAAAAACCCAAGCTAGATGGCAACCACTATTTTGATTGCAAAAAAATGCAACTGATTCATTTGTTTCCCAATGAATTTGATAACATCTTTGATCACACACTGACAAAATAAGTTTTTTCTGTTTGTTTAGATACTCTGTGGCACTACAACTTGTTTGCAATAACAACAAGAAGTTCATATCCCTCCATGCTGGCCTTCCAGGTTCTTGTAATCATTCATACGTGTTCAATTGGATGCGGATTGCCCAACAACCAGAGAACTAATTTGACCAAGATCAGTATCTTCTGGCCAATTCAGCTTATGCTAGTGGGAAATATGTGGTTCCAGCGTACCAGAATGTTTTGTCCAACAATCAAGGAAAAACCAATTTCAACTATCATCTTGCCCAATCACAAGTTTGGATTGAGAATGCCATAGGAGTCCTGAAAAGAGGATTGGCAAGCTTAAGGGAAATGCAAAACCAGCTTCAAAAACCCAAAGACATGAAGTTCCTCATCCACTGGATTATCACTTGTGTAATCCTTCACAATCTTTTGGCCAACATCAAAGATCAATGGGACAAAATATTTGAAGATGATATTCCTGATCTGCCTCAAGTCATCCCTGTATCATCTTGTCCCTCATCTTCTTCTATGAGAGAGCAGAGTTTACCCCTCACCCTTTCCCACTTTGATGAGTAAGATTTTTTTTTTGAAATAGGTAAAATTTTTTTTTTTTTTTGGTTGTTCAACCAAGAATCCTAGGCTGACTCACTCTGTTTTTTTCTTCTTTTTTTTTCTTAGACAAAACTGACCCAACACCTCACCCCACCACACCACCCACCTCACCCCACCAAACCACCGGTCCACTCTCCTCCTTACCCACCACATCCTCCTCAACCACCACCTCCTCCTCACCCACCACCTTTGGCACCCCTGATAAGTTCTCCTCATCCTCCCCATCATCAGAAGCTAACCACCTCACTCACTTGCTCCTGCACCACCCTCCCCCTTTCCTTGCTTGCCCGCCGGCCCCACCTTGGACCCCCCCTCTCCTTGCTTGCCCGCTTGCCCCACCTTGGCCCCCCCCTTCTTGCTTGCCCACCGGCGCCATTGCCGTGGCCCTCCCCCCTCCCCCTTGCGTCAGCCCCACCCCCCCCCCCCCCATCAATGCCTGCCTGGCTGACCAACCTGCCCCCCCTCCCTGGTTCCCAGGCCCTGCCTCTCTGGCTCCAGGCCCAACCCCAACCCAACCCAAAGGCCCCGCCCAATTCCCTCACACCCCAGTAAGTTATTTTTTTTTTTTTTTGGTGCTGATGTGATGTGATGTTTTTTTTTTGGTAAATTTTTTTTTTGTGATTGCGTTTCTGGTGAGCTTCAGATCAATTCCAGGTTTGGTTTCATTTTTTTTGATCCAATCTTGTTTCACCAATGATGCCCATTTTACTGACTGTTTTTTTTTATTTTTGTTTTTTTTTTCAATCCCTCAACTGCTATTGGTGAATGTCCAATTCTTCTCCCACCCCCCTCAAAATGTTACACAAAAAATCAAATCCTGTCTGGTTCCTCACCCCAGTCTAAGTATAGGATTGGGAGGGAACAAGATTGAAGGAGATGGCTTGAAAAACATAAAGAGAGGTGGGAAGAGTAGGGATGCTTGCCAAAAGAGGCTTCAATCTTGGGATTCAGAAGTGTCCTTGGAAGTTTCTGAGGAAGTTATCAATGAAAAGGTTGTCTTGTCTGGTCAAAAACCAGGTCCTTTGGATCTGTAACCTTCCATTGTTGCCAAAAAGAAAAAGAATAGTCAAAAACCCACCCAGGAAGAGTTTGAACAAGCCAAACAAACAATCAAATCCTTCCATTTCTTCCGCCATGGAAAAGTAATTGTCCTTAATCAATCTGATAACCAAGCCCTGGTTGCAATAATCAAATTTGTGCCCTTGGATGAACTCTCAGATCAAGATAAGAAGGACATCAAATTTTTCACCACTTTCCTTCACCGCTCAAAAAAATTTGTCAACCCAGTTGGTCCTTCAAGAGCTTGGGGTGGAAAAATGTGGGAAATTGGATGGCAAAATCAATGGACCCCTTTGAGTTATTTGGATGCTATGTGAAGAAATCATCTATTCAATCTTCCCCTCAAGAGTATGCTTTTCTCAATCTCAAGGCACACAAAGTCTCTCAAATTTTAGGACAAATGTTTTGCCATTTTGCCAGGCTTTTATTTGAATCAAACCATCAAATAATGAAGGAAAATGGCATCCCCTCCTTCTCATCACTCAAATTTGGATCTTGGCCTACTCCCTTTGACTTCTATCTGCATGTCACCTTCACATCCAACACTTTTTACCACTCACCTCACATTGAAAAAGGTGACATCTCTGAGTATTCCTTTTTACTTGCAGTTCCTGTGATGATTTCACGAGTCACAAAAATTCTCTTTATTTCAATTCAATCAAGCAGCTCTTGTAATAGTATAACTGTGTGAACATAACACTTGTTAGGAGATAACTTTGAGTGAGATTGAGAGAAGAATTGACAAGAGAAAGAAGCAGTGACACGATATGAAAATGAAATAAAGAAACTGAGGTCAAAAGATCACCTTGGTCTTGAACTAGTGACGTGAGTTTGGCAATTTAACCTTGAAGGAGTGGATGGATTGATTTTACTCCTCCTTGATGATATTACGGTGCCGAGTTTATAGTCGCGGTTGGTGGTTGTATTCCAGTGAGCGGTTCAAGGGTTGACTGATCTGGTCGAGGAGAGTTTGGACGGAGTAGCGCGATAAAGGGAAGGAGGAATGAGAGATAGAGACGAGAAACAAAGAAAAAGGAAAGAGAGAGATTGAGAGACAACAAGAGGAAATAGGAAGGAGACCTCCTGGTTTGGACAAGGCGCTCAACACTGGAGAGTTCAAGTAGAAGTCGAGGGGAGGTTGCGCATAAGAGCTGCGGCGGACGCGGAATCTCTAGTTGACACTCCTCCTAGATTCTGCGGCAGTGAGATGCAACTGGACTCAAGCCTGAATCACCTTGACGTATCCAAGGGGCTTCGTGAGTATATCCGCAATCATTTCGTCGGTAGGTTTGTGTTCAACGGAAATGAGGGACTTAGACACCAGGTCCCGCACGTATTGAAAGCGGATCTTGATTTGTCGCAAGTTGGGGTTCAGCTGGGCTTCCTTGCTGATAAAGTTGGCCCCTTGATTGTTGTTCTTTATCTTTGGCTTCGAGATGGCTATGCCGAGGCCAATAATCAGAGTGGACAGCCATCACATCTGTTTTGCACAAAGGTTTATCGCCACAAATTCCGCCTCTGTAGTGGACTGAGCAACTATGGATTGCTTTTTGGTTGTCCAGCTGATGGGGTTTCCGTACAGAGTGACCACGTAACCGGAGGTTGACTTTTGGGTTGTGACGGATTGACCGTAGTCTGCATCCGCCCACCCGCACAGTTGGTCCTTGGGATTGACGGACTTTGTGAACAATATGCCCGTGGATTTTGTTCCTTTCAGATATCAAAACAGGTGCTTGACCATCTTCCACTGAGCCTGTGTTGGTCTATTTGCGAATTGAGACAGGAGATTGACTGTAAACTGTATGTCCGGTCTTGTTTGGATGGCCAGATGAATCAATGTACCCAGCGCCCTCTGCATTGTCTTCACGTCAAAATTTGGTGATTCCTGTCCCACTACGTTGTGAATATTCATGGGTGCGGGCGCCTTGACCACGTTGAGATGCTCAAAACCAAAGTCCTTTAGGTCCTTCTCGGTGAAGTCGCGCTGATGCATTTTTAGCGATCCATCTTGATTCCACTCAAGGGTATAGCCTAGATGTTGAGTAGGGCGTTCCTGAAGCTTGATTTTGTAGCGGCCCCCCAGAAGTTTCAGAAATCGCACTATCTCCTCCCAATCACTCCCGACAATCAAACCATCATCTACATGTAGATGCAGACGCAGCGACTTGGATTTGTTCACAAAGATTGATTTGTCCCCGGTCGACGGAGTCAGGCCAAGAGAGTCAAGCGTTTTTACCAGGTGCAATCGCCAACATCTCAGAGCCTGCTTAGTCCCGTATAGCAACTTGTTCAGGCGCCACACCCAGTCCTCCTTGCCCGGTACTTCAAACCCCGCCACCTGTGCCACATGGACAATTGCGTCGATTTTGCCGTAGAGAAAGGCCGTTTCAACATCGAATTGATAAACGTGCCAGCCGTGTTGCACAGACGCCGAGAGTAGGGCTCGTAAGGATTCGCTCCGACCAACCAACAAATACGTATCGAGATAGTGTTGAGGATATTCCTGGTGATTGCCAAAGCACACCCATTGGGATTTGCGCCTCGTTACCTTGCCGAACTCATTTTTCTTCCTGACCAACCGCCACATGCCCCCGATGACCTTGTCGTCGTCCGGTTGCGGCACCAGGGTACCCGTCTCGTGCATCAGCAGGGACTGATTTTCTTCCGTCATGTATTCCATCCACTTTGGTCGTTCGTTTGGATCCTCCATGGCCTTCTCCACCAATACAACCTCGCTGATCAGAGAATCTTCGGCGTCGTCATCCTTGACATTCAAATTCGGTGGGCGCCAACCGTGTGGGATGATTGCCGTAACGTCGATGTCGGAGGAGACGTTCCTCGGTGCCTTATTGTAGTACGGCACATACGCGTACCCCTTTGGAGCAGACTTTGGGGCTATGGGTGGTTCCGGCGGAGCTTCCTCAGCTAGCGGATCCGGAGGGGAGGATGCTACTGGACCGGTTGTGACCTCCATCGAAGGCTGAGGAGAAATAGGCGGACCCGACGGTTGCGAGACCCCGGGGCGTTTGAGGCGCCTGGAGGCGGGCAGCAGAACATGGGTAGGCTTGTCCGCGACGTTAGGAGATGGCAAATGGAATGGCACAATCTGCGGAAGCAATGAGGGGGACTTCTTCAGAGATTGGGTGGAGTGGTAGCAAAACACGAGGCGGTTTGGTTTGAAGTCACGGCTTACCACCACCTTCCGTTTGTTTGGGTCCAGAAACCGGCCAGCATCCAAATAAGGCTCATATCCAAGGAAGAGAAGCGGCTTTGACCGTACTTCCAGCTTTGAGGGCGGGGAACTGTGCACATGCACCTTGAGACCAAACGGAATGAGGGTCAGTACGTTCCGGACGGGCTCTATTGTTGCATTCACAGCAAGTAGCCTGCTAACCGGCGATTCCCATCCAAGCAAAGCAGAAGGGAGAATATTTATCAGCATAGACGAGTACCTGGCTGTTTCGTCCCAGTAGTTTATTGGTACGTCCGATTGGGCAAGAAGGCAGCGCATTTTTGTTAGAATTGTCTGATTGAACCGTTCTGCGAGTCCGTTGGATTGTGGTGAATCGGCCGGGCCTTGTTTGAGAACAATCCCGCGACTTGATAGAAAATCCCGCAGCTTTGTCAATCCAAATTTGCCGCCGCGGTCGCAGTGTATAAACGCAGGGGTCACCTCCAGTTGATTTTTTATTTCATGGATGTAACTTACTATTCTCTCCTCAGCATCCGACTTGTTCTTTATGACGTAGATTTGGTTGAACCTCGAATAGTCATTGATGATCCCCAACATGTAGGATGCTGACTGTTTGCACGGGGGAGTAATTTGAAGGACGTCCATGTGAAGTCACTGAAACGGTTTGTTCAAGGTGGGTAGGGGATTCGAGTGCGACCTGCGCTTGATCTTGCATTCCGAGCAGACATTGCATTGGTTTGAAGACGGGAAGGGGATTGGAACCGGTATCTTATGAAGATGGAGGAACTTCTTCAGGTAAACGTCCGACGGGTGACCAAGGGTTATGTGCCAGTCGACCGGTTCATTGCCCATGTTGGTTAGGTAGATATTGGGAGGGGGAGAGTAGTACAAGATGTACAAGTTGCCGATGCGCGGGAAGCGATAGACGATCCGGTCTGCGAGTTTTACAAGAACCGTTTGGTGTTTATGAACAACCCGTAGACCATGATCTTCTAACTGCGTGGCTGATATCAAGTTTCTGGGACCGCCCGGAGCGTAGAATACTGGAAAAATCATTGTGCCCCCTATGTTAAGCTTACCAACGTGAGTAACATCAACACTTCCTCCGTAGGTGTTTAGCCGTTTTGCAACAGGGGCAGGATCTTGAAGCAATGCAATGTTGCATACCGTGGATCTCAATGCGCCAGAGTCGTATACCAGCTCGATCCTCTGGTCCTGAGGGGTAGAGGTATGATAAATGGCGTCCTCGCTGACTAGGAAGCCGCAATCATCTGGTTTGGTGGATTGGCCCGCCACTAGGTCCGCAGTGTCGGCTTGGTCCTTGACATCTGATTCCTCCAAACACTCCTTGGTAGCGTTTATGGAGTGTTGAGACCAAAGCTGTTGTAGTTCCCAATTCAGTTTTTCGATCTGTTCGGTGAGTGAGGGTGGTTTGGAACCAAGCTGAGGATTCTTCTGCGTTGGAGCTGTTGACCTGGGACGGAAAGAAACGGAGCGTGGCGGTCTTTCTGGTAATCTGGCTGGGGTCTTCTCCTTGCCTTGACTGAAGCGTGACTTAGTGCTGGAAGCGTAGTAGGTTTTTTTGACAGAGTTTGATTCTCGTCAGGAGTCTTCTAGCAACACTCTTGTTGACACGGCCTCTAGAGTAAATGGTTGAATATTGTACAGAGTGGATGTGATACTTGAGAGTAAGTCGTCTTGTTGTAGGCTTTTGATGAAAAACACCGCGGCCAGACCAGTGGAGACCTGCATGATTCGCTTCTCGGGAGGTTGACTGTTGATCATATCGATGAGGTTTACATACGTGTCTCTAAATGTTGAGGTATACTCCCGGAGGCTTTTACCCGGCTCGTAGGTTAGATTGACCATTTGGATCAGAGCATCTCCTATGACTATCAAGGAGTTTTCTCCGCATTTGTTAGCAAGTAGACCATAGGCTTTCTTGAAGTCGGACTTGCTCAATTTGATGCGGGATAATAGATCTTTTTCGACCAAATTCCGTAGGAGACTGAGGGCCAAAGCATTCTTCCGGCGATATGTTTTAGTTTTAGAGTTAGTTTTGATCCACTCTTTGTCAAGGATTTCTTTGTGTCCTTTCCCGACGATGATGTCCTCAAAGGCGCTCTTCCAGTCATGCCAGTTGTGGCGGTTGAGCTTGACTATCTTCAATCTGGTCGAGTAATTGTTGTCTGAGTCTTCCGAGATTGGGATGTTTATGGGGTGTCCTTCGCCGTCAGCCATAGGGAGAGATACCTGAATAAGTTTGACCTGTGTATCTATTCAAGAGCTGATTTTAATCAAGAGTCGACTCTTGCTACCATGTGATGATTTCACAAGTCACAAAAATTCTCTTTATTTCGATTCAATCAAGCAGCTCTTGTAATAGTATAACTGTGTGAACATAACACTTGTTAGGAGATAACTTTGAGCGAGATTGAGAGAAGAATTGACAAGAGAAAGAAGAAGTGACACAATATGAAAATGAAATAAAGAAACTGAGGTCAAAAGATCACCTTGGTCTTGAACTAGTGACGTGAGTTCGGCAATTTAACCTCGAAGGAGTGGATGGATTGATTTTACTCCTCCTTGATGATATTACGGTGCTGAGTTTATAGTCGCGGTTGGTGGTCGTATTCCGGTGAGCGGTTCAAGGGTTGACTGATCTGGTTGAGGAGAGTTTGGACGGAGTAGCGGGATAAAGGGAAGGAGGAATGAGAGATAGAGACAAGAAACAAAGAAAAAGGAAAGAGAGAGATTGAGAGACAACAAGAGGAAATAGGAAAGAGACCTCCTGGTTCGGACAAGGCGCTCAACACTGGAGAGTTCAAGTAGAAGTTGAGGGGAGGTTGCGCATAAGAGCTGTGGCGGCCGCAGAATCTCTAGTTGACAGTTCCAACCAGGAAATCAAATGGACAAATTATTGAAAATAACAATTAATATCAAGTATCTGATGGCCAATTTGTTTTTTCTGACCTGGGCTTTGGAATTGACTTCAAGCAAAAAGGTGTGGTCAAAATGTTTTGGGCAGCCAATAAGTACAAGCACTGTAATTTTCCTGCTGTGGATACTGCCACTCATACAAGAATGGCAATTTCAATGCAAATCAACAAATCAACTAGAAACACTTGCAGGGACTTGGGTAGTGGGAAAATATACTCCAGGAAAAAAATATAAATAAAAATAAAAAATATTTTTTTATTGGTGGGGTTAAAAATAGTCTTAAGCATTGTTGTAATCAATTTTTTTTTTCTTTTTAAGTTTTTCATCAACGCAAATATATTTTCAAGCCCATCATTTGATTAATCAGCTTTAACTCATCTACTGTTCTGCTGCTACCAATGTATGCTGCAGCCATTGACCACTTATCCTTTTTTTCTGTTTCCAGTTGTTTCCTCTCCATTTGCAGTTGCTCTTGCTGTCAATCCTTCTCCTTTTCCTATTTTTGAAATTCTAGCTTGGCCTGTTTCAACTTCCATTCAGCATCCCATTTTTGCTGATAAGCCAAACTCTTGGCTTTCTGCTTTTGAGAATCAATAGCCAGTTGATGATCCCACTTCTCCTTTTCAAAATGAAGTTTTTCAGATTCAATTTGCGATTTTACTGTTTTTCAGAGGGGAAAAGGAATGAGCTTGATTTTGAAAGCAATTAGAATCCCATGGTCTTACTTAAATCTTGCTTCTCCATGATCTCCTCAAAGCCAGAAAAATTTGAAGTGTTTCTCCTCTTTTGAATGCTATTGGGGTTGATTTTAATGGAATTGGAGGCCTTTTGCTTTCCCTTTGAAGAGGCGGTTTGTGTGGGAACATCATTGCTCTCATTTGAAGGGGATGTTGGAGGCCCCATTCGCTTGAGTTTTTGGCCATTCAGGAATGGATGAGTCTGTTTCTTTCAAATCTAAATCAGTCAGGATTAACTGGAAAGAAGAGATAAGAACTTGGTTCCTTACTTGAGCAGATTTTGATGGCAATGGTGATATGGGAATGACATCCTCCTCATTGGCCAAGTTCTCCAGTTCTTCCACCCCAGGAAGAGAGCAATCCAAAGAAGGAGGGGAGGTTTCCAAGGTTGGGTTTGACTCCTCAATCAATGCCAAAGTAGACTTAATTGGAGCTTATTTCATTTGAATATCCTCCTTGGCATTGGATGGGGGCCACTCATAGGTTTCTTCAGCATCACCATTGCTAGGCTGAGCATCCCCAGCCAAGTCCTCAGCGTCAACTGAATCAGATTGTTGGGCGTCAAAAGTAGCTAGGGGGTTGATGTTGGACTTATTTTGAAAGATTTCATCCATTTGAATATGAAAAGGACAAATGGAGTCCAACTTATGAACCACCAAGTTGATTCCCTTGGCTTTTTCAGAGTTGGTGATACCAAAGCCGGTGGAGATTGACATGGAGTGGGCCTTTTTGTACTTTTCTCGATAATTCTTGAATTTCTCCCTCATCTGTTTGGATTACAGATCCATCCTACCTTTTTTTTTATTATTGAGTTCATTGGCCATCAGGAGATAACCATTGACCTTAGAGGATGAAGGTTGGCCAATGTGTGTTTCATTTTCAGATCCAAAGAAAGCATTTTAGTTGGACAGAATTTTGAGACAGTTTACCAGGATGATGTGATCAGCTCTCTTGAGCTGACTTGAGCCTTTGGAATCTGATGGGGGAGGATTGTTGGATTTTGAGTTCCTGGGGAATGTTTGCTTTAGTCCATTGGATTGTTTAGTGGAATTGCGGGGGGAGGATTGCTGAGGGGCCATTTAAAAATAGTAAGAGGGATGAAGGGATGAAGGGCTATGAGAGTGTTTAAGTGATGAGAGTGATAATGTGGTCAGAGGATGAGAGTGATGAAGCAAAGAGAACAGGAAGAGATGAGAGTGATGAAGTGACAAGAGGGATAAAGCAATGAGAGTTAGGATTTGATGAAACTGATAAACGGATGAGAGCAATGAAGTGATAAGGATAGTGATCCAATGAGAGTTAGTTGGATGTGATGAAATAAATAAACAGATGAGAGTGATGAACTGATCAGGATAGTGATCCAATGAGAGTTAGCTGGATGTGATGAAAGCAATAAAGTGATGAGAGTGATGAAGTGATGAAGATAGTGATGAAGAGATGAAGAGCAATGAATCAAATTTTTTCCAATGAGGTTGGAGTTAGAAGGAGGTGGGAATCCAGGTGTGGATGACGTAGACAGGTGGTGGAAGCCTTTAAATACTTGATTTGAAAAAACACACTTATTTCCAGGTAACTCTGACACGTCTGATGTGAAATAATTGGGTTTTTTTGATTTTTAATGGCGGTTTTGAAATGGCAGATTTGGTTTGAAACCCACCATTCAAAAATGGCGGGCTTGCTTAACTCTGATATGCCCTATTACTTTTTGTTGGTCCTGAAGGAAAATTTCCATAAAAATAACAGCAGGTGAAATGGCAGATAGTCTGAAGTGAAAAAAAAATTCTCCAGAATGCCTCAGGTGCAGAAACCCATCTTGAGTCCCTAAGAAAGTTTATTTTATCCAATTTTCCACCAGGCTAAACAGGAACATGATCATTACCCTTTATAAACATATCTTCTGTAGATATATTTGATGGCTGAGGTACCTGCACATACCTCTAAATTGATGTGACATCTAAATTGATTAGAGGTCTTTTTGGGTAGTGGGAGTGTGATATTTTAAATCTAACTTTGAAAATTTGATGGATAGGATAAGAATTCTCACCCATGATTTTTCAAGTGCAGAAGGCTTTGAGTTATATCTTTCTGCGTGTAGCATTATCCATGCAAGGGGATTCAAGTTTTAAAATAACACATGGTCCATATATCATGTGTCTCTTGAATTTTTTAAAAAATATGAGGCTGAGTATTTTCATTAGCAATCTCTGCATAAACAATCATTTCAATGTGTTTAGATTTTCTATTCTTGTGTTCATGATGGATGATCACTAAGATTTGAGCATTTGGAAGGCCTCTCTTCTGTAATTTTATGACATGAGTGCATCCCACCATGGTTCCAAAGATTCCATCCTTGAATTCCTAATCACAGATCCCTGGAAATTTTGAGTTTGAAACATGTTTTACAATATCTGGTCTGTCCTATCCTGTGTTTTTTGGATTGCCAAAGGATTTTTTATCATTTATTTTCATGCTGGTTTAAATTTGACTGTTATCAAAAGATCAGGCTTTCCCACATGCTGAACCATTACCATAGCACCTTGATATCAAGCTTTAATTTGCCTTTGGCCACCTATAAATGATTGGGGAAGCATGAAACAATGATCTGAGAATAAATAAATGTTTACACCATGATTGATTGCATACACAAAACAATAGGAATTCCCAATCCTTATTTGATTTTGATAATTAAAGATATAGGATAATATTTCTGTCTCAATCTTCAGGTATTGGTCAACACAATATTTTTGGAACAGTTAATCAACCCAGTGAAAAAGTGATTAATCAGAATGGAAAAAATTCTTGAAAATTTTAATAACCATTCATAGAAGTTAAAATTTTACTTCCTAGTTCTTCTTTCAATCCTGTAAACCAAGCAAATTCACCATGAGGATGAAGAAGAACATAGTTCAGGAGGTTCATAAAGATTTTCTCAGTTCAATAATTCTCCTCAAGGAACCATCTGAGTTCAGAATCAAAAAATCTCTATTGGTCAATTTAAAATTATAATTAACCTTTTTCAATAAGAACTCATTAGAAAATATTCACTTTCATGATTGGAAAAAAAGAAAAATTATAGGAAATACCATCACACATTCCAGCCATATTACAGCTATTTGTTCTTGCTCCTGTTAGTAGTTTGTAAACTCATTTGATACATAATTTTGTGAAGATGGATTTGGGATCCTGATGGATTAATTTAGACAAACCAGAGTAGAAAATCTTTGAAACATGATCTATCAAACAATCATTTTTGGTTTTCAATCTCTTGAATCCATAAAAGAAAAACAAAAACAAAAACCTCCTGTACCAGGTTTGAGCCCCATCTGTGCAAATCATGAAATTAATCTTTTGCCTATAAAATCTTTACAATTTCAGGAATCATGGGTGTCTTCCAAGAGTAGGATTAAGACTTCCAATTTTATTTTGAGTGTTCCCATTCAACCTAAAAGTGTATATGCCCCTTATCTGGTGATTGAGGGGGTTGCAAGCATTTTTTTTAACAGCAATCAATTTTAAGTAAAAAGTGAAGGTTTTATTGGCCTTAAATTAAAGAGCAGTTGATGCTATTTGGAATGATAATCTCTATTAGAAGAAACCTTGAAAATTAGCTGTAATACTAAAAACAGGGCAAAAATTGAGGTACATGCTAGCATGTGCTACCCTGTAAACATTTTTCAACTTTGTAACAACTGGGTTGTAACTCCGTCCTAATTCAGGCAATCTATTCAAATGAATCCCAAATACCCACACCACAAATTCTGTTGAAATATTCTACAAGCAATGTGCAATCAAATATTATTCATGCTTGAAAGTATTTTCACTTTTAATCCAAGGTTTATTTAAAATTGCCAATATATTGAGGTGATGTATGATCAAAGAATCAGTTTGATATAGATTATACCATTTTTTTTAATTTTTTTCATTCTTGGAAATTCATGATAAAATTTAAAGTATCATTCCAAAAAAAAATCAAAATTCAATAAATAAATAAATCTTGGAATAATTTGACTGCTGCAAATCTGTAACTTGAAATTTGGAACACAACACCACCTCAGCTGTGTCCTTATTCTTTTTTTTCAAAAAAAAAGAAAGAAAAAATTATATCCTGTTTTAAAACTGGTTCTTGAAACTAATATACTCACCAGGATGGACCTGTATATGCATCACAACTTTGATTAAAATACCAGTATTTGAGGAATATTTAATTAGGGATTTAACATTTGAAATATATTCTCATAAGCTCATTATTTTAAACAAAAAAATGATATCCAGGGTTTAATTGCCTACTTTATTCATACTAAAAAGAGATACCAAAGCTTTTACAAAGTTTTTCAGGGGCTTTTTACCCATTTTTTTGGTTTATATTGAATAGAACCATCACTCTTGGTTCTGATTTTTCATCATGGTCAGGACAGTCAGCATTGAGTTTCTGAAAAATTGATCCATGAAGCGCATGACTTGACTACACAACAAAAGCATAATTTTAGCTTGAAGTCTTCACCCCAATTTCAAATTTAAAAGAATAAATGGTTTTTTTCTTGCTTAATCTTGTTGGCTCATTATGCAGAGCTTAATCATTAGCTTCAAACACCCCTCAACAGAATTTGATAGAAATAATTGGCAATTCAGTAAGACAAAACCAATCTATAATTTCTTTCCAATTTTTTTCCACTTGCTGATATTCCTGCTTGGTGATAAATTTTCAGAAAACCAATCAATTAGGAGAATTTGAAAGCTATGATTATGCACCGGCCCTCCTGATTTACCTGCAGATTTCTTGGTTTGATATATTTTCATGATGGAGTGTAATTTGGTTTTGGGTTTTTTCATTGAATCCACAGCATCTTATTTGTACTGAATAAATTTTCAAATTTCTTGAACAGTTCATTTTTATAATACATCATTTCTAAATTGATCAAATAACCAATTTCACCATTCAAATGTTCAAAATTCCTGGCTGCTACCCTTCCAAAAACCTTGTTCAATTTTTTTATAACTGGTGAATGGTCTAGAAGATTTTATGAGTAGAATTTGTTTGTTTTATTTTTCACCTATCACTTTTCTCAAAATATCTCTTAACCTTTTTAAATTTAGATATGATTCAGAAAAAAAAATTGCAGTTTTTCTCTTGGAGAAGGGGGAACACAGATTCAAGTTATTTTGAATTGTGTCAATTTAGTTGCAGCCCCTTCAAGATATATTCACAATCCAGGTTTGATGGAGTTATCCATGTTGAAAATATGGGATTGGGTGTTTAATTGCCTGTTTAAAAGATTCCTGAAATGAATTGATTACCCACAAGTTTTAAAATTGAGACAGAAAGTTCTGGGTGACACTATAGCATTCAAGATTCCAGCATGGGTAGTATAGGCATCCAGTGCCACTCTAGCGCTTTTAGTGGAATCAGCCTTAGAAACATGATTCCCTTCACTAGTTCCTCCCTTCTCCCACTCATCAAAAGGTCCTTTGGTGGTTCTCTTACCAATCAGAACCTGGATGTTGGATATTGATCCATTTTTGGTTGCAATGGCAGGCTTGGTGCCATTGGTTCAGATAGAATGGCCTCTAGGCCTTCCATTGCTTCAGCTTCTCCATTGGCCTTTCCACCCTCTTCATACTTGTCATAGACCCCCTAGTATTTATCCACAATCTCTTTACAATCTATTTTTGGATCATTTCTGTGCTCCAATTGGTATCTGGACTGTGAGTTGGAAGACTTTTCATACACTTGTTTGAATTTATTTTTGTAGAATTATGGTTGGCAGGGCTGGCATTATTGCTTGAAAATCATCTCAAGATCCCATTATGGTGTCCAAAAACACTTGTCTTGAAAATTGGGAGTGGGAGTGGCAGTGGGAGTGGAAGTGGGAGTGGGAGTGGGAGTGGGAGTGGGAGTGGGAGTTGGATTATGGTAATATGAATTCCAAATAAACTCAATCTCCTCAGAATTGCAACAAACATTTTATTCAAAGCTCCTAGTCATCAAATCAATGCAAGCTACACCCCCAGAATCTAGTATCATGTGTGACTGAAGTACCTCTCTACATGAGCAGACTACAATCTCTTAGTTAGCATGTCTTTCTAAACCTACTTTATTTTTCAAAGGTGTTCAGGAGTACACCTAATCTTCATTTGGGAATTCTTTCACACTTGTGACATATTCAGTTGATCTTCTTCACATAAATATCATTTTCTTATTCTTTCTTTTAACATATTACAATTATGTCACAAGTAGGAGAATGAAAGTTTTTATCTAGCAGTATATAAAACTTAACTCTTGTGATCTTTCTCCTCCTTTCCTTATGAAATCAATTCTTCTTGTTCTGCACCATGACTTCAAGTCCACTCCTTTCCAGATTTCCTCCTCCTACTAGTACCATCCAGAATCATTTTGAGCCTTCCTTGGTTTCTTACCCACCTTGGAGTCCTCAATCCTCTCTTCTGAATCTCTCAGCTCAATCCATTGTGGATGCCCCTCCCAACCCCCTCCCTGGTACTAGTCTTCCTTCTTCTGTTAGTTACTGACATCCTGGCTCTGTTTCAAGTCTCTGTTTGACAGAAACATGTGCATTGTATCAGAATTGGAACTTGTTTTGATTTTAGTTTGGAAGGAGTTACATGTTTTTCACCCAAATTACAGGTGGACACATGCTAGCATGTGCCACCATTTTTACCCTGGTGTAACATCTGTCTGTCTCTG
Organism: Puccinia polysora; assembly: GCA_025617555.3. Taxonomy (NCBI): domain Eukaryota; kingdom Fungi; phylum Basidiomycota; class Pucciniomycetes; order Pucciniales; family Pucciniaceae; genus Puccinia; species Puccinia polysora. Next base: position 33,778,677 of record CM062628.1, read on the forward strand.
CTTGTCTAATTTTCAGAAACCAATTGATTGGAAATTTCAACAAAAACCTGGTGGTTTTGTATGGTTCCAAGACAGATCAGGTTCCATCCAAATCCCCAGGCATCAGGCTGGCTGATTTGTGCTGGTTGAATGTCATCTTCAGTTTCAAACATGACTTGAATTGTTTCCCAAGCTTATGAGCTTGATATTTATATAAGATCACCTCAAAAGAAAAGGCTCTTGTGATCAGCCTGCCAAGTATTCTTTGATCCCAAGTGATGCAGAGCTTTTGGTAAACATGGTCAAGCTCATAGTCTAGTTGATCAACACATTCATTAATGTGATTTTGATCAAGAGCTCCAAACATTCCAAATAAAAATTGAGATCCTCCTTTGTGTGAAAAAAAAATCAAGGTGAATTTGCCCAGAAGTAAGAATATTGTTGGGGATATGAGGAGTAGCATAAATATTTTGGTGAGGAGGTTGATAAAGTGCACCTGAAGTTGGTAGATGATGGAATGAATCTGGAAGGAAAATGTTTGAAATGGAAAGAGGATGAGGATGAGGTGAAAATCTACCATGATTGATGTGGTTGGCAGGTAGAGTTGGAAGGTTGTAGAGATGAGGAATGGGATGATGATCAACTGTTGATCTGTTCAAGTATCTAGATGAGGATCAAGAATTGTGAGTTCTATTTATATTATGGTTGGGAAGCTATGGTAGAGGTGGGAATGAGGAAGTGGTTCCCACATGATGGTGATGGGCTATCATCAAGAAGGGCATTGGAAAGCAATTGTTTTAATGACTTTGGAAACAAAGAGTAAGCAGAGGAGGAGGCCCTTCCTCTAGGTGACAAATCCCAAAAAAGTGACTGAAACAATGTTTGAATTTAAAATCCTGAAAGATCCCCCCCCACCTTGTTTTTAAAATTGATGAGTGAAAGATGAACTCTCTGGAGCTTGTTGATTTCTAGGTTGAGGGGGAGGTAATTCAATGTGGGTTCAAAGGGGGGGGGGTTAAATATAAATCTTCAATATTCTCAAAGAAAAAAAAGCCCCTGTTTGAAACCAAGCAAGTGAGGAATTTTTCAGCCTACTAGATTCCAACAACCTAGCTCCTTCTAGCTACTAGAGGTGATGAAAAGTTTAGATTAGAAATGTTAAAAAAAGCCAGAGATATATTTTGTCTAAAAGGGTTAAATTTATTTATATATTTATGAAAATAAACTTAGAAGGAGGGGCCAAGACCTTAATGTTGTTGTTGAACCCTCAAGAACACAGGTATATGTCTGTTGAGGAGAATTTAGGTGCTATTTTGGTGCCTGTGGGGTTTACAAGGACTCCTTTGAAGAAGGGTGTGTGTAATTTCCTTGGGGTTTGGGTTATGCAGAACCTACAAAAAGAGTACAAGTCAGCAGTATCACTTACTAGGTCTAGATCCGGACTTATGCTTGATGGATGAACCAATATGCAGGTATTCAGGGTGCTTGAAGCTGGTGCTGAGGCAGGCTGAATGGTTGGATGTTGATTTTGGCCAAAAAGTAAGGATTCAAGAGTTTTGTCTATAATTTTATCAGAAAGTGGTCAAGGATCACACACTTATTTCTTGTAAGGGTTTGATGGTTTGAGGAAGAAAATATCTCAAGCAATAATGACTATATGACTGGATTAATGAGTTAGAAATGGCTGGTGGAAGAGCCTTTATTTATATTGTTTGGGTCCCCTCATGGGACAGTCTCTTTACCAGAAAAAGGAGGGTGACCCAGGCTAGTGCTGAGGCCAGGAGGCCATTAGTGTGTTTGTGTAGACCTACTCTGGTCACTAAAGAGTTACAGGAAGCTCTATTTCATCATGCTTGGGGCTTGATACATGTTTCTGTACCCTTAATAACCTTGTTGTATCTACCAAAGAAGTAGTATTTAATTGATATTTTTAAATACAAGTCATGGCTTCCTGAAGCCAGGGGTTTGAACACATGCTCTGTAGACACCATTCCGCAAGACTATTTTGATTCTGAGGCTCTTTTGTCCATATTGGGGTGTTTTACAGTCACTTAATTGGACAGTACACTCCTATTAATGATTAGTTATGTACAGTTTTAGTTACCAGGGACACAAGGGGGTTTTGTATGGGTTTTTGGTACCTTTTGAGCCATCTAGCACGAAGCTAGGTCTCTGTTTATCCTTAGTACACACTCTTGGGGAGTTACAGTAACTAGCATGTACCCTTTTGGGTCCAAACCTACCTTACAGGCCCTTTTACAGGAGCCCTGAAAACATTTGATATAGTTTTAAAAAGGGTGCAGGGCCCTTTTTTCCGGATTTTTTTGTTGGTTTATCTGTTTTCATACTATTTTCCACGACATGGTGGCGCTCTTTGGGCCCCATGTGATGTGGAACAGGGGTGTAGGGTGTATAGGGGGTAGCCTACAGCCTGTTTCCATTTTGGGGGAGGGGGGGCTGTCCAGTGAGCCAGCTGGTTGCCTTGCGCAATGGTCCGGCCGGTCGCTAGGGGCCCGCCCAAGGTAGTCAGTTGAATACCTGTGGGGCTGGAGACAGGTAGCAACCACTGCGTGCAATAGTTGCTTGACTACCCGCAGTAGTTGGTAGCAACTGCCTTGTGCGGTAGTCACTCAACTACCCACGGGAGTTGGCAGAAACTACCACACGCAGGAGTTGCTGACTAGCAACTACTTCCGGCTTGTGCAAGGTAGTTGCTTGACTGCTTGCAGGGCTGCCGCGTGCCGTAGCTCCTTTGGGAAGTTGCAGAAGGTATGGGGCTGCGGGTGGGACTATGGATGAAACCTGTTTTTTTCCATAGGTCCTAAACTAGACACAATTATGGGTTTCTGACCAAATTTTTGGCCAGAAACACATACCTGCTGATGTGATGGGAGGGTACACAGGTGAATCATGGTTCTACCTGAAGGAGTGAATTTTTGGGGGTGGTGCCAGTGGATGAACCTACCTAAATTGGCACCAAAAATCCATTTCTTTAATAATATTTTTAGATTTATTACAGGTTCAGGTTTTATTTCTTAATTTTCATTTTAATTGATTATTTCCATATTTTTGTATTTATTATTATTATTTATTCAGTTTTATTTTTGGGGTCTTTATTCAGTTTTTTCTGAATAGTAGCAAGCTGAAATTCCCCCCTTTCAAGATTGGTTTACCCAAAAGAACTTTTGGGAGGGGAAACAGGTAAAAAAAAAAAAAAAAAAAAAAGGTTCTTTGGTGGTGTCAGCCTCCTGGATGCCAAGATACTTGCTATCCTTTAGCTACCAGAGGTGATAGAATAAATAATAAATATATTATTCAATAAATGCAGCAAAAATACATAAAATATTTGGATAAAGCTTATTGCAAGGTTGATTGGTTTGGATATGGTTTAATTTTATAAATCAATATTAATAAATTGATCATTCAATAAATTAACAGAGGGGCCACAATTATATTGGGGATCTTTAAAACCTCTCTTCAGGGAATTCACTATGAAAAAACATAGGCCTGGTTACTTTGGAACGTTTAATTTATATTCTTAAAGGATATTCTGCCCAAAAATAATATGTATATAATATACACGGTGAAGTGGCAGGGCTTTGTAACCAAGCTGACACAACAGAAAAAGGATAATAAGACTCACTGGTATATTATTAAATACTTTGGGTACCTGTTTGGGATGTTCACTGATGGGTTAAACCTGTTTACTGTGGTTATAAGGTTGTTCAACAGTTTAAATTGATAAAAAAAGGGTTGGGGATGGATATTATTAATCAGACTAAGACAATAAATCACTTACTTATCTCTTATAAGTATTTGATTACCTTTTCATGGTTTCTGTATGTAAATATAACTGGGTCTCTGGTTATCAATATCCTCAAAAGAGCTCTTTATTTATAGTTTTTTGAGTCCCAATATTTTCCTTCTGAGGGGTACAGGGTCTCAAAGGGACAGACACTGAGGCTAGCAGCGTAACCAGTGGTAGCCTGTCACGTGTTCTTGGTGCTGTAGCATGGGTAGCATCTAATTCACCATGGTATGGGAATTATTCTACTTTATAATTGATATTTGGACATGTGAATAACACTCATCTGTCCTTTTTATTTATTAAATAATTAATTATCCTTAGTAAATGTTCCCAGTAAGTTAATAATTATTTTGATAGACATTCCTATGGATATAATTATGTCAGGTGAGTTCTCATTATCTATGGAGATAATCAACAAACTCAAAGATCTGAAGAACCTAACAATATCTCTTGATGGTTGGACTGACAATTCTGGGAACAGTGTGTATGCTGTTCTGGCTTTATGAGGACCTTCAACAAAAATTTTCATTGATGTTCTTGATCTTCACTGTCAAAGACACACCTCTGAAAATATCTTGAAAGCATTGAAAGAGAACCTCAAATCTAAGCAAATTTCTTTCAAGGCAATTTCTGATTTTGTAACAGATTCTCCCTCAGTTATGGTCAAGTTTAGAGATAATTTAAATTCTGAAAATCCACACATTCTCAAAATCCATTGTGATTTACATTTTTTTAATTTGATAGAACAAAAAAATCTTAAATTATCCTATGATGCAAGAAGTCATAAGAGGGAATAAGACTCTAGTCAACTACTTTACTACTTCTGGATTCTGGCTTGAGCATCTCTCAGGATGGAGGGTTGAAAATGGTATCAGTAATGGTCTTCAAACCCTTTGTGAAACATGTTGGTACTCAATGGCTAAAGTATGCTTGGGGGTTCAAGAACATGAAGGTGGATTCAAGTATTGGATGGAAATGATGGAGAACCCAATGGTTGATACTCCATCCATCAGCAAGAGTGTTTTGAACATCATTGGAAATCATGATCACTTTACTTCAAATGCTGTTATGGTTCAAATTCTCAAGCCAGTAGTTACTGGAATAGGCCATTTAGAAAGACATGACACAACCTTGGAAGACATTTGGAAAGAACTTCTTAACACTTACAAGTCCATAAAATCTGCTGAATTATACTCAAGATTTGAGGCCTTCAAGAGCCATTCACTAGATGTCCTCTGAAAGTCTTCTTTGGTTTTTCAAGATAATATCTACTTAATTGATTTCTTTCTTCATTTATCAAATTTTCAGATTACAGTATCTCAAAAACACTCACTAGCTGAAATTGGTAAAATGATACTTCAACTTGCCAAAAAATTGGGATTGCAATAGATCTGAGTCATTATCACTTCAAAACTCAATCAATCATTATTACAATTCACACTTCCCATTCAATGTCTCTCTTGAAGATTCTAGCCTACCATCTTTTCCATTGAATTATTGGATTTCTGTTCCTAGCTACCCTGAATCAAGTACTTTTGAAAAAGATTGCAATCAAATTATTTCAGATTGTCCCTCATCCAGCTGGTGTTGAGGTCCTTTTTTCAATCATGAATGCTATCAAAACAAAATCAAGAAATCAAATGAAGACTTCAACTTTGAAAATATTGAGCCAGGTGAAATCACACTTACTCCAAGGTGATTCAGCTTTGAATTCTCAACAATCCCAGGCAAGTAGTTCAAACAGTCAACCTTCTGAAGATGAGAACATGCAAGCATATGATGCATTCATCACCCCAGATGAATTGGAGACTTTTGAAAATGGCATATTAAATGATACCCCAAGCCTTCCCATAATTTCAAGACAGAATGCCTTGATTGAAACAATGTTTGATTTAAATCAGTGGGAGAAGGACAACCAGCTGAACTCTGTTGAAATAAATGTTGAAGATGCTCCAGATGAGGATAATAACTGGGACCCTATGCAAGTTTGGGCTCCTGAAAGCTATGTTTGATTGATTTTCTTTTCTTTTTTCTTTTTTTCATGCTTTCTTCATCAAACTCATTGCTTATCTCATCACAATGTCCTGGTCATGTTTTCTTCATGAAGATGAATTTTTTTTTTTTTTTTACAACTTCATCAATCTATGAAATAAAGTACTTCAATTTGCCAGGCACAAGTCCTCCTTTCTTAAATTTTATGGGAGAAATTTTTCACTTGAAAAAAAAAAAAAAAAAAAATATGGCGCGCCACTGTCGCCACCTGCAAATGGCGCGCCAGGGCGGGGGGGGGGGCGGGGGGCGGGGGGGAACGGCGCCATTTGGCGCGCCATTTTCTCCAACCTGGCGCCGCCAACCTGACCCTGGACCCGCCAGGCCGACGCGACGCGCTCGACGACCTGCGGCGCTTCGACGGGCGCCGGGTCACCCGGGGAGCTCGATCCTCTCCTCCGGGGCCGAGACGAGCCACCAGGCTAAGGTGTCTCCGTAGGGCGGGGTGAGCATCGATCGTCCCCGGCCGCAGGTCCCGCCCGACCCCCGGGGCCTCACGGTGTGATCCAGACTCGCGTCGAGCCCGGGTCGAGGCGAGGGTGACGATCCTGAGGCCGCCCTCCCCACACCCCGTCCCGAGTCAGAGGACGCCACCAAGCTTACTTCCTACCCATCTTTTCTCTCTCTCTCTTTTTTTTTTTGGGGTCAAGCTGAGCTGGGGGGGTCACGAGTGGGATGGCGGCGACTCATCGATCGTCGATGGCTCGGTAGACGTCAAGACGGACGAGGGCGCAGTAGATCTCGTTAACGACGATTATGGTCGTCGTGCGGCCCCGGCCCCGGGCTGCCATCGGGGCCCCGTCACGACGGACGGTGCCGAGTCAAGAGAAGTCAAATCATCTGGTAAGCCAAGCGAGGAACCCCCCGATCAAGGTTTCTCTTGAGGTGGGAGGTTATACACTCCGCTTTGGCTGGACAAGAAGCTTTTTCAGGTTTTCTTTTGGGGTTATTATTATTTTTTGTTTTTTGTTTTTTGTTTTTTTCTGGATCAATCATCATGACTCACTCACTCGTTTTTTTCTTTCGATGGGATGGGATGGAGATCTGGCTACCTAAAGTTTCCATGATGGTGAATTGGAGGCTTGGAACAAACCCCCCCCCCCCCGGACCCCGGCCTAGTCTATCAAACACATCAGACCTTAGAGGGGGGGGGGGGCGCATAAGTCGTGTAATTCAGGGGGGCGCATGAGTCGGGTAATTCAGAAACCAGAGACGATAGGTCTCTATTGGTGACTTCAATAACTGTCGATACACCCTACTTAATCGATTCAAAAAAAAAAAAAAACCTGGACAGGCCATTCAAAATCCATCGTCTCACATCTGACCAAATTCACCACCCTGAGCAATCGACACCTCGAGTGGAGGAGGGGTAAGTCCAATCAGTACTGACTAGGGTCGGAAGTATGGATGAACTGGTGGTGAGGATCAGGTATTGATGTACATGAACCTCCTCACACGCCGTCACGGCAACTAGAGAGGGAGCGGGGGAGCACGCACGACTCGACTATCCTGACGATCTTCAAGATTGGCTCGTTGAGACAGAGAGAGAGATAAAATTAAACTAAACGAGCAGATGATTATACAACAAGAGTAGCGTTCGTGGCATGGAGTTCAGGCACCGATAGATAGATCAAGAAGGTCCCTCAAGGATGAAGGACAGGTGTGTGAGGAGGTTTAGATAACATTTAGCCGATGGATTACTCGACCAACAAAGATCAAGGCGATACTCTCAAGAAAAAAATAAAATAAAATAAAACTCCTTCCTCTGGTGTCGAATGAGCTCATCCGGAATCCGGGAAACCGTGATAGGTAGCTAGGGATCTAGAAGTAGAAGAATTGGCGATGAGGTAATAACCAGGGGTCCCAAAGGCCCTAGGGAATAGAATCGGTTGAGACCTTTGGCGTCGAAGGACCCGTGCGTTGGGAGGGCTGAAGGAGAATTGTAAAGATTTCCAGGAGGTGGGACTGGTGAACCTATTGGATTCGGAGAATGGGTTGTACTCGACCGAGGACCCTTCGATCCTCATCGAATCCCGAGGTTCGATTGTTCGTGAGACGATCGATTCAGCAAGATCGGATGATTCGAGCGATTCTTCTAATACCGGGGTAAGCGTCGGGCTGTGATACATCGATCGAAACTCTCTCCGCTCTCGGTAAGTGGGTTGCTCGACCGATGATCCATCTCGGGTGAGGATGTAAACCCCGGTAAAGATAAACCCACAGGCGAAGACGAAATTCCCAACTTGGGCAGAACTCAAGTTTTTGAAATCTCCGTAGAGCGTCGTCGACCCCACGACAGCCATGATGGTAAATAGGACGAATTGGACCGGCACGACGTGCTGTATTACCGTGATCGACAGTCAGATCGAGTGAACGGCAGCAGCCGCAGTAGATTCATGCCATCGAGTCAAAGGCGCGAAGCTTACCTTGGAATCAAACCTTTGTAAGGCACGGTTGAGGAAGATGATCTGAAGTATAGCGGTGACTAGCATGACGACGAGCATGAACCAGGTGATCGAGTAGTTAAAGCTTATAAGAGTGGAGGTTTGTTTCGAATGAGGTTAGGCAAGGAGGGATGATCGAAGCGGTTGTGAATGAAGGACGAACCAATCGAGGAACATGAGATTTAGGAGAGAGCTAAAAGCCTTGGTCGATAAGACGGTGAATCCACCTGTAAGGCTTGAAAGATGTCAGAGATCACGACATCATTGGAACGCAAGCTGAGGAGATTCTCGGCCACATGTGAGTCGGGGGGCGGGAGGGGATCGATAGGATGTGAGAATCACCAGAGATCGCGCAGAGTCCGACGTCGATTCCGATGAATTGATCGGCCCATGGGGTGTTTGAGAGGAACGCGAGGAAGCTTGATAGTCGATCGATGACCGAGTGAGTAAGGGGGTGTTAAGAGACCTTAGGGAGCTATATGGCGTCCAAGGTCGAGGCGGGAGGACAGAGGGGTGGGGGTAGGATGGAACGGGGCTTACAGGATGGCCGACAGACAGAGGCTGGCGTAGAGGATAAAACCGAGTTGGGAGATTGCGAGGAGGAGGGGATCCGGTTCCAAAGCCTCCGAATGACGGGGACTACTGAGGACGACTGTGGGTGGTGAAGAGGATGATCCAAGATGGATATCGGTGATAGAGGCAGGGGAGTCTGAGATCAGGCAGGGCAGGATCGATGGAGGATTCTAGGATCGATGTGAGTGCAAACTTTGAGCTCAACTCGTGATGGTACCGATGATGGCCAAACTGATGCCGAGCCCATCGCGTCGTTTGAAGTGTTCACCCAGGATGATTGGAGCCATGACACAGTTCCCGATCAGGGCAACCGTGCCGAGAGGGGCGACGACACTAGCGGGTGCGAAACCGTCTGAGAGGCGAGGGGAAAGGATGGGTGAGTAGTGATTGGGATGAGGATGGGAGAGTGGATGGGAAGGGGTATCTGAGCCGAGGCTGACAAGAGATGAAGTTTCCCAGTTCGCCGGCGGACATGAGGATGAAGCCGGTCCACCAGATGGGGGAGGACAGATAGCTGAGATCATGATGGGCTCGGTGGGGCAGGGGAACGGAGGGATGAGGGTGGTGATCGTTCAATGGAGAGGACTCGGATATCGGATGATTGAGGGCGTGTTTGGATTGAGGGGAGGAGAGGGTGAGGATACGTTGATGGGCCAGCTTCTGAAGGTTGAGGGCGAGGGAGATGAGTAGGTTTCCTATTGGGGATCGATGGTGGTGAGGAGAGTAGTTTGGAGGATGGATGGGATGAGATCGGTGAGGTTGGAGGGTGAGAGTGTGCTCTACTCTACTCTACTCTACTCTACTCACCAACGATGGAGAGTGCGACGCCGATGAGCCTTGGTGATCGAGAGCAGGGGGAATGGGTCGGGTGTGGGTGGTATGGAGAGAGGTCATGGATGAGGAGGAAGAAGAAGAAGAAGAAGAAGAAGAAGAGGAAGGTCATGAGCTGATGAAGCGAGTGAGGATGATAAGCTCAGAGCAGCCACCGACGGGTTCTCGTCCGAAGCTTGAGCCAGATCACCGAGCAGGAGGAGGCTGGGAGTGGGGGTGGACATGGGAGAAGGATGGGCAGGGAAAGGAGTAGAGTGGGGCCACAGTCAGAGCTTAGTTAGTCGATGAAGAGAGGGATTGGAAGGATTGAAGGACAGTAGTCCAGCTGGATGAGGGAGAGAGAGAGTCATGAAGTGGAGTTGGGTCGGATTCGAGGTCAAGTCGTCGAGGGATGGGGATGGGGATGGGGATGGGGATGGGGATGGGGATGGGGATGGGGATGGGGATGGGGATGGGGATGGTGATGGGGATGGGATGGTGCGATGGAGAAGAGGAGAAGAGGAGAAGAGGAGAAGAGGAGACTTGGGAAAAACTAGATCAATAAATCGATATTTTCTCATTCAAGAACCACTCTCCAAATAAGAACCAAGCACCAAAGCCAACAAACGACTGTGGTGACTTTTTCCTCTTATCAACTCAAACTGATCTACTCCTCCCTTCTTGGTCTCTCATCCTCATCTTCTCTTTCTCTCCTTATTTCAATTCAAACTCTAATCAAGTTTAACGTGACTCATATTTCACCTGTACGTATACAACTTCAAAGATCCCTCACAGTTGGGTTCACTACTACTATCCTTTACTAGCCAACAATCATCATACTCCCGATCTACAAAGGCTCTGGTCGAATTAGGTGAAATGAAGGGAACCATAATTTATATATCTTTAATCTGGGCACCATTTGGCTTGTTTGGGAATTCATGGAATACTCTTGCTACATCGAATTTTTTCCAGGCTTAGATTAAACCAACTCGAATCAAATTCGTCCCAGACTCACAGTGAGATCAACTTAGTGTTTGGGATGGATTTTTACCTAAGCCAATCAAAAACAAATAAAGCATTCATACAATTTCTGATTCCATGTATAGAATATGATTTTCATCATAAGAAGTATCAGGAAATTAACATCCTCTGTAACCCCCCCCCCCCCCCTTGACTTTGGATATTTCATCCAATAATTTTTGTTCACAGGATTCCCTGATTCTCTGGAAACCAGAAGACTGTTTTGATTTCTGGAAATCTTTGAAAAAAAAAAATTCTCTCAATTAGGTTCTCTACCATGATCTCTTTAAACAAGCAACTACTTGACTACCTTTGACAGTTCTGGGTATTTTCATCTAACCATCAAACCCTTCTTTTGAATGGACCCAGAGGACTTCTTGGTCATTCACCTTGCTCTGAATGATCTGAAATTTAAATTTTAAACCAGCTAACTGGCCCACTATCCTGCAATTTTAGTTGGGAATAGAGTTGATGTTTTGACATCTATATATGCAACAGACCAGTTTCCTCTGTAGCCTGCTTCATACAAGGCAAGAGACCCATATCACAGTAAATCAGAAGTGAATGATAATTATGTTATGAAGAAGTGTCAGAATAATAGATTCCAAGGACCTATCTCATTCTATCTACTAGTCTTGATGGAAGAACTGGAGTGATGATAGGTCAAAAAGCCAAGGATACTATTTGGCAACGGGGGGGGGGGGGGGTTAAATCTATTTGGAAATTTATAGAAATTGAGTTGAAGGGAGCTTACAAGAACTTCTTGGGATTTTTTGGAGCCCTCTATAACCCAGGATTTGTCTTATTGAGATAAATTAATTCAGTTAGATTTCCTGGTTCTTACTTCAAGTACTTCTTTCAAAAAGGTTATGTATAATTTCCTTGGGTTTGGTTTATTGAACCTTTAAGGGGAGGGTCTAATCAATGGGATTACTTACTAGTTCAAAATCTGGTCTGATTGTTCAGGAATCATTAAAAATCTGCTGGGGTTTGGGATTCTGAAATTTGGTGACTGGTTTAAGACAGAAAAATTTGGTGATAGATGAGCAAGAGTTCATTGATGATCTAAGAAATAATCATCAGTTGGTGTCCAAGCTCACACACTTAATTTTAACCCCTAATGTTTTGATGGCTGAAGATGAAGAAAAGACTGATGCTATAATAACTATATGACTGGATGAATGGCTTGAAAATGACTGGGAGAGGGGCCTTTACTCATACCTTTTGGGCCCCTCTCTTGGTACAGGTCCTCTACCCACCAGGAATGGGTGAACCAGGCCTCAACTGAGGCCAAGGGGCTTTCCAGGGGTTTTTATGAGTATTTTTAAAACGTTATGGAAGTATGGAAATCCCTGTTTTTGATCATCAAGTGGGATTTTACACTTCTCCATGCTGCTATTGATTTCATAATATCAGCCCCTGGGATGTCCTAAACCACATATTTCCTTATCCAGCACATTGACCCAATGGCTGGGAGCTTAAATACAATTTCCAGGGGACCATCCTCTTGATGATAATCTTGAGTTGGGACCTTTTTTGACATACCCAATGATGTACTGGCCCATAAATGAGTAAGTGGGCTCAATCACTTAAAAGCCACCATACAGCTCTTGGATGATGGAAACAAGAATGAAGAAGGGTACCAGGGAAGCTGGGAATGCTCTAGAACTAAAACAGCCTCCAGACTATGCCCTGGTCAAAGTTTCAAGCTGGTAAAGTAACATTGAATTACATTCTTGATGGTTTTCACACCCTGTATTGTCCTCTGTTTCGGGGGGGGGGGGGAGGGGGTGCTTGTATCTTGGTTCCTGATTCTTGGGGTGAGGAACCTACCTTTTCTCCAGATTTTGGGTTGTTTTTTATGTTTTCAACATTTTCACCACCACATTTTGGTGCTCATTTAGCCTCAGTTAGTTTCAAACCAGGATTCAGGGGGTAATGGGTGTACCCTAAATCCCACTTTCTGCACTGGCTGGATACCTAGGCATTGTCTGGTTTGGTTTTTGTGCAACTATTGGCTCTGGTGGTGGGGATATGGTTGGCTAGGCCTGTGAAAGTTAGTTGATAAACTACCAGAGGGGCTGGAAGTTGGTTCAAAGTACCTAGCTTGTCTAGGTCATTGCCACAGAATTTTTTTTTTTTTTTTTTGGGTTTTAGAGCTCCACTAAGCCACCTGCTGTGAATTTTGTAACCTCTGGGGGTGATGCAAGCTGTGGGAAGGACCCTGCTCATCTTCTGAAGCTCTCAGCACTTGTAGAGGGCCCACAGCTGCATGCAAGAGTTATTCTAAAAACCTGTTTTTGGACATAACTCCTTCAATATGTAAAATCATGGGTTTTTGATCAAATCACACATCCCAAACCCATACGTGCGGATATTTTGAACTAGGGTGAGTTAAGTGAGATGGTTCTACTCTGAAGGAGTGGGACATTGGGGGTGGTGTCAGTGGTTGAATATACCTAGTTTTGCACCACAGATCAATTTCTGACATCATCATTCCAAAATTCTGACTCCTTCAATGAGTTCTTGTACTTATTTATTTATTTTTTCATTTATTATTATTGTTATGATTATTTATCATTTTTGTATATTTTTATTATTATTCTCATCTTCTATCATTATTCTCTTTGATTTGAGTTTCATGACTAAGTGTTTGATAATATTTCAGTCTTTTTTGAATAGTAGTCAGCTAAAAAGAATTGACTAAATAAAGAATCTTAGACTTTGCTTAGTATCCTGGATCATTGATTAGGTTTGTTCTCATTGGTATTTGGTTTTATGACTAGAAACCAAAACTAATACTGGTGATTATTACCTTTTTTTTTAAAAAAAATGATTCCAATTGAATTAACTGCTTGATGCCTGATTTGGGGTTTTTTTCCCATATACTTTTTAACTAAACCAGTTTCTTTCACATCCTTCCAAAAATATTTAAAATACTGTACATAAAACTTATATTACAGATTTTTGTTTTCTGCTTCAAATTGATTCCAACCATATTTAGAACAAAATAGCACACAAAATAACTAGTGATAAACAAAAGAAGATGATTAACCTAACCTATCCCATTTCACCATAATATCCCAGGCCTGTTTTAAAGCTTAAACTTTTTTAATCATCTTATGTTTTGTTTTTCTGGTTGGATCCTTATGTTTTTCTTTTCTTATCCTTATGTTTTTCCTGTCTGATCCATATGTTTTTCTTGTCTGATCCATATGTTTTTCTTGTCTGATCCATATGTTTTTATTTTCTGATTCTTATGTTTTTCTTGTCTGATACTTATGTCTTTCTTGTTTGATCCTTATCTTTTTCCAGTCTGTTCCTTATGTTGTTCTTGTTTGATACTTATTTTTTTTAGCTTCTAGATACCAGGAGCCTTGCTGTTCTATAGCTAATAGACTTGATGAAGCTCAATAATCAATAGATTCCTAAAAAAAAATAAGCAATAAAAAATCTCTTAAAGGATAAATATGATTGGTAATGGTGCAAGGTTTAAATGGTTTGGTTCAATCTTTTTAAATATACAGTAGAACTTTTCCTAATCCATACTTATGACAAACCATAAATTGGGCAAAACCATGGAAAAATTTATCCACAAAATTGGTTCCAGCCAAAAGTCAACTATTAACCCCTGATCCTGCCAAAAACAGTAACAAATAGCTCAAAAAAAAAAAACTGCAAGTTTGGCTGTAAACCTTATTTTACTCCACCCTTCTAACCCATGATTTTCAGTCCACATATTTCCCATATCATCTCCAATCTACACCATCTCCTTGGATTCATATGTATGGCCTCTCAATATATTGTACTTTATTCACCTCTATCTCCACCAATGAATGATCAATATTCATTTCTTGATATTCTCACCCCATATCCCCTTTCTTCCTGTGCTTATCATGCCTATCCTTCCACTCAAAGCACCTCAATCCCCCCCCCCATATCCACATTTTGTGGCATGGAAATTTGATTTCTTTCTCAAGAACCCATTATTTTACTTTTTCAACAATGCTAGATCAAACTCAACTTGAAGTTTTTGAATCCAGCCTCCAAAACAAATTTACTTTGTGCCAATTGCCTTTTATAACCCATGATTTGCATGGGTTAGTACAATTTTCTGCTCTAAACCATGATTTTCATGGTTTAATATAGGTTCCTTTCCAATCCTATAAGCCAGCCTAACCCATATAAAAACCAGTCCACGGACTGGTATGGGTTAGGACAAGTTCTACTGTAGTATAATAAATAATAAAAAGAGGGGCCACAGTTTATACAGACTGTGGGACTTCAGCACCTCTTCTTCAGGAGAATAAAATTGAATCTGGTCCCCTGAAATGATGGGAACATTATTAATTATCAATAAGGAAGTATTACCCACTGAGTTGGTGGTATGGCCAGGCTATGGTAGCACACAGGACAGAGCAGGGAGGATATAACTTAATAATTCAAGCAGCCACTTGCTGGGTACCAGAAATGGTTCACAGTTGAAGGTTTTTAAATCTAAGAGGGTTTCTTGTTCATTTATCTTCAATGAAAACAGCAACAATGGTTGAATTACTGCCAATGTACTTCAGAATGAGGCCATAAATCAATTTCTTATCTCTTTTATAAGCAATTGATTACATTTGGCATTGTTTCTTGGATGATATCACCAGGTAAAAAACAGAGGCACATGCTAGCATGTGCCTGCCTGTAATTTTGGTGTTACTGAAAGAACTAACTCTGGTTCAACTGGAGGTTAAGCATACCATATCTCCAAAATAAAAAAAAATGTAACTCTTTTCCAACCAACAGCAAATTCATTTCTAATTATGATACAATTAAAATGCATCCCAGGTTTAACAAAGGAGAAAATTTCAAGGCAGTTAAATTGAAATTAGTCACAAGGAAGATGATAAAATATGAAGCATAATTATGAAAAATAATCATTTTGGTTGTGACCATAACCAGGCCTTCAATTTCTTCTATCTTGCAAAAAAAAAATTAACTTGTTTTTAAATTTATCCTGTCCTTTGGATTTACTTCCAAGTACTCAATTTTAGAATTGGAAAAAATGGATGGGGGCATCAATGGAATTCTTCAATTGACACATGAAGAAATGTTTGATTCAAAATTATTCATGGAACCTATTGTTTATCAAAATATCTTCCAGCTTCAAACATTCAGAAATGGATTTTAACTTGCTCACTTATCAACAATTTCACCAAGCTTAAAGAATTTTGACAGGGAAAATCCAAAAGAAAACTCAAACACAGAAAAAAAAACTGAATTGGAACCATTGGAATGCTTGTTCTATGCTTGCACAAACTCAATCCACTTTGAGTTTCATCCCAGGCCTATTTGATCTTTTCTCTGTTTTTTTTTTCTGCTAGCTCTTTTTTCATTTTCTCTGAAATGATGTATAAAATCATTCATTGATCTCATTAAATCCATGTATGTGTGCGTCAAGGCTTCATAAAACAACAAAATATTCATAGAAGGGAATCAGCTTCAATCAAACTCACCAAAAAGGCTGTTGGAGTAAGATTCCATCCCAAAACCAAAAATTGAATTGATTTGGAGTTTTTTTTTGGATGGGAAAAATCTTATTTTTCATCAATGCTGATCACAAATGGGGGGGGGGGGTCTTTAGAACTTCATTTCTTAATTCAATTGAACCAACCAGATCAAGAAAAAATTTAACATGAATAAATTGAAAACCAATGAAAGGTTAAGTTTTTAAAACAACCTGAATTCATTTGATATAACACCACCCAAAACATTTTCAGATGGGGAATTGTTCAATATTAAGTTTTTTTGGGATATTTTTTTTTTCTTTTATGAGTTCCACAGTCTTTCCAAACAATTTTGATTGAAATGGAGTATGATTGATTGGCAGAAAAAAATTTAAATCCCATTTTGAAGAAGGTGTTGGAGCCATGAACAAAGACACTGTGTATATGCATGCCATTTTTTTAAAAATCCTGAAGGCATATAGTGTACCCCAGAACTTTTTCCAAAGGTCTGAGGTACATTCATTTCTAAATTTTGGAATGTTTTTGGAATTAATTCATATTTGGCATCTTTTAAACAGACAATTAAGCACCAAATCCCCTACGTTCAACATAGATAACTCCATAAAACCTGGGTTGTAATCATATCTTGAAGGGGGTGAAACTCAATTGAAACAATTTGAAATACCTTGAATATGTATCCCCCCCTTTCCAAGAGAAAAAATGCAATTTCTTTTTGTCTGAATTATATGTACCTGTAAAAACTTTAATAGACATTACAAGAAATGTGATTGGTGCATACTAAAACAACCAAATTTCACTCATAAAAAATTATAGACATTCATCATTTGGGAAAAAATTGAACAAGGTGTGTTGAAGGGTAGCTTCCAGAACATTTAAATAGTTGCATGGTTCAAAATTCTATTTGAAAAATTTAGAAAAACTGTAGTATTAAAAAACACTAAAAAAGATATTTCAAAATTTATTTGCTACAAACCAGATGATGTGGATTCTGTCAGCTTGCTAATATTGCAGAGCAAGCTGCAAAAGTAAAAGAAATAACATAAAAATAATAATAATAAGATTAACCTAAGAAGGAGTCGGAAAACCATAAATACTATTGCAAAACTGGATTTTCCACCCAAATTAGGTAGGGTTAATCATTGACCCCACCCTTGAAATCCAACTCCTTCTATTTTAAAATAATTAAAGAAAGAAAGACCAAAATACCACGGCACCACTATTGAACTTTTTGGCCGATTAAATATTTCACATGCATTGTCACGTATAGGTTTCACACCTAAAATTCAGTCAGAAATGAGGTGTTGTTTATATTTTAGGAGTTACAGACAGAAATGTGTTCTCTCACAATTCCTGAATGCAGCCGCGGCAGCCAATACACCCACGCGCGGCTGAGCTACAGCACTGTCACCCTGTCAAAGCTGTGTACGCAGCCCCAGGCCTCTGAAAAGTACGCAGCCGCGGGACTATGGGTTGAAAAAGTAAAAGGAAGCCTGAGAAACCTAGGTACCACGTAAACATGCTAAAACCTACACAGGAACATTCTACATATGTGATAAATGCTCCCGTGGATAGTAGATAGTGTAAAAATAAGCAAACTTATATAAAAATACCTAAATAGCCTTTATACGTATCTTTTATTAAATATAATTCAAAGTAACAAAAATGTTGAAAATAAGATAATGACTACTTCTAAAAATATATTAAAATACTTTAATATACTATTATGAGAATTTCTAGACATAAATATTTTGTGACATACTAATAAAAATAATGATGTAAAAATATTACATTAATACCCATGACTTATATTTTGAAGTAATTATTTTAGTAAATCAACTGAAATTTGAAAATAAGGAGCAAAATTAATATCATGACTTTACTCCAATTATTTAATACATAGTAAGAACTCACCTGACATCAGAATATCCGTAGGAATGCTATAAAGTAGAATAATGCCCATACCCTGTGGAATTAGATACTACCCATGCTACAGCACCAAGAAAACGTGACAGGCTACCACTGGTTACACTTTTAGCCTCAGTGTCTGTCCCTTTGAGACCCTGTACCCCTCAGAAGGACAGTATTGGGACTCCAAAAGCTATAAATAAAGAGCTCTTTTGAGGATATTGATACCCAGAGACCCAGTTATATTTACATCCAGACACCGTGCCAAGGTAACAAAATACTTATAAGAGATAAGTAAGTGATTTATGGATTTAGTCTGATTAATAATATCCGTCCCCAACCCTTTTTTATCAATTTAAACTGCTGAAAAACCTTATAACCCCAGTATACAGGTTGAACCCATCAGTGCATGTCCCAAACAGGTAAACAAAGGATTTAATAATATACCAGTGAGTCTTATTATCCTTTCTCTGTCGTGGCAGCTTGATTGAAAAGCCCTGCCACTCCACCGTGTATTTTACATACATATTATCTTTGGGCAAAATATCCTTAAAGAACATAAATTAAAGGTTCCAAAGTAACCAGGACTACGTGTTTTCATACTGAATTCCCTGAAGAGAGTTGTTAAAGATCCCCAATATAATTGTGGCGCCTCTATAAAAATATTTAACAATCAATTTATCTATATTGATTTATAACAATAAACCATATCCAAACCAATTAACCTTGCAATTAGCTTGATCCAAATATTTTACAGATTTTTGCTGCATTTATTGAATAATATATTCATTATTTATTCTATCATCTCTGGTAGCTAAAGGATAGAAAGGGTCTTGGAATCCAGGAGGCTGACCATTGGGGGTCTGGCCGGGAAATATTCCATTTTATTATATTTAATACCTTGGACCAGACATTTCACATAATCTTAAATCAAAGATAAATTTATCTGACTTTTTAACCATGATTAATCATTAAATTCTTTTGCAGTGGATTTAAAAACCAATGCAGAATTAATAATCTATTATTTAAATCTTATAAAGATAAGAAAAGAAGAATATATTAAAAATTATAAACCTAGTCCTAAACCCTAAACCCTAGGTTTATAATTTTTAATATATTCTTCTTTTCTTATCTTTAAAAGATTTAAATGATAGATTATTAATTCTGAATTGGTTTTTAAATCCACTGAAAAAGAATTTAATGATGAATCATGGTTAAAAAGTCAGATAAATTTCTTGTTGATTTAATTTTACATGAAATGTCTGGTCCAAAGTATTAAATATAATAAAATGGAATATTTCCTGGCCAGACCTCCAATTGTCAGCCTCCTGGATGCCAAGATTCTTGCTATCCTTTAGCTACCATAGGTGATAGAATAAATAATAAATATATTATTCAATAAATGCAGCAAAAATCTGTAAAATATTTGGATCAAGCTAATTGCAAGGTTAATTGGTTTGGATATGGTTTATTGTTATAAATCAATATAGATAAATTGATTGTTAAATATTTTTATAGAGGGGCCACAATTATATCGGGGATCTTTAACACCTCTCTTCAGTGAATTCAGTATGAAAACACGTAGGCCTGGTTAGTTTGGAACCTTTAATTTATGTTCTTAAAGGATATTTTGCCCAAAGATAATATTTATGTAAAATAAACAGCGGAGTGGCAGGGCTTTTTAATCAAGCTGCCACGACAGAGAAAGGATAATAAGACTCACTGGTATATTATTAAATCCTTTTTGTACATGTTTGGGACGTGCACTGATGGGTTCAACCTGTATACTGGGGTTATAAGGTTGTTCAGCAGTTTAAATTGATAAAAAGGGTTGGGGACGGATCTTATTAATCAGACTAAAGCCATAAATCACTTACTTATCTCTTATAAGTATTTTATTACATTGGCACGGTGTCTGGATGTAAATATAACTGGGTCTCTGGGTATCAATATCCTCAAAAGAGCTCTTTATTGATAGCTTTTGGCTCCCAATATTGTCCTTCTGAGGGGTACAGGGGCTCAAAGGGACGGACACTGAGGCTAGAAGGGTAACCAGTGGTAGCCTGTCACGTTTTCTTGGTGCTGTAGCATGGGTAGTATCTAATTCCAAAGGGTATGGGCATTATTCTACTTTATAGCATTCCTACGGATATTCTGATGTCAGGTGAGTTCTCATTATGTATTAAATAATTGGATTCAAGTCATGATATTGATTTTACTCCTTATTTTCAAATTTCAGTTGATTTACCAAAATAATTACTTAAAATTATAAGTCATGGGTATTCATGTAATATTTTTACATCATTATTTTTCTTAGTATGTCACAAAAATGTTGATGTCTAGAAATTTTCATAATAGTATATTAAAGTATCTTAATATATTTTTAGAAGTAGTCATTATCTTATTTTCAACATTTTTGTTACTTTGAATTATATTTGATAAAACATACGTATAAAGGCTATTTAGGTATTTTTATATAAGTTTATGTATTTTTAGACTATCTACTATCCAGGGGAACATTTATTACATATGTAGAATGTTCCTGTGTAGGTTGTAGCATGTTTTATGTGGTACCTAAGTTTCTCAGGCCGCCTGTTCCTTTGTCAACCTGTAGTCCTGCGGCTGCGTACTTGTCAGAGGCCTGGGGCTGCGTACATGGCTTTGACAGGGTGAAAGTGCTGTAGCTCAGCCGCGCGCGGGTGTATTGGCTGCTGCGGCTGCGTGCAGGAATTGTGAGAGAACACATTTCCATCTGTAACTCCTAAAATATACACAACACCTCATATTTGACTGAATTGCAGGTGTGAAACCTATACATGAAAATACATGAGAAATATTTAATTGGCCAAAAATTTCAATAGTGGTGCCGTGGTATTTTGGTCTTTCTTTTCCTTAATTATTTAAAAATATAAGGAGTTGGATTTCAAGTGTGGGGTCAGTGAGTGACCCTACCTAATTTTGGGTGGAGAATCCATTTATATAATAATATTTAGTGTGTTCCAACTTCTTCTTAGGTTAATTTTATTATTGTTATTTTTTATGTTATTTCTGTTACTTTTGCAGCTTGCTATACAATACTAGAAAGCTGACAGATTCAATGAAAAAAACCAACAGCAGACTACACTACATCATGAAAATATATCCAACAAAGAAAGCTGGAGGGAAATCAGGAGGGCAGGTAAATAATCAAAGCTTTCAAATTATCCTAATAAATTGATTTTCTACAATAGTATCAACAAACTGGAATATCAGCAAGGAGAAAAAAAAGCTGGAAAGAAGTTATAGATTGGTTTTATCTTCCTGACTGACTGATTATTTTCCTCCACTCCGTTGTGTGGTTTTCAAAGCTAGTGATTCAGCATTGCATGATAAGCCAACAAGATTAACCAACATTTTTTTTTCATTTGAAAACAATGTGCTTTTTTAAGAAGTCCAGCTACAATTAGGTGTTTATTTTTTAGTTGAATAATGAACTTAATTGATTGTTTGTTAAGGAATTCAATCTTTAAAGTCCTGAACATGATGAAAAATAATAAACAAGAGTGATGATTCTATTCACTATCATCAAAAAACAAGGATAAAAAGGCCCTGAAAAATTCATAGAAGTTGAGGAATATTTTTGTAGTAGGAATAAAATAGCTAATTGCACTCTCAATATCATTCTTTTTGGAAATAATGAGCTTATGAGAAACTATTTCAAAGGTTGAATCATTCAGTAAGTATTCTTTCAATACTGGGGGTTTTATCAAAGTTTTGATGCATATACAGGACCATCCTTGTGAGTAAATTAGTTCAAAGAATGGGTTTCAACACAGCATAGAATATTTTTTTTCTTTTTGAAATGAATCAAGACCCAGCTTGAATGGTTTTTTTTCGCAAATTTCAAGTTCCAGATTAACAGAAGTCAAATTCTCCCAAGTTTGGTTGATTTATTTATTTAAATTTAAATGTTTTTGGGAACATGTTTAATAAAAATTTTATAACCAATTTCCAAGAATGAAAAATTTCACAAAAAAATTGGTATAAACTATATCAAACTGATTTTATGACCATACATCACCAAGATGTATTAGCAATTTTAAAGAAAACTTGAGGTAAAATTGAAACTCCTTTCAAGCATGATTAATATTTGATTTCAAATTGGTTATACAATATTTCAACAGAAGTAGTGATGTGGGTATTTGGGTGTTATTTGGATAGATTTCGTGAATTAGGACAGAGTTACAACCCAGTTGTAACCAAGTTGCAACATTATTAAAGGGCAGTACATTCTAGCATGTGCCTAAATTTTCACCCTGGTGTATCTCATGAATTATGGTGGGAAGGAGTCCAAAAAAGGTGCTGTATCAATACCCTTTATGAGTTCCAGATAGCCTCTTCTGGGAACATATAGAGGTAATGGCTCATGGGCTGAGGATAGAAAGCCATCCAGAGCTGGATTGGCACGTCTTCTTTGTGCTGTAGCTCAGATGACCTTGGATCTATAGGATGAGTTCATGAATTTTGGATCTAGATCAGTCTTTGTGTTTATTTTTTAATTTTGCTGATCCTGCAGGTGATTAATTTTTTTAATTTTTGTATTTGGATAAAATGATCAGTAGTTAATTTTTAATGATTCCATGAAATTTTCTCCTCATTTTGGTATTTTTCATGATTCTATTGACTTATATCTTGATATTTTTTGTAGTCTTCAAAGATTGGGATTTAATATTTTTGTGGCATGTTTCATTTTTGGATATTTATTTTTAGATAATTTATACTTTGATCTTCTGAATTTTTATTTGATTTATGTTATTTTTGGATCATCCTCTATGAATGTGTCATGTCATTAGATATGCATGGATGATCCTTCTATGTTGTAGTAGTTACTTGTAGTACCTATTGTCAATTTCTGTGTGTCACAGATCTCAGACACACAGATCAGGCTTGCTGAATGTGGGGAAGTTGTGCATGTGGGTCTTGAGGAACATTTTGCATGTGGTGCAGTTCAGAGTCATGCAGTCTACATGTGGAGTGGCACAGCTGTTGCAGCTGCATGTTCAAATTTTGAAAAAAACTTTTTTAGCTCATAACTTTTAAAACTAAACGTACATGATTCTTGAATTCTGACAGAATTTTTGGTGTGAAACATATGTGTGAAAGTGTGTGAAATATCAAGTTGGCCACAACAGGGGACATGGGTGGTGCTGTGATTTTTGGGCCATTTGTTCATGTTAATGTGTTAAGGAGTGATAAATCAAAGGTGGGGTTAGTGAGTGAACCTACCTAAAATTGGGTGGGAAATCCAAATTTTACAATAATATCTGGGGTTTTCCTACTCCTTGTTTAAGTTATCATGTGATTTTATCAGTTTTGCTTCATCTTTTATTGTTATTGTCACTTTGATAGGTTGCTCTTTAAATATTAGCAAGCTGAAAATTGTTGTCTTGTCTCTTCTACTCCACTCTCAGGGTTTTTTTCCTACTTGAAGCATGTTTTGGATCTCTTGATCAAAGAACTAAAAAGCCTCTAAGCTTTGTATACTTTTATTTTTCCACTCAATTTATCATTAATAGCATCCACTCCCTATCCCTGTTGTTTTTATTCATCATGATTATATTTTGATCAAAGAAATTAAACACATAAAACCCCAAATTATTCCTGAAAAGATTGAGCGGGCAGTCTGTTTCAGATCAATTTCAATCAAGTAGTCATGAATCTTCCCAGGGAAAAATTCCCTGTATATAAATACATTTTGGCTTCCAGCTGGCTTAAATTTCCCTTGTTTCTGTCTGTCAACCACAATTTGGCTCTGGAAGACAACCTGGGAAAGTGGGTTGCAGCTCATTCTTTTTCATTCAGGCCTACCTGGGAGGAACCAAAGATGCAAATCTGATTGATTTTTTTCATGATCTTTGATTCAAAAGACTTGATGTGGGGATGGTTAGTTTAGTTTAATTTTCAACCAGGAACCCTACTTTTTCACTTCTTTGGATTTTTGGAGGTCTTGATTACCTAAAATCATTGATCAGTAATGCTTTTACCTCAGGTAAAATTGGATAAACTGGGCCTTTGCCCCATAGAAAATTGCTCCAGGTTTCTAACTCCATTCCAAAGACCAAAAATCTTCTTTTTTAAGAAGTTATTTAGATTTTTAGGAATCTGAAACTGATTTGAGGTTAAATAAATTTTCAGTGTATCCAACCAATATAATATTACCTATAAAGGAGAGTTCCACCACCTAATATTTGTCCTGTTGGGGTCCAAGGGAAAGTCTTTACTGATGTGAGAGGCTGCATTGTGAATTATTTTTCCCAAGAGATCATGGCCCTCCAATTGAATTTTGGATTTCCTCAAGCTGGAATCTGTTTGAATCAGTCTCTCTTGCCTCAACAACTGGATTACAAGGGTCAAATCCATTTTCTTTGGTCTTTTGGAAACCACTATTGTTTGATACCAATGA
Source organism: Puccinia polysora (assembly GCA_025617555.3). NCBI lineage: Eukaryota > Fungi > Basidiomycota > Pucciniomycetes > Pucciniales > Pucciniaceae > Puccinia > Puccinia polysora. Next base: position 33,803,220 of record CM062628.1, read on the forward strand.
GGGTACACTCAGTTGGGTCTGGGCTGTGTTTGATCTTGATAATGATGATGAATGGCATGGTTTGATGATGATGTTTTGTTTGTTTGATAAAAAGGGGGTAGCAGTAGAGAAGAAGACCAGAAACAAAGAAAAGAAGAGAATGTGAAAAATAACAAAGGGGAAGGAGAACAGAAATGGGAAGAGGGATCTAGAGGTTGATGGGAGAATGGGGTATGTGCAGTTTGATGATTGGATTTCAGTTTGGCAGAAATGGGGGAATCAACAGATATTGGTGGGGGTGAGGGAAGGAGGAACGGAAAGGGAGCTGGAGTCAAACCTGTGTTGTTCCTGAACCCTGCAGGTTGAAAAACTGTGAGGATTCAGACAGGTGGAAAAGTCATTCTATCATAGAGTGTTGTAAAACCCTGCTGATCACTATGGGGAAGTGGAGATTGAGTGGTTTAGATACCAATGGAAGCAAATTAGGTGCTCATAAGATGATCAACCACTGCTTTGATTGTAAGAGTGATGATAGAATTCATTGCTTCAAACTTCTGTATATCTATTGATGTGTTAATTTCCTCAGGAAATCTATTCACTAGGTCCAATTTATCTTATGTAGATAGGTCTCATGGGAAAGGTAGACAACAGTGGGCAGTTCAATTGAGATTTCACTTTTTAAACCCCCAAATGTTTTGTGGTTCCTGTCCTAGGAAATCTGTTGAGTTTCCACCCAAAAAAATTCAACAGGTGGGTTGTGGGGTTGGTTACAACCCAACCCAACCTGATCCACCTCAAACAGTTTCAATTAATCAATCCAAATCTTGACATCCTCAAAAATGTGTGGTTTTTTGGTTTGCCTCTTTTCTTTTTGATTGTTATTTTTCTTTATTCATCTTATGCTGATGTTCAAATTATTATTATTGTTCACTTTAAATCTACCTCTGTTTTTTTTTTTTTTTTCTTTTTTTTTTATCCTTTCTGTCTTCTACAAGCTGTTAAGATGTCTAGTTAAAGTATTTTAACCTATCAAAATTATCATGGCAAATTTGTGTTGAATGGGTTTCTTTCTTTCATTCATTTTTTTTTTACTTCTTGAAAAATCATTACCTGTCCTTGTTCTTTGGGAAAATGTATGCATGTACAGTAAATACAGTACAGTACATACAGTACAGTACAGACAACTTGCGAAGAGTAGCCAACCATGCAAGAAGTGAGACCAGAGTTTTGGAGCCAAGACTGGCCAACAAAAACCATAGCTAGACAATCTGGAAAGGTGAACAACTTCTCAGCGGGAAAGGTAGACCGAAACTTGGGCTTGTGGTCAGGTTTGCTGGGAGAAGGAAGGTCGTAGTTTTGATGATCCAGTTCATGGTGGCTTGGGGTGATGATAGCTCTGTGAGATGCGTGTGTGGAGTCTAAGGAATGAGTACTGCAAGTGTGATCAGTAGTCGAGATGATGGTCAAGTTAGAACTGATGACGTCATCGATCTATGTAAGTATGTCTGTATGCGCTCGCGACGACGATGTCAAGTGTAAAATTTTGCCAGGATATCCGTCGGCTGATGCGATCGATTTTCGTCGTTGGTCAGCCAGCCTCGGTCGAACCCCGGTCATGAGTCATCCTCTGCTCGGTTTGATGGTCCATGATCCATCGTCATCGACCAGACTCTTGATTTTTATGCCTGTCACCATCGATGGGCTCGCAGGGGGTGTTTAATTAATTAGACTAGTCCCAATGTCATCCTGGGGAACTGCAGTCAGTCTTGATGATAGTGTTGTCTCAGGTTCCTCAGTACTACTTGTCATACCTCGTCCTGATGTGGTGTTATGACTCATCTCTGGCCTGCTCCTCCCTGCCTCCTCCAGTTCTTACGCTTCCTCGAATCGCTCGCCATCGGACCTCATCCTCTTCCTCTCGGTGATCTCGTGATCATGTGCTAGTCCCTCCTCCGGCGCCCTTCGATCCACCGCTGACTCTCGCTCCTATCGTCATGAACACCCTCCAGCCAGCCATCGATGACCCCAAGTCGTCCTCATCCCCGCCGCAAGACCCACTCAGGACCAGCACCACCAGCACCGCCTTCACTCTCGATGACGTCAGTCGATCAGCCTTGAGACTCGAGGCTTGTTCGTCAGCCAGTTGACCTGATTCTTGTTGTTCCTCTTGACCCTATAAATACCACCCCCTGTCCCTCTCCTCTCGCGTCGCCACCCTGCCCCCGCCGTGCTCAGTCCAGTCACCCTCATCCATCCATCGACGCCCACATCATCCTCCCCAGCGCAGACCCCGATCCTATGGTCCTGCCCGATCAGCCCTCCAACCTCACCGTCGATCACCCCCCACACTCATCCCCCAAGTCGAAGCCAGATCGGCCCAGGATCGACCCGAAGATCGACGTAGGTAGACCGACAGCTCTCCTCCCCCTTCGACCCGGGCCCGCGGGACTGATGACTCGCGAACCTCCTCTTTGCCCCCTCCTTCCTAGCGATCTCCCTCCATCGAGCCACCCATCGTCCCGGGCCCGGCGACCGACGGCCGATCACCGATCAAAACCCCGGCCCAACGCCGGCCACCGAGCGAGCAGCACGAAGCCAGGGATGAGGACGAGCCGAAGAAACTCGTGCCAGATTCGACCCCTGGTCAACTGGTCGACTCACCCGCCACCAACCGGCTGCCGGATTGGTACCGGGTCGGTTGGGCGGCCCAGATCGAGTCGGTCGATCTCTCGAAACTCGAGCGGGAAGATGCTCATCATTTGGATCTGCTCGAGACGTTCTTGGGTGAGATCTACTACGGCACCTGGTCCGTCGATCCCACTCCTCAAGACTGCTGCTGGCCACCCTCGTCTGACTCGAACCTATCCTCGTTCCCCTACCTACCTCAGGTTTCACAATGCGGCCATCATCTTCTTCGCAGTTGCCGCTTCCCATTACATCACCCTCTTTGGTGGAGGCTGGTCAGGATTGATGTCGGTCGTCACTGCTGCTCACATCGGCATCATTGGGCTAATGATCCTTCCCCCCTCCCCCCCACAGAATCATCCTTAGTATTTGCACGACTTACTACTCGACTAGTATTCGGAGAGTTCGGAAAAACGCTCGGGGAGATATCTCGAGAGAGTTGGCCAAACAGAGACTCTTTCAAGATCACGAGACGGCTGATTGGTTCAACAACTTCTTAAATCGCTTTTGGCTGATTTATGAGCCGGTCAGTCCAACTCAATCTCTTCCGGTTGGTGATGGTCATCCCGATCCTGACGTTTTCTTGACTCAATTTCTTGAATCGGTCTCCTTCGGCGTCCCCCGCGCCCCTAAACCAAAACAAGGTTTTATCAGCCACCATCGTTGCTTCAGTCGATCAGATTCTCGTAGCTTCCACCCCTTCATTCTTGGAATCTATCAGAATGACCACGTTCACCTTGGGATCCAAATCGCCACGTATAGATTTCATTCGATCCCATCCAGAGACCGAGGACGATGTAGTTGTAATGGTTCGTAGGGCTCCTCAATCTTGGCGATTAACATTGATCCAGTCGTCGAATCCTCCTTGATTGAATCGCATTATCTCATTCGCTCGGGTCTCCATTCATCACGGCATTTGAACTGAAAGGATTGGAAATTTGATTTTACTCCGAACGATGTCTCGGATATGCCGACGAAAGTTGCAGCCAGTAAGATCAATCCCAAGATCGTCTTAACGATTAGATTTGGTAAAGGCGTGATCGGTGCCGCTAAAGATATTGTTGTCGAAAACATTTCGTTTACGGGCACGATTCGGATTAGAATAAGTTGAGCCCCAGTCGATTCTGACTCCCCAACAGCTCTCTTCCTTATCTGGCTCCGATCTCCAAGCTCTGTCCTCTGTTATTTCATCTATTTCCATTTGCTAAACTTTGGGTTTCTCCCTTTCCTTTCCCATGATCTGGCTTCGATTCAATCAACTCATTTTGTTCGGGGGGTGGCAAGAGCTCATGAACAATTTCCCCCACCTGCAATTGATCGATCTATCCTTTTTGGAAAAACCCGAGTTTGATTTTATCCTGAAACCGGTGGGGTTCGATTTGAACATGATCCCAGGTCTTTCTGGATTTATTGAATCACAAGTCCATGCCACTTTGGGTCCCATGATGTTTGTCATGATGTCACCCTCTTCTCGCCCTGAACATGATGATTTGTCGAGCGTTTTGCCAATTTATTGAACTTTGGTTCTTCTAGGTACGATCCCAACGTGTTCACTCTCAATCTTGAACAAATGTTAGCCGGCGCACTCCTAGATTCCGCGATCGGGGTCTTACAGATCACCGTGACGAATGCACAGGGCCTGAAAGCTGTAAAGATTGGTGGCGGTACCCCAGATCCTTACGTCACCTTTTCTATCGGAGCTCGTTCAAACCTCGATCGTACTAAGGTTTGGAACTCTTTTTTTTTTTTTTGTACCGTCGTTCGACTTTGACAATGTTGATTTTAAACATTCCTACTTGACTTTTTACGGGCGACAGGTTAAACACGCTACCACAAATCCGGTTTGGAAGAGCGTCCACTTCCTACTAATTCATTCATTGAACGAACTTCTGACAATGGAAGTCATGGATTACAATGAGGTCAGGAAAGATACCCCTCTAGGTACCGCCAGCGTAGATCTTCAATCACTCGTCCTAGAACCTGAGCAGGATGGCTTAACCTTGCCTGTCGTCCACCAAGGCAAACCTCGGGGGGAGATCAGATTAAGTATGATTTACCACCCCTGTCTCGTACCCAAGCAACTTGAAAACGGGGAGACAGAGCCGGTGCCAGAAACAACGACTGGGATTGCCCGATTGGTTCTACATCAAGCAAAAGATTTAGACTACAAACGATCAGGGACCAGTAACTTGTCACCATATGGGAAGATTTACCTGGGCGGACAACAAATCTTGAAAACTCCCATCATCAAACGAACCAATCATCCGGTCTACGAAGCATCCATTGAAGTCTTGGTCACCAACAAGGCCGGTGCGACTTTCAAAATCGATATGTTTGATGACCGACATGGGGAGGATCCCAAGATCGGCAGTGTGAGTGCGAAATTAACCGACCTAATTGATCTAACCGCCGGGGAACAGAAGTTGGATTGGTTTCCGCTCGTAGGAGCCAAGTCTGGGAAACTAAGGATCTCGGCAAGCTGGAAAGGTCTCATGATGGCCGGGGCGATCAATGGAGCTAGTGCCTACACCCCACCGATCGGAGTATTAAGATTTCATTTCGATAGAGCTGAGGATTTGAAGGTCTTTCATCCTAATCCTTGATTATTATTCGACCATCCTTCCTTTCTTTTTGTCGCTTGCTGTCTGTTCATAGCTGATCAATTCTTACTCGGTTGGACTCTTTATTTTCTAGAACGTTGAAGCCCTGACGGGTGGAAAGAGTGATCCTTATGTAAGGATCATGAGATCCGGTATTACCCTGGCAAGATCTCAAATTCATGTTAGTCTTCTGGCGGCCCATTTCACGAGAGTTGAACTTTTATCTTTTATTGACCAAGTCTTGATTCGATCGGATGGTATCAGAATAACAACTTGGATCCGGTTTTTGATGAAATCATTTATGTACCTATTCACAGGTAACCTTTGTTTTTTGACCTGTCTAGTTGTTGTTTGAGTTGAAACCAGAAAGCAGAACTGACCATGGAATGACTGGCCTTTGGATATGACCTGATCCTTTTAGCTTGAAAGATGTATTTCGATTGGAAGTGATGGATTATCAGCACCTAACTAAGGATCGATCATTAGGACATATGGACTTGGAAACAATCAAACTAGTGGAATCAATCACAGAGGGAGGACTCAAGTCGTACAAGTCAACCGGAAAGCATCAATTCTCACAATACTTGAAGCAAGAGGGCAAGAAGGCAACGTTCAAGGGTCGACTAGATTTCACGGCCGAGTTTTACGCTTGTCAGCAAATCAAATTCAGGCCGTTTGACACGCCTCCCTCGGATGTTGACAAGATTAAATCTCTCGAGCATACCAGTTCGATCGCAAGTTTGAATAAACTTGCGGATCAGCATCCAATCAAGTCGCTTGACCCTCTTCCCAACGGAACCTTACCCAACGGTACGAATTCCACGGGTGATCAGAACGGGCCTGGGCAACTGGGGTACCAAATCCCTGATTCCTCGCCTGTCAAGAGCTCAAAGCCGAAGGATTTAACGAGCTCCTCGACTGCTCCACATCTTCAATCCAAACCTAGTGTTCACTCGATGGCTGGTTCTGTGACTGCTGTAGCTTCTTCGTCGCCAACTGCTGAGAAAGTTTACCTGAAGGAGTTGTCCAAGGAAGAACTTTTGACCCATCAATCTGGAATCCTAGTCTTTAATATCATTGGTGGTGCAATTGCCAGAAAACATGCCAGATTGGAATTCCTACTTGTGAGCCGATTCGTTAATATCTCTACACATACATGCCTCTTTGCCTCTAATTCATTATTTTTTCTTTTTTTGGTTGATGATAAATCCAAAGGATGATGGATATTGGCCTGCGTGTAAGCTCTTTCAAGACCTTCTAGAAAGAGAAGATGATAGATTAGGCTCATCCGCACCTGTTTCCGGACTCTATCTTACTCGAAATAGATTCAACCGAACCCGCCAAATCGACCCATCCCAAATGGGACGAAACGGGAGAAAGTTTTATCAGAGAACTAGATTGGTCAAGGTGTACCGTGAAACTGAACGTTGCTGAGAAAGATACTAGGGAGGAAGTGTATGCCGAGTTTAGCAGTGATTTGAAAACCTTTTTAATTGATTGTTTGGTAAGGCATATATCTATCAATATTATTGTTGCACATCATCAATCCTACTGAGTTCGTCTTCCTTCGATTCCTCCCGGGTTTTTTTCGTGTGTGAGTAGGATGCACCGCATGATTTTACCTTGGAAGACTTCGAAGGCGGTAATCGAAGTACCGTTTCGATTCAATGTCGCTATATACCGGTTCCCATCACTCTGGAACCTAGAGAAAGCATCAACAGTTGGTTTGACTTTTTTTTTTTTGGCGAGAATAGAAAGGAAGAGAATCCTTGTCTTTGAAAAAGAATACACGCTGTTTATGAGTTGGTGATTTATGTTGAAATCGGGACTGACCTTTGATACCTATAGATATGGGCCTTTTGACTGTATTATTGGATCACGCTCATGACTTGATGGCAGCCGATAGGAATGGTTATTCGGATCCTTACGCTCAATTCATCCTGAACGGCCAAAAAGTCTTTAAGAGTAGCGTTCAAAAGAAAACCTTGAATCCTAAATGGATGGAACGATTTGAAGTCGAAATCGTTCGTCTCGATCCAAGCTTTCTTGTTTCCCTTTCCTACTTTCGATCCTTTAGGGGTGCAGCCATCGTTGACTCCTGTTTTACGTATACCCGTAGCCATCAAGAGCTGGTGCTGAATTTTACATTCAAGTCTTCGATTGGGATCGAGTGGGAGCGAGTGACAAGCTTGGCCAAGCAAAGATAGATCTATCGACCTTGGAACCCATGGTTCAATCAACATTTGTTGCACACTTAATCCAAGGAGATAAAACGCAAGGCGAGGTTCAAATCAGGATGACGTTTAGACCACACTTTATCAGTCGAAGCCGTCAAGCTACTTCCACTTTTGCTGGTGGATTTGGACGCGTCGCGACCGGATTGAGTGGCACCGTACTTTCGGCTGGAGCTGGTGTCGGAATCGGAGCCGCCAAAGGAGTTGGGACCGTAGGTGGTGGAGTCTTGAAAGGCGTTGGTGGTGTTGGAAAGTTTGGTGTTGCGGGTTTCAAGCGTGCAGCAGGGATTGGAAACAAACGAACTAGTGTGATCGGTGAAGAGGTACCTATCGTGCCAGTGATCGAGCCTAATTTGAACCTGGCCAACGGGAGCATCAACCAATCTCAAGCGGCGGTCATATCCACCAGTGATGTGACGCCTCAATCACCAGCTACATCATCAAACCAGAAAATATATACTCCTGTGGCCGATTACAAGTTAAGCGTAGTTATCGTCAGCGCAGTTGGGTTAGAGAACATCGGAGGAAAGACTTACGTTCAAGTGAGAAAGAATGGGAAGACCGTGTACGATACGAAGGCGATTAGACAACCCAACGCACCAGAGTGGAATGAAGCATGTACTCTGGACGTCAAGCTTGGGGTCGATAGTGAGATCGAAGCGATCATGTTTGATAAAAAAAAGTTGGGTAAGGATCGAGAGATCGGCGGAGTGAAGATGAACGTATGGGATATACTTCAGCCCGAGACTGGTAAGATGGAGGTTGAGCTGGAAGAACCAATCGAGCAGCCCAATCATGCCCAAGCAAGTGGTGGCGGAAACTCTGTAGGCGAAGGCGGGTCGATGATCAAGTTGAATTTAAAGCTCTCGATCATCGAATCAGGTTCATCTACTAACGTGGGAAAGGAGATCTACGGATCCACGTCGAATTCGAGGAGAAGTATTAGCGGCCCAATCGGACATCATCTCCCGTTCGGAGGCTTGTTTAGTAGTAGTAGTCCAAGCAAAGATCATAAGGATAAGGATCATCAACCTGGCCTTAGTGGTGGCCCTGGAGCTCGAGTAGCTCCGACGTCCATCGAATTTCCTTCAGGCAGTCCGAACAATCATCCCGAGTTATTCTTGAACCATGACCCGAACCCAAGTCCGGCGGCTAAAGCCCCCTCGGTCTTCGGTGGTCGATCTCATAGATCGGTCAGTCACCAAGGTGCATCTCGTTTCTCCCTTCACCGTCATTGAGCAAAAAGTAAAAAAAAAAAAAACCGGAAAACGTTGGCACAAGCACTTACATGAAACCATCAAGAAGATGGGCCGAGGGGAACTTGACAGATTTAGTAATTTCGGCCTGCCTCGAACGTGACGTTTCGTGATATATAGATATATACATATGTTTACCCGTGTTCATATCATTTCATGTTTCTTCACGCCACGAGAACGACACTCGAGAAAAGCACAGAGGAAAGGAAACGACCATCGAAACTGGTGATCTTGATATCTCGCGAAGATTAATACTTACACATACACACATGCTAGAAAAAGAAGAAAAACTTGAAGGACCAGTAGTTTTTTTGTTTGATCTACTGCTACTATTACTACTAATACTAATAATGAAACTGACTGATGAGTATGTATGTACGATATAATCATTACCATAGGATCAAGGTGTCATTATCTGATGGGTATACATATTTTAACTTCTTAACGACTGGTTTCCCCCACCCTACTTATTTATCCATTCACTTATTTATTGATGAAATTCTTTTACATACTAATGCGGAGCAAATGGCGAGCACAAAAGAATGTAGCCATCTTCGTCGCCTTTGTTGAATACACACTCGCATACACGTTCGTACCTATCTTGCTTCCTCTGGAAGTACATCATCGACGCAACGAGCCAGAGGGAGAGGGTCTTTATCACTCCCTTGGTGGCCTCCCTCACCTCCTCCCTCTCTTGCTCTCTCTCTCTCTTTTGGTATGTGTTTGTTTTGTTTTTCTTTTTGTCGAGCAGGGGTGGGATGGAACTTCCTTCCGTTAGTTATTTTTATTTTATTTCATTTTTTTTGAGGGGGGAGGGGGATAACACAACAACAAATAGAAGCAGAAAGAAAAAGTGATGAGTATGGGCGGATTTTTTTTTGTTGATCGAATGATCTATATATATATATAATCTTGGGGGGGAGTCCTCATGAGGCCTTGTCACCATCTTTGAGAGCCTTGATGCTCGTCTAGTCTAGCCTAAGCCAGATTAGGTTAGTGGTAGTCGTGATGCTCCTTCCTACCCATGACGTACGTATATTGAAGATGATCTATGGGTATAGTCTCCATTCTGGTCAAGAGTATGGGCGGAAAGCGGGAGGGGAGGGCGCCTATGCTGACTGCTTGGCCAGAAGCGCAGGCACTACTGGCTGGATTGGACGGTGACTTAGTGTAAGAGAATCGGATAGTTGACCAGCGGGGGGGGGGGGGTTTATTTTTTTTGTAAATAGCTCAGCACTGGGTGGGGCTGCCATCCCATGATGATGAATGAGATGGTGAATATCTAGATTAGGTTGAGAGAGGTAAGTAGTATGTATTATGGACTTTTGGGATAGATCCCATCCATCGTCTTGATGATCTACAAAAAGTTTTTTGAGAAAAAAGATCTATAAAGGATTGATTGACTAGCTGACTGACTCACTGAGACTGACTCTGGGATCGTTGGGAATAGGGGGGGAGAAAGAGTAATTTGATGATGATGATGATGTCTTTTTTTTTTTTTTTTTTTTTTTTTTTTTTTTTTTTTTTTTTGAGTAGGAGAGTGTTGGTTTTGATGCTTGTGAGGGTATGTGGTATGTATGTATGTATGTAAAATCTAGAGAAATCCTACTTACCAACAGCAAATGATGGGTGGAAACCAATGTGCACATGATAATGAGTACATATGTACATACATGATACATGAGAAAAGAAAAGGTAATTTGATCAGGTGATGATGAACATATCTACATACAGTGTTGAAGTGATCCAAGCTTTTGGTATGTAGAAGGAGAAGAAATTTGAAGATGGATGAAAGGACTGTGAGAGAGCAAAGCAGCATAGAGAGAGAGAGAGAGTGGATGTGTGTGTGGGTGTGTGTGTGGGGCTAATGACACTACTGGGGTGATGGATGATGAACTCAAGCATGGGTGTGAAAACTTGAAACTGAAAAGAAAGGGTCAAGATGAAATGATGATGAGCATGATTCAAAAAAGGGAAATGTTAAGTTCACGGCTCATTGAGCCATGCACATGGTTTAAAAAGGGCCGTGTGGCACGCCACATGGTCCAATCCAAGCCGTGTACAACCCCCCACGGCTCAAGGAGTTGTGCAGCCAACCCCAGCCTGGTCCGCCACCGTGTGGACTTCCACACGACTACATTCAAGCCATGTGGAGTTGTACACGGCTCAAATGTAGTTGTGTGGCATCCCACACGGCACCAGACTGCAGTGAGAAAAAAAAAAAGAAAGGAAAAGGAATGAAAGGGTACTAACACAACCCATAAACTAAATAAACCTTCCAAAAAAACAGAAATCAACCAAAAAATCAAAGAATGTTCATTTTTTGGTTAAAAAAAAAACAAAAAAATAAATAAATAAATCAAAAAAAAAAAAAACTGGTACTATCCAATTGACTAGCCCTAAAGTAAAAAAACCCAAAAAAACACAAGTAACTGGACTAGCCCTAAAGTAAAAACACCAAAAAAAAAGACAAGTAACTTGACAAGCCCTACAGTTAAAACACCAAAAAAAAATACAACTAACTTGACAAGCCCTAAAGTAAGTTCAACTTGACTAGCCCTAAAGTAGAAGGGCCCAAAAATTGAAGAAGTCTTTTGACCAGCCTTAAAGTAAAAGTGCCCAAAAAAATACAAGTCTTTTGAACAGCCCTGAAGTAAAAACACCCCCCCCAAAAAAAAACAAGTTCAACTTGTGTTAAGCTGATCCCATCCCAAGCTTAACATAAGTTAAGCTTGTGATAAAATCAGCTCAACACAAGTTGAACTGACTTCCCATTAAACTCTCATTCAAAACACTCAATATAATGATGTTAACTCAAAACACTCAACATAATGATGTTCAAAATGTGATAACCCTTTATATTAATAGAACTTGTTAGCTGCATTAGAATTACAATTTATATGAAACCCAATGATGAAATGAAATTAAAGCTATTACAATCTAGAATAAATTTGCAGTTGATCTTTGAGATGATCAACCCAACCAGAGGCTTTTTTAGAAATCAAGGAACATGGTTTTGCTACAATGGGCAGGATTGGAATCATTTCTCTACCAAGTACTAATAGAACCCAGTGGTTATTGTTTACAAAGGAAATGAACATTGGATCTGATTGATCAGTAACACCATTTTTCATTTGATTATAAGTATCACATGACTCCAATGAAATGAAACATATAGGTTTGGAATATGTGTCTGCTATGATTTGACCCATTTCTAATTTAGCCAGCCATTTTGAGGAGGGAATCTTTTGATTGATGTCTTCAACATCAAGTCTTTTTTTAATCTTTTCAACCTCCTTTGCACCACCAAGAATCTTAATGTAGCATGCTTTATGTTTCTCTAATGTTTCAATCATTCCCTTCCTAACTTTAAACCAACCATGTTCTTCATAACCAAGAGATTTAGAAATGACTCTAAATCCACAATTCCCATCTCCAATTGGATCCCAAACCTCAACCAAGAACTTATGGAATTTCTTGGGTATTTGATTGAGGTATTTCACTCTTGGCTCCTATCATGAAAACTAACTTAGTATTCATTTATTTAATTAGATCAATTGAATGAATACTCACCAAAGATGAGCTTCTGGTTCAGCTTTGCTGCGTGTTCTCTTCCTCTGAAGAGGATTCTGATTCCAATTAAGGGATCCTGATTCACTTTCAGTCTCTTTCTCTGAACTATGAAATTCAGATTCAGATTCTGCCAAATTTGACTTAAAATTCATCATTAGTTAGTAACTAAGTTCATCAAACCAAAAAAATGAACATATCCCAAAAGAAAAGACTTACAATCTTCCATCTTTTCTTGTTTGGAGCCCTTCTAGTCCTTTTTTCCACCTTGAGTTTTTATTCAAAAAGCTCAAACCAAGATGGTTCTTGCCGCGTATCTGTCAATTTTGGCCTTCCCCCACTTGATTGTAAGACTTTAGGTTCAAGTCTTGGCTTTGATCAATATTTTTTAATCTTCCGAATGATATACTTCAATAGTCTGCTATGATCATGATCTGGATATTCCAAGATCATTTCATTCACTTTTTCACGTAACTGAGGAATGCTTAGCATTTCATTGAAATTTCACTTGAAAAATTCAAAAGGATAAACCATTAGTGAATAAGGAATCATTAATCAAAAAGCATTAATCACATAGTGATTTGAACAATCCAACTTAAGCCAACTTACAGAACTAGAACTGCAAGGTTCATAGTCAAACCTCCACTAAGGATGAACATCTTTGGGGACCACGGGTCCTCTGAATGCTAGACAGTCACCTATTTTGTGGGAAAAGGGCAAACCCATAGTCTTGGAGTATTAATTGGTGCACACTTTGCCATCATGATCACGTTTGAATTTCTTGAATTTTTCCCTAATAAGATGAATTGCCTCTAAAGACAATTTTTAACCCAATGGTAACAGTTCAGGAGGAAGAACTGTCCCTAACTTAATTTGAGAGTTATAAATTGATGCATGAACTGATTTAATTTGATTCAAAACTGTTCCTTCAAGGCTTTTCCAAACATCCAACAGGTTTCCCAAAGAGTTTGCAAGGAATTGTTTGAGAGTTGCATGGGCCCCTTCAACCCAAGATGTTGTTTTGTTTCCAAAATATGGGTTTATACAAGTCCACGCTGTTACAAACTTCTCTTTGATGGGGAAAATGTTATTTTCCATATACTCAAGTACATCCTCATAGTCTTTCAAGAAACACTATACAAGTCAAAAGGTCAGAACCCAAAACTAGGAAGAATAAGAAGCAGTGATTTGGACCTACTCTGAGTTCTGCATCATTGACCTCTGCCTCCTCCTTGGTCTTTGAGGCCTCATACTTTGCCCACAGAGTAATGAAGCTTTTCCATCCTTCAACGTGATTAACAAAGGACTTTTTACAGTTTGCTTGTATGTTTTTAGACAAGTGCCAAGTGCAACATTGTCTTGATGACTCTTGGAAACTAGTTTGAATTGCACAAATCAGAGATTTTTCATGGTATGTCACAAAGACTTTTGGAAGTCTCTCAGGATCATAAGCCAACTCCTTTAATGCATTTAAAGACCAACTGTAGAAATCAAAAATTACTTTTGTTGTAAAAACAAGAGCTTTTGTGAAAGTTTTCTGATTGGCTGTGATTCCTAAAACATGCAATAGTGGGGTTTTGTACTTATTTGTCTTATAAGCACAATCCAACATAGCAATATGATGGAATTGCTTTGAAAACTTTACTGCCTCTGGATGTGCTAAGTACAGGGCCTCCAAGTGACCCTCTCCACTGAAATTTGACCGGTGAATCCAACTTGTTTCTTTAAGCTGTTCATATAGTACCTCCATAACACTTTTTCCCTTTAGTTCTGCAAGCGTGACCTTCCGCTTAGTGTTATAGATTGTTTGGTCATCAACATAATCCCGCCCATCAATCTTGCTCAATTTTCTCTTAAGTTGTAATGTATTGAGCCCATCTTTCATGCCTTCTTTAAGTAGATCAAAGGCTTGCCCAGAATTCTACTCAGTTGAGGATGCACAGAGGGATTTCCAGATGTTTGATGGTTATGTTGTGTTTCTTTATAGGAGATTTTTCACAAGGGGTCTGCCTTTGGGGAACTTGCATGGATTGAAAACTTGCACCCAACCTTCCTTGTGTGAGTTTGTCTAGACCTTTTGGTAAGAAGATTTCCTGAATTGGAAACATTTCTATCACAGGATAAATCCACATATTGGTCATGCTTTGAGTCAAAAACTGTTAGAGCATAACCATGCTTCATTTCCCATGTTTGACAATTGTTTTGTGCCTCTTCCCTAGTAGGAAAAGCTCTCAAGGGAGGTGGGTCACGTGGATCTGCCATAGTTACATAGTTATATTGATGGCTTGCACTCCATCAGTTTCAATCAAATTGAATCCAGCAAAGACCTGTAACATAAAATGTTACTCACAACCAGAGGTCAAATCCCACTGTGAAAAATTTTGTTCCTCAATTTTCACCCTTGATGAGTATGCAATTGGGGCTTCCAATGTTTCATTAACCAAATCCTTTTTTTCTTTTTCCAAAGATTTTTTGAGGGCACTATCAATGTAGACCTTCCATGCAGCCATGTCAGAAGAAGGAGGGCTTGCCACTGTTCCCATGAAAAAAAATGCAATGTTATACTTCAGTATTCAATTCAACTTTCAATTGAACAAACAAAGTTTGCTAACTTTTGAGTTGAGAAAGAATTGATTGCAGAATTTTATATGATTTCAGTTTTAACTTTAATTTCACTTTGGTTTCACTTTAATGTCTCTTTGGGATTGCCAGGTGTGGAAAAACAGTCCCACAAAGTATGCCTTAATCCCAAATTTGGGTTGACAGAACCCAAGTGTGGTCCAGGGGGTGCCCAAAATTCTGGCACAACTTCTGGGGGTTACACAGCTCCTACAAAACCCCCTGGGGGTTGCGCGTGTTTGAAAAAGCCCTTTGTATTTGTCTATGGGCCCCCATGGCTCATTTGAGACATGTAGGGACCTACAAAACTACCAAACGGTTGGAGACGTAAATTTAACATCACACTACAAAAAAAAAAAAAACCTACCCAGCTTTCAAACTGGATTTTTTTTGAATCAAAGCTTAGAAAATCAGAATAAATCAATCCAAAATTGATGGGTTGATGGAATCAGGTTGGTTGAAGTGATTGATGGAAGAGAGAATCAACAGGTTTGAAAGATGAATTGGTGTTGAATTTGAAATAAGAAAAATGAAAAATGAAAGGTTGAAGGACTGATTGAACACTGCAAACTGAGTTTTGAATCAAAGATCAATTCAAAATTAACCTTAGGTTGTATTGATTTTTTGAGATCATCATCATGATGGGTGGTAGGTGATGGGAAGATATATATATATATATATATATTTAAAAAAAAGAGCTTGGTAAGGGTTCAGTGAGTTTCTTGGTAGGTTTCTATCACTGTTCTGATTGAAAACAAAAACTGAGATGATGATAGAACAATTTTTTTGAAGATTGAGATTTATTTGTCTTGAAGAGTGATCTGAACTGGTATAAAAAACTTGAATTTTTGAATCATCTGAATTTATATATATATATAACCACTAGGTCCCATTGATTTCAAAATTGAAAATCAGTCTAGCTTGCTAAATCCAACATCTTGATTCAAAAAGATTTCAATGTATACTCAACAAATCTCTCTCAGGAGTTTCCTACTTTTCATATCCAAATCTTTCAATCCAATATAATGAAATTTTTTTACACAATTTTAGGAAATCCTGATCTAAATTGCATATACTATATCCTTAAAGTTCATAGTACCAAAGCGTTTTGGTGCAAACTATTTTTTCAATTGTAACCTACCAACTTAGACAGACTAACTAGGTAGGATTGAAACCCAATTTGATATTGAGCCAAGGATCTTTGACCAGGAGTTCAATTGATTTCATGGTCAATTTTTGATACCCAAAATTTCCCCAACCAGGCTTAATTAATTTGAATTTATGATTCCTTCAAGTTTATTTGTCCCTTGATAGTTTCTCTAAAAACTTTTTAAACCTTGTTCTTCAGATGATATTAACTGGTCTCTCTGCCTATTTCTCATGAGTTTTTTTGAAGGATGAAGTAAGTTAAAAAATCCATACTGGAAATTCAATGCAACCAATCATTTTGATGAGCAGTAAGGTTTATCAACAGAGGCACTCTTACTATAAATTAAAGGATTTTCTTGTAATGAGAACTCTGAATCTACCTAGAAATTAATCAAGAATTCTATCAAAACTCAAGATTGAATTTAGAGTCACTGTGAGTAAGGTTTCTAGCTGGAAATCCTGTTTTTATTGTTTGAAGAAGTTGTGATAGTGAGCTAAAAGTGAAACCATCAACTCCTGCAGCAGAAATTAAAAATTAATGGTAAATAATAATCAAAGTGGCTAAGGGGATCCCAAAAGTTTTCATTGGTATAATTTTACTAAAATAATTACTATTATCATGTTTATCGGCATTCTTTACCACACCAGGAAGGAATACAGCCTTTTAAGAGGCCTCATTGGGATGATTCTAATAAAAAAAAATTGTCATAATCACACCAATTGGCATGCTTTCCCATCCCAGGAACGCATGCAGAATTTTTAAGTTTTAAAGGAGTTCCTGGGGTGGTAGAAAACTCCATGTGATTCCATTTTGGGCTCCCAAAGACCTGTAAACATTAGTTGAGACCCTTTGGGTCTAAATCAAGGTCTCCAGACCCCATGTGGGGCCTGTCTGGGGTAGAAATTTTGAAGGATTCAAATATGGAAACCAATTGAGTAAATTTAATATGTAAAAATACAATAAATATCCATTTTTTTTGAAAGATATTAAAATTTTACCTCAGTTTTCCAAAAAATAAATCATCCAATCTGAGAAAAATGATAAGAAATCATTTTTTGTTTACACCAAATGGAATGTTCTAAGTGGAATTTAAATATCTTGGAACAAAACAATAAAAAAAACATAAAAGAATTTTAAATATAAAATATTTCATGCTGGGTTCTTCAACTATTTTGAAATATGAAAAAAAGAATAATCTAGTACATGAATAATTGTAAAAAAAAAGAAAAACATCAAACACAGATTTCATTGAAGAAAAATCCATATTTCTGATGGATTCCAAATAAATTTGTACTAAAAATATATACATATAAATCTACATATATCTATTGAATGAAGGGAATTCAGATTTTTTTAAATATTAAAAAATAAGCTTCATCTAGTAAAAAAAACAAATCATTCAAAACCAAATATTAATTTCTTTGAATAAGAAATAAAATCTCTAGTGGGATGTAAGTACCATATACCAAACATGAAAAGAAATAAAAATTCTAAATATAATCATTGTATCATGATTATGAAAATATGCTGAAATATAAAAAAAAAGAATTCTTTGAGTAACATTATAATAATGATAAAATTAATAATTGATTTTTTTTGAATAAAAACTGATATTTCATGCAATTTAAATATAAATTTCAACAAAAATCAAGCAACTTCAAAAAATTAAATATAAAATTATTGAATCAGGTGAATTCAAATATTATTAAAAAATTAAAAAAGAGGCTACACCAAGTGCAGGAATAATGAAAGAAGCATCAATCTTGATATTTATTTTATGATTTTTGAACTTGATTGAGTTTCTTTGGAAAAATTTAATAATGTCCAAATTCCTCTCATTAAAAAGGTGTTTTTTCATTCTTTTTTCATTTAAGATAATAATATATTTACATTCCATTGGAAATATTAATTTATTTTCAGAGAAATAAATTTTTAATTTTATCATCATTATTAAATTACTAAATGAATTCTTGGTTGAAATGTTTGAAAATATTTTAATTCTTGTTATAATATAGTTATGTGAAGAATTAATTTTTGTCTTTTCAACTTTATGAAAAGGTATTCAAACCCCACTCAAATTATCAATTCTTATTTAAACAAATTAATTTTTGATATCAATTTTTTTTTGTTTTTTTAATTGATGAATCTTATGTTTTAATATTTATAAAAATATGATCTCTTCTCATGAAATAGATATATTTATTATTTTTATCTTTGGTAAAAATGGATTTCCATTCCATCAGATATCTTGATTTTTATTCAATAAAATCTTGTTTCATATTTTTTATAGTTATTTATGTGCTGGATGATATTTTTGGTTTAATATTTCAAAATGTTTTAATTTCCAGCATGAAGTAGTTATATTAAGAATTTATTTATTTTTTATTTCATTTTTGGTAAAATAATTTCTATATTCCACTGGATAATCTCAATTTTTTCAAGGAAATCAATGTTTCATAATTTCACTTATTTTTCTGACATTGGATAAAGTTTTTTTTAACATCTGAGTACAGATTTGAATTGCTTTCAAAAGATTGGTATCTACTGCATTCTTACTTTTAAATTTACTCAATTGGCGTCCATATTTGAATTCTCCAAAACATTCTACCCCAGAAACACCCAATAGGGGGTATGGAGGCCTTAATTTAGCCCCTGATGGCCTAAATTGAAGTTCACATGCCTTTTGGGGTCAAAAAATCAATTGAATGGCATATTCTACCACCCCAGGTACACCTTCAAACCCAAAAAAGGCTACACACCTTGTTGGGGTGCAAAAGTGTGCCAATTGGTGTTATTAGAGTAATTTTTTTACTATAATCACACCAATGACACCATTTGTAGGATGCATGCCTTCCTGGGGTGGGAAAGCACACCAATTGGTGTCATTTTGCCAAATAATTTCTCAAATCACACCAATTTTCAAAATTTGCACAATCTTGGTATTTTTTTTTTGATGCAAATTTAGCCTGGGTATTTTGTAAAATAACCATTTCTATTTAAAAAAATTAGATACAGAAAAAAAATAACCAATTTTAAAATATAATTCTAGATGAAAAAAACGGCTTATTTCAAATAAAATACACCCATTAAAAAAGTTTGAGAAATTTTTATTGAAATTTGATTCTTACATTTATTCTATTTTTCATAAAAAAAAGAAAAATGGCAAGAATTCAGAAATAAATTCTAAGCAAACTAAGTTGAAATAACCTAACAAGGGCCTAATGAATTAAAAATTCAACCATGAATGAAATATTGGGAAGCATTGAATGAATTGAAAAATCCATTAAATGAAATTTTGAATATTTTTGGTAAGGAAGAATAACCAAAAACCCTCTTCAGAACAAAATGGATCAATAAAAGCTATGTCAGGGCTTTAATTTCCAAAAAATGATATTCATGAAAATTTCCATCAAAAATACTCATTACTTATAAAATCATTCTGAATTTATAACTTATCTATTGCTATAATCTGATCATTATTTTGATACTACTTTATGTTACTAAATCACATTTTTAACCATGTAAATCAATTATACAACCACATCCAAGTCTTATTAAATCAAAAGCTTTCTTTTTATTCCAGGAAACTTTAAATTGATGGAGATAAATGAAGTTTTTTCATCTCTTTTTTGGGCTGGATCCCACCTCTTTGGTTTTGCCATAATCTTTGAAAAGCCTTTATCAAATTAGATATTCATTTTAACCATAAAAACTGTATAAATAGGGTGTATCAGATTTAAAATTTTGATAAATTTAAATAGCTTACTAGAGTATTGCCCCCAAATTTGGGGAATGATTGGTATTTAAATTTTTTGAATGATTTTGATCAAGTGGTGAATCTGGGGAATGGATTCAAAAAATTGGCCCTAGTGTATTTAATTTCATATTTTTTTAAATAATTTTAATCAAATTGGAAATCTAGGGAATGGATTTAGCAAATTTGCTGTGGTGTATTTCCCCCAAATTTGGGAAATGGATTGAATAAAAACATTGATATGAAAAAGTAGGATTTTCTTTAAATGTGGTAAATCTGGGGAATGGATTAAAAAAATGATGAAATGAACAATTTCTCAAGTATTTTGACAGAAAAGAAATTAAAAAAATCATATATCATTGAAATAACAGTATTTAATTTTAGTGATCGATGGTATTCAAAACCACATGATAAAAAATGTAGTCAGTTTCAAATGAAATCTTGTTTCCAGGTTGCAACCAATTCCTTTTTGAAATTTCTGGATCTACACCTTGAAAGTTCAAACTATAACTACCCATGGGTATAAAATGGATCTTGAATATAAAGAATAAAATTTGCAATTGTATAAAATTGTGATTTGTTAGTTTTCAATGAGAATTCCAAATTGACTGGGAACTGTTTTCAAATAATTTTGAAAGGCAGAAAGCTTTCCTCTGGGTCATAAATGAAGGTTACAAATGGAATGGCCATCACTCTTCCTAAGGAATTGAGCATGAATATGATTCATAGGTGCTTCATCACAGATTATAAAAGAAGCTATTTTGAGATATTAATCCTTTTTGGAATTCTTTGATATTTTTGATTGATGTTAATATCTCATTTTTGAGAACTCTTGGATCTGTAATCCCAGAGTGAATTAAATATTTCAATTTGAAATTGAAGCAATACTTTAATTTTAAAAGTGATTTTGCTGGCTGACAAAGTTCCAATAGCATTCTGAACAACTTCCTTAGTCCAAAAGGTTGGATATCCTCATTGCCTTATTTAATTTTTTTTAAAAAATGATTATTAACCTCAAGTAAGCCCTTGGCCAAATCTGCCTCTCTGAAAGTTGGATATGAAATTTTATTTACTTGATTTAGGTGGTCAAATACAGTAGCAAAAACAGAGTTATTCAACAACAAACTGAGAAACCACCTTTCTAAATCTGAAGGTTGAACAGCAGTGTAAATTGACCCAATTGAACAAACACCTTGAGATTGCCTGTATTCTATTTGGAGTGAATGAAATGTGAAGTATTGTGGAAATTCAGAACATTTGATTCTCCTTGCAAAACCATTAATTGGATTAATTTTGAAATATTATGTGAGCATAGTTTTTACTTGGGTTAATAATTGAAGAACTTCATCCAGGGCTTCATCTTGATCAAAAAAACATTTTGATGGTTAGGAAGATGAATATCAAACCTATACCTGCACACATCTTAACATTCACTTGGGGCATTGGTACTTTTCTAAAAGATCAAGATTGTAAGGAAAAAACCAGGAATCATGAATGAGGAAGTTTTTATGATTCCTCCTCAGTGAAATGGTAGTCTCATTCTGGTGTTACCTATATATGGGATAACTGCTTTAACCACCAATTTTAAAAAAATTTTAGTAAATGTTGAACCACAAAGTAAGGGAAGAAGGAAATTCTTCTATGTAATGATTTTGAAAAGTGACATGAGAAAAACTGAAGTGGGTTAATTTATGGGTTGAGGGGGAAGTACCTCAAATCCAGATGGGATGGAAGGGGGTTTATATACATGTTCAATATTCCAAAAAATGTTAAACTATGTGAGGAGTTAGTGTTTACTACATGTTTTATCAATTTCCTCTGTTACAGTCCATATTGCATGTGTTGTCCTTGTTTAAATGTGTTTTTTTGGTGACATGCGTGATCCTTGATTACATGTTTTGTCCTTGTTACATGTGTTATCCTTTTTACATGTTTTATACTTGTTACATGTGTTATCCTTGGTTATTTAACTGTTGAATGATAAAAAAAAAGCTTGAACCAAGTGAGGAATCAGTGTTCATTACATGTGTTTTCAATGCCTTCTGTTACATTCCTTGTGTCCTTGTCAAATTTGTTGGCCCTGTTACATTACTGTCCTTGTTACATTTATTGGCCCTGTTACATGCATTGGCCCTGTATGTGTGTGATAGTACAAAATAAAACTAATATATACATACAAAGAGGTATTTGAAAAGTATTAAAAAGGAATAAAAAAAAAACTTAAATATGTACATACATCACACAAATCCAAATACATACAAAGAGATAGTTGAAAAGTATCAAAAAGGGATAAACACAAGCCTCCAATATGTACATACATCACACAAACCTAAATACATACAAAGAGGTTGTTGAAAAGTATCAAAACTTACAATCTATGTACACACATTAGTTTGTGTGTGAATTTCTTTTGAAAAAAGCAGACTCAAAAAAAAAGTAGGCAGAAAAAAAATTAAAATGAAAAAAAAAATTGACAAAAAAAAGCGGACAGAGACAAAAAAAGAAAACCAAAAAAAAGAAGACTGAACTGGATGAACAAGGTGCAGTTTGAATTTCTTTTGTAAAAAGCAGACTGAAAAAAAAATCAGGCAAAAAAAAATACGGAGAAAAAAGCAGACAGAGAAAAAAAAAGCAGCTGAAAAAAAAGCAAACCAAAAAAAAAGAGAACTGAACTGGATGCAAGAGGTGCATACACAACAACCTTGATAAATGAATACTAACCCAAGGAACTTGACGCTGGGTGGGGCGCGTGAGGTTTTTCAATCTTTTCATATTTATAGATTTGAGGAAAATTATCAATTTTTCAAAAAATATTCCTGTATCAAAACAAACAATGAATAAATGGTTTGAAATGAAAAAAAAATAAAACTTTGAAAACAAAAATTGATAGGACTGACATCAGCCATTTATTTTTTTTGAAAATTTTAACTCTGATACACCCTAATATATATTTTTATAATAATCCTGGAGCAGGCAAAATTAATTTCCAGTTATTTGAAAAAATCTTCAAAATTTCTTGATTAAATTTTAATAATTTATTTTTAAAAAAATAAAGAGCATGATTGTATACTTGATACAATCAATTAATGAAAGTATTTATTTGAAATTTATTGGGGAAATATTAATTAGTATTTTTCATCATCATCTTCAGGCACTATAAGGAGGAATTTAATTGGAATTTATTGGACTTAGGATTTCAATTCCCACCCAAAAAAATTTTCAAATACCTTGAATTTGTTGATAAAAAAAATCAAAAAATTTATTTTAATTCAACCAAACCTTTTACAAATCTAATTGGGGTGGGAAATTTTTGATCCCCCCAAAGCTTGAATAAATTTGAAGGAAAATTTTTTCAGGGTCACTGGGGAGTTTCTGAATCCCTAAAAATATTTATTTTAAATTTTCAAGGAATTTAAACCATTTTGGTGGAAAAATAAAAAAGTTTATCAATATTTCTAAGATCTTTCTCTAGCATGTCAAAAATTTGTTATCACTTGTTTTAATATGATTAGAATTTATTCAAATCCTTCAAATAAGCCCTCAATTGTATCCCCTTAAAATTTTTTGATGTTTCAACTTGTCTAAAATTAATTATTTTCAAATAATGTAGGAATAATTAAACCTCAAAAATGATTTTTATTCCTACAAAAATTCATTTGGAAAGATTTGTTAGAGTGAATATGAAAAAATCAGAATAATTTCCCTGGCTTCAAATGTTGATCTGATCCTACTTTTCAGAAGAGAATTCTATTTATCATTAGTGTATATCAGATTTGGAAAACTGGAAAATAATTCAAATTCAGGTTTCAAAAAAATTACCCAATTTGAAACACAACTTTAAAAATGAATAAAAAACACACTTATTTCACAGATGTAAAAATTAATAAAAAACACACTTATTTCACATGAGACATGCCAGAGTCACAAAAGAAATAAGTGGTTTTTTTCAAATAAAGTATATACAGGTTCATGTGAAATCAAAAAAAATTGGAACCACACCATCCATTGCTTTCTTCCCACTCCCTTCCATCCCCAACCTCATTAGATATACCATCCCTCTTCTCTTCATCTTTTCATCTCTACTTGTCACTTTCAACATAATTGATATATAAATCACTCTTCAAATTTCCATTGAGGCTTTTCACCTTCAACCTCATCAAACTAATTAATTAATTGCTCTCATCAACTTTTTGCACTTGAAATCATCCCTTGATATTTCCCAATTGCGCCTAACCAAACCTCCACTTGCTAATCTTCCAATAGAACCTCTACAAGCAACTCAATCACCAGAAATTCATCAAATTCAACCCTCCTCATCCATCTGCTTCCAGATTTTCTAGTAAACTAAAGAAATCCAATCATCTCATCCTTCTCAACTGGCTGAAAATTCCTGCCAATTACAATTCTTGGTTTGTTTCTGAATAAAAAATTTTATTTTAAAATATCCATCTTCCAAGTTCAATGGTTGTCTTATGATTGCCAATGAGCACAAGAAGAAAAATAAAGGTAGGATAAATCTCTAATTCTAAAAAATGGGAGATAGATTCAAGGAATACTTGTCCAAGTATAAAAAATCCCACTCAATTTCAATAACAACCAAATTTGGTCTCACTGATGCCAATAAAACCAGAGGGATCAACTCAGTGGATGTAAAATTGAGGCCATTTTTTCTTTTTATGTTCAAATGGATGAAATCTTTGTAAAAAAGGCCAAAATCAGGGGGTCCACATCCACATCAATGATCAATTTCAATTCATCCTTGGATCCAACACTTTCATCTTTGTATAAATTGGTTCCAAGCTTGGACCAAGTCATTCAAATCCTCTAAGCCTGAAGGAGGATGACTTTGACACATTAAATCCTCCCCAAACAGCCAAATCTGTTTTTATGTCCACAGGAAGTATATTTTATATTAAACTTGCTAGTAAATAATAATTTATTTCATATCAAAATCCTCACCATTTTTCAACCAACCCAAATCTCAAAAATATGGGGCCTCCCACTTCACCATCCAATGCTTTTTTTTTGTTGTGGATAGTAGGGTAAAGATGGAGTGGTTTTGAATATTTGGTGGACCAGGTGATTTTCTTGCAAGTTTGTAATCCATTTATATTGATTTCCATAGATCTGGAGATAATATTCTTTTTATATCTTCCTCCTCCTTTTGGCATGCTTTTGCTTTTTCTCATTAATTTTTTCCTAATTCCCACCCATCATCAGTTCCTGCTTCAAAAACAGAATTCAAAACAAAAATTATTGATTCCAACAAGTCAAACAAATTTTGAAAAAAAAGGAGGGAAACCAGAGCAGCAAAGAGAAAAAAAGAAAAAGGTTAGTCTTACAGTGCTTTGGGGGGGTTATGTATTCTATTGGTGGATCAGAAGGGCCTTTGCAACAAAAGTGTTAGGAGGGATAAGCCTTTCTCTATCAATATTCATGTGATAATATTGATGAAAGAGAATAAAAATGTCATGATTGGCTTCCTGGATTGGTTATTATCTATCCAATCTGGAAGGGTGGAGAATATTAGATGAAAGATTTTCTATGGTACCTTTGGGATGGTGAGGTACAATTGAGTGGATTATTAAGGATCCAAGTGGTATTAGGTCTAGGGTGATGATTGTTGAGAGATGACTGATATCCATGCTCAATCTGGTCATACATTCCCCACCTCCTCTTCCAATGAGAACACTTCAAATCCAGAGATCCTTTCCATGTCCTCCTCACCGCTCATTCAGCCCTCTGTCCCAACTCAGGACTCTGCACCCCTTCTTCCATTCTTTTCCTTCCTCCCTTCTCTCCCATTCAATATCAATCTCCTCTACCAATTCAACATCTCATCTCCTCCATTCCTTTCATCAATTCCCCTCATTGCACTACTGTCCTCCTCCACCAAACACTCAAGCCTCAACCAACTCCCAATTCTCATCTTGTTCATCAAAATCATCAACAGCATCCCCAAATCTCAAAATCCTAAATCTCCATCTCCTCCAATCAATAGCTCTTGAACCCGACAGTCATCTCCAAGTTTTGTTTAACAGTGAGACTTCCAACCTCAACCAACTCTCATCTCCCCCTGTTCCATCCCATTGCTTCTGAATCCTCAGTTTCAATTTTAAATCCTTCACTATCTGATTGTAACTAAATCTCTGTCCCTGTGTTTCTTCTCTATTGGTCCTTTGGAAGAAATAAATCTCCTAACTCATCAAGGTTAAAAGCCAAATAGCAACATGTCAACCCCAGGACCAATAGACTCATCTTCCTCACTCCTGAAGACTCTGACTGACTCAATTCAAAATCTCAAAAATTCTAATTTCTCCCTCTGGCAATCAAAAATACTTACCATATTGTCCCTCAAAGGCAGTGCTCACTGGATAACTTCCTCTGATCCCAGCAAGTGCCCTGCGGATGTGAACCTTGAAATTTCTGGATACATTCTGGCAAAGTTGGACCATCAAACCTACATAAAATGTGTCAAGGAACATCACCTATCCTATGGCATTTCCCTCTGGAAGTCAATAAATGAATTTTTTGCCTCCTCACAAACTGCCAACCAATCCAAAGTTTTCTTTCATTTCTTAAATCTTCAATTTGATACCAGCAATATCAAGAAGTTTATCACAGAAGTCAAAGCATTTCTACTCCAGATATCCAAAATCAGAATAAAGATGGATGATGGTATAGTGGCCTACCTCATCCTTTCCAAATCCCCCCCTCAACTGGATCATCTCAAGACCACCATCACCCACTCGCTGGGAGAGAACAAAATAGACGGTGATCTTGTTCTTTGGCACCTCAACCAAGTCACGCATGAGGTTGCCACTGGATCCCAGGCTTCAGCCATACTCTCTCACCAACAGATCTTGCAATGCAAGTCCAACTGGTAAAACCCTGAATCAAACCATCCAAAAGACTGCTGCTTCTGGCTATACCCCCCTCTTTTCCCCAATTACTCCTATTTGTCAAACTCATCCAGCTCCACTCAGAGGTCAAACCAAACAACAAGGCCACCAAAAATCTAGCATTCAGTTTTGCCATGACCCACTTGCCTTGCCTTTCAAGAGACCAGATAATCCTTGACTCCGGCACCTCCCAGAGCATTTTCAACATTCCTTAATTCTTCAACTTCCTAGAGACTGATACCACCAAGATAAAAACTGGTAAACTGGGATCCTCCATTTGATCTACTGGAATAAAAACCGCCTCAATCATCACCTCCCATTCTATTCTTACTCTCTCCAACTCCCTGCTTGTCCCCAAAATTGCAGTTAACCTCATCTTCCTGGGCCAACTGACCATTAGGGTTGCTCCCAGTCTCTTCAAAGTCACTCTTGGAGATGAAACTGTGTTCAAAGGAAAAATTCAGGATAATCTGCTGATTTTAGATGAATCAATGCACCCCACCACTCCTGAAGTCTTTTACTTTCTTTTGTCAGCTTGCTAGTTGACAAGAGAAACCTGTCAAAGCAGACCAAAAACAGAAAATAAATAACAAAAATTAGAATGAGGGGGGAATCCAAAGATATTATTGCAGAAATGGATTTCCCACCCCAAAATAGGTAGGGTCACTTGCTGACCCCACCCTTGAATTCCAACTCCTTATATTTTTAAATAATTTCAGAAGAAAAAGACCAATAAACCACAAAACCACTATGGCACTTTTTGGCCATTCTAATATTTCACACACAATGCCATGTATAGGTTTAACACCTAAAATTCAGTCAGAATTGAGGTGTTGTGTGTATTTCAGGAGTTACAAGCAGATTTGTGTTATGTCACAATTCCCGCATGCAGCTCCGCATTCATATAGCAAGGGTACACACGCCTGAAACCCAGTATGTAGGCGCATGTAAAGAATCCCACATGCAGAATGACTGATGATGGATTCCCGCATGCAGCTGTCAAGTCTGCGCGTGTCAACACCTGCTGTACTAATTTCAACAGCCAGGTACCTCAGGAACATGCTACAACTTGCATTCATACGTCATGAATATGTAATAAGTTAACTGACGGATAGATAGATGTTTGAAACCTAAGAGAATTGAATAAGAAATATGAAAATCAAAACATTAAAGCAAAAATTGTGAGAAAAAATAATGAAGGTTTTCACGTAAATGAGATTGCCAAATCTTTATGAACCACAAAACACACCAAGAAGTCTACCAAAAAAATTATTAAAAATTACCAATATGTGCAGAAGATGGCGTATAATGTACAAATACCCACTTCTACCCATGAAACTCAAACGAAAGTAATAAAAAACAAGGAAATATGTCTGAACCATAAAAATAACAAATTAATATTTAAATACCTTCTGACAATTATTTCACATAGAAATATGGCACAGGAAAGGCTAGCAAGTTGACATCACTAAGAATAAGTGCCAAAATAGCCCTAGTTAGCCTGCCAGCCTCAGCACAAAAGCAAAACCCTCTCAACGTGCCCTGAGAAGATCTTATTACCCCAGAAAAGTATATAAACATCCCCTGTTAGATGGTTTAAACCCCAGTAATTTTTAAGTAATCAATCCAGAACCCTTTCAATCCATGATCATATGTTTATTCAAGATAAAAAAGTGATTTATGGCCTCATTCTGATAGTATAATTATTAATTCTAAACCCATTGTTAATTCCATTGAAGGATATCAGCAATATCCCCAACAATTGTCCTGAGACCCTTTCAACCTTGAATTCCTGCAAATTTCTTGGAGTGTCTGCTTAAATTAGTAAGTTATCTCCTCCTTGCCTCCAGGCATAAGTGCTGTGAGTCAGCCAGTCCACCCAATCCCCTTGAGTAAACCCCTTTTGA
This sequence comes from Puccinia polysora, assembly GCA_025617555.3. NCBI lineage: Eukaryota > Fungi > Basidiomycota > Pucciniomycetes > Pucciniales > Pucciniaceae > Puccinia > Puccinia polysora. Next base: position 33,831,876 of record CM062628.1, read on the forward strand.
GTAATCACTTAGGACCTCATTGTCCCAAGGCCTTTACACGGTTCAAAATAGCCCCTTGAAGAGACGTTGTTATCCAATAAAGATCCCCTGTTTGCAAAAACTGTGGCCCCTCTTGAAAAATATATTTAAACCAATTTAATCCCACCAAACCACTCAAACTTTGCACTTGCTTCTAAATCAACCATTTGAGCATTTTACTTAATTTTCTTGGAATTATTATTATTCCAACACCAATATAACTTGCTGTAGCTAAAGGACGGCAAAGTTCCTGGTTTCAGTAAGCTGAAAACTTGGGGTCTGGCCGGGAAATATCCCTGAATAATTAATTTTTAATTAATTTATTTATTTGGACCAGATAATCTACATAAATATAAGTAAAAATACTTATTATTTTTTATTGTCATTCTTCCAGTGGATCTTAAGACCAACGGGGAATTAATCAATCATTATTATAATCTTCTTAAAAAGAGATAAGAAAAGAGACTCTGTAATTTTGTGCCTGTTATCATAACTCCTGAGCAACAACAAGCAACATTAAACCATTATAAGCAACAAGCTTTAAAAGATAAAGAATTGGAACTTGAAAGACTTATTAATTTTAATTCTTTACTCAGGCAACACACGGCCTGGAAGAAATATCAGAGAAAACTTTATTTATTTAACAAAGATAAAGAAAATAAAGGAAGTAAGCTCAAAATATTTTTTTTATATTTCTTTTCAAAAAAATTTGAAAAACAAAATTTGAAAAATTAATAAAAAATTAATAAAAAATAATAACATTATAAACCTTTTCCCTTGTGGATTTTATTGAGCAAGATCTGTTAGAAAACAGTTGTCACCACGGATCTTTGGATTTAAGCCAAGACCTCATTGGTACCCACAAAGACCCCCCTGGATTACCCACCAAGGACTCCTTCAAACCTAAAAAAGCTTTGGTACCGTTGAATTTAAGTCTAAGTAAGCTTAAATTAATTTAAAAATAAAATAAACATTTTTTTATCATTTTTTACCAAGTTTTGACAAAAAATTATACTTATTTTTGAACAATGTTGCAAAACAGGCCCAACACCCGCGCAACCGGAAAAGCCCTGTCCTATGGACCTCTGCCCAGAGGAACACGCGCCCGTACAAGTGCCCATAGCAAGCACAATGAGGGAGCTCAAACTTGCGACTTGAGTGCCGCAACCACCAGCACCCAAGCCCACTAACTCAATCAACAAACCATTGGAAGTGAGCTCTTTGCCCGGACAGTTGTCCTGAAAAGCTACTCCTCCTCCTAAGCCTCCCAGTCCAGACTTGGCCAAAGAGTCCAAGATAAAGGATCTGGTGATGTATCATGTGAGTCATTGGGAGGCATAAAGGCTAGCCCAAGAGCAGGAGGACTCAGCAGCAATGAGAAAGGCTATTTCATGTGCCAAGTACTCTCAAATAGCCCTGCAGAAATTAATTCCCAGAGCAGAAGTAGAGAAATACGTAGAAAAATGGAATCCTTGGGGATCAACTAGCCAAGTTAAAGGGAAAGGAACCCAAAAAGCTGAGGTCCTCAAATCATCAAAGGTTGAGGAACCCCAAAGATTGGGACAAAATCATATCTCTAGCTCAGAAATGGAAGAAAGTTTATCAAAATTAGATTCTGATGATATAAACCCGTTGTTTAAAAGATTTTCTGAAAATGTTTTCCATAACTTTAACATCTTGAGTAACAATTTAGAAAATATTCACAAACAACTTGACAAAGAAATCCAAATGATCCAAAAACAAACTGACCATCTGAGAGCCAATGAGTCTGAAATTAAATTGTTAAGGAACACCATTGATTTAAATAAGGCATCTTTAATTAATCATATTGGTACTACCTGCTCTTCTGGACAGGGAGAGATACTCCTTCTCCTTGAGAAACTCAAAGGAGAAATAAGAAACAAAACTGATACCACTTCTGTTCATCTTGTCAATAAAATTGACTTATTAAGCAACAGAATGGATTTGGAACCAGGTATGATTAAGAATGATTTGATAGACCTTAAAATTAAATCAACTGCCCCTCCTTTAGTCAATGTATAAGACTCAAAACCCACCAGGACAATTTTCACTCCTAACATCTCTCTTAATTCTGGAGTGAATAGGAATGAGTCTTACCGGCCTAGTCCTACCCCTGAAGTTGAACAATCTCTGAAGATCTTGCCCCCTGTAACTGAATGGCCTAAATTCTCTGGTGAAGGAGAATATAACCACATCAGCTTCATTAAATTTATTGACTATACCCTTGCCTCATATGAACTACCAGATATTATAGCTGTAGTGAGACTACCCAGGCTGTTTGAAGGAGTAGCACTGGATTGGTTTATTAACAAAAGAGGAGAATTAGGAACTCAAACTTGGAACTCTTGAAAGTGCCTTATCAAAGAACAGTTTGGCACTAGAATCCAGAAAATAAAAATGATTAAAAACTTTGAGAACTCACCTTTTGACCCTTTTAAGGAAAAACCCCACAAGTGGTGTTTGGAACAAACAAAGAGGCTAGATTGTTTCTATCCTGAAGCTGACAAAGAAGAAATCAATGAAAGGCTCCTCAATCTGTGTCCCAGAAACCTTAATCACAGTGTGAGGTGTAGAAATCCCATGGAGGCTGATCTCTCCACCCTCATTGGTATTCTAGAAGAAACCATTGATATGAATGGTCTTGACAAAATGAACAATAGACTTAAGGAACCCACTCCCAAAACTTGAGAAGAATAAAATCCCAAAAAAAAATACTGTACCACTCCCCAACTAGAAGTTAAGAAAAATTCTGATACTAAGGAAAAGGTATGCTGGAATTGTAACAAAACTGGGCATGTGAGACCTGACTGCCCCCAGCCCAGGAGAAAAATTAATCTCATTGAAGGAGAGGAGAATGACAATGACCCCAACCCCCAACTTGATGACACTGATGGATCTCTATCTGAGTATGAATTAATGATCACTAAACCTATCAATGTCATTGAAGGAAGTATGGCATCTTCCTTAGACATTAACTCTTTTAATGAAGATTCCAACTTACCTCAACAATGGAATCCCAATATGAAAATTCACCATGTTTCTGAAGCCAAAACTCTGACTCTCAAACCTTCTTCCAGTAAAGGTTAAACTTCTGGTAAAACCTGCTATGCAAATGGATTAATTCAAGGTTCTCCTGTTATGTTACTCTTAGACAGTGGAGCATTTTGCTCTTGTGTTAGTTCAACTTATTTGAAACAACAAGACCCAAATTGGAAAGTGAAATTATTACCAGTACCTCAGGCTAAGTTCAGCAGTTGTAAATCTTCCCTTAATTCCATTGGAGTTTGGTCCTCTGATATTATCCTCCCACACTCAAAAGGATCACTCAAACTGAAAATTGAATTTGTTGTGCTCCAGAATGGAGTGTGTGATTATTTCATTCTAGGGAATGATTCTCTTGGCCTATATGGTGTTGATGTATTCCAAAGTAAGGGCAGGTAATTCACAGTAGGAGGAGACTGGAACAAGAAGTTCCAAATATGCCATTTCAATTCTCAAACCTCTGATTCAACTTATGAAAAACACCTGGAAAGGTTCAACCAGGAGTACTTCTCCCAAGCAGCCCTGAACCCCCTGATGAGTGAAGACCAAAAAAGGGACATTCTCCAAGTCTGATTTGAAAATCAGAATGACTTCTGCACCAAGGATCATCCAATTGGTAACATCAAAGGAAATAACATGATCCTAACTTTAACCATTAAACCTCCTTACCCTCCCAACCTCAGGAGACCTGCTTACCCTTCTAGTCCAAAATCTAGCACAGCTCTTGAAACTCATATCCAAGAATTGATTGACTTCAAAGTCTTAAGGAAAGTGGGAAACAATGAACAAGTGGACATTACTACTCCAGTAATCATAGCTTGGCACAATGATAAGTCTAGGATGGTTGGAGACTTTAGAATGCTGAACAACTATACCCAAGCTGATTATTAACCTATTCCACGGATTGACCATTCTCTACATAACCTCTCTAAGGCTAGGTTTATCACTACTATGTATATTCTGAAAGGTTTTCATTAAATACCTATCAGTCCTGATAGCCAAAAATTTATGAGGATCATATGTCATTTGGGCATTTTTGAGTACCTTAGGATGCCTTTTTGTATCAAGAATTCTCCTTATCACTTCCAAAAGATGATGGATACAGTTTTAGGATCATTCATCAGGCAAGTATGGATGATGGTATACATTGATGATGTTATCATTTATTCTGATGATTGGAATACCCACATGGAAAAAGTAAGGCTAGTCCTTAAAACCATCTCTGCTGTGGGATTAAAATTATCAATGAAGAAATGTAACTTTGGTTATGGAGAACTGAAATATTTAGGGCACATTGTTTCAGGACTAAACTTAACTTATGACCAGAGCAAAATAGCAGCTTTGATGAATAGGCCCATGCCTCAGAAAAAAACTGAACTCCTATCCTTTATCAGCTTTTGCAGCTACTACAGGAAGTATCTACCTAAGTTTTTCCTTCTCACCAAATGTTTGTATTAAATCTGCAACAAAAACACTGTGTTTGAAATGACTCATGAAAGAGTCAAGAACCATGAAGAACTCAAGCTGGCTATGACCTCAGCTCCAGTATTGATTCAACCTGACTATTCTAAACCTTTCAAGCTCTATATAGATTCTAGCATGGAAGGCCTAGGAGCTGCTTTACATCAAGAAGTCATAGAAAATGATAAACCAGTGGAGAAGCCCATACTCTTCTTATCCAGGCAAGTAAAAGATACCGAGAAAAGGTATGGTGCAAGCCAAATGGAATGCCTTGCCTTAGTTTGGGCTCTGGAGAAACTCCATTAATACTTAGAAGGTATCAAGTTCACGGTAATTACTGATTGAAATGCTGTCAGAAATTTAATGAACATGAAAACCCCTAGCAGACATATGTTAAGGTGGCAGATAGCCATTCAACATTACAGAGGTCAAATGACCATAGTCCATCAAGTTGGTGCTAAACACCAGAATGATGATAGTTTTATTAGGAATTCTCTACCCAATGATCCAAGTAACCCCAATTATGACCCAGAAGATAATGATATATTTCCCATACTGAGCATTAACATAATAAATATTGGGGATTCTATTCTAGGAATCCACATCTGTGAACTGGATGAATCCCTGTTCAACTCCATCAAGGAAGCTTAGAGCCCTAGTATGAAGACTCTAATCACCATTATGGAAAGTACCTCTCCACCATCTGAACTGATTCACAGTATACCTGAAACTCTGCTGAAACCTTACAAAGTAGGAAGTTTCACTGTATGGGATGGTCTAGTATACTATAGACACCAACATTCCAGTGTTATATTCTTAACCAAAGAAGACCATATCAAACATATTCTAGCTGAATGCCATGATAACTTTTCAGCTGTTCACCTATCCACTGATAGAGCCCTAGACAAGGTCAAACAAACTGCTTGGTGGATCAATTGGAGAGATTCCACATTCCAGTATGTCACCAGTTGTGAAACTTGTCAGAATTCCAACAGGACCACTGGAAAAAGGTTTGGTCTACTACAGAAGATTACTGAACCTAAGAAAAGATGGTAAATCATCAAAATGGACTTTGTAACTGGATTAACCCCAGGAGAAGCCTATTCCTACAACTCAGTCCTAGTCATAGTTGACAGGTTTTCCAAGAAAGCAAAATTCCTACCCAATCATAAGGAGGACACTGCTATGGAAGTAGCATTTCTGTTTTGGAATAGACTCATAGCTGATGTGGGAGTCCCCAAGATCATCATCAGTGATAGGGATCCCAAGTTCACTTCTGAATTTTGGAGGAATCTCCATGACATGTTAGGCACTACCTTAGACTTCTCTACAGCCTATCACCCCCAGACAGATGGATTAGCTGAAAGAATGATTCAGACCTTAGAAGACATGCTCAGAAGGTTCTGTTGCTTTGGTCTAGAATACAAAAATACTGATGGGTATTGCCATGATTGGGTTAGCCTTTTACCTGCCCTAGAAATGGCCTACAACAGCAGCAAGCATTCTACCACTAAAGAAGCACCCTATGTACTAGAAAGAGGATGGATTCCTAAACTACCAAAGGATAACCTGAACCAGCAGCTAAACAATATTCACCCCACATCACTTGACTTTAAAAAAATTATAGATATAGCCAACAAACACGCTGCTAAATGTGTTCAAGAAGCTGTTGAATATAAACAGCAAAGATGGGATAAAAGCCACAAAGAACCTGATTTCAGGATTGGTGACCAAGCCTTAGTATCTACTACCAACTTCACCAAATAAGCTGGGAACAGGAAACTCAGACCTGCATTTTTTGGAAAATTCACTATCAAGAAACTCCATGGGATGAATGCAGTAGAAGTGATTCTTATTGATGAACTTTCCAGAAAGCACCCAGTGTTTCCAGTAAGTCTTATCAAACACTACCATCCCAGGGAAGGAGAACAAACTCTGTCACCAGAAATACCTGTTGCAGAAGAAAATGAGAAAGACAAAGGAAAAATAGGAAAAATTCTCAAAGACAAGAAGGAAAGGATAAATGGAAAAGATGTCAGACTCTACCTATTCAGATACAAAGGAGAATCTGCTGACAAAGATGAATGGTTACCTTAAAACAAAATCTCTGATGAACCTATCTGCTTAAGGAATTACAGGGCTAACAAGAGACACTGAACCCCAAATTTTTTTCAGATATAGACATATCTTGGAGTGAGGGAATGTCAGCTTTCCAGTTGAAAAGAGCAACCTGTCAAAGCAGACCAAAAACAGAAAATAAATAAAAAAATTAGAATGAGTGGGGAATCCATATATATTATTGCAGAAATGGATTCCCCACCCCAAAATAGGTAGGGTCACTTGCTGACCTCACCCTTGAATTCCAACTCCTTGTATTTTTAAATAATTTCAGAAGCAAAAGACCAATAAACCACAACACCACTATGGCACTTTTTGGCCATTCTAATATTTCACACATAATGCCATGTATAGGTTTCACACCTAAAATGCAGTCAGAATTGAGGTGTTTTGTATATTTCAGGAGTTACAAGCGGATTTGTATTATGTCACAATTCCCGCATGCAGCACTGCATTCATATAGCAAGGGTACACACGCCTGACACCCAGTATGTAGGCGCATGTAAAGAATCCCGCATGAAGAATGACTGATGATGGATTCCTGCATGCAGCTGTCAAGTCTGCGCGTGTCAACACCAGCTGTACTAATTTCAACAGCCAGGTACTGCAGGAACATGCTACAACTTGCATGCATACATCATGCATATGTAATAAGTTAACTGATGGATATATAGATGTTTGAAACTTAAGAAAATTGAATTAAAAATATGAAAATGAAAACATTAAAGCAAAAATTGTGAGAAAAAATAATGAAGGTTGTCACGTAAATGAGATTGCAAAATCTTTATGAACCACAAAACACACCAAGAAGTCTACCAAAAAATTATTAAAAATTACCAACATGTGCAGAAGATGGCGTATAATGTACAAATACCCACTGCTACCCATGAAACTCAAAATAAAGTAATAAAAAATAAGGAAATATGTCTGAACCATAAAAATAACAAATTAATATTTAAATACCTTCCGACAATTATTTCACATAGAAATATGACACAGGTAAGAGGATAGCCAGTTGACAGCACTAAGACTAAGTGCCAAACTAGCCCTAGTTAGCCTTCCAGCCTCAGCACAAAAGCGCAACCCTCTCAACGTGCCCTGAGAAGATCTTATTACCCCAGAAAAGTATTTAAACATCCCCTTTTAGATGGTTTGAACCCCAGTAATTTTTAAGTAATCAATCCAGAACCCTTGCCATCCGTGATCAAGTGTGTATTCAAGATAAAAAAGTGATTTATGGCCTCAGTCTGATAGTATAATTATTGATTCTAAACCCATTGTTAATTCCATTGAAGAATATCAGCAATATCCCCAACAATTGTCCTGAGACCCTTTCAACCTTGAATTCCTGCAAGTTTCTTGGAGTGTCTGCTTAAATTAGTAAGTTATCTCCTCCTTGCCTCCAGGCATAAGTGCTGTGAGTCAGCCAGTCCACCCAATCCCCTTGAGTAAACCCCTTTTGAGTAATCACTTAGGAACTCATTGTCCCAAAGTCTTTACACGGTTCAAAAGAGCCCCTTGAAGAGAAGTTGTTATCCAATAAAGATCCCCTGTTTTCATAAACTGTGGCCCCTCTTGAGAAATATATTTAAACCAATTTAATCCAACCAAACCACTCAAACTTTTCACTTGCTTCTAAATCAACCATTTGAGAATTTTACATAATTTTCTTGGAGTTATTATTATTCCAACACCAATATCAATTGCTGTAGCTGAAGGATGGAAAAGTTCCTGGTATCAGTAAGGTTACATCTTTCCCTATCCACTCTTCATAAATGCTTTGCGCGTCCCCATCCCAAGTCCACCAAGCTCCTTTGTTGTAACTTTCTCAGACTCCGCTGGGACAATACCTGCTGCGTATTGTGCACCAAGGGCAAGATCCACCAGTCCCCTTTCAAAGGCACCTTTCCCCAAAGAGAAGAACACTTTGATGAACTGCACACCAATCTATGTGGACCAATAAATCCTCCTTCCAGAAATGGAAATAGATACTTCATGATCCTTACCAACAACTACTCCAAATTCAAAACCTTCATTCCCCTAAAACTCAAATCTGATGCCGCAAACAAAATCATTAACTTCATCCGCCTGCACTCCAACCTCTTCTCCAAGAAACTCAAACAATTTCACTCCAAAAATGGTGGGAATTTGTAAACTCAAAACTCAGCTCTCTTTTTCGGAGGAGGGAATCCTTCAATCCACCTCCAGACCTCACACGCCTCAGCACAATCCCATTTCCAAACAAGCAAAACACACCCTCATTGAAGCTGCTCACACTTCTATGCTTGACATGAACATCTCCTTGGAACTTTGGGACAAGATCATCTACAGCTGCTTTCTTCTCCAGAATCTCATTCCTTCCCCAAAAACAAAAAATTCCCTGTTTGAGCTCTGGAATGGTTCACCACCAAACCTCAACCCAATCTGTGTTCTGGGCTTGAAAACCATAGTGCTTAACCAACGCCATCCACATTCCTCAAAGTTTGGCAAAAAACAAATTGAAGGAATCCTGGTAGGATTTGATCTGCAGCTTTTGTCATATTTTGTTTTCTGTCCCTCCATCAACAATGTCATTTGTTCTAAAAATGTTAAAATATTTGAAAATCTAACTCTCTCAAATCTCCTTTTGATCCCTTTCTTTCCCTCAAAAAAACGCTAACTGAAATTCTCAACTCTCCAAACTCTCTCTCTCCCTCTTCCATCATCTCTCCTCCTAACCCAACATCATCTTCTCCGTTATCCAACCCTTTGCTGGAACAGTCTGAAAAAGATCACCTCCCTTGTGAATTGGTTGTGGCTCCACCTACCATTTAAATCACAAGCTCCCCCAACACACCCTCCTCTTCCAATGCCAAGGAAAAACTAGTCTTTTGCAAAATCACTGGTTCCTCCTCAAGGACACTCAGATCCCCCGTTTTCTATGGCTTCCTTGCCAGAGTAGTCCCTCAGAAATATTCAAAAGTTCTAAATTCACCTGAATTTCCTCACTGGCTCAACTCCATGAAGGTTGAAACCAACGGCATCAAACAACTTGATGTTTGGGAGGGATGTTACTCCCTTCCTCAAGGGAAACAAGCTCTCTCAACCACCTTTGTCTTCAGACTCAAGGACAGCCCTGCCAACAATGGCCTGATCTACAAGTTCTGCCTCTGCATCCAGGGCTTCAAACAACTGGAGTTCTTTGACTAAGGCAAGAAATTTTCTCCCACGGGCCTCATCACTACTCTTTGAACCCTTCTGGTCTACGCCTTTCACCGCAACCTTCCCACTATTCAAATGGACATCAAGGCTGAATTCTTGCATTCTCCCTTGGATGAGGAAATCTACATCAAATGCCCCAAAGGATATCCATCAAAATTTCCCTATCTCCAACTAAAAAAGGCTCTCTACAGACTTAAACAGGCCCCCAAAAGCTGGTCCAACACACTTCAATCATGGATCCTCAAACAAGGATTTTCCTCCTCTATTGCTGATCCATGTCTTTTCATCAATTGCTCCTCCTGAACCTATTTCTTTGTCTATGTCAACAACCTCCTCATTGGTGGGGAATCCAAAAAATTTCAACGCAACCTTAAGAAAGAGTTTGATATCTCTCACAAGGGACCTCTCACCAAGATCCTGGGAAATCATCTCATTCAAGGCAAATTCTCATGAATTCTTCACCAACCTAAACACATTGAAACGACCCTTGCCAAGTTGGGTCTCTCCAACGCCAAGCCCATATCAACCCCAATGACCCCCAATATAAAGCTTAGAGGGGCCTCCAATTCCAAACATGAAAAGTTTCTGAAGCTGGGAATTAACTACCGCTCAGCTGCCGGCTACCTCAATTTTATTGCAAGCCACACTTTCCTGGATCTATCTTATGCTGTCTCCAATCTTTTGTGCTTCAATAACAAGCTAGGGTCAAACCACTGGGAGGAAATGAAAAACACATGGCGTTAAATCAGATTGACTTGATACCTCGCTCTCTGTCTCAAATCAAATGACTTAAAATACAAACTTGAATGCTTCAGCAACTCCAACGGTGCAGACAATCCCACAAATAGCAAGAGCCACACAAGTTTTCTAATCCTCCTATATGGCTGCCCAGTGGCGTGGAATAGCAAGCTTCAACCCACAGTCTCTCTTTCTTCCACCAAGGGCGAAATGAAGTTGCTAGTGCTTGCCATGCAAAAAAAAATCTGGCTTACCAAACTTCTGCTTGGCCTCAAACCCAACCTCAAACTCTCCCACTGCGCTAATATTGAAAACAAAACTCTACAAAAAATTGTGAATCATGAATCTAATCACGTTTCTCTGAAACACGTTGATACTCAAATAAAGTGGCTGTGCAAGCAAAGGGAAAATGGAAATCTAATCACCAATCTCATCCCCTTTGGTCAAATGCTGGCCAATTGCCTCACCAAACCAGCAATAATACCCTCCGTAACTCTCCTCACCTCAAAAATTCTCCAATTTCTATCTCTCACTCCTAGACATGGTGGCGGGTTGAGAGATGACTGATATCCATTCTCAACCTGGTCATACATTCCCCGCCTCCTCTTCCAATGAGAAAACTTCAAATCCAGAGATCCTTTCCATGTCCTCCTCACCGCTCATTCAGCCCTCTGTCCCAACTCAGGACTCTGCACCCCTTCTTCCATTCTTTTCCTTCCTCCCTTCTCTCCCATTCAATATCAATCTCCTCTACAAATTCAACATCTCATCTCCTCCATTCCTTTCATCAATTTGCCTCATCAAACTACCTTCCTCCCCCACCAAACACTCAAGCCTCAACCAACTCCCGATTCTCATCTTGTTCATCAAAATCATCAACAGCCTCCCAAAATCTCAAAATCCTAAATCTCCATCTCCTCCAATCAATAGCTCTCAAACCCGCCAGTCATCTCTGAGTTTTGTATAACAGTGAGACTTCCAACCTCGACCAACTCTCATCTCTCTCTGTTCCATCCCATTGCTCCTGAAACCTCAGTTTCAATTTTCAATCCTTCACTCTATGATTGTAAATAAAGCTCTGCCCTTGTGTTTCTTCTCTATTGGTCCTTTGGAAGAAATAAATCTCCTAAATCTTCAATGATGATGGGCTACAGGGTTGTAGATTGGATTGGAAGGATGAGGTGGTGTGAGTTAATGATTAACCAAGGATTAAATTGGGATAAGATTGGGTAGAAGAAATTCTCAATGGTGGCTGGATCCTTTGGAAACCTGTCTAAATTTTTTAAAAAGAAAAAATAGGTTTTGTACATCTTACAAAACAAAGGGGCCTGAGTTGATTTTATGGAAGCCTGAAGGTTTTCTTTTCATCAAGAAGTGAGAAGAATCAGTGAGGATTGATGTGAAGTAAAGTCTGTTGTACTAATGGTTTGGGGCTTTTGAAGCAGAGTGAGACTTACAGTTGGAAATTTGAACTTTTTCTTGAATCTCATCAAAAGATGAAATTTCTGATGCAGCCCCAGGTTGAGTTTCCTGATTACCAAGATTGTCCAAAATTTCTCTTGGTTGTTAGAATTAAATTCTTTGACCCGCTTCCTCTCTGAGATTACAAGGGAATACTCTATATTGTCCTCACTAGCACTTTATTTTTCCAGTTTTTCCTCAAACCTGAGGATCTTAAACTCCTATTTTTAAGATTTTTTTATTGAATTGTATGGTTGGGATGAGGTGGATGGATATTTATTGAATGTAAAGGGAACAAGATTGAGTCCGAAACCTATAATACTCAATTGAGCTTTATTATACTGTGCCCTGGAACCCTCCTTTTGGTTTTTATGGATATATTCTGGATTGAGAAGGATGCTTTCAGCATGCTGGATATCCAATTTCCAGTTTGATCAACTCAAAATTTGGGATCTTATTGTTAGGATGATTATTAGTGCACTATGAATATCATCTTATTGATTGATTCTATCTCTGGCCAATAGGTTTGATTGGCTAACTGATTGTGTTGATTAGTTAATTATAACTTCTCTGAGGCACATTATTGGTTCAATAATATGAAGGAGAACATTCAAATGGATTTTCAAACAATTGGGAACCATTTTAGAGAGGATTTGAGGATGATGATGTGTGCACTATGGATACTTGAAAGATAAGCAAGTGACCAAATGTAGAGCCAATTTGCATAAATCTGATGATGAGCCATGATTACAGAGTTGGAGGGGAAATCGATGGATATTATATTTTGAGATTTGTTGCAATGAAAAATTTGATTGAGATCAAAAAAATCATCCAAGGTGAGGACACAATTTTCTGGAGCAAATATTTGAGTGACAAGCATGAAGGTGATGGTAAAGTTATTTCTAGCCAGAAAGTTGTAGTATAACCTGAGATGAGAAGTTATGGTGACCCAAAAGGAAGGATAATTATAATTATTGATAGTGATACTGGTTTTTTTTTCTTTCTGAGATTTGACAATTGAAGGTGTGGATTGGTTTTTCCCATCACATAGATGATGTATTGATGGTTATCCATAAATGGAAGATTTGTTTTGAAAAATGCCATTTCCATGAAACAAACCAGTTAGGGGTTATGTAAATTTCAGAAACCTGCCATTAAAATAGAAGGTTTTGTCAAAAAAAAGCTATTTTCTAATGGCACATTCCTGAACTCTGATAACCTCTATTATATGAATATATATGGAATTTTATAAAATTGGTAAATGACCAGGGTCATTATCCATAATCTAATCTGAATTTTTTTTGAGTTAAGGCCAAGGAAAAACTCATTCCTCTAGAATGACTAAGTACATTCACTGCTTTGAAGAAAAAAATCATTTTAGATTTTTTATTTCTGAATTCACACCTCTTTTGAAGAAAGGGGTGAATATATCATTATTTTTCTCAATTGGTGCATTCTGGTGTGTTTTCCCACCCCAGGAAGGATTATAAAGCTGAAAATTTTGTACCAATATAAAAATGGCATGGATATAGCCATTTAAGGTTTGGAACATCTTTCTAAGGTTCAAAGCAATTCCTGGGGTGAGAGAACACAAATCTTTATAACATTCTGTGCTTTCCAAGGCCTTTGAAAAATTGAGGACCTGGGGTGCTAAAATTAGGTCAGACCCCCTGTGGGGTCTGTCTGGGGTATAATACTATGGAGAATTTGATCATGGAAATGGCATGAGTTAATTTGAAATTTGAAAATAAAATAGTACCTTTTTTTTCAGGGAATTGAAATATGAGGTTGGATTTTGAAAAAGGTTTTATGCAGCAAAATAAAAACTAAAAAAATTATAAAAACTTATTTTCATTACACAAAGTGGAATATTTCAAGTGAAACATAGATACATTTGTACTAGAAATAAAAAAAATGTAGAAAAATTCCAAATATAACTATTTTATAAGTGGAATTAAAATATGTTGAAATATTTAAACAAAATTATCATCAAGTTAAAAAATAATTATAAAAAATATGAGAAAAGATGTATTTGAAGAAAAGCCAACATTTCTGATGAAATGTAAATAGCTTTCTACCAAATGTACAGAAACATAGAAATATGAAACATATACATAGTTCATGATTGAAATCAAAATTATCAGACATCAAAAATCAATTTCTTTGAATAATGATTAATATTTCAGGTGGTAATTCAATAAATTATACCAAAAAAAAACAAAACATAGAACAATGCTAAATATAACTATGAATGAGGGGAATTCAAATATGTTGAAACATTTCAACCAAGAATTAATTGAGTAACATAATAATAATCAAATCAGAAATCTGTTTATTTGAATAAAATTCTATATTTTTGTTGGAATGTACATATTGTTTTACCAAGAATAAAAAAACACAAGAAAAATGAAAAATTCACCTATTCAATGAGAGAAATTCAAATGAAATGAAAAGGTACAAAATAAACTTGATCAAGTGCAAGAATAATTAAATAAATAAAAGAATTGATTTGTTTGAATAAAACTTGATATTTCTGATGGAATGTAAAGGATATTTTTATGAAAATAGAAAAATTTACCAAAATTTTACATAAACCTATTCAATGATAAAAATAAAGTATTTTGGAATTTTTCAACATAAAATGAATCAATTAAAAGCAAAAGAAAGAAAATATCAAAAGATTAATTTCTTTGAATGAAATTTAATATTTCTGGTTTAGTGTAGATTAATTTTTAACAAATATAAAAAATGATAAAAAATGCTGCATTTCATGACTCTGGAACAGAAATTCAAATATTTTAAAAGATTATAAAAATAAATTCCTCAAGTATGAAAGAATTAACAAAAAGTATTCTTTTTGTTTGAAGAATGTGACAATACAGATCCACAGGGACTGCAGAGGCCAGAAAAGGGAGCAAGGAAAGGGCAAACAATGCATATGCATATGGGAACAACTTGCAAGTTCGAAATTAAATACCTACCTGTTGTCTCTTTTCTAGATCCTTTCTCTCTTTCCTCATCATTATTCTGGTCTTTAATCTCTTCAACCTTAGGTTATTCCCGCATCCTCACTCCTCTTCTGCTTCACTGCCTCCTCCCTTTTCCGGTGATTCAAAGATCTAACCTCTGGTGGTTATCTCAAAGGTTGTTTTCATATTCTCTTCCCTTTGTTTCTGTTTTTCTATCCTTGGGTTCTTCTCTTCCAAAAACCCACAATAAAAAATTCTGTGTTTCTTGATCTAGCCTATGTTCTTGCTTGGTTGGAAATCCCTGATCATCATTCTGGTCTTTCATCTCTTAACTCTTAGGTGATTCCCGCGTCCTCACTCCTCTTGAACTTCACTGCCTCTTCCCTTGTCCAGTGATTCCCAGATCTAACCTCCGGTGGTTATCTCAAAAATTCCAACAGGTTATGAGCCCAGAAAATCCAAACTGCTTCTTGCTTCCAATTCCAGCCTAAACCACATTCATTGATCATTCTTGAGCTCTTCCAGCGCACTCTACCTCTATCTCCCCCAGCTTTTCACACTTCCACACCCACCTAAAACAAATCCAAGGAAAATTCCTCCTACCACTCATCCACCCTATCCAATGCCACCAAAATCATACTCCAACAACTTACCATCTATTCAAGTGCCTCAACTCCCAACATGGAAGAAGATCTTCTACAAACCAATATCCCAAAACTAACAGGACCCAACTTTCCAAGCTGGAGGAATGCCATCATTATGCAAATAGGCTTCAAATACCTTGAAAATTTAAATAAAAAGGAAGCTCCAACTAACCCAAAAGCGCAGGAGCAAATAAGACTCAAGCAAGCCACTACCTTCATTCAAATGCATTTCAACCACCAAAGTTACACCATTTTTTTCAACAAAACTTACAATTATCTAACTAAAAATATATGGGATTCCATCTGCTCCCATTATGCAATGAATTCAATGGAAAACATATAAAATACAATCGGAAAGATACAGAATATGTACTTTTAATCTTGAAATATCACTTCAGAAATAAAAATTTTCAGAGAGCTTTTTCAACCCCTAAAAGAAGTATCTGCTGGAAAATTCAACAGTCATACCTTGGAGGTAATGTGGTTGTATCACATTCTTGAACAACTCCCCAAAAGATTCCATGTGTTCAAATTGCTAAAATACTCATAATTCAAAGAAATGGACAAATTCAAACTATGTAGTCTTCTCACTGACATGGAGATGGAACTGAGAAGGAAAGACCAATCAACTGCCTCATCAACCACGCTACAAGTGAAGGCACCCGCAAGCTCTGGAGCTGTACAAAGCCACAAAGAGAACCAAAAACCCAAATGTAAAGCTTTTTGTTCTGACTTAAAGAAAAAACCCCTCACGGCTTACTCAGAAGCCAACTGTCACCAAATACATCCCAAATGTGCAATGTTGTACTATCAAAGCCTTATGGAAAAACAAGGTCAAGGGAAAACAGAAGTTCATTGGGGTTATTGCCTATCTGTTACTCTGGTCCCTAACATAGTAATATTGGATAGTGGAGCCTTAGGACACTACCTTAAATATCAGGAGCTCTTCTAAACCTACTCACAATTCACCAACCAACTTTAGGCCACCAACAGATCCAGAATTATAGCCATTGGATGGGGGAAAGCCACGCTCAAGTTAAAGAATGGTTACCTGCAGATTGAAAAGGTGTTCCATGCACCATCTACCTCTCCCTCACTAATACCCTCATCAAAATAATTACAGATAGGGTAATCTCTCTTACCCACACCACAGGGATTCAAGTGCTACAAGGGAGAACAAATCATTTCTAGCAGAAGCATTGTTGAAAAATTAATGGTAATTCACCTAAGAACAGATTGAGCTCTCACCACCTTTTCAAACTTTGTGAAACTGCATCAGGCCTTAGGTCACCCAAGCCAAAAATATCTTAAAGAAGATCATCCAACTTTGGCGCTAAAGAAAGTAGAATTTACTTCATGAAACTTAGCCAAAATGCACTGTCAAATGTTTTCAGGAAAATTTCCAAGAGCCATGACTAAAATCAAAGTTATTCATATGGACCTATGCGTTCAAATCACTACATCCTCCCAAGGTGGAAAAAATATTTCTTAAATATTGTTGATGGTTACTCCAAATACCAATTTCTGTTAACCATGGAGCAAAAATCACAAACCTTTGAGCTGTTCCAACAATTCCTCAAATTAGCCAAAAATCAATCTGGCAAATGTGTTAAATTTTTAGTGTCCAATAATGAAGGAGAATTTTTCAGTAAAGCGTTTGAAGAGTTGTTCAAAACCAACGGAATTTCCCAAATTAAGTTTGCGCCATAAACACTGCAACAAAACACCTTTGCCAAATGAGGAAATTGAATCACCATAGAAAAAGAAAGGGCTATGCTGCTTGAATTTGGGCTTCCTTTGCACTGGTGGGGGGAAGCAGTAAGTACCGTGGTCTATCTTGAGAAACCCCTGAAAGCACAATAGGAATGAAAACCCTGTATGAGCTCTGTTTTGGTAAAGCCCCTGATGTATCCCATTTAAAAACTTTGGATGCAGAGAAATCCTTTTAAACAAGAAGCACTCCCACTGGTTGAAATTCTCATTGTCTGGGGTGAAATGCATTTTTATTGTATTTGAAGAAGTACATAAAACCTATTGAGTGCAGGACCCTGTACTTTACCAAATTTATGTCTCAAACTATGTTTGCTTAAAACCCACTGTATTTCTGTTTTTGAATATTCAATCTCTTATTCAATTTCCTTTTCCAACTCTATGTACTCTTCTTTTTCTTTCAATTTTTTTCCCTTCTCTTGATCCCTCTTCCATTGCTTCTAATTCTCCAACTCCTCCTATTGCTACCAAGCTTCTCCCTTCTTCCTCCATCAATCTATCCCTTGCCCCACCTTTTTTTCTTCTTCTCCCTCTTTCCAAACCAACATCTCCTTTTTTTCTCCACCTGCCTGGTCATCTGTTCCTTCTCCTCAAAATGAAACCCTTGAAATCACCTCTGAATCAAACTCAACTTCTCACCAAGTAAATCCTGCATCCTCTTCAGACAAACCCATCAACAACTCAGAACCCATTGGTCCACCAACCAAAGGATACACCTATGTACCCCACTTTGAACGCGCTCCAAAAAAAAATTATTTGAACATAGGGCCTCAAAATATCCTCAATTATTCATGCAGAATGCGCATAAAACTAATTTTTGAGGAACCTCTCTCTGTCTCTGATCCCACCTCCTACAAAGACATCCAAAGACAACCGGATGCTGCCAACTGGATTGCCTCTGAAGACTTAGAACTGAAAAACATTGTCCACCATGGTGTCTGGGAAGTGGCTTAGATGGAAGCTGGCAAGAAAGCACTCAACACAATGTACGTGTATTGAAGAAAGAAAGACGCTGACGGAACCGTTGTGAAAAAGAAAGTGCGGCTCTGCATTTTGGGGGATTGTCAGGTTGAAGGGATCAATTACAACAAAACATTTGCTCCAACCAGCAGAGACACCTCTCTTTGGCTGCTAATTATGATAACAGCTTCCAAAAATTTTGAATTAGATCAAATGGACATCTGATGCACACTTCTCAATGGACTAACTGACATGAAAATTTTTATAAAACTTCCCAAGGGCTTCAAAATCAACCTAAAACCAAATAAAGGACTTATGCTCAAAAAGCCCCTTTATGGCCTGAAGCAAAGCCCCAGGTGTTGGTACAAGGCCCTTTCCACCTTCTTCTCTGAAATTGAATTCAAACCCACCCAATCCAATCCTTGTCTTTTCATCTCAACAAACTTGGAAAATCTGGTCCTGATCTTCTTCCACATCAAAAAATTAATCATCACCCGGAGGAAAATCAAAACTATCAAAAGCGTAATCCAATCAAAATTTGAAATGTACAACCTTGGCCCCTGTGAACAGGTCTTGGGGATGAGAATCACTAGGGACCAGAACTTGCAAACCATCCCACTGAAGCAGTACAAATATGTTTGTGACATGCTTGAAGAGCATGGCATGCTGGAATGAAAGCACGTCTTCTCTTCTTTTCTGTCTAACTACCTTACCAATCCCAAACCCTCTGCCCCCCTTCCAATGAATTAAATTGACAATGAGAAGTAGGCTTTTTGGGATACTTCTTCAAAAAGACAAGGCCAGATCTAGCCCACGTGCACAGTCATCTCTCTCAGTTCCTCAAAAGCCCAAGGCTAAATCATCAGCAAAGCTTCTCTCATCACCTACGCTAACTAAACTTCTTTTCCAAACTTGGCTTAACCTTGGGAGGTGACCTCTTGAGTCCATGGACCCTTGAGGGTCACACTGATGCAGACAATGCTTCAACATTTGATCAAAAGAGTTTCTCTGGATTGGCCATCACCCTCAAAGGCCTGCTAGTTTGGAGATGCATCAAGCAACCAATTGTCACGTTTTCAACCACTGAAGCGGAGCATCAAGCCTGCACCAAAACAGCCCAAGATCTTCTATGGTGAAAACAACTCATATCCCAAGTTTTTTACGTCTTTTACCTGCCCCTCCCACCCCTTAACCTCTTTTGCAGGAACTGGGGCACCATAGAACTTATTCTCAACCTGCTTTAGCAAAATTAGACTTGCCACATTGATTTCAAACTTCACTTTCTGCGGCAACATGTCCACAACAACAAATTCAAATTATCTCATATGTCAAATCACCTAAATTCCTCCAAAGAAGATTTGAGATTGTATTGCCTGTTTTCAACTTACCACATAGATCATTCCCAACCAAGCATGGGGGCATGTGACAATACAGACCCACAGGGACTGTGGAGGCCAGGCAAGGGAGCAAGGAAAGGGGGGAAAATGTTGGAATATTTGAGATAACCACTGGAGGTTAGATCTTGGAATCACCAGAAAAGGGAGGAGACAGTGAAATGGAAGAGCAGTGAGGATGCAGGAATCACCTAAGGGTGAAGAGGTTAAAGGCCAGAATGATGATAAGGAAAGAGAGAAAGGATCTAGACAAGAGACAACTGGTAGGTATTTAAGTTCTAACTTGTGAGTTTTTCCTGCATGAATACACATTTCCCCCCCTTTCCTTTCTCCTTTTTCTGGCCTCTGCAGTCCCTGTGGGTCTGTATTGTCACAAAGAAATCAGTCTTGGAAGTCTATTATTCTTATTCCTGTGATTTGTGTTTTTTTTGATATAATTCCACATATTAAAATGTGAGTTTTCAAAACACAACCCTTGGTTGGTAACAGGCGTGAAGCACCATTCACAACCCATATGAGTTTTGAACCTCAATTCATGACTAAAAGAGTTGCAAACAAAGTTTCTTATGGCTTGCACAACCCCCTGGGGTTTTTTTTCTTTTTTCTTTTTTCTTTTTTTCTTTTTTTTATTTTTTTATTTTTTTCTTTTTTTTTTCATTTGTTTTTCAATTTTTTTCATTTTTTCATTTTTTTCTTCATTTCTTCATTTTTTTTTTGATTTTTTTTTCTGATTGTTTTCTGATTTTTTTTTTGGTTTTTTTTTTTTTTACTTTTTTTTAATTTTGTTTGATTTTCCTTTTTTTTCTTGCTCACAACCCTGGAGTCATGAAATGGTTTTGAAAAGCAAGGCAAAAATCAAAATGGGTTGTGAACAGCTTTTTGAAACCCATCTGAGTTGTGAAAAGCTGTTTGTGACCCATCTGAGTTGTGAATGGCCGTTTGCAACCCATCTGAGTTGTGAACCATGTGAAACAACCCAATTCAAGTTGTGAATGGGTTGTGTACGGTTGAAAATTTCACACTGAACAATTAAAATTGATATGCTGGGATAGATTTGTTTTTCTTTTTTTCATATATGTTGTAAAAATTTACTGAAATTCCATCATAAATATCAATTTGCATGCAAAGAAATTAATTTTTTAATTTTACTATTATTATTCTAATAAATATTATTTTTATTCAAATGAATAATTCTGGAATTTGTTTCTGTTTCCTGTGATTTGTGAGGGTTTTTTTGAGATATTTCCACATATTAAAACTCATAAGCTAGGATAGATTTCTATTTATTTATTAATTTTCATATATTGTAAAAATATATTTATATTCCATCACAAATATCAATTTGAATTCAAAGAAATTGATTTTTTAATTTTAATATGATTACTCTAGTAAATGAATTCTTTTCAGGAATATTCCAAATTATTTTAATTGACCTCATACAATATTTATATTTAGCATCTTCCTATGATTTTGATGTTTGTACATATTTAAATCCCACGTGGAATATCAATCCTTATTCAAAGAAACAAATTTGAAATATTTTATATTCTATATTTTTGTAATTGATGAATTTTTTGTAGGATTATCTGAAAATATTTTGATTCCCCTGCTGAAAGAGATGTTTTTATCATTTTTCTATTTTATTTTTAGTTTTGTAAAAATTTATTTGCATTCCACCAGAAATTTTGAATTTTCATTATAGAAACCTTTTTTTTATCTTTTTATTTTTATATTTATGGTTTTACTTGATAATAGGGCGTGTCAGAGTTGAAATTTTTAAAAATATTAAATGGCTGATTTCAGGCCTATCCACTTTTTTTTCAGTTAAAACCATTGATTCATTTTTTATTTTGATAAAAAAAATATTTTTTGAAAAATTGATATTTTTCCCAAAATAAGCTATTTGAATTTTTCAAAATTTTAACTCTGATACGCCCTATTTTTTTTTTCAAAATATTTATGAAAAATTGAATCAATCTTATCAAATAGGAATATTTAGAATTTTTCATGTTTTTTTATTTTTGGTACAAAGGTATTTATATTCCACCAGAAATATTTCATTTTGTGTAAGGAAAATTGGTTCTCATATTTCTTTATCTTTCTCAGAATGCAGAAAGATTTTTCCAAATCTGAGCTCATATTTTAAATTCTTTAAAAATAAATTTTCATTGTATTTTTATTTGTCACATTAACTCAAGTGATGTCCATGATTAAGTTCTCCAAAATATTCTACCCCAGACAGATTGCAAAGGGGGTATGGGGGGCTCATTTTAGCCCCAAAAGGCCCCAATTAATGTACAAATGCCTTTGGGGGCCCAAAAATTCCTCAAAAGGTGTGTTCTCTAACCCCAGTAATCTCTTTAAATCTTAAAAAGGCATTCCAAACCTCAAATGTCTATATCCATACCTTTTTTATATTATCAAAATTTTTTAAGGTTTAAACACCTTCCTGTAATTTTAAAATATTCCAGAAGGCTTGAAATAATCAAAGAAATTTTTATTTTCATGCTCTTTTTTGAGAAAGGAATTGATTTAGCAAAAAAAAAATGTTAAAATCATACCTTTTTTGAAAAAAGGCATGAATTTAGTAATTATTGAGGTGTGACTTTAGCTTGGGCCTTGATTATTAAATTTCTGCAAGGGAGAACCTTTTTTAGCTTTGAATTGGTTTGAAAGGCTCTATTTTGTAGTCATATCAATTCAAAATTCTTATAAATGTGCATGTGCTTCCAAAATTTATTTTATTAGGGTGTATCAGAGTTTGCAAACCTGCCATTAGAAACACACCTTTTTTTTTACCAAACCCACCATTTTTAATGGTGGGTTTCTGAAATACACATACCACCTAACTGGTGTATTTGAAAATGGGGTGTTTCATGGAAATGGCAGATTTCAAACATCAAACCCACCATTATCATCCATCCACCATCCATTGCATGCAAAACACCCATCAACAGCAAAACTCATTTCCAAGATGTTATCATCCAATTCTAAACAAAAACTAGCCAGCTTGAGTATACTAGATCCTCATCACAAGAGCCCCTTCAAATTCTATTCTTCCAGGTTGAGTCCTCCCATCCTATCTTATCAACTCACTCAATTGCGTACTGATCTTCATTCCTATTCCCACCTCTTTCTCTCTCCTCAATCAAACCTCTTTTCCTCTTTATTGTGTAAGTATCTTCCATCTCCCCCTCATCCAATCAGCTGATCTTCATCTAACTTTTCTCTGGGGCTCATCCCACAACCAGACTGTCATCATCATCTCTCTCTGTAACCTCATTGGTGTGGTAAACAAAACCTTTACTATAGCCATCAGACTCATTTATTTATTAATTGTTATAATTTTTTATCAAATTAACCTCACAAGTCAATTTCAAACCCCTCATAAACTATATTGTTAAATCAAACCAACCTCAAATCCCAAATCCATAACCAGATAACCCCCTTCAACCATATCAAAAAACAGTCACAAACAACCCAACCCCTGGTGAAGAAGCTCCATGATCAGTATCTTCCAGCTATGGCTATATGTTCAGCCCATTTCCATACTATTTCTTTTCCTTACCCTCTTCCTATACTATTTCTTTTTACTATTTCTTTTCCTTGCCCTCTTTTCTTTTATCTTATTTTATTCCTGCCTTTATTCTTGCCGCTGTCTCCACTATTTGTGTTTGTGAATCCTCACCTTACTTGCAACCTTACTTGCGACTCCTCGCTCTAGACCCGTGACCCACTGCATGTACTCAAAATTCAAAACCGGTTTGACTATGAAGCAGTCCTCCTGGGGAAGTTTTTTCTTTGTGCAACCACAAGATTGCACCTCTGAACCCAGGCCTCTGAGTCAGGTAAGTACCATAGCCAACTCAACCAACAACCAGATCATCTTTGAACTAATCTGGATTTTTCACTCATCAGAATCACCACTACGCTCAATCTACGTTGACCACATTCATCCGTCACTGCTGCTATTTCCGTTCCATCTTCTTTTCTCTTCCTTGTCCTCAAGCTCTCTGTACCAGAGTCTGTCTGGTTCTTTTTAGGTGATCTATCATGAGCTTGTGTTCGTTACCATCTTCTGAGGTCATTACTCAACAACTGGAATTTATATTCTTTTTAGTCTCTCAATTCTTCAGATTTAAAGTCCCAGTTTCTCCTTTAGAACCAGACAAACAACCATGTCAGAGACCAAGGACAACGCTCAATCTAAACTGAACATCCCGCTCCTAAAAAATTCAAATTTTCCTTCCTGGTTCCTCCAAATAAAAAGCTATCTAAGAAGGAAGGGTCTTCTCAAATTGGTGGTGGATTTTCCTCCAAGTCCCCTCTCACCCACTCAACAAAAGAAGCTGTTTGAAGCGGCAGAAATCATCATACAACATCTAGGCAATTCTGCCTTTGATGTGGCGGTGAACTCAGATAACAATGGGGACCCACACAAAATTTGGAATGCCATCCTCTCAAGATATGCGTCTCAGTCCTCCAATAATCATGGTAGGATATGGCTCAACTTCATTTGATCCCAATACAAAGGCAATCTCAACTTGTACATCAAAGAGTGCCAGAAGCTGATGAATGAATTGTTGGTTGTCCGCCTAGAAGTACCTTCCGACATCTTGAGCTATACCATTGGAGCCAAACTTCCCAGTTCCTTCTATCACATGGTCAACACTATTATACTTAATGATGATCTCCTTCAAAATCCCACTGGAGTTCTCAACAAAATTTGAGAAATCACTCATCTGGAATCATCCCGCACTTTGACCAATGAAGTTACACCGGATCTGAATCCATCCACATCCCTTCTCAAGTCCACGCAGAAGAAGAATACCAAGCATCCTTGCGCTAAGAAACATCACAATCCCCTTTCTGATCACTTGGAGGACAAGTGTTGGTTCCTCCACCCCCATCTTAGACCCAACTGGAACAAATGGGCAAATCCCAACCTTCATACCTCTTTCAAAACAGCCAACACCCCCGCTGAACTGCAGTTCAACTTGCAAATCTATCTCACTCCTAGAACCAATATTTCGCAGCTACATGTTCTGGACTCCGGTGCCAGTCATAACATTGTCAACAACCCAAACTATCTGTTCAGCGCCACTCCCACTAGGATAGAGGTTGGAACAGGATCTCTTAACAACTCTCTCACTGCTACTCACATTGGCTCTGCTAAATTGATAAATCATCTGGGCGCTGTCATTGTATTAAAAAATGTTCTGCTGATTCCTAAAATCAATTGATGTCTCATCTCTCTAACGCAATTGAAAGAAAAGAAGACGGTTATCACCAAAGTCAGATTTTCAGGGATCAAGGTTTTGTGCGATGATTTTTCTTTCATTGGTTCCACTTCCAATCACCTTACAGAGCTCTGCGGGAACAGATTCTCAGAAAATCATCAACCCAAGCTGCTACTCAATGAGCCAGACACCACGTGGCATGCTCAACTGGGACATCAAGGTCCATCCGTCCTAAAAACACTCAATTTACCCTGCTCCTTGACTCCAACGGCTTGCAAGGTATTCCAAATGTGCAAAGGCACTGCCACCTCATTCTCTCACCACTTCAAGCCCGTCACCAATACCTTGGAAGCCGTTCACCTTAACTTAGTAGGTTCAATTCAAGTCACTCCAAAATCCGGCTTCAACTATTTTCTTTCGCTCACTGAACAGTTCTCTGGCCATTGATCCACTGCCCTGCTCAAGCCCAAGAGCAATACTTACCTGGCAATCAAAGACTATCTCACTCGCGCTGAATTGCAAACAGGAAAGGTCATCAAGAAATTCATCTCAGACAACGGTGGTGAATTTATCTCCACTGAGCTCAAAACTTACTGCGCAGAGAAGGGCATCACCCAAAATTTTGCTCCATCATATACCCCTCAACAAAACAGCCTAGCAGAAAGATCCAATTGGCTAATCCTGGAGAAGGCCAGATTCCTCCTGAACCAGAGCAACCTTCTGCCAAAGTACTGGGACAAAGCCGTCAACACTGCGGCTCATCTCTTGGACGTTCTACCCTCAAAGTCTTGTGACAACAAAATCCCTTACCAGATATGGCACAATCAAAAGTTCAACTATGACTGCCTCAAGGTCTTTGGATGCGCTGCTAATGCTCTGATCCCAAAGGGCAACAGAACCTCCAAATTCCAACCTACCTGCAAAAAGGCTATCATGCTTGGACCTCACTCCAAAGTAGGTCTGCCTGCTGTGTATCTTATTGTGAATCATTCTTATGTGGATCCTCAGAACCTTCAAGAGGCGCTCAAATCTAAGTAACAAGAAGAATGGATTGAAGCCATGAAAATGGAAGAGCTCAACTTGATCAGCTATGATTTCTGGGAAGAAGCCGCTTTGCCTTCCAGCTGATTCCCCCTCAAGTGCGTGTGGGTCTTCAGGACAAAACGTGACAATCAAAACAGAATCATCAAGTTTAAAGCGCAACTATGTATTCAGGGTTTTAATCAAAAATATGGCTCGTACTTTTCCAACACCTTTTCTCCCACCGGTGACAAAACCTTGCTACGTCTACTGATAGCTCTAGCTGCCTCAAGAAAACTGCAATTCCGCCAAATTGATGTGAAAGCAGCCTTTCTGAATGCTCTGCTCCAAGAAGACTTGTACATACATACTCCTGAAAACATTGCTGTCTCCAATGGTAAGGTCCTTCATCTAAAGAAGGCGCTATACAGTCTAAAACAAGCTCCTCTTGCCTGGTACAAAACCCTCTGCAAATGGCTGGGAGAAATTGGCTTCAACAAATGCAAAGCTGACCACTGCGTATTCTGGCGTGATGGGACATTCTTGTATGTACACGTCAACAATATTGCTAACTTCAGCGCCAATCCCAACCACTTTTTCAAGCTGATTTCCACCTGCTTCAAGATCAAGGATCTAGGATTGGCATCATTACTGCTTGGAATGAATGTGTTTCACCAAGATAATTGGTTCAAAATCTGTCAGAAATCCTACATTGAGCACATATGTGCTCAGTACCCACTTCCCACGCATCAAAACTTCTCCACTGCATTTAAACCAAACGCAAAGCTTTACTCTTCCAGCAACAAGGATCATCAAGAATATCTCTCATCTGGTGCTAACTACAGAAAGATTATTGGAAAGCTCAACCACATTAGCGTATGCACGCGTCCCGACATCACTTTTGCTGTAAACTACCTGGCGCAGTTTCTGGTCAAGCCAAATCTTCATCACTATCAACCAGCGCTCCATGTTCTCAACTATCTGCAACACACCAGCTTGACAGGTTTAATATTCTCCTCAGCTGCCAACCATCCAGAGGACATTTTTGCCTATTTGGATACCAACTGGGCCACGTGCCCAAGCTTGCCGCGCTCTATCTCAGGCCTAGTGATCCAATGGTTGGGCTGCGTAGTGGCTTGGAAGTGCAAAAAGCAGCCAAAATTATCCTTGTCAACAACCAAAGCTGAATACAAGGCCCTGGCGGAAGCTCTGAAAGAGATTTGGTGGGTCAAATCCTTCCTTCAAGACATCTGTCCCAAAGAAGCCACTGAGCCAGCCACCGTCTTTGAAGACAACAAAGGCGCCATTAAATTGGCTCTAAACCAAGCTAATCACTCCAGCTTCCACACAAAGCACATGGAGCTACATTTTCACTTTGTTAGAAGTGAGATTGCTAATAATGAGATCAAGCTCCAGAAAGTGGCATCAAAGAAGAACTTAGCTGACTTCCTTACTAAACCAGTAGCGCGGATTGCGCTGCAAAATGCGCTCACAATTCTCAATATTGGCTCATTATTTGAACAAGGGAGGATGAAGAAGCTCCATGATCAGTATCTTCCAGCTATGGCTATATGTTCAAACCATTTCCACACTATTTCTTTTGCTTACCCTCTTTCCATACTATTTCTTTTCCTTTCCCTCTTGTCTTTTATCTTATTTTATTCCTGCCTTTATTCTTGCCGCTGTCTCCACTATTTGTGTTTGTGACTCCTCACCTTACTCCCAACCTTACACGCAACGCCTCACTCTAGACCCGCAACCCGCTGCATGCACTCCAAATCCAAAACCAGTTTGACTATAAAGCAGTCCTCCTGGCTCAGATCCTGGGGAAGGTTTTTCTTTGTGCAACCACAAGATTGCACCTCTGAACCCAGGCCTCTGAGTCAGGTAAGTATCATAGCCAACTCAACCAACAACCAGATCATCTTTGAACTAATCTGGATTTTTCACTCATCAGAATCACAGCTACGCTCAATCTATGTCAACCACATTCATCCATCACTGCTGCTATTTCCGTTCCATCTTCTTTTCTCTTCCTTTTTCTAAAGCTCTCTGTACCAGAGTCTTTCTGGTTCTTTTTAGGTGATCTATCATGAGCTTGTGTTCATTACCATCTTCTGAGGTCATTACTCAACAACTGAAATTTATATTCTTTTTAGTCTCTCAATTCTTCACCTGGCACAGGCTGGATTATGTCACAAGGAGTAATAAATTAAATATTAATTGAATATTTAAAGGAAAAATATTATGCTTAAAATAACCACACAACAAAACAACATACCCATGCCAGCAGGACTTAAACCATACCAGAACCAATATTAAACTACAAGCAGTACTATGAAACCAATTCACACTACCTTCCTGGATCATTCAGTACAATTCAGGGACTCTCAAACGTCCTCTGAAGCACTCTGATACTCATTTTGCCACCAATCCAACCATACAACACTCATATATGCACCAAAAAAAGTAGGGGCTCATGCAGCCAGGTATGTCTCAATTCTCACCCACCAGCAATAACAACTCAGTAAAAATGACTTTTCTGGAGCTTTCACCACCAGATAAGGCCTCGGAACATTTCTCTGAAGCACTCTGATACCCATTTTGCCACCAATCCAACCATATAAAACTCATATATGCACCAACAAAATTAGGTTCTCATGCAGCCAAGTATTCCTCAATTCTCACCAACCAGAAATAACAATTCAGTACACATAACCTTTCTGGAACTTTCAACACCAGATAAGGCCTCTGAAACTTCCTCTGAAGCACTCTGATACTCATTTTGCCATCATATGAAACGCACAACACCTGCAAGCCACACTCTCAAGTCACCCAAGTGAGCATGCAGTAACACAGCATACCTCATATCTCTACAGCTAATTCCATTGAAACAGCATGAAGTTAGCTCCTTCAGCCTCCTATGCACTATAAGTGATCATAAAAGTCCTCAGAAAAAATCAAAAAAGGATTGTTACACCACTTCAATCATACAATTTATACAATTTCAGTTATCAAAGAGGGCTTGCAGCTGCCAAGCATGTTTCATGCTTTTCCAAACCAGAAAAATTAACTCAATCTTCAGGGAGCTTCTCCATCATTTTTATACAAGATAAGCGCCCAATAGCGTCCATAACTTGCCAATCTTATCCTGTTCCTCATATTTTTACCTGTATATCAAAATTTATACTGAAAAATACAGCTATCTCTTGGCTTGTTTCACATGTTTTCTCACAATAATTATTTATTCATGTAACTTTACCCTCCTGTCCTTCAAACATTCCAAGAGAGGATCAGAAATTTTCTCAGGGGATCCCTGAGAATCCCCTGAGTAATTGTTTTTCTATTTAAGGGGGGCTCTTTTTCCCTATCCAAGTTGTCTAGCAGGGCATCTGGCCCTAGGATAGTATGGCTTATTCCCAACCTACCTAGCACCAGATTATCAGTAAAAAAGAATCAATTTAAAAGTAAATTAAGCATCAAAAAAACATTTTTGTTGACCATTTGAACCAACCCCAGGTGTTCTTGAAAAAGGGTTCTTGAGAAAAGACCTGTTATTCAGCAACTATTATTTTCAGGAAAACCCCTTTTTGTTTAATCAGTAAATTTTTTAAAAAAAGAGGAGCACAACAGAACAACCATCCAATCTTTTTTTTCCCCAACTCCCTGTTGGAAAACCCATTTTTGGGTCCTTTTAATGGTAAACACCTTTTAGCAAACCCTTGAATCCTTTAATTAGAATTTGGAAAAATAGTCAGAAAAAGTCAAAAATTCTTGATTATTACTTGGTGGAAGCTTGCCAA
The DNA here is from genome assembly GCA_025617555.3 of Puccinia polysora. Classification (NCBI taxonomy): domain Eukaryota; kingdom Fungi; phylum Basidiomycota; class Pucciniomycetes; order Pucciniales; family Pucciniaceae; genus Puccinia; species Puccinia polysora. The sequence continues at coordinate 33,861,736 of CM062628.1, forward strand.
TAATCAAATCAAACTTTGAATAGTCTTGCTATTCCTAAAAAAATCTCTATTAATAATTAATCTAGGTCTGATTAGAGACCTATTTTAATTCTCAAACAAATCCAGCCATTAATTTACAAAAATTATTGTGCAGAATTATTATATTTCAGAAGGGCAGGCAATTCAAAACCATCTTAGCTTACCTCTATCCATTCAAGAGTAGTAGTAAACTAAGTTCCCCTTCTAGTGAATCCCAGCAAGCTCTTTGCTAAATAATCCCATTGAACCTTTGAGTCTATACATTGGCTTCTTCTTCAAACACATCTGTCAAAATAAAGTCATCTCAGAAGTCATTGGTGACATCATCCTGTCTTTTTACTTGTTCTTTTCCTCTTCTTATCACACGCCATCATCTCTTCTCATCCTAGATTTCTCTCATCCCAATCCATTGGTCCCACCGTCTTGGGTAGGATCCCTCACTTCTCCAATGCCATCTTTCCCTGGAAATTGATTCCAAGCTATCCCTTGTTGGCAAAATTGGCCTGGTCCTCTTCCTCTTTATCATTGGCCTTGAAGTGGACTTCAAACTTTTCAAACAAAACTGGTGCTTGGCTTTTAGCATTGGCTTCTTTGGCCTTGCAGTCCCCTTTGGTATTGATGCTGCAGTTGCCATTGGCATCTACAACCTTTTTGTTGATTCCTCTAAGGTCAATTTTGGTAATTTCCTCCTCTTCATCTGTTTTTCCTTCCCCATCCTGTGTTTCATTGTCCTGGGCTTGCTTGTGGCAGAGTTGGTTGCAATTATATGGCCATCTGAGGTGATATTACAGAGGGCCTGGATAAAATGGTTTCAACAGAGCTAAGGTGGAGGCAACAACAGGACAATTGATCATTGCTTCCCAAGGTTTTCTTCAACATTTTGATCCTGAAGCAAGCCCAGATAGGAATATGTGGCAACAAGAAGCTACAAACCATAAAAGCTACGCAACATAGGACTAATTGCCATTGGAAGCTGATCAAGGATGTTTCAGCTAGCAAAGGCAATTTCTATGTGACATCATCTTTGATCATCTTGAAGTTTTTTTGAGGGAGTAACTGCAAGTCACTTCCTGGCTGCAGTCCATATTGGGCTACTCCTCTCATCAAATAAAAGAAGTAATCTAACATTCCCAGCCTACCCCAAATTGTCATCAGCATCTAGAAAGCAGAATGGGTTTTACAAACCTGACCCACAATTCTCATCATCTCCACCAGGCTCCTTACCAATGGTGGCAGGAACCGCAGCAATTACTGAGACTCACTAGCAAATCAATAGTTCATAGCTCCCTTCTGATGAATGGTGCAATATAAATAATTAAACCCATTGCCAATGCACCTGGTTTCACAGCTGTCATTGGCTCAAAATGTTGAGAAAACTGATGGATTGGACTGATATCACAGATCAAGTCTACAATTTATCTTGGACTTAACCCAATTAGTGATTTGTGATGGATTTGGAAGTTTTATTCAACCTCAACTTACTCTTGTTTGGCTTACCTTGATATAAATCCATCAAAACCCACCCACACACAACCCTAGCTCAAAATCTGCCAATTGAATGGTCCCAGTACGCTACTCTGAGAGAAATTTCCACCATTCCTTTGGATTATATTCATGATGTCTTTCCCCCAATCAGTGTCACACAACCACCCCACGTACTATAGGGCAATTCTTAGATGATTGTGAGCGCAAAGGAATGCTGAGTGCAAGGGCAAGTGCGAGTAGCAAGACTCAGTTGCAAAGTGCGAACTTGGTTATGCCACTCAACAAATGGCGAGAGGAATGGAATGTGTTCCAAGGAAGGAAACTCAACCTGAATCCAATGTGATAACTAGGCTGTAGCAAAATGCAAGAAAGTATGAAATTAACTAACTGAGGAGACAATCATCAGGCAAGGGCATAGCCCTTATAAGGTAATCCAAAGTGACTAGATACAACCTGGTGGTGAGCTAACTACAGTTGAAGCGGTGAGGCAATGAATGACAGGAATGGGATAGGAAATGAAGCAGTAGTAAAACCATATCCAAGGTCATGGCGTGAGTTCAAGACAATAGAATCTGAGCGTACAATTGTATGACAAATTGGGACAGGAGCGGGTGACGTTGAAGGTAATGCAAATGAGAAGTAATAGTGTATGCAGGGTAGGGACTAGTCAAATTGCAAACTGTACAGTAATTATGGCTTAGTTAGACGTAGATGCGAACTAACAAACAGTGCTTGACCAAAGACGGAAGTCTGAGGCTGTTGATTGGCCAGGGAAGGATATTGGATCTGATAATGGATGGCCGACCAGTATGGAGTTAACTGCAAAGTTTGCAAGTATATACTGAGTTGGTTGGCAAGATTGGAAGGTCAATGCAAGCCAGAGGAAGTAGCGGATCGCACCATTGATGTTGTGCTTTATTTGTGTCACACTTTTAGACTGAGGTAGATGGTACTGAGGAGAGGACATGTCAAAGTGATGAAGACAATGATTCCTAAGTGCAAGGCGTGACAGTTGCCCGGGTATAAAGACGCAAGCTCCTGCAAGCGCTCAGATAAATTTTCCCATTGATTTCAAGTTGTTAATAATTACTGTATACCCTTTACACATTATTTAATTCATTAATTGATAGATTTATAATTTATATAAAATGTTGTCATTGTCATCCCGCCGTTGCAAAAACTTTATTTGTCAAAACGAGTGATGAGTCCCTAGTACTGCCGTCTGAGGCCTTTGAGGCAAGTGCGAGCAATGTTGCCTTTGTAAAGTAGCCTGCAATTTCCTTATAAATGTCGAGTTGACTGTCAAGGGTCCCGCGGAGTCATCAAGGGAGATGCAAAGTCGTAGGTCCGTGCCAAGGGTTAACTACAAGATACCACTTTTGCCGGAGATTGAATACTTGGGGACTTGAGTTCCTGGTGAGTACTAATCTGGAATTACTAATGATCATAAAGATAGTAACTAAATTTTGCTTGTTTTGCTAGTGTTGCCCCGTTTCCAAAGGTATACTATGAACACACCACCGCCACCACCACCTTATTGGGGTCCGCCGACTGAACTTCTGGGGCCCCAGATGAATGCCAAGGTGCAAGACAAAGTGCCCGGTGCAGAACCGGTTGGAGTCATAACCAAGGAAGCAAGGGAGGAGGAAGGAAACGAAGCGGAAAGAGGATTGGGAGAGGGAGGAGACGGAAATGGAGGGAGAGAAGGAATGGAAGAATTAGGAGAAGGGAATGGAGGAGATGGAAGGGGTAGAGTAGATGGAACGGAAGAAATGGAGGGCCAAGGCGAAGCGGATCCGGTGCGAGTTGTAGGGCCGGTCAAAACGGATGCAAGGCGGCTGACGGGCGACATTGGAGAAGGCTTGTTGGGAAGCCAAAGGAAGAGAGCGTACAAAGAGCTCTTGGAGGAAGGTGGATGGAATGCTTGGCCAAAGGGAGCTTGGATTGCGAGGTGCAAGGAAATCTTTGAGAGGCATATTGTAGCAGAAGTGCTAGTTCTCCAAAGGATGTCTGCACTGATCAATGATGAAGACCTGGATACTTTTCGATCCATGGTTGCGGAATTGAATGCAAATTGGGAGGATGCAGAGAAGGAAGTAAAGGAAACTTTTTAATTATTTATTATAAATATATATTTTCTCTCTCTCTTTTTTTTTCATTATAAATAATTTTTTTTTTTAATAATAAGGAATGGAGTTTTACTTGCTAGAAATGAGAGGGGAATGAGAAAAAGGAATAACACAGTGAGATGGAGTAATTGACTGATGGAATGATGGTGTGAAATAAAATGGGGTTAGATGAGATGGAATGTGGAATGAAATGAGATTGGATGAGATAGAATGTGGAATGAAATGAGATTGGATTGGATAAAATGTGGAATGGAATGGAATGGGATTGGATGGGATGGAATGTGGAATCTAATGGTATTGGATGGGATGGAATCATGATTTTCAAGGTTTGCAAGGGTAGTTTGCATGGAAATCTTGAATCAGATTGGGTCAATTGCAAAGGTGATGGGCTGGTTCCCACAAGGTGCAATCTTTGTCGGACTGGAAGCCAGACCATTCAACAAGGTATTGAAGTTTTCCTTTGCATAACCTGGAATCCAGAATACGGCTTACTTCTCACTCTTGATGATCAAGGACAGTGACCGTTTCAGGAGGGGGATAAGTCTTTCCTGGGTATAGGACTTGAGCTGGCTCTAGGAGAGACACATGAAAGACCGGGTGGATACCTTTCCATTTTGCAGGTAAAGTAAGTTTAAAGGCTTTAGGGGAGATGACTTATTCTACCTTAAAGGGGCCAAGCTTTCTTTTGGAGAGTTTGCGAGTTGGGCAAGTGCTGCAAATGTTGCAAGCATTGAGCCATACTTGTTCTCCTACTGCAAAGGTTGGAGCCGTAGTGCGAGATTGGTCTGCTTACTCCTTATAGCGCTGGTTTGCTTCTTCGAGTTTGGTCCAAAGTTGCAATTGAAGGGATTGAATTTGTTCAAGGTAATTGGTAGCAGGTTGAGAAGGTGATACGTGAAGGGAAGAGAAAGTTGGGTTTCTACCATAAAGAGTTTGGAAGGGCAACTGTTTGGTGGAGGAATGAGTGGAGTTGTTGTAGGCAAACTTGGCTAGTGGGAGCCATTGCAACCAGTCGTCTTGTTGATAGGCAACATAAATTCAAAGATATTGTTCAAGAATCTGATAAACTTGCTTGGTTTTCCCATCTGTTTCCGGGTGGTAAGCCGTTGATAAATTGCAAGTGATCTTCAAATGTTGGCATAGCGAGGTCCAGAAGCTTGAGACAAACAGAGATCCACGATCACTAACTATATTATCAGGGAGACCATTTTTCAAAAATACATATTCTATGAACAGGTTAGCTAATTCTTCTGAAGAGGCCATCACATTACTGCGCAGAAATAAAGCCATCTTCAAGAAGCAATCTACTATTACTAGAATAGCATCATATCCACTAGAAGAAGGTAATTGAGAGATGAAATCCATAGAAAGCAAGTGCCAAGGACAAGGTGGAATTGGAAGTGGCTGAAGCAGCCCATACTTCCGGTGTTTCAAGGACTTGTTACAATTGAAATCATAGCACGCGCTAACATATTCTTTTACTTCTTTGGTCATACCAGGCCAGTAGAAGTCTTGTGCAATCAATTGGTAGGTTTTATCCTGCCCATGATGACCAGAAAGCGGAGAATTGTGCTGTGACTCAAAGATATCTAACTTAATGCAAGAATTATCTGGTACTACTATACAATTTTCATAGACTAAAAAGTCATTATCATCAATACTGTAACTAATATCTAATAATTTTGCACTTTTGCAAAGTTTGATGCACTTGGGATTGTCGTGTTGAGCTTGTCGGAGTTTGGAAGCCAAATCTTGTAAGTGAGCAATGATTGAACTGAGTTGGGCAGATTGGGTTGAGAAGAGTGTCCTAACGTTTTCAGGGTTGTTTTAGGCAAAGGTGCTCCCCCCCCTGGGTAAACGTTTTCCCAACGTGATAAAGCATCAGGAACTACCGCTTGTTTCCAAGGACGGTACGTGATTGTAAAGTGGAACTCGGAGAGGTATTTGGCCCATTGTGCCTGTCTACGTGTGAGGACTTTTGAGCTCATGAAATACTTTAAAAAGTTATGATCAGTTAAAACCTCAAAGGATTCCCTAAGGCTCAAAAGGTATGAACGCCATTTCTTTAAGCAATAAACAATTGCAAGAGTTTTTTGTCATGAATCTCATAGTTAAGCTCTGCAGCGAGAAACTTGCGAGACTCAAAAGCTACGGGATGAAAAAGAGAATTCAAGGAAGAGAACTGCAAGATTACTCCTGCAATCGCATAGTCGCTTGCATCTGTTTCAACAATAGTGCAAGCTAGCTTGTTGAAGTGAGCAAGTATCAGAGCAGTGGTGAACGCTTTCTTCAGAGCTTTGAACCCCAAAGCAGCTTGTTTGGTAAAAATAAAAGGAGTGTCTTTTTGAAGAAGGTTAGTAAGATTCATGGTTTTTTCGGCGTAACGCTCAATAAACCTTCTATAAAAATTACTGAAACCAAGGAAAACTTGAAGGGATTTAACGGAAGAAGGTGGGGGCCAGTCCAATATGCGTTTGCTTTTGGCTGGGTCCATCAATAGTCCTTGCTGAAAGACTACAACACCTAGAAACCAAAGAGAAGAGGAATGGAATTTGCACTTGGAGGCTTTTGCAAAAAGGTCATTCCTGCAAAGTTGCCGCAGCACCTCTTGCACATGTGCAATGTGATCTTTGAGGTTCCTTGAGTAGACTAGTATATCATTGAGATATACCACAAGGTATTTACCTATGAGATTGGAGAAAATGTTGTTGACAAAATGCTGAAAAGTGGAAGGAGCGTTACAGAGGCCAAAAGGCATGACGGTATACTCATAACTGCCAAACCGGGTTCTCATTGTGGTCAAATACTCATGACCTTCCCTAATGCGAATTAGGTTATAGGCACCTCAAAGGTCTAACTTCAAGAAATAAGCAGCTCCATAGAAGAGGGTGAGGAGATGTAACATAGGCGGTACTGGATAGGCATTCTTCCGGGTTACCTGGTTCAGTTTCCTGTAGTCAACACAAAGGCAAAGTCTGCCGTCCTTTTTTGGAACAAATAGGACAGGTGAACCGGTATTTGAATCGCTTGGTTGAAGAAATCCTTTTGCTACATTTTCCGCAATGTAGTCTTGAAGGGCAATTGATTCTTGCTTCGAGAGAGAGTAAACTGGTCCTGGTGCCGGAGGTGGGCCAGTAAGTTTGATCTTGTGATCTTAAGGACAGGATGGAGGCAGTTTATCTGCTCTTGCAGCTGAGAAGACGTCAGAAAAGTCATGATAAACTGAAGGTAAAGACTCTCAAATGATTTCTAAATCTTCAATCTTGTCATCTTTGAGCACCGGATTTGAGGTTTTTGCATGGTGCGAGAGGATTAGGGAGCTCAAAATACACCGTTTGGTTGGTTTCTGTTTCTCTTTGAAGGAACAGGAAAGAGTTAAGCTGGATAGGTAAGCAATAACTCCTAAATCTGAAGAGGGAATTTGGAAATGGAGGTCAGGATATTGCAAATCTCCTGGCGGAAAAGTGTCATCCAACTCAATAACAGTGTCAGGTAGGCTGTTTAATTCCTGATTGACTGAAAGATCAGCGTTCTGGGGGTGCAAGGTTCAAAGGTTAATTACTCCTTCTTACCAATTCACATCTGGATTCCAGTAAACTAGGAAATCATGGCCTAGAATGGTATCATCCATTCCGGGTATAGCCAAGACAAATAAATCCCATTTGAAGCTGGGGAAATCGGAGAATGCAAAGGTACATTTTGCCTTTTGGGAAACCCAATAAGACGGTTCAGTCGCACTACTTACTAAATAGATAAGAAATTTATCTATCTCGGAACGCGTAAGATTTTTGGAATTGGCAAAAGATTCACTGATGAAGGAAACATTAGTGCCAGAGTCGAGTAATAATTGATAAGGAGTGTTGTTGGAATGGAATAGGATAAATCTCAAACTTGGAGCACCTAGTGACTCGCAAGTGCAAAGATTTACTCGCAGTGATTTAGATAATGTGTAGTTTTCCTTGCGAGTATCAGAAAAACTACAAGCTAATTTTTTGACTGCTTAGCCGCTTCACGCGCTAACTGCTTTGCACAACTGTTGACATCATGTTTTCCTCCACAATACATACACAGCCCATTCTTCTCCCTTTGTAGCCGTTCCTTGTTCCCTAGCATCCCGGTTTCTTTGTCCAAGAACTTTGGAGTTTTGGTGACGGTTTTCCCTTTTGAGTTGGAGTTCAAAGTTGGGGTTGGTTTGGATGGTTTTGGGTTCTTTGTGTTTTGCTTTGAGGATTTGTCCACCCTTGGAGCCGAGGTGGACGGTCCATGGTTGTTTTTCCAAGAGCGATTCTTGTTGTGATAGCCATTATCAAGCTCAATCACTCGATCAATTAGCTGCTGAAGCAAGGTTGTCTTATGACCCCCAACTGCAAGCTGTTTGATTAAGCCTGCCGGTAGACCCTTTTGGAAATGAAATAGAAGAGTGGCCTTGTTCCACTGGATGCAAGACTGCAAGGTTCAAAAATGAGAAATATAAACGGAAGCTCTACTATTTTCCTTCATAACTAAACTATTAAGTTTGTATTTGGCGTTTCAAACTTCATTGGGGTCACCAAACAGGGTGAACAGTGGTTGCTTGAACCTGTCCCAGTTGTTGAGAATACAAGTGGGACTGTTGTTGGACAAAAGTTTGAGGTACGGTTCCAACCACTCCGAGGCTCTACCTCCTAAGAAGGAAGAAGCATACATAAATTTATGCCTATTGGAAGGGAAATTGTTGGAGTTGTTTGAAAAGATGATTTTACAAGACTTTAGGTAGGATCTAAGCTTATGAGGGTGTTCTCCCGTAAAGTGATTGGGTTGTTTCATTCCCAGAGTGCGAAAGCTAGGAGTACTCGGACTAGATTGCTGGGCACCATGAGTGAGGGCCTGGATCAATGTCAAAAGCAGGGTTGGAGCATTGGGCTCGGGAGCAGTAGTGCAAACCCCTGGTCTACCACGAGTCAAGGTTTCATTGGAAGAATGGTTGGAATCTGAAAATTCCGCAAGAGGGTCCGTCGGAACATCCCGTGGAGGAGTCCGAGGATCATCAAGGGGTTCAATAGATGGCAATTTTGAAGGAGGAACGGGATCTAAGGGTTGTTGGGCCCGAGGAGCGCTGGTTCTCCCTACCCGATGGATCTCATCATTGTAAGGGGCAAGGGAAGCGTTCCCGGTTGAGTGAGTACGTGAAATTGAGAAAAAGAAGTCTACTATAGGTTGGAAAGCTACAATAGATGAGTTGAGTTAGTTAATTTACTGTCACACAACCACCCCACGTACTATAGGGCAACTCTTAGATGATCGTGAGCGCAAAGGAATGCTGAGTGCAAGGGCAAGTGCAAGTAGAAAGACTCAGTTGCAAAGTGCAAACTTGGTTATGCCACTCAACAAACGGCGAGAGGAATGGAATGTGTTCCAAGGAAGGAAACTCAACCTGAGTTCAATGTGATAACTAGGCTGTAGCAAAATGCAAGAACGTATGAAATTAACTAACTGAGGAGACAATCATCAGGCAAGGGCATAGCCCTTATAAGGTAATCCAAAGTGACTAGATACAACCTGGTGGTGAGCTAACTACAGTTGAAGCGGTGAGGCAATGAATGACAGGAACGGGATAGGAAATGAAGCAGTAGTACAACCATATCCAAGGTCATGGCATAAGTGTGAGACAATAGAATCTGAGCGTACAATTGTATGACAGATTGGGACAGGAGCGGGTGACGTTGAAGGTAATGCAAATGAGAAGTAATAGTGTATGCAGGGTAGGGACTAGTCCAATTGCAAACTGTACAGTAATGATGGCTTAGTTAGACATAGATGCAAACTAACAAACAGTGCTTGACCAAAGATGGAAGTCCAAGGCTGTTGATTGGCCAGGGAAGGAGATTGGATCTCATAATGGATGGCCAACTGGTATGGAGTTATCAGCAAAGTTTGCAAGTATATACTGAGTTGGTTGCCAAGATTGGAAGGTCAATGCAAGCCAGAGGAAGTAGCGGATTGCACCATTGATGTTGTGCTTTATTTGTGTCACGCTTTTAGACTGAGGTAGATGGTACTGAGGAGAGGACATGTCAAAGTGATGAAGACAATAATTCCTAAGTGCGAGGCATGACAATCAGACCCCATCAATTTTTGATTTCTTCATCTTCCAAAGTTAAGCAAATTGTCTTCACCTCTCTCTCTCTCTCTCTCTCCCTTCAATCCTTCTATTCACACAAATTTCATCCCAAAATCATTAAAACTTGTATTTACCTCATTCAATTTTTTTCTAGGGTTTTCCCAATCAAATAAACTTGTTATTTGCCATGGTAAAATACAAAACTAGGCTCTCCATCCCATGCAAATTATGATGTACCAGTTGGCTTGCTTTAATTTCACCTGTTCAGTTGTTGAAAGCTGTGGTTTAGGATCAAGGCTTCTCTGGATTAAACTTGTTGCGCAACCTCAACCAGCTGGTTTTCCCTCAGAGCGCAATATCCAAATAATGCTGACTAATCTGTTGAAAAATTTTGCTATTTTTTTTTTAAAAAAAAAAAACATGAATAAAGAATAATTATCAAAAAGGGGCTCAAATACCTGTCAAAAATTTTGATGGGTATTTGAAATGGCTGTCACATGACTGACCATGTGTTTTTTTTCTTTTTAAAAGTTTGAAACACTCTTCTGGAATTACAATTCTTCTCTCACCACCCTCAAAATGTTATACAAAAAATTGAATCCCTTCTTGATCCTCAACCCAATCAAAGTATACAGTTGGGAGGGAACAAGATTGGAGGAGATGGTCAATGGGGCTTCACACCTTCAATGTGGCTTCCCACCTCACCTTCAAATGATAGTGAAAAATTTGAACTACCATCATCCTCATTAATGTGAAGGGGAAACCAAATTGCTGTCACTTCTATCAAAATCAACACAAAAAAGCCATCTATAACATGAAAAAACAATGATCATCTGATTAAAGATGAAATACTGTTAACTTTCACGACTCCCTCATCTCCCACTACGTAGCCCATGCGCACCCCAAAGGGGATTCTCCGTAAATATCTCAAATCCCTATTGGGGGTCACCAGAATAGCAGATGGAAGCCCTAACACAATCTCAGGAACTGATCTCATGAAACCGGCTGAACTTTCCTCCACACCTTTCTTTTCCTTTCTACTCTTCACTTATCTTTTCTTCTATTCTTGTTTTTTTTATCATTCATCTCTTACTTGTGTCCACTCAACTTACTGAACACCAATAAGCACTTCCAAAGATCAACCTTGACATATCAACTTCTCACCGTTTGGGGACTCAGTCTCTCTTGGTCTTGTAACTGGTAAGAGTCAATCCTCCCACGTTCCTAGGCTTCTGACTCCTGACATCTTGACTCAATCAATCAACATCAGTTCAGTCCACTCAACCCTTGTCAAACCAATCAATAATGGAACTCAAACCCCAAACGTTATTGTACCAACTGCCTTAAAGACCTGTTTGTTTCCTTTGTGTCCTACTTATGGTTTCTCAACCATTTTCTCATTCCATTCCATTTGTTCTCTTCCTTTTTCAGCCCGCTGGTTTTTTTTTGAATTCAATCTCAATTTTTTAATACAGTTAAAAGCCAAAGGCTCTGTTGACTGAAGAAACCAGCAAGAGCCATGGATTCAACCTCTCAAATCAGGCACAAGAACAATGGATTCAGGCAGGCTATGCTCAAGATGGCACTGGAGAACATTCCCCTTCTCTCTGAGGACAACTATGGCATCTGGAAGGACAAGATGAACTCATTACTCAATCTCCAAGGAGTCCTCCACGCCATGGAGTCAGACTCAATGACGCTCTCTATGCAAGACAAAAATGAAATTCAACTACTGCTCATTTCAAAAGTTGACTCAGTCACTCACAACAACATCATCAGCACGGCAAAAGTGAAATCTGCTAAATCTATATGGGCTGCTATCAAGAAGAGATACTCTTTGTGCAAAGCTTCCAACAGAGCACAAATCTTCAACAATTTCCTTCACATCACCTTCCAAGAATAAAAAATTGCAGGATTTATCACCAAGGTCAGGACTGAAATAAAAAAGATGATTGATATAGGAATAGACTTACCGCAAGACATCCTAGGCTAACTCATCCTCTTCAAGTTTCCCGCTTTGCTCCAAGATCTCAAAAGACATTAGATGCACTCAGACAAGACCATTCACTTTGATTTTGTGAGCAACCACCTCACTCAGTTAAACAATGAAATCTAAGCCAAGAATGCCAAAAAATCTATTACCCTCACAGATTCTGCACTTGTCACAAGCAAGAAAAAATTCAAGAGCCAACAGTCTAGTTGTTGCATAGAAGAATACCACAATCCCAAACAAGATAAGAATCACTCAGAGAATTAATTTTTCCATCTTCACCCAGACAAGGCCCCCAATTGGTGGAGAGAAAATCAAGTCAGATGGAAAGAAAAAAAGAAGCCCAAAAATTAAATGGCTCACTACCATGCCTTTGTCACAAAATGGATCAAATCTAAGGCGCTGTCAAGCCAAAACACCCTCATCAACAGTGGCGCCTCAGCTCATATCTTCAACAACAAGAAATTCTTCATCACTCTCAACAAAAACATTGGCAAAAGCATTTCCACCGGCAAGAAGGGGGCCAATCTCCCAATCAAAGCGACCGGAATTGTCAAACTCACTTGGAAAAAACAAACCATTGTCCTCAATCAATTCCTTCATTTCCCAGAGATAGTAGTCAACCTCATCAGTCTGGGAATCCTCATTGGAAAAGGGTGTTGCTTGGTGTCAGAGAAGGGCAAGTTCCACCTCTTCAATGGAGATTCAATCATCACTCAAGGATTGATCTTGGACAACCTCTTTGCAGCTCAAAATCCAAAACAGATGGTTCAAAACCACTTCTTCCTGTCTGTGAACAGCCACCCTGGGAGAAAACTGAGAGACCTGCACCTTGCTCTTGGCCATGCTTCAACAAGCTGACTACGTGAGATCAAAGACATCAAAATCAACAAGGAAAAAATTGATTCCTTCTACTGTAGAGATTGTGCCCTTGGAAAGATCACCAAGACCCCGTTGTAGAGACTCCTGTGGGATTATTTAAATAATTTAGTAAATAGCTCGCTGGCAGTCCTTGAAGGGGAATTTAGTATTACTTTTACTCCTTTAGAGTGTTAGTAACACTAAGAGTGGTTTTGAATTGCCTGCCCTTCTAGTACTATAGTAAGTCTGCACAATAATTTATTTAAATTAATGGCTGGTTTCTTTGAGACTTAATATAGGTCTCAGATCAGACCTTGATTGGTTATTACTTGTTATTGGTAGGGTTGTTGAAGAATGGACCAGATGTATTGGCTTATTGGTTAGTGGTTGATCAGAGATGTTTGATATTAACCAATATCCCAATATTAAAGGGTTCAAGGGTTTTATCAAAGGGGTGGTTCAGCAGAGGACCCAAGGATGGGTTTACCCACAGGGGGCTGGGTAGAGGAGAAAGGTTGGTAGTACCTTTTTGTTTGTGCTCTCTTTCTTTGTAAGGGTTATTTATTGACTGAAGGGTGATGCTTCTTTAATTTGGTGCTGAATATTTAGGTCACAGAAGAACCCTTATTCAAAGCACCTAATGGGGTGGTTTCAATGGTTGATGAGGTTATAAAATTGGTCTTTTTATTTCCCCCCTTTTTTTTTGTTACACTGACAGTCTCCTTTTTTTTATATATCTGGGTAGGACCACAGATGGTTGGGTGGCAAATGGCTGATGAGATGGGGTGATGGTAGTGGGGGATACAACCTGGATAGGGCAGAGAGGCCCTCCTTAAATGGAAAATCTGGTCCTCAGGGGATGCTCAGGGCTGCCCCTGAGGGTGCCCTGGGGCTTCCCCTGTTACAGTTGGATACAGGTACATGAGACATTTTAGCTGGTTGGACAAAAGACACTGCATGAAACTGAGGCAATTCTGCTGGTTGGACAAAAGACACTGCATGAAACTGAGGCAATTCTGCTGGTTGGAAAAAGCTGGTACAGGGATTTCATGCATGCACAGCCCTGCATAAACTGCTGTGAAGTGCAGGTACAATATATTCCTGTGCAGTACTGGTAGTTGGTCTGGTGCTACTTGTTTCTCCCTACATGTGTTGCTGTGCTTCTACTGGTGGTTTGTTTGGTGCTGCATGGTCTTGGCTGATTTCATATATTGCTGGGTAGCCCTGTGGTACTTGTACTGGTGGTTTGTTTGGTATCACATGCTTCTGGCTACATAAATTGCTGTGTGGTGCTGAGGGTTGTTGGTACTGGTGGGTTGTTTGGTTACACATGGTCCAGGCTGCCTGCATGTATATTGCTGGGTAGTTCTGTGATGCCTTGTACTGCTGTTTGTTTGGTTTACACATGGTCCAGACTGCATGCATATATTGCTGGGTAGTCCTGTGGTGCCTTGTAGTGCTGGTTGCTTGGTTTACACATGGTCTTGCTTATGGTTCTGAGTATACAGATGAGGTGATTGGTTGTATTTTTGGTTGAGGTGTTATGGTGAGATGTTACTGGTATGTGTTTAGGGATTCCAACTATAACCATATGGCCTTTCACTAGTTTGTGATACCTGGGTGTGATATGAGCTGTCCACAATTTATTTTGGCTGTATCTTCTAAAACATGAGAGATAGAGGGGTAGTTTGGCTGGGTGACTATGGGTTATTTTTGGTGTAGAATCCATTTCTGAGGTTAAATTTATGATTGGAATTATATTTATACTAGAAAATTGAGTCTGATGGCTATAGATCAGGTTTGATCTACCACACTGTTCAAACTCCAGTAAACTTTCTCCTCCAAGCCCTTTGAACAAATACACCTGGACCTAATTGGTCCACTCAAACCTCCGTCACTCAGACAAGAGATATTTATCCTCACTGTGGTGGACAACTTCACTGGATACCTGTGCGGGAAACCTCTCCAAGGCAAGGATCAAACTGCTGAAGTCCTCATTGCAGTTCTGGAACAAAAAAAATTAAAACTGGGCTACTTCTCATGCAAATTGTGTTCCAACAGAGGGACAGAATTCACAAACAAAAGGTTAGTTCAATTCTGCAGGGAAAACCCAATAAGACAACTGATCTCCAAACCGCATCACCCTGAGAAATGGCCAACAGGACCATTTTCAAAAGCGTTGTGGTGCTCCAAAACCTAACCTATAGCCATCAGACTCACTTTTCTAGTATAAGGACAGCTCCAATCATCAAAAAGACCTCAAAAATGGATTTTTACACCAAAAATAACCCCTATTCACCCAGCCAAAGTACCCCTCTATCTCTCATGGTCTAGAAGATACAGCTCAAATCAACCCTGGCCTACCCATACCCCTACCAGGTGTCACAGACCAGTGAAGGTTCATGGACATACCCTGGATGCCTTCAAGTACATACCCCATACAGTACAACCATACAGCACCAAACAAACCTGCAGCAGTATACATAATTAATATATGCAAGGCACTTCATGAAGAACCAAACAAATCACCTGTATACACAGCAATATATGCAAGACACTGCATGCAGAGGCTGTACAGCATCATACAGGAAATAATACAGAAGCAATATATGCAAGGCACTGCATGTAGCACCAAACAAACAGCTGTATACAGAAGAAATATATGCAAGACACTGCATAAAGGACCAAACAAATGACCAACCACCACTACACAGAAGTAATTTATGCAGGGGGCACCTGTATCATTGCAGCACAGCAATGGATGCAAGTGTGTACATGCATGTAGATCCTGCACAGCCTCCTCCTCTGACCAGCAAAAATGCCTTATGAACTGTATTCACTGTATCAGGGAGACCCTCAGGGGCAGCCCTGAGGGCAGGATTTTCTATAAATAGCGGGCCTCTCTCCCCCATCCAGGTCCCATCATCAGTTCCCCCATCCTCCCCTCCAGGGATCACCATGCCTCCTAGGCACCCTTAACCCATACTTTTACCATCCTCAACCATTATCCCATAACCCATACTGTAACCATCACCAATCCCATATCCCATACCAACAAACATCACCATCACCATCATCATCAACATCAATCATCACCATCAACCATCAACCACCACCATTACCCTTGGCCATCCACCATCATCAAAACATACTTTTGACCATGACCCAGCCCAATAACCCATACTTTTGACCATCCACCACCACCATTATTCACTCAATACCCCATAATTTTGAACATCACCACCATGTACCCATAACCTGAACATCATCCATCATCACCATCCATCATCATCACCTACCATCATCATCATCAGTCACCATCATCATTCAGCATCATCACCTACCATCATCATCAGTCATCATCATCAGTCATCATCATCAGTCATCATCATCAGTCATCATCATCACCTACCATCATCATTTTCAGTCATCATCATCATCCATCATCATCATCACCTACCATCATAATCATCAGTAATAATCATCATCCATCATCATCATCACCTATCCATAATCATCATCAGCAATTATCATCAGTTGTCAAGTATAGGCTCAACCATTTCAACTTTATCAAACACCACCTGTAACATCAAGGGAGTACTCATCAGTAACCAATAAAACAAGATAAAGAATATATAAAGGATAAGACTAGAGGAAGGATTCTTCCCTTAATCAGCTTCTATCCACCAGGTCACCCATCTGTTCCACCATTTCTTCCTTATCAAGCTTGAATAGATTGATCCTAGGTCTGATAGAGACTACTATAGTAGCAACTTTATCTGAAAATCAGCCACCAAATCTCTTTTCTTTTATTTTTGTGAGACTACTATAGTACTCAGAGGGGCAGGCAATTCAGAACCACCCTTAGTATTGCTCTATCTTATTTGTAGTTGTAGTACTAAATTCCCCCTCAAGTGACTGCCAGCAAGCTATTTGCTAAAATTTTTACCCAATCCCAAAGGAGCCTCCACAGCGTGCAATGCACTGTTAGCTCATCCAAACTACCCATTCAACACTGGCCTGAAATCTTGAAAGCCTGCTGTCTCAGCCTCAACCAAATACTGAGAAAGGGGAACAACAGTTTGCCCTGGGAACTGATGCACAAGAGCACCATTCCTCTGTTGTACTTCAAACCACTTGGAATGTCAGTTGTCTACTTCAACCACCACAGGATCAAGGGGAATAAATTTCATCTGAAAGGCCTCAAAGGCAAGCTGATAGGGTACAACCCTGACTTTGGATCCTATCAAATCCTCAGACCCAATGGAAGAATCACATCCTCAAAACATGTATATTTTGATCTCAAGTCAATTGAGAATATAGAAGGTGAAAACTCCCCAAGCTACAATTTCATGATTGAAGGCATGAATTCTGATCAACCCAATCCCAAAGTGCCAAGACCAGCCAATCATAACCCCAGTAAAATCAAAAATACGGAGCGTTACTGCAACAGGTAACCGGATTCACTCTCATTGGTTGACTCTGCTTCAGAAAATGAGGCCCAGGACCTCTCAGAGGACAACTGACTGCTTCCAGAGACTGCCACTACACCAAGCCCTCCAGAAAATCAACCAACACCAGTGCAGCAACCACCCAGAGCGGAAACATCTCACCTACCTGTTCCGCCCATTTGCACCCTGAGGAACATATCAAACTTAAAGTCACCTCAATGGTACAGCTTTCATCACTACTACAAGCCAAAAACATACTTGAAAGCAGTTTCCTGTGAGGAAGCGGAGAAATGGAAGGAACCCATCAGAAAGGAACTGAAGCAGTGCAAGGATCTGGCTGTTTGGGAGGAATTCAACGTACCAGACCCAGCTAACCCTCTTGAAACCACATGGGTGTTCAAAATAAAAGACAATTGTCACAACAATATTCTCATTCACAAGGCCAGAATCAGTGTTTGCAGGTTTAGCCAAATCTATGGCCTCAATTACAAGGAAGCCTTTGTCCCAACTGGAAAAATTTCCTCCCTACATGCTATATTGCAACTCGCTCTCAAAAACAATCTCCCAATCAGGCAGTTTGACATTAAATCCACCTTTCTCCATTCCCCTTTAAGCAAAGAAGTGTTCATCAAGACTCTGGAAATCAGCAACAGACCTTCAAAATACCTCAAACTCAAAAAAAGCCTCTATGGACTGAAGCAATCCCAAAAAAACTGATACAACACCCTTGCCAACTGGATCCAATCTGTGGACTTTGTCAAATCTTAAAGAAACCCCTGCCTCTACAACTCAAAAGACAGGGCTCCTTCATCTTCTTCCATGTGTAAAACCTGATCCTTGCTGGGGACAGAAACGGATTTGAAGACAAATTAAACCAGAGATTCCAAAACTCCCAATTCCATGATACAGACACAATTTTAGGCATGAAGTTTGAAAGTTCAGAAGATTCCATCCAACTCAGTCAAGACAAGCACATTAACCACAGTCTTGAAGAACTCAGACTCCAGGAATGTAGACCTGTATCCACTCCACTCACCTCTAACCTTCAACTCAGTGCAGCCACGGACAAGGATTTCAAGGCCTTCAAGCAGCTCAAAATCAATTACCGGTCAGGAATAGGCCTCCTCAACTAAATTTCCTGCAGGACCAGACCCAACCTCAGTCTTGCTGTGTCAAGCTTGGCCTGCTTCCAAAACAAAACTGGCCTCATTCACTGGAGGTAGCTCAAGCAAAACTGGCAGTACCTGAGGGCCACAGAGGATCTAAACTGACCATCAAGTACAATGGCAAGGCTGACCCAATGGTCTTTTACAGCAATGCATCCTGGGCCAAGGACCCAGGTACCCGCAAATCTCAATCTGGCTACCTGGGGCTAGCCTTTGGATCCTTGATATCATGGGAGAGCTTCAAACAACGGAAAATTGTCTACTCCACCACTGAAGCCAAGCTCAATGTGCTCTTGGATTAATTCCTGGAAGGAAGTTGGCTACAAAAATTAATTGGTGAAGTGTTCTCAATCAAATTTCCCAGCTCCTCTCATCTCATTGACAATAAAGGACTCAAAGACAAACTGAAAAGATTTGGGTCCAATGCTAAAACCCACCACATTGTTCTCAAAACCAATAGACTCAAGGAAGAACTCAAACTTGGCAATCTCTCTATTTGGCTCATATCTTCCAACCAAATGCTGGCTGACCCGCTCACCAAGGCCATTCCTAAAACCACACTGGCAAAAATCATCCATGTGATTCAACTGTCCTTTTCTCTCCCTAGTTGAACAGACTGACTCTTTACAGTTATGGGGCTTGTTAACTTTCACTTCTCCCTCACTCATCCTTGACTCACTCATCTCCAACTACGTAGCCCATGAGCACCCCAAAAGGGGATTCTCTGTCAATATCTCAAATCCCTATTGGGGGTCAGCAGACTACCAGACGGAAACCCTGACACAATCTCAGGAACTGATCTCATGAAACCGGATGAAATTTCCTCCACACCTTTCTTTTACTTTCTACTCTTCACTCATCTTATCTTCTATTTTTGTTTCTTTTATCATTCATCTCTTACTTGTTTCCACTCAACTTACTTAACCCCAATAAAAACTTCCAAAGATCAACCTTGACCTATCAACTTCTCACCGTTTGGGGACTCAGCTTCTCTTGGTCTTGTAACTGGTAAGAGTCAGTCTTCCCACATTCCTAGGCTTCTGACTCCTGACATACTCACTCAATCAATCACCATCAGTTCATTCCACTCAACCCTTGTTGACCCAATCAATTCTGGAACTTAAACCCCAAATGTTATTGTACCAACTGCCTTAAAGACCTGTTTGTTTCCTTTGTGTCCTAATTATGGTGTCTCAACCATTTTCTCATTCCAGTCCATTTGTTCTCTTCCTTTTTCAGCCCGCTGGTCTGTTTTTGAATTGAATCTCAATTTGATAATACATACCAAGGGACAAAGGGCCCCTTTGTCCTCAGTTTTCTCACTTTTAATCAAGTGATCATTGTTTTTTCATGGTTCTAGAGAGGATAAAAACTCCAGATTTGGAGTATTTGATAAAATAATTGAACAGATATATTAAATTAATAAAAAAATCAAATAAGCAAATATTTCATTGAAATCAATACTAATTGATGAATTCAATTTGAAAATCAGTTAAATCTCTTGTTTAAAGTAAAAAACTTGAGCTTGAAATGCAAATATGTGAGCATAATATGAAAATTGAGAAAAAATCATAAATCTTGTTAGCCTCCTGGATGCCAAGACCCTTGCTATCCTTTAGCTACCAGAGGTGGTAGAATAAATAATAAATATATTGTTTAATAAATGCAGCAAAAATCCTTAAAATATTTGGATTAAGCTTATTGCAAGGTTAAGTGGTTTGGTTATGGTTTATTGTTTTAAATCAATATGAATAAATTGATTATTAAATATTTTTATAGAGGGGCCACAATTATATTGGGGATCTTTAACACCTCTCTTCAGGGATTTCAGTATGAAAACATGTAGTCCTGGTTACTTTGGGCTCTTTAGTTTGAAGGATATTTTACCCAAATATAATATGTATATAAAATACACAGTAGAGTGGCAGGGCCTTGTAGCCAAGCTGCCACAACAGAGAAAGGATAATAAAACTCACTGGTATATTATTAAATCCTTTTGGTATCTGTTTGAGACGTGCACTGATTGGTTAAACCTGTATACTGGGGTTATAAGGTTGTTCAGCAGTTTCAATTGATAAAAAAAAGAGGTTGAGGACGGATATTATTGATCAGACTTAGCCATAAATCACTTAATTATCTCTTATAAGTACTTGATTACCTTGGCACGGTGTCTGGATATAAATATAACTGGGTCTCTGCCCATCAATATCCTCAAAAGAGCTCTTTATTTATAGCTTTTGGTGTCCCAACATTGTCCTTCTGAGAGTTACAGGGGCTCAAAGGGACGGACACTAAGGCTAGCAGGGTAACCAGGGGTAGCCTGTCACGTGTTCTTGGTGCTATAGCACTGGTAAAATCTAATTCCTCAGGTGATGGGAATTATTCTACTTCATAATAGACATTAGGACGTGTGAATAACACTAATCTGTCCCATTTATGTACTATTTAATTAATTATCCTTAGTAAATGTTCCCAGTAATTTAATAATTATATAAATAGACATTTCTACGGACATACTGATTTCAGGTGAGTTCTCATTATGTATTATATAACTGGAGTAAAATTCATGATATTGATTTTACTCCTTATTTTCAAGTTCCAGTTGATTCACTAAGATAATTACTTAAAAATATAGGTCATGGGAATTCATGTAATATTTCTACATAATTAGTTTTTTAGTATGTCACAAAGATATTTATGTCTAGAAATTCTCATAAAAGTATGTTAAAGTATTTTAATATATTTTTAGAAGTTGTCATTGTCTTATTTTCGACATTCTTGGTACTTTGAATTATATTTAATAAAAAATACGTATAAGGGTTATTTAAGTATTTTTAAATAATATTATGTACTTTTAGACTATCTACTATCCACAGGAACATTTATTACATATGTAGAATGTTCCCGTGTGGGTTGTAGCATGTTTACGCGGTACCTAAGCCTCTCAGGCCGCCTGTCACTTTGTCAACCCGTAGTCCCGCGGCTGCATACTTGTCAGAGACCCAGGGCTGCGTACACAACCTTGACGGAGTGACAGGGCTGTATCTCAGCCGCGCGCAGGTACATTGGCTGCCGCGGCTGCATGCGGGAATTGTGACAAAACACATTTCCGTCTGTAACTCCTAAAATATACACAGCACCTCAATTCTGACTGAATTTTAGGTGTGAAACCTATACGTGACGATGAGTGTGAAATATTTAATTGACAAAAAGCTCAATAGTGGAGCTGTAGTATTTTGGTCTTTCTTTCCTTAACTATATAAAAATATAAGGAGTTGGATTTCAAGGGTGGGGTCAGTGAGTGACCCTACCTAATTTTGGGTGGAGAATCCATTTCTGTAATAATATTTATGGTTTTCCTACTCCTTCTTAGGTTAATTGTATTATTATTATTTTTATTTTATTTTTGTTACTTTTGCAGCTTGCTCTGCAATAGTAGCAAGCTGACAAATCTGAGCTTATAGCCCCCAAAGAAAACTTGATGCGTAGAAATATTTGAAAAATATTAACTTGGATTTTCAGAAAGGGAAAACACAGAAGGATCATCCTCAATCAGAAAGAAGAAATAGATTATCCTTAGCCATTGATTGTTTTAATACTAGTCAAGAATTTGAAGAAATTAAAAGAATAGGACAGATATTGGATTGTAAATATATTGCTTCATTTTCTTGGAGAAGAAAAATAGAAAGACAGTGTTTTTATTTTTCAAAAATATGCTTGATAAAATTTTTAAGTCCTTCAATATGCAAATATTTTTAACTTTTATTTTTTTTCTCCCCTTCAAAAAATCTGGAAATTATCTAAGTCCCTGATTATATTTATTTTGGCTCAATTGATCTGTGTGAAATGGAAATCAAATTGTGGGTGTTTGATTACTGGGCCTGAAAAACAAAGTGTTTTAAATTTCTGGCTGGTAGATATTAATTTATTTTGGAAATAACACCAGAGCAAATTTCAGGAGAAACAAACTGGTCAATTTTTTTCAATTTTTTGAAAATTCCTACATCAAATTTTAT